>CM056053.1:53306088-54028588 GCA_029574335.1 Rana kukunoris
GGCGTAATGACCAGAGTTGGTCGGGACTCGGGAGTCGGACTCCAGTCAGATTTTCGGGGGGGAACCTCCAGGGGCAGACTGAGCCGACCCGGGCCCCCTCCCACCACGGGCCCTCGGGCAGTGCCCGACTGACCGAATGGTCAGTCCGCCCCTGGTCCTACCCTTCCCCCTCACACTTCCTCAGACTTTTGCAACGTAGAGTTCTCACTTATATCTGGGACAACACCAGACCTCGACTACCCAACTCAGTTCTATATCCTCCCAAGCTCCAAGGCGGACTAGGTTTGCTTCACTTCGCCAAATACTATCAGACAGCCCAACTACCAAAATACCACACTACGCAGGGAACTCCCATTTGGATTGCTCTTAAATCCATAGACTGTGACCTTCTCTCAATGGCCAACTTGCTGTAGCTCCACCCATGTGATCACAGGACGCTAAAGAAGCCCACTACACGCCACTCGCTACAACTTTGGGACAACCTCAAAACTAAGTTTGGACTCAAATCCCCACATAATCCCCTTTTGTTCCATCTCTGTAACCCTGCTTTATACCCAGCATGGTCCTCACCTTCTATCTTTCATAGGTGGTCGTCCGCTAATCTCATCCGAACCTACTCATTTACTACTCCTGGTACCTTCAAACCGTTCCTTACATTCAGCGAGTCCCATTGCATTCTTAACTCTGAAATTTTCAGTTTCAGCCAACTCAAGCACTTTTTTACCCCTTGTTTGCGCACTAACACTTTCACCCCAGACCTGTCAGCTTTCCAACGCATCTGTAATAAAGACCCCCACACTCAGGGCTTAAAAGGGTTGTAGAGGTAAAAAAAAAAAAAATCCCTAAATAGCTTCCTTTACCTTAGTGCAGTCCTCCTTCACGTACCTCATCCTTCGATTTTGCTTTTAAATGTCCTTATTTTTTATGAGAAATCCTCACTTCCTGTTCTTCTGTCTGTAACTACACACAGTAATGCAAGGCTTTCTCCCTGGTGTGGAGAAAGCCTCTTAAGGGGGGAGGGGGCGAGCAGGCAAGTCAGGACACTTTCTACTTTACAGATAGAGAAAGGAGCTGTGTGTTCGTTGGTGTCCTGACACTCCTGCTCGCCCCCTCCCCCCTCAAGAGGCTTTCTCCACACCAGAGAGAAAGCCTTGCATTACTGTGTGGAGTTACAGACAGAAGAACAGGAAGTGAGGATTTCTCATAAGAAATAAGGACATTTAAAAGCAAAATCGAAGGATGAGGTAAGTGAAGGAGGACTGCACTAAGGTAAAGGAAGTAAATTTAGGCAAAAAAAATTACCTTTACAACCCCTTTGAAGTGGTTGTATACCCCATAAAAAAACCTGAAAGGCAAAAGCATAATGAGCTAGTATGACTAGCATACTAGCTCATTATCAATTACTTACCTTAGATCAAAGAACCCGCACCGACTATCATTCCTCTCCTCTGCTGCCGTTATGATACCCGGAGTGACTTCCGGGTATCGCTGCTCCGGTGCTGTGACTTGCTGAAGCGGCGATGATGTCACTCCTGTGCATGCGTGCAGAACCGGCACGTTCCCCGCGCATGCACGCATTTCCGGCACTTTCCAGTAGGCTCCCATTCAAGACCCGGCGCTCTCAGTGCGCCTGCGCCATTGTCTATGGCGTGCATGCTCCGTAGACATTGGTGTCTGATTTTCTGCAAATATCTCCTTAACCATGTAGGCTAAGGAGTTATTGCAAGCACCTACAGGTAAGCCTTAATGTAGGCTTACCTGTAGGTGCAAGTAGTATATGAAGGTATACAACCGCTTTAATATCTCTAATCTACGCCCAGCTTTTAGATCCCCCCCGGACAAAATTTCCTCCGCTATCCAGCGCAGTGGGAAGCTGATCTAGACCTCCAGCTAGAGACGAAAAACTGGTCCGACATTTGGCTAGCCACTAAATCTGCTTTGCCAAAATGTAGTAGCCTCTGAAACCAACTAATTAGTGCTCTGGTACCCCTCTAGACCTCGACCCCTCCATTGCCCTTACCTCTAGACCTTACTTGTCTCCATCACATATTACTTCTGCAGGTCACCACAGCATTGAAGCAAATGATCGCAAAGGCCTGGAAATCTCCCCCCCACCTGAGCACTTTGGAAGTAACATAGAATCACTAGAGCGATGATCCACACTAAGGTGGAGGCCGTACTCTACGATAAGGTCACTAAATTTGAAAGATGTTGGCATTCCCTAAGTAGATCAATTTCTTCCCCCCCAATTTTGATAGCTCCCTACACCACCCATAAGCCACCTCCTGAGTATATACAGCCATCAGACTCCCCCCTCCACCTTCCTCAGCAACTCCTCTTCTCTCTCCTGCTCTCCCTTTCCTGCTCTGCCTTTCCCTTTTCCCCCCCTTTATCTTTTCTTGTTTTTCTCTGTTCCTTAATGGTTTATTCATCTCAATGGGCTCTTCCCCCAGGATTCAGCCACTGCTGATCTCAGACCCGTGCCTCACTACTGACTTAATGCATATTGGCTATGGCTATATGTTACACCACTCATCGATTTTGAATGCAATGCACTATTGCTGCTACCATTATTTTCACAAATTGGGCATCCCTACTGGTTCCATGGTTTATCTATGTTTCACACACTACTTTTACGCCTGGGGAGAGCTCTCCCCCTCTGTCTCTACATCATATACTGAATCCCTTTTCCTACTAAAATGTTTGAACAATAGATTAAAGATTAGCTGAATGGCCTCCCCATCACGACACAACTTGTTCTCAGATGGAGTGTCCGAGGGTGTCAGACGATCCTCCTGACCTTGAACTCAGCCATTGAAATGTATTACATTATCTACACAGGTTTGTTATTACTTTTTTTGCCATTCATACCTATACATATGACCCCACTCGCTATGTCCTATTGTATGGTTGACATTGTTCCCTCACTCCCCCCCCCCCCCCTTCTCCCTGTGAAAAAGAAAGAAAGAAAGAAAGAAAGAAAGAAAGAAGAAAAAAAGAAAGAAAGAAAGAAAGAAAGAAAGAAAGAAAGAAAGAAAGAAAGAAAGTGAAACAATTTAGTCTTTATTTTTGTTTTCAGCAAAAGCTTGCTGCCAGGTTGCTCAAAAATTAGCATTGCACCAAAGAAGCACAGTCGTATTGCAGCTGCACTGCAATGATGTGAACAGGCTCCATAGGAACCAATGTTATTTCCCTTGTCATGCGATTCAGTACAATCTGATTCACATCTAAAATAACATCAGCGTCAACCAGGGCTCACAGTATAAAAGCAACAATTATCAAATCTTCTGTGTATGTTAAAAATTCACATGGTTTGATCAGCTCTGAAATGTGCATGCCTTTATGATATTTGTCATTTTCTTTGTAGTTGAGGTTACAAAACCAGGACTAATGTATAATGATATATTTACACCATTTGAAGAGCGGTTACTCCATAATAATTGGAGGAAAACTAGACCATTTGGCAACCCTGTATGTGATTATGTGATTGCATTTTACATATAATTTTTGTGCGTTTTATTTACCAGGGTTGTGTTTTTAGTCTATGGATTTTCCCTCAAGGAAATGAACTATGCATAATCTGCGTAACATGCGTATATAGTCATAGTTTGATAGTTTTGCCAAGGTCCCTTCTTTTTTTTTTTTTTTTGGTCTTTGGAATAACGTCAGAATGAGGTCCTACAGCGTCATCTTAGAGCCTTCCCTTGTATTTTGTCCCATAAAATTACTATTACAAAAGACAGCGTTATTAACCAATAGGTGGCTGAAAGTGTTCAGGGAGGGGGGGTGTCATGTCTGGACTCCTAGAAGGGTCTGACGTGTAGAGGAGAGAGATCTGAGTCACTTAGAGGAGTACAGTGCTCTACCAGGCGGGTTCAGCACCGCAGACAGCTCCATCTAGAAGACTCTACACAGGCTGCACTATACAGACTGACACAGCTCGCCTTCTCATTGATTGCTCCACTGACTACACCGCTCAGGGCTGGCTCCCCTTCACTCTCCGCACACACTTCAGTCCCCCTGGCAGTTATTCCCCCTCCGATAGGCACTCATCTTTATTTGGCTGTTTATTTCTATGCGCCTGTCCTAAGGATTCAACAGCATCACTAAAATCAGCTGCCATCCCACTTCTCTCTGTACTCTCCAGGGTTGGGATGGCATCTCCTGGCTCTGGATTTTGGTCCTTTGGGGCAGAAGAAGGGAACAGTGAACCAGACAACCTAGGCACAGGTGAGTTGGCTGAATCTGATTTTTCTTAATTATTCAGCTGATCTCGCTGGCCCAGAGACAAAAATTCAACATCATACACACTTTTTGCTCTCAATGTAGTGTAGGAGAATATATATTGTTTTTATGTTTTTATATATTTCTACACAGGTAAAGCACTGCAAAAGGCTGATTCACATGTTATACATACATTTAAAAAAAATCATATATCTAAGATCTAGAAAGTGATTGTTTTAAATTGTTTTAAAAACATATTCTTTTAAAAATCATTAAAAATTTGATTTGAAAAAGATTTAACTATAATGGGCATACAGATCCAACAATTCAAAATGTTTGCTACCAATTATGTATATATATATATATATATATATATATATATATATATATATATATATATATATATATATACACACATATATATATATATATATATATATATATAGACACATGTATATATAGACACATATATATATATTATGTTATTGTTGTGTGTTGTAGTTTATGTTATATTATATATACATTTCTTTACAGGAAACTGCAAAATCCTTAAAGAGTATTAGTGTGCTATATACACATTTTTTAAATTAATGTATCTTAGATCTAGAAAGTCAATTGTTTTAAATGATTTATTAAATAACACAAGACATATTTAAAAAAACAATTATTAAAAATTTGATTTGAAACAGACTTAAAGGGCATGATAAAAAAAATGCATGGGAAAAAAGGGGGAGAAACAAAGAAAGAAAGAGAGAAAAAAAGAGAAAGAAGGAACTAAAGGAATAAATGAATAAAGAAAGAATGAAAGAAAGAACGAAAGAAAGAAAGAAAGAAAGAAAGAAAGAAAGAAAGAAAGAAAAAAAAGAAAGGAAGGAAAGAAGGAAGGAAGGGAGGGAAGGAAGGAAAAAAAAGATAAAAAAAATAAAGATTTAAACCAAGTTTTCTTCTTTTTGTTTTCAGCAAAAGCATGGTGCCAGGTTGCTCAAAAATTTACTGGAGGGATTAGCACAAAATTATGTGGTAAGTAACAATATTAAGGTTTTTATGTAATATTAAACTATATTGATATCATAAAGTTTATGTTGTTAAATGTTTTATGTTTATATTATATGCCTATGTAGCAATCATATATCTGTCACAGATATAAACATATTTAGGCTCACTTCATATATTAATCTCCCTGTCTAGCTATGCTTTATGGAGAGGGGGAAAAATCCAAAGAGTCCACAAACAAAGAGGAACTATGCACGGGTGAAGGATTTGAATCCAGCTATGACAAGAAGGTATGCAGCTGTGACAAGGGTGAATTAAACTTCTCCTTATTATACTCAACAGGTATGTACTGAACAGAAAAATAACAAATTGTTCCTTTGTTAAAATATAGAATGGAAAATTAAATGTAAACAAAATGAAATAGAAAAGGGTGCTTTAATTATTTGTATAGTCATATATATATATATATATATATATATATATATATATATATATATATATATATATATATATATATATATATGAGATTAAAAATGTATCCTGGAATGTGCACATGTAGATATATCTCTATAATATATATATATATATATATATATATATATATATATACATATATATATATATATATACCGTATATATATATATATACATATATATATATATATATATATATATATATAAGATTAAAAATGTATCCTGGAATGTGCACATAATGTAATCTTTTTCTGCAGTCCATCGTACGTAATTTTTTATTAGAAATTGTTTCTTGCCCAGCGAACACTCTGGATTAGAGATAAGGATTTAATTGACACACTCTGATTAGGGCAATTGTTCAGCACAATCACTTAAACTAAGCATTAAAGGATTTAACATGAACGCATAATTATTTTTCTCCTTTAAATAAACTATTTGATGTTATATTAAAAAAAAAAAAACTTCAAATAGCAAAACATTTACATGATTTGCTATTCTTTTTAAAATGTATACTATACATCAGTATATTAAAACACAAAATGTAACACTATTAAACTAGATTAATTATAAAAACACAACTATGTAATTATATTTAACATTCTCTGAAATTATTTGTTGCTATGATTCTTTTTTTTTTTCAAATAAAGAATATTTTGCTCATAATGCAAGAATAAACATAAATGACTCTAAAAATTTCTATTTTTTTCAGACCTTCTTCCTGCAAAAAATGGAGAGGCAGAAACAATGCGTTTCTTACAACAAATGATAGACATTTTATTGAAATATGTGGTGGACACCTTTGACAGATCAAATAAGGTGATTGATTTTCACTATCCCAATGAGCTTCTTCAGGAATATAACTGGGAACTGTCTGACCAGCCACAAAGTTTGGAGGGGATTCTGCTTAACTGCAAAACCACCTTAAAATATGCTGTAAAAACAGGTAGAGTGTCTTTTATTTTTTAATATGCATGGCATGATATTGTATGGGTCATTTATCAGTTATGAAAAATTATAAATAGTCATTGCACATATTTTCTGTGCAGTAACTAGCCATATGTGTGTGAATGTGTATGTGTAATTATATATATATATATATATATATATATATATATATATATATATATATATTTATATATACACCTACATGCACACATATGGGTAGTTATATATGTGCAAAGAATATTTTGTTTTCGGTTTAGCTTTGGAGCATATTTTTAACAATGAATGAATATTGTGTCAAATAATATAAATATTTGTTCTTCTAAATATTTTTTATCAGGGTTCACTTACATTTTTATTTATTTTTTTGCTTCTATTGAATGTTAAAATGGTATTTTAGTGGTACTTTGGCATGTTTTATTAAAAAAAATTGGGTTGAGCAGCTTTTTGTCTCTAGATAATCGGGCTATAATTGTGATGGTGATTGCGATGGTGATTGCGATGGTGATTACTTTGCCATTGTTGCAAGGAATGTGCGTTGTCAAATGTGTTTAGCAATTTTTTTATTTTACAGTGTGTGCCTTAAAAGCTATTTATCTGTAAACTACACATATGAATGAAGTATATTGTGTATAATTCATCTCTATAAAGTCCTATTTTATTAACAACCTCCTTCTTAGATGGTTTTACTTGCATGGAACGACTTAAATTGTTTGAGAATGTTGCTTCTTTGTTTCATGAAATGTATTTGTTCAGCGTAGTATGGTAGTATGGTATCTGTTTGGACACCACTGTTTCTGTGGCCAATCTTTAGGGCAGAAGCTGTCATGTGTGACCTACTTCATCGTCCTTATTGTAATGTCATTGCTTGCCACCAGTTCCCTTTTGGCGTATTTCTAGCCCCCAAACCAAAAGAGCACTATGTGTGTGTTGCTTGTGTTAATGGTTAAGAGATATGTCGATAGCACACCAAGGATCTGTGAAATAGCATCTAATGTATTACTGTGTGCATGTGGGTATCACTTAAAAAAAAAAAAGTATATATATATATATATATATAGATAGATAGATAGATAGATAGATAGGTAGATAGATAGATAGATAGATAGAGATATTTATATATATATATATATAGATAGATAGATAGATAGATAGATAGATAGATAGATAGATAGATAGATAGATAGATATAGATAGATAGATAGATAGATAGATAGATAGATAGATAGATAGATAGATAGATAGATAGATAGATATAGATAGATATATTTATATAAATGTGTTATTGCATGAGTATTGTGAGTGTCTATATGTATGTTCTCTCTATGTATATTTTCTACATGTGTGATGTGTTTTTTTTTTGTATGTTTTGTATACAGGTATATCTGGATAAATGGTGTCAATCATCAGTTTTAAGTTCATTACTAGTTCCCATCATATACCTATAAATGGTTTCAAATTGACGATCTGTAGGATAATTTTGACATCACTGGGCCAATGAAATATTGTTCTTAAACAAATAGCAAATATATCATATATCGCATGTAGATTAGGTATCTGTAACGTCATAGAGCAGCCTTTTTCAACCAGGGTGCCGCAGCTCCCTGGGTTGCCCTCTAGGTTCTTCATGGGTGCCTTAGTAAAATGCCTAAACATTGCCCCAAAATGTCCCAAAAAAGCTACCAAGTGGATCAAAGCTCCCTTTTAGTTACATAAAGCTACAGGTTTTTATTTTGCAGCTTTAAAACCTGACCAGTGACATCATCAGCTATTAGGGATGATGTCACGTGCCTGTACATCATTCTTGTTTGCCCCTCCCCTGCCCTGCCCCTTCAGTCCTAAGGTCACGTTAACTGAGTGAGGGAAGAGAAACATTGGAATATTATTCAGTACCGGTGTGCAAAGATATATTTGCTATGTAAGAATAAATCACCTCTATATTGGGTGTCCTACGTTTGTGGATGCTGCTGCATTATGTAAAACTAAACATTTCTTAAATATTTAAAATGGGGTGCAGCATTTTAAAGGATGCCTCAACTGAAACAAAGGTTGAGAAACACAGACATAGAGTAAATTATCATCTAAAAGACCCAGCAGGTACAAAGGAAGAAATAAATGGGATCCTTTATCAACGTATCTGGTCATACTGTCACTGCAGTTGATTCTCTGTTTTATAAATTGCAGACACTTTTTTACGGTTCTAGCTTTGAATCGAAAAACATATAAAACCCTGTACAGTGGAACCTCGGATTGCGAGTAACGTGGTTAACGAGCGCTTCGCAATACGAGCACTGTATTTTTTTAAATTCCTAACTCTGTTTGCGAGTGTTGTCTGAAAACGAGCAGGATTTAGGCCAAAGAGGTGTGCAGTGCCACATTTGGCCTGAGGTGGGGGGGCGGGGGAGACGATCCCAGCCGATCAGCGTTGTTCAGAAATGCTCAGAAAGACACGGAAATACCCTGTTCCCAAGGCTTTCCAAGGTTTGCAGAGGTCAGCCGAGCTGTCCTTGGGCTTTTCCGGCTGTTTCCGAGGCTCTCCGGCACCCCCACCTCTGGCTGCATGCGGTATTGCATGCCATTGAAGTCAACGCGGAACAAATAATCTTCATTTCCATTGACTTCAATGGGGAAACTCGCTTTGATATGCGAGTACTTTGGATTACGAGCATTCTCCTGGAACGGATTATGCTCGTAATCCGAGGTTCCACTGTATAAATACCCCCTCCCCCCAGGAAGTTGAGATGATATACAGTTTATGGGTACTACTATATAAGGGCTTCTGCTTCTTTTAACAAATTCCTGAGCAAAATGTGTTACACAGAATGAAGCAAGAGGAATAAGACTCCTTCTGCTGCAATAGGAGAAGTGAGACTCCGGTGAAAAGCAGACTTCTAGACCGGAAATTGAATATGATAATTTGCTGTTAGAGTACTTACATGTATAAGGCAGTGGGGGTTAAAGGGGTTGTAAAGGAAAAGCATTTTTTCCCTAAATAGCTTCCTTTACCTTAGTGCAGTCCTCCTTCACATACCTCATCCTTCCATTTTGCTTTTAAATGTCCTTACTTCCTGTTCTTGTATCTGTAACTCCACCCAGTAATGCAAGGCTTTCTTCCTGGTGTGGAGAAAGCCTCTTGAGAGCGGAGGGGGCGAGGAGGAGTGTCAGGACGCCCACTAACACACAGCTCCTTTCTCTATCTACAAAGTAGAGAGTGTCCTGACTTTCCTTCTCACCCCCTCCCCCCTCAAGAGGCTTTCTCCACACCAGGGAGAAAGCCTTGCATTACTGTGTGGAGTTACAGACAGAAAAACAGGAAGTGAGGATTTCTCAGAAGAAATAAGGACATTTAAAAACAAAATGGAAGGATGAGGTAAGTAAAGGAGGACTGCACTAAGGCAAAGGAAGCTATTTAGGAAAAAAAATGTTTTCCTTTACAACCCCTTTAAGTCCTGTAGTATCAGCCAACCGAAATATCAGTTTTGGGTGGACTGCCCCTTCAAAATGGTATACTGGAGAATTGTTCTATACAGATATTCATCTTCCTAATAAACCATCTGTGCACTGAAGGGTGTAAGAATGATTGCACATCTTCTAAGCAAATTTATGAATGTACCCCACAGTATATTTATTTTATTTGTACATCAAGGTAAAATGAAATAATTGTTTGGATTATACCAATGGGGAATATATAGCACTTGCATGAATCTTTGAAGTGAACAAAAGAGTGCTTGAGATTTTGCATTTTCATGTTATGTCAAAGGCCAGGGTGCGGCCATTTTGGAAAGGATGATGACTTGATTATCAGTTCGCTTTTTCTGAAAGTGGCGTGCCAATGTGATGAAGAGTGACACATAGGTTATATAAAAAGAACCACATAGAGGTCTGGGAAAACAGTTCATTGTATAACATAATACAAACAGAATGGGATTGATTTACCAAAACAGAAGATTGTAAAATCTGGTGCAGCTGTGTAAATCAGCTTCTAACTTCAGCTTCTTCAACTAAGCTTTGACATAAAAACCTGGAAGCTGATTGGCTGCTATGAACAGCTGCACCGGATTTTGTACTCTCCAGTATTAGTAAATCAACCCCATTGTGTATTTGGTAATCTGTAGAAATTACGTTTCAATGGTCTGCTATCTCTGAGCTTTTTGGTTGGATGCCTGTAAGCAGTGCTTACATATTTTGGACACATTACTCCTAATGTAATAAAGCAAAATAGGTCAGGAGAAATGGCAAGAGTTGCTGGGTGTAAGGTAATTTTTGGCAGAGGGAGGTTTAAGTGTAAAGCCACGTACACACGATCAAATTTTCCACGGACAAAGCGTAGGACTTTTGTCTGAAGGACGTTGGCTGCGAACTTGTATTGCATACAAACTGAAAAGTATTGTTGGCCAACAAACACAAAACTACGTGTTTTTTCAGCTCTTTAGCGCCACCCTTTGGACAACTTCTGCTAATGTTGTGTTATGGTTAGCATTGCTTCTGAGCATGCGTGTTTGTACTTTGGATTTTTTTTTGTACACACGATCGGATAATCCAACATCACACATTTGTTGTCGGAAAATATTAAAGCATGTTATCCCACATTTTTTGGCGGAAAATCTGACAACAATTGTTTGATGGAGCATACAAATGGTCAGATTGTGACGGATCTCGAATACCCCAGGTGGGCACATCCGCCAGACCGGTTTCTCCTGTCCTCCAAATTCACCCGCAGCCTGCAGATTCGCCATAACCAGCCCTTAACTCCTCAATCACAAGTCAATCCACACAGGTGTTGAGGGTTAAAATGCAGAGCATAGACTGTTTATTAAATACAAGACATACACTTTTACACACAGTTAGGGACACTCCCCTTAGCCTTGTCATAGAGGGGAGGGGGTAGGGGACAAGGAACAACCAATGGGAACTGAACACTTGTACATTGAAACAGAAACTACAAATAAACATAATGAGATTATGGTAAGCAGGCAGCCTCTCTATACACATCCCCTGCGGAGAGACTTCTCCAGTCCAGACCATTGTCTATGTGCCATGAACCAACACAATTAGACACAGCAACAAGAGGGGGGGTGGGGGGAAGGGATGTAGCATTACATTACATTACATTATCTCAATGCCAGCTTGTCCCCAGGTCTCCAGTCTCTTCTGGGCCATAATCTGTGGGTAAGAGGCCCGCCCACAGTCCCTTCCAAAACACACAGTGACAGTGGGTCCTGTCACATTTATCTGCCAACATCAAGCCATCACACAATTCCTGTCGGAAAATCCGATCGTGTGTACGAGGCTTCTGGCATGTGATTGCTTTATAAAGTTTCCCTATGGTAGGGCACATATCCCAAAGGTTTGGAATGTTTTCGAGACTGTCATGAAGAAGGTCTGCTACATAGCTACAGATGCATCAACCAGAGTTGATTTGAGTAAACGTTTGCAGCATTAAGTAAACTGTCTGTGTCCTATTATTTATTGATGCTAACAAACAATCTCTATGTGGGAAATAAACTAAATGCCAGTTGGGGGATAACACATGGGCTAGTGTGCAGGGTATGGAGGCTACACAGGCATTGCTACACCATTAGAGCAGTAATGCAGTATATGGGAGCTACACAAGATTGGTTACACTAAGAAAGCATAACACACCACACAATGGCTCCTGAAAAAGAAGATATAGGACTCTAGTGATAATAATGAGTTAGGTTGAAAAAAGACACAAGTCCATCGAGTTCAACCATAAATAAAATAAAAAAATATCGTACAATCCAATATACCCAATTCTATACTCAAATTTGACCCAGAGGAAGACGAAAAGCCCCATCAGAGCATGCTCTAATTTGCTACAGCAGGGGGAAAAAAATCTTCCTGATCCTCCAAGAGGCAATCGGATATTCCCTGGATCAACTTTACCTATAAATGTTAGTACCCATATATGTACATTTAGGAAAGAATCCAGGCCTTTCTTAAAGCGATCTACTGAGCTGACCAGAACACCGGTGGAGGGAGCCTATTCCACATTTTCACATCTCTTACTGTAAAGAAACCTTTCCATATTTGGAGATGAAATCTCTTTTCCTTTAGACATAAACAGTGCCCCTGTGTCCTCTATGTTGACCGTAAAGTGAATAACTCAACACCAAGTTCACTATATGGACCACTTATATATTTGGGCATGTTGATCATATCCCCCCTTATTCTCCTCTTCTCAAGTTCTTCAGTTCCTCTAATCTTTCCTCATAGCTGAGCTCCTCCATGTCTCTCTTATCAGTTTGGTTGCCCTTTTCTGCACTTTCTCCATTTCCCCAAGATCCTTTTTGAGAACTGGTGCCTAAAACTAAACTGCATATTCCAGATGAGGTCTTTCTAATGCATGGACCACAATGTGTCCTGTTCAGGAGGGACCGGCCGCATTTCAATCCATGTAAGGGCAGGCTGGCTGTGCACATGTCGATCTATGAATCAACATGTGTACAACTAGCCTGTCGGGTCCACTATAGCTGTCATTACTTACCATTGTATTCTGATGACAGGAAAGGCTCAAGCTGTGCTATTGTATGCTAACAGCAGGAGCCTTTCCCACTGTCAAAATAAAATGTGTATAAGGGTGATTGGGATAATTTTTTTCTCTCAACCCGCTGGTTGAAAATAATAAAAAAAAATAATGTATAGCGCCTTCTTGCACATCTTTTGTTCCCCAGAGCCTGCTTCTACTCTTCCAAGTGCTGCTCTAGTTCTCACTTTGAATGACCCTAGGAATTACAGCACCTTTGAGCACCCCTGCCATTTATCTTTATTTTTCTGCCTCAAAGCTCCTGGTGGTGTCTCAGGCCGCGTACACACGATCAGTCAAAACCGATAAAAACGGACTGAAGGACCGTTTCATCGGTCCAAACCGATCGTGTGTGGGCCCCATCGGTCAGTTATCCTTCGGTCAAGAATCAAGTCGACGCATGCTTGGAAGCATTGAACTTTGTTTTTTCAGCACGTCGTTGTGTTTTACGTCACCGCGTTCTGACACGATCGCTTTTTGAACTGATGGTGTGTACACACATCAGACCATCAGGCCACTTCAGCGGTGACCCAATGAAAACGGTCCGTCCGACCATTCTCATAGGGTTGGACCGATCGCGTGTAGTGTACGCAGCCTGAGATAGACTGGACAGGACTGGAGCAGGAGCCCATGTGCTTTTCAGATATAGATACAGGTACCCAGCATTCCTTGGGGCAGCCACATCTCCTTCTAATTGGCCAGGGCTATATGGACATCCATGTTCTCATCTGCCAGGTTTCCACCCACTTTCCAATATGCCTAATTGGTATTGGATCAGTGTTGAAATCAAGACAGCATGAGCCACACAAGAGCACACTGAGCAGACTCTATCAAACAATCACAGCTCTGTTAGGCAGACAGCACATAGATTTGCCTAGCTGTCTCCCTGTTAAGCAGAGAAACCAAAAACAATATACACTTACACTAGCACCTACCTAAGAGGGCGCTACATAGGGGAGAAGACACTTTTAAAACATATGGCCTTATGCAAATCCACTGAGCATTCATTGCATGGAAAAATGATGTGATAAAAGAACTGCAATGAAATACAGAAAAATCTATATGGACTCCCTGTTCCCTGATCCCTAAAATACTGTACAGCAAATGAGAAGACAACCACAGCTGCACAGAATGCTTTCTGTCATTGCAATAAGGTAGATACGTTTTTAAATAACGTTGAACTTGAGCCCAAATGCTTTTATGTTTTTGATCAATGAATTAAGATTTAGAACTTGTGTTAGCATTTTTTGATAATAATTGGAATTGTATGTGATAGACCAACACAAGGTGGCACATAATGTGAAAGAAAAATGATAAATGGTTTTCCATTTTTTTTTTTTTTACCAATAAATATGTGAATAGTGTGGTGTGCATTTGTATTTAGCCCCCCTGAGGAGACAATACTTTGTAGAACCTCCTTTCACTGCAATTACAGCTGCAAGTCTTTTTGGGGATGTCTCTACCAGCTTTGCACATCTAGAGAGTGACATTTTTGCATATTTTTCTTTGCAAAATAGCTCAAGCTCTGACAGATTGGATGGAGAGCTTCTGTCAACAGCAATTTTCAAGTCTTGACACAGATTCTCAATAGGATTTAGGTCTGGACTTTGACTGGGCCATTCTAACACATGAATATGCTTTGATCTAAATCATTCTATTGTCGTTATACGGTTGGAAGGTGAACCTCCGCACTAGTCTCAGGTTTTCTTCTGACATTGACCTGTATTTGGCTCCATCCATCTTCCCATCAATGCTGACCAGCTTCCATGTCCCTGCTGGTGTGTTCAGGGTGATGTGCAATGTTTGTTTTCTGCCACACATAGCACAGCGGTTAGGCTTTTAGGCCAAAAAGTAACCTTCTTCCACATGTTTGCTGTGTCCCCCACATGGCTTCACACAAACTACAACTTCTTTTGGCTTTCTTACAACAATAACTTTCTTTTTGCCACTTTCATTAAAGGCCAGATTTGTGGAGAGCACCCACACAGCTGAGCTGTGTGAAGTGGGCCAGGATAAAACAGCTCCACAGTCTGATGGAATAGGGTGGCTGTTCTATACTCTTCCATGATGGCTGCCTCTGGAGGACATCCTGCCTTGTTGGAGTTGTGCCTCTCCCTCACTTTCCTCCTCTATCCGGCACCCAAGTCACATCAGTAATCTCTTCACCATCATCCCCTCTATCCTCATCATCACTGGAGCCAACTTGGCAATACGCTGCGGCTGGGGGAACAAGACTGCCAATTTGTTGTTTATTAGTGTTCTCCCCTCTCTGTAGGCTCATTTTACTACTTTCCTCTACCTCAGAACCAACATCAGAATCAAGTAATGTCTGTGCATCCTCAAGAAGCATGTGTCTCACGCCATGTTGAAATAATTCAGCTGACTCCTCAATGCATAATTTTGGGGATATGGCAGGAGTAGCCGTGGACAAGGAGGCAGAATAAGCCGCTCTGACAGTTGTGGTGGACTGCGACAGTTTGGGTCATAGAGGAGGAGGAGGATGGTTTAGTAAGCCAGTCCACCACCTCCTCTGCACGCTGCGCTGGATAGCACAGGCAGCATTACTAAAGAGAGACAAATGTGCCCTGCCTGAGGATGAACCACGTCCACATTTGCCTTTGGACATAGACACGGCTGGCCCTCTCATAGTAACATGGAAATGCCTGCCTCCCTTTGCTGGCCTCCCAGACATGATGGTGGGGGGGGGGGCTATTACCCAAAATGTATAGAAACTGGGAAATGTGTGAGTGAATGCACTTTATTGAATAAAAGGTGGTATTTGGTGCACATGCGGCCCGCTGAGGACATTTATCCGACCTATCGGGTGTTTTTGCCACCGCTGCCAGCCAGTGTTGCCAACCGCCCGTAAATTTACTGGCAGTCCATAAATTCAAGACCATTTTTGGGGTGTCCATGAATGTCCGTTATGGGCAGCGGTGCCCATAAAAAAGATGGCCTTGAGCCAACCAGATAACTGCGCATGCGCAGTTCCGAAGCTGGCCGGACTTGGAAAAACTCATACCCACTCGGCCGGCGGCGCATGTGCTGTAACATAATGGCGCCGTCTGGCGCCATTTTTGAGTCCACTCGTTCCTGGCTGTGACATGGTGACCGGCGCCGCGCCTCCTGCACTTGGCACCATAGACGGAGGAGGAGCAGTGAGTGAGGAGGAAAGGGTGACATAAGTGAACCTGTAAAAGACTGGCTGCAGAAGCTCTTATTAACACTGGGGGACAAGGAGGTTCTGCAGCAGTGCCACTATAGTTTTTGCTAGATCTGTATACAGTGGGGGCAGAGCATGACAGACTGAGACAGACTGAGACATGGCATTGCTGGGGGTAAAGCCATGGCATGCAGGGGAACAGAGAAGAACACTGATTTGCTGCCCTGTGGAGAGGTGAAAGGGGCACAGGAGCAGGACACACTGATGTGGAGACTGTAATATGATAGTGGACAGAAGAACTACTGTAAGGGGATGAGGTGGACACGATCATGTCTGCAGCCTCTGTCCCCCTCCTTTAGTATGTCCGCAGCCTCTGTCCCCCTCCTTTAGTATGTCCGCAGCCTCGGTCCACCTCCTGTATCATGTCCGTAGCTTCTGACCACCTCCTGTAGTATGTGTGCAGCCTCTGTCCACCTCCTGTAGTTTTTTTTTTAAACTATAGTCCGGCCATCTAACGGTCTGAGGGACAGTGAACTGGCCCCCTATTTAAAAAGTTTGCGAACCCCTGCACTAGACTATACTCACACTTTGCTGGCACAATAAACTCACACTACACTATACTGATACATTATACTAACACTATACTCACACTACATTTTACTGACACACTATACTCACACTACACTAACACTCTTTTTTTTTTTTTATATCATTTGTTTTTATTGATTTTAACATGATTACACACAACCAGCAGTCATATAAATAGTCAATTTACATACGAGTTACATAGATGTGAACATAGTAATCAAAGTCCCTGATCTCTGTGTAGGGTAAGTAGCACCTGTGGTAAAAAGCTCACAATCCCTGGGTACTATTGACAGTGTTATTGACTGTGGAACCCCCCCCCCTTCCTCCCCCCCCTTTCCCTTCCCATGGGAGCATACAGTCTGGGTAAAAGATAAGTCGAGTTAGTCAAGCTTGCCACAGGTCCCGCAGTTTAATTTCAGCAACTGATAGGAACAAAAAAAAAAAAAAAAGAAGGAGCCAATTCGTAAAGGGGCTCCCGCCGAGGCCCCTTCGCGAGTTGGGGTTTGTTGTACAAGGACTCAATAGTCGCCAAGTGCTAGCGTCGAGGACAACTGAGTAAAACTCCCGGCTGCCCGTTGCCATGGCCTCCATATTTTAACAAATTTGCCAAAGTTCCCCTGTATGGTGTAGTACACCTTTTCATTTGAGATTGTTAGTTTCATAGCTACTAACCAGTTATCTATAGTCGGAGGGGCCTGTGCTTGCCATTTTTGGGCAATTATCTTTCGAGCCTGAAATAGACATCTTACGATAGCTTCAAGGGTACCTTGTGGTACCATAGTATCGTCCAAGAGGCAGGTCCTTGCTACTGGGTCAAGCGCAGACCCGAATATCCCGTTTATTCATTCTACAATTCCCACCCAGAAGCTATGAAGTTTTGGGCACTTCCAAACCATATGGATGAGATCCCCTTTATCGTTGCATCTTGGGCATTCATTATTTTGCCTCCACCCTAGTTTGAACATTTTATGGGGGTTGTAGTAGACCCTATGTAGTAGGAAAAGGTGAGACAGCCTTTGGGCTGGAGCAATAGACACCCAGGCACCCTGACGAAGGATCCTCTCCCACTGTTCTGTGGATATTGTACCTAAATCACACTCCCACACCACACACTAACACTCTACACTCAGAGTCACAATAAGTCTACACACACGCTAGTAGCAAACTGAGCCCCGCTCTATCTATCTCCACTCCAACAACACACTGTAAAAGCTTCCTGAAGGTAGAAACCTTTTATAGTCTGCGGTGGGACTATGAGCAAAGTCATCATCACTTTGTCCAATCAGGGCTCTGACAGTATTCTGTGCCCTAATTGGCAAAGCCTTGCACCTAACCAGCAGTCAGGTGCAAGGCTTTATCCATTTAGCACCCTGGAATGCAGTGTGCAGTGCATTGTGTGTTCCCAAATGAGCGAACAGGCGATGTTTAGTCCAAACTTTTGCTTGTCTCAAACTGTTCACCCAACATAGTCTTAATCCGGAAATATTACAGTAGATAGACAGAATTCATAACTCATGCTCCTTTTAAACTTTTTACATGGGTTAAATTTTCTGTAGTCTCACAATTCAAACCTGGAGCATATTAAAGTCCAAAGGTGAATAATTTAGGGCCCTTCTCATTCAGGCTTGATTCACTGTACACTGTTCCATGTGCATGCAACATACACAGGAACCAGTGTTGCCAAACGTCAGTATTTTTACTGGCAGCCAGTAAAAAACAGGCAAATTTCTCCTGCCAGTAAATGCCACCAAAAGTAAAAGGTTGCCAGTAAAAAATATAGCTGTGATGTACGGCTTGGTCTGGAGCTGGCTGAGACCATACGAGTGCTTGCTACAGTGTGATCGGGTGGCTCTGGTGGAGGAAGTGCCTGAGCATATTGTGTGATGTCATAGTGCAATGGAGCCAAGCAATGCGGCCAGAGCCTCGTGTGTTGATCTGTGGTATGGGAGCAAGGCAGACTAGGACCGGGACCGTCAGTGCTGTTTAGATTGGAGTAGACTGGAGGGACCACTAGGCTTAGAGAGAGACTGTAGAGGGTACGTGTTGTGTCTTAGAAGTCTCATCATTATCTGTGCTGGTGCACACTGCTGTCAGTGTCACTGTGAGAGTAAATTTTATGTGTGTGTGCCACCCATTCTGCTTGCCCTCCTGAGGCCTGTCCCTGAGCTATTTACTTAATATATCAAAAATAAAATAAAAAATATTATTTTGCCTTATTATCTACCTTAAATCATATAGCTAATTGCATATTGTATTTGTTTGTAGCCTAAACACTCTAATTTGCACGTAAAACTGTAATTTTTGGAAATGCGAGTAAAAACTTGGCTGTGCCAGTACATTTTGGGTGTTGTGTCAATAAATTTCAATCTTGTAGTTTGGCAACACTGACAGGAACATGTAAGGCCGCGTACACGCGATCGAATATATCTGCAGACCAGTTTCAGCAGACAGATTCGATCGTGTGTACGGGTTAGCAGACAGGTTTCCAGCAGACACAAGTTTTAAAGCATGCTTTAAAACTTGTGTGCTGGAAAGCTGTCTGTCGGATATGTCCGCTGGTTAGTACGCCTAACCAGCGGATAGAAATCTCCCACATGCGTCAAATGGATTCGACGCATGGGTGGAAGTATTTTACTTCCTGGTTTGGTGACATGGCGGTGTCAACGTCACTGCCACGTCACCGTGCTGTCTGTCTGCGGAGATTTTGGTTTGATCGTGTGTACACAGATCAAACCAAAACATCCCAGGAGACATGTTTGATGAAAACGGTCTGTCGGACCGTTTTCATCGGATATGTCTCCTCCTTAGAGAAAATGGACCCATCAAGTTTCCCTTTATCTTTCACATTAACGGTGTAACACACAGATGTGAATTTGCCACACAGGATTATTACAATGTAAAGTAGTAGATGTACAGCTTGTATAACCGTATAAATTTGCTGTCCCCTCAAAATAACTCAACACACAGCCATTAATGTCTAAACCGCTGTCAACAAAAGTGAGTACACCCCTAAGTGAAAATGCCCATGATGACATCATGGAGCTGGTGGATGTTAGAGACCTTGCGCTCCTCCTCCTTCCATTTGAGGATGCCCCACAGATGCTCAATAGGGTTTAGGTCTGGAGACATGCTTGACCAGTCGATCACCTTTACCCTCAGCTTCTTTAGCAAGGGAGTGGTTGTCATGGAGGTATGTTTGGGGTCGTTATCATGTTGGAATACTGCCCTGCTGCCCAGTCTCCAAGGAGGGGATCATGCTCTGCTTTAGTATGTCACAGTACATGTTGGCATTCATGGTTCCCTCAATGAACTGTAGCTCCTCAGTCCCGGCAGCACTCATGCAGCCCCAGTCCATGACACTCTTACCATCATTCTTTACTGTAGGCAAGACACACTTGTCTTTGTACTCCTCACCTGGTTGCCGCCACACACCCTTGACAACATCTGAACCAAATACGTTTATTTGGGTCTCATCAGACCACAGGACATTGTTCCAGTAATCCATGACCTTGGTCTGCTTGTCTTCAGGAAACTGTTTTCAGGCTTTCTTGTACATCATCTTTAGAAGAGGCTTCCTTCTGGGATGATAGCCATGCAGACCAATTTGACGCAGTGTGCGGCGTATGGTCTGAGCACTGACAGGCTGTCCCCCACCCCTTCAACCTCTGCAACAATGCTGGCAGCACTCATATGTCGATTTCCCAAAGACAACCTCTGAATATGACGCTGAGCAAGTGCACTCAACTTCCTTGGTCGACCATTGCGAGGCCTGTTCTGAGTGGAACCTGTCCTGCTAAACCGCTGTATGGTCTTTGTCACTGTGCTGCAGCTCATTTTCAGGGTCTTGCCAATCTTCTTATAGCCTAGGCCATCTTTATGTAGAGGAACAATTCTTTTTTTCAGATCCTCAGAGAGTTCTTTGCCATGAGGTGCCCCATTCACAACTGAGACCTTGTAACACTAACAAGTCACATAACACCAGAAAGGGAAAATCACTAATTGAGCCCAATGTGGACATTTTCACTTAGGGGTGTACTCAGTTTTGTTGCCAGTGGTTTTGACATTAATGGTTAAGGGTTGTTATTTTACACTGTTATATAAGCTGTACACTCACTACTTTACATTGTATCAAAGTGTCATTTCTTCAGTGTTGTCACAATAAAAGATATAATAAAATATTTACAAAAATGTGACAAGTGTACTCACTTTTGTGAGATACTGTACATATATACTTAAAGCAGAACTTTCGTAATTTTTCCAACTTTCCATCTATTAAATATTTTGCCCTTGTTGTTTTAACTTTGGATAGTAAAATATTTTTTTTCTTTAACCACTTGACCACTGGGCACTTAAACCCCCTTAATAACCAGACCAATTTTCAGCTTTCGGTGCTCTCACAGTTTGAATGACAATAACAATAACATACAACACTGTAACCAAATGAATTTTTTGTTCTTTTTTCCCCCACAAATAGAGCTTTCTTTTTGGGGTATTTGATCACCTCTGCGGTTTTTATTTTTTTCGCTATAAATGAAAAAAGAACGAACATTTTGTAAAAAAAAGTAATTTTTCTTAATTTCTATTATAAAATTTTGCAAAAAAGTAATTTTTCTTCATAAATTTAACCTAAAATGTATACTGCTACATATCTTTAGTAACAAAACCAAAAATGGATATTATTTAGTCTGGGTGAAAGTTATAGGGTCTACAAGCTATGGTACCAATTACTGAAAATTAATCTATTTGATCACATCTGATGTACTGACAGCCTCTCTCATTTCTTGAGACCCTAACATGCCAGAAAAGTACAAATACCCCCCAAATGACCCCTTTTTGGAAAGAAGACATTCCAAGGTATTTAGAAAGAGGCATTGTGAGTTTTTTGAAGTTGTAATTTTTCCTATAATTCTTTGCAAAATCAAGATTTTTTTTATTTTTTTTATTTTTCCACAAAATGTTCATATTAGCGGGTTATTTCTCACACACAGCATATGCATACCACAAATTACATCCCAAAACACATTCTGTTGTTCCTCCTGAGTATGGCGATACCACATGTGTGAGACTTTTACACAGCGTGGTCACATACAGAGGCCCAACATGCAGGGAGCACCATCAGGCGTTCTGGAACACCCAGACCAATTCTGACCCTTCTCTCCTACATGGAAAAATCATCATTTATTTGCTAGAAAATTACATAGAACCCCAAAACATTATATATGCTTTTTTAGCAACTTTTTATCGCGCATGGTATTTGCACAGCAATTTTTCGAACGCGTTTTTTTTTTGGAAATAAAATAGTTTTGTGCTTTAAAAAAAAAACAGTAAAGTTAGCCCAATGTCTTTGCATAATATGAAAGATGAAGTTACGCCGAGTAAATAGATACCAACATGTCGACCTTCAATATTGCACACGCTTCTGGAATTGCGCCAAACTTCGCTACTTAAAAATCCCCATAGGTGACGCTTTAAATGTTTTTACTGGTTACATCTTTTTAGTTGGAGAGGAGGTCTAGGGCCAAAATGATTGCTCTCACTCTAACGTTCGCAGCGATGCCTCACATGTGTGGTTTGAACACCGTTTTCATATGTGGGCGGGACTTATGTGTGCGGTTGCTTCTGTATACGAGCACACGGGTACAGGGTCGCTGTGAATTTTTTATTTATTTTTTATTGTTCATTTTACTTTATTTATTTTAGGTTGACATGTTTTTCCCCAAAAATAAATGTTTTAATTACTTTTATTCCTATTACAAGGGATGTAAACATGCCTTGTAATAGGAATATAGCATGACAGGTCCTCTTTACAGTGAGATATGGGGTCAATAAGACCCCACATCTCACCTCTAGGCTGGGAAGCCCGGAAAAAAAAGGATTGCAAAGTATTGCAGAGTATTGCGCAGGGAGTATTGCAGAGTATTGCACAGGGAGTATTGCAGAGTATTGTGCCGGGGGTATTGCAGAGTATTGTGCCAGGGGTATTGCAGAGTATTGTGCAGGGGGTATTGCAGAATATTGTGCTGGGGGTATTGCAGAGTATTGTGCGGGGGTATTGCAGAGTATTGTGCGGGGGTATTGCAGAGTATTGTGCAGGGGGTATTGCAGAGTATTGCGCAGGGGGTATTGCAGAGTATTGCACAGGGAGTATTGCAGAGTATTGCGCAGGGGGTATTGCAGAGTATTGCGCAGGGAGTTTTGCGCAGGGGGTATTGCAGAGAATTGCGCAGGGGGTATTGCAGAGTATTGCGCAGGGAGTATTGCAGAGTATTGCGCAGGGGTAATTGCAGAGTATTGCGCAGGGGGTATTGCAGAGTATTGCGCAGGGGGTATTGCAGAGTATTGCAGAGTATTGCGCAGGGGGTATTGCAGAGTATTGCACAGGGAAGGAAGAGTATTGCAGGGGTTAATGCAGGGATGGCTGAGCAGGGATGGCTGGATCTGTGACTGCAATAGACACAGATCCAGCCACAGCGCTGCTGACACCCGCGCTCTCCTCTCACACTGTACCGATCGGTACAGAAAGAGGAGGGAGGAACCGGCGTCATCAAATCACGCCGGTTTGTTTACATGTGATCGCTCTGTCATTGGACGGAGTGATCACGTGGTAAACGGCCGCTATCAGCGTCAATTTGCTGCGATCCGTGGTCACGGATATTCCCGTGTGCGCGCCCCAGCGGGAGAGCGACTCTGAGAGGACATTATATAACGTCCTCCCAGAGTTAAGGGACCACCTTGCAGCCGTTATTTTATGGCCTGCGGTGGTTAAGTGGTTAAATACCTTATACAGCCCACTTCCTGTTTCTTGTCTGGTAAAAAACCTAGGCTTATGACATCATGCACAACTCTTTCTCTCTCAGAGAGACTTTGCCAGGAAGGGAGGGGGAATTAGTCATAAGAGGACCAATGAGAGCTGCAGGGCTGCAGCCAGACTTAGTGGAGGGAGATTTCTGCAGCATATTTGGCAAGTACAAAATCACAGTATATATATAATAGTATGAAAAGTGGTCGGAGGGAAGCTTCAGAATGGCAAAGATGTTTTTATTACAAATTATGTGAACAGACTGCAGTTCCTCTTTAAACAGCCGAAGCGTGGGAGACAAACTCAGAAATGACTGTAACAACCTAATATTAATACACAAAAAAGTAATGGCTTATAATCCTTCTTGTGGCCTTGCAAATTAGCACATAAATTACATTTTTTATAAAACTCTGTTCAGACATTGAGACATTTTGGAACTCTTCTGCATTCTCCCCCAGGGCTTTATGATTGCCAATTTCAGTCCATACAATAGGGCTGAACACAAAGCATTCCTTAGGCGGCGTACACACGACCGGTTTTCTTGGCAGAATCCAGCAAGAAACTCGATGGGAGATGTATTCTGCCGAGAAAACCGGTCGTGTGTACACTTTTCGCCGAGAAACCCGCCGGGAAACTCGTCGAGCCAAAAAGAGAGCATGTTCTCTATTTCCTCGTTGGGCAATGGGAAAATTTGTCTCGACAAGTTTTTTAACTGCCGAACTAGGAACTCGACGGGGAAAACTATGTGTTTCGCCCGACGAGTTTCTCGGTCGTGTGTACGCCGCCTTACACACACCTCTCTTTACAGCAAGCCTGTGCTAAGGGAATACATTGGCTGCCATTTACCATTACTGAACAGTCCACCATTTTTCTAAGTCTTTGGCCTGGAACAAGTATAAAAATGCAAGAGTTCTGTCTTTCCTCTGACTTCACTAGATGCATGCTGATTTCCCATTACTCGGAAATATTGAGGGCAGAGATAGCCATATTTTATAGCTTTATATTTTATTGTGTTTTGATTTAAAGAATTACTTTTTAATAAAGAATACCGGGAATATGTCCTGGTGATGCATTTGCATTAATTTCCGCTGTGAACAAATTTTCCTAGCCACCAGTCGGGGGCGCTCTTTGTAGGTGGGATACATATTCAACATGAAGGAGACTCTGTCACCAGACCTCACTTTTTAACCACTTTAGATGGCACTAAACAATATCCTTATTCTCCAAAAACAAACTAAACAACCACTACCTAATGGCCCTGTAATCTATTTTTTGTTAAATTGTTACTTATGCCTCGTACACGTGGCCAGACTTTCCGAGAAAAAAGTCAGACGGGTTTTTTTTCTCTGAAAGTTCGGCCGTGTGTAGCCTCCATCAGACTTTTTGTGTCGGAAATCCGACGGACCTTAGATAGAGAACCTGTTCTCTACAGTATCTTTCCGTCAGACTTCCCGACAAACTCACAGCGGACTTTTGCATGGTCAAAAGTCCAACTGTGTGTACAAGGCATTACTGTGTTTTTTTGCCTCCTTGTAACATCCTCCATGAGCTCCCAAACATAGTTATATAGTTGTATAGTTGGTAAGGTTGAATAAAGGCACCAGTACATGTAGTTCAACCTGTGTAGGTGTGTGTGTTCATAATCATTTCCCTTATCCCTGTATATTGTGTTCACTAAGATACACGTCCGAGAGTTTTTTAAATGATCAATACTGCCTGCTGACACCACTGATTGTGAAAGTGAATTCCACATCTTCACTGCCCTTACATTGAAAAATACCTATGCAGTTTAAAGGGGTTGTAAAGCAAAAAAAAAAATTTTCCTTAGATAGCTTCCTTTACCTTAGTGCAGTCCTCCTTCACTTACCTCATCCTTCCATTTTGCTTTAAAATGTCCTTATTTCTTCTGAGCAATGCTCACTTCCTGTTCTTCTGTCTGTAACTCACCACCGTAATGCAAGGCTTTCTCCCTGGTGTGGAGAAAGCCTCTTGAGGGGGAAGGGGGCAAGCAGGAGTGTCAGTGCGCCCACTAACACACAGCTCCTTTCTCTATCTGCAAAGCAGAGAGTGTCCTGACTTGCCAGGGAAGATGTATCAATGGAAAAAAGTTTAAAAAACAGTTGTTTTTTCAGGAGCAGGACTTTTAAAACTTTTTTTTCCATTGATACATGTTCCCTCGGGCAAGACCCGGGTTCTCAAAGACGTTTTCACAGGCAAACTATAGACACCCAGGAGGTACAATATTTAAAGGAATTTTTCACTCCAGGAGCAGTGATTTTATTGATGCTTAAATAAAAAATAAATTAAAAATTCCTTTAAATATTGTACCTGCTGGGTGTCTATACCTGTGATAACGTATTTAAATAGCACAATCACCTGCCTGCCAGTAAATTAGGAAGAACTGATCTATCTAAGCTATACAGTGTATAAATATATGTACAACTCCGAGGGATGTATATATATTCTCTATACACACTGTAAATTAAGCTAAACTGACTAGCCTGCCTGCCTGCTCTATCTAGCTATCTAAAAAGACAATCTCTCTGTCTCTCTGACTGCTTTCATTAACAAGCGGGAACACACTACACGAGGCCTCCCAGCAGGCGGCCTTAGATAGTGTGGGGCGTGTGCTAAAGCCCTGAGTCATAATTGGCCAAAGCCACCCAGGCTTTGGCCAATTATGGCTCTTCGTTTTTTGCACGCTGTGATTGGCCAAGAATTGGCCAAGAATTGGCCAAGGGACATACAGCATGCTTGGCCAATCATCAGCGCGCAATGCCGCAGTGAATTATGGGCCGTTTTGCGTCACTCGAATTTGGCGCGAACTAACGCTTTTGTTCGAATTTCATCGAACAGACAATGTTCGAGTCGAACATACGTTCGTATCGAGCGCGAAGCTCATCCCTATTAATTGGTACCACGTTGGGCCTGCACCAGTCAGCTGGTACCATTCCTGTTATTATGCTGTCCATAAAAATGAAGAATAGTGGTCTGGCTATAACCTGACTGAGTTCTTTGAGGACTCTTGGGTGTAAGCCATCCGGTCCTGGTGATTTATTTGCGTTAAGTTTTTCTAGTCTTTTCTGCACATTGGCTTCTGTTAGCCACAAGGTTACATCCTGTGACATGCTACTAACAAGACAGTCATTGCTATACCCCTCCTTTTCCTGTGTAAAAACTGACGAGTAGAAAGCCTTTAGTGCAGTTGCCTTCTCCTTGTCATTTGTAACCAACTTCCCGTTATCATCCATCCGTTATGAGGCCAATATGCTATGTGCCTTTCGTGGTCTATTTTAGTCACCTTAATTGCATTTTTACAATTCATTGTAGTGATGGAATGCAAACAATGACCGCTCTGCCTTATATTTCTTGAATGCCATTGTTTTCTCTTTGGTATGACTTTTTACGTTAGAGTTTTTTTACGTTAAATGGTTTAACCTTCGCTCATTTATATTTGTTACCCCTTGGGTTTATTTGATATGTTCCTAAAGCACTCCCATTTTTCCTCAGTGTTCATTGTATCTAGGGTTTGGTCCCATTTGATATCTTGTTATATTGAGCATAGTCTATAAAAGTTGGCTCGTTAGTGTTTTCGTACTACCCTTGTGCCCTCTTTTCCTATGATTTATACTGAATTATCCTGTGATCGCTGGATCCCAAATTATCCCGTATCTCCACATCTGCGTCCAGATCTGTCTTATCTGTAGTTAATAGAACTAGCAAAGCATTCTTTAGAGTTGGGGCATCCACCAACTGGAACATGATGAAGTTGTTCTGTAAGACATTTAAGAAATGACGGGCTTTTAAAGAGTGAGCTGTCCCCTCCACCTAGTGAATATATGGATAGTTGAAGTCCCCCATTATGCTGCCCTGCCTTACTGCCATTTCAAACTGTGATAGCAGGCTCAACTACTCCTTATTCATCAGATTAGGGGGGCTGAAGCTTACACCCACTATTTATTTTGTGCATGTCTCGTCCCTTTAGAGCTCCACCCACAAGAACTCCACCTCCCTCCTTTTGCTATTTGCAATGTCGTCCATCACATTCACTAACAAATCATTTATGATACACAGGCAAACCCCTCCTCTTCTTCTACTCTCCCTGGATAGATGCTGACCAATCATGTGAGCTGTAAAACCAAGTTTCTGATATACCTACAAAGTCAAAATCCTCCTGTAACAGCAGCTCCAACTCCTCCATTTTATTGACTAGGCTCCTGGAATTTGTACACATGCCACTCAGTTTTCTACAATTGAAAATTGTTTTCTTATAGATTTTTTGAGGTTGTGATTATGTATTGCCAACCCACTTCCCCAGGGTTTAGGTATCATATTACCACTAGTGCCTCTATTACTACCCTTCGGAACCCTCCCCTGCCACCTAGTTTAAAAACTTCTCAAACATGTTGAACATTTTCTCCCCCAACAGAGCTGCACCCCCCCCCCCATTTAGGTGCAGTCTGTCTCTACAATAGAACCTGTAACCGACTCAGCCCAGTTCTACAGGAACCCAAAACCCTCCTTTCTATATCAATTGAGAATTGGAGAATGAATATATTCCACCAACTCCCAGTTTTAATATCCCCTCCCAGCACAAATATTTGCTCCCCAGTTCAAATCCCACCCTGATTCCCCCTTCTAGCACAAAAAATCCCTCACCCCAACAAATCACCTGCCTAGCTCACATCCTCTTAGCACAACCCCCCCCCCCCCCACAATCCCATCTCCCCTCCCAGCACAAATCTTCTTTATTCAATTCCCCTCCTAGGACAAATTCCCACAAATCCCTCCTCCTAGCACAACCCTGTCTAAATTACCCTTTCCCAAACAAATTCTTTCTCCCTACTCAAATTCCCCTACCCCTCCTAGCAAAACCCCCCCCCCCCCCAAATCCCATTACACTTCCCAGCCAAGATAGTCACCCATCCCCCTCCCCCAACTTACAAGGGGAAGCCACTACAAAGCCAGAATGAGGTGTGCTATGTTGTGCTCTCCCCTCCTGTCAGAAGAGCATTCATCTATATAGCACAAGAGAGGATAGATCTTACTGTAGACCACATGCACTGTACACACACAGTTTAATTGCCACAATGACAATTTAAAAAAAAAAAAATATTTTCATTTTCCATATAAATTGGGACAAAAAAAATGACAGCTTCAAAAAACACTTACTAAATGCTTTGGGTTATTTACTTTTCAAAAATGGGTCATTTGGAGGGTATTTGTACTACCCTGACATTTGAAGACCTTGAGAAAGTCAGTATATCAGGACTAATCAATTTTCAAATATATACACCATAGTATGTAGACTCTGTGGGCCAGATTCAGATACAATTACATTGGCGCTGAGTATCAGAGATACACTACGCTGCCGTATTTTACCAGGCTGTACGACAAATCCTGGTAGATTTTGTCCCTTACGGTACGGCGGCGTAGTGTATTTCTCGCCGCGTAATCGAAATACGCGATTAGGGGGCGTGAAGCATTTAAATTAGGCGCGTCCCCGCGGCGAGCGAACTGCGCATGCTCCGTTCAGAAAATTCCCGCCGTGCATTGCGCGAAATAACGTTGATACGTCATTCGTTGTTTGAGTAGCGTCGTTTACGGACATTCCTATTCCCGACGTTTTACATCAAAAATAAAAAAAGATGTCGGAAAACGTGGAAATTCGACGCGGGAACGACGGCCATACTTAACATGGGCTGTCTAATATTAGACCAGCAAAAAGCTGGTATAACTTTACGAGGCAAAAAGATGACTAAAGATGCCGTAAGAGATTGCGATTGACGTTCGTAACTTTGTGGATCGTCGCCAAAAGCTCATTTGCATACCCCGACGCGGAAAACTACGGGAACTCCACCCAGCGGCCGCAATGTTATTGCAGCGTAGATCCGAAGGCGTACGAACACGTAAACCAGTCGGATTGAAGCGCAAAGCCGTCTTTTCATGGTTTGAGGTTTCAGAGTAGTGAAAAAACGTGCGTAATTCGAAAGTACTTCAGTCTAACGCGAGATAGACAGGAGTAATCGCTCTGTGAATCTGGCCCTATATCTTTCACACAGACTAAATTTACATTGATTTAGGTAACTTTTACCAAAGGAATGTAGAAGCATAGAATTTGCCCTAAGGGCCAGATTCAGGTAGAGTTGCGCTGGAGTAATTCGATATGCGCCGCGTAACTGTGAAGATGCGCCGTCGTTTCTATGTGGCCGTACCCACCAAACTAGATGCGACAGAAAACGGGCCATTTCCGATCGGCTTAACTTTCCGACGCCAGAGTCTCGTCAGCGCATAATTTCGCTTGGCGCATCAGTCGCGCCTATTGATTTCCCCTGCAAATATGCAAATGAGGGAGATTTCCCAATTCGCGAACGGATTAGCACCATACGCTGGCTACATGCGCCGCGCGTATCTCGTCCGTCCGACGCAAAGTTATTTCTACGGCCACAGGTCAGCAGGAGAGCAGCTACAGCAGCGTTACCGACGATAAGAGCTAGCTGAGCACCCCCACTTGCAGGACAACACCTCTGTCCATGCTTGTCTGTCAACTTTTACAGCCATGGAGGAAGACATCATAGGTCTCCATAGCCGAGATGACAGCTGACAGCTCCTGGCCTTTAGAGTTCAGCTTTCTCCTGTGTGTTTGCGGGGAACGGGAGCAGCCATCTCAGAACAAAAGTAACTTCACTGCGGGGAGGGGGAACAGGATATACTTTAGTGCCGGAATGGCGCATCTACGGGCGCATTTAAACGTCCAACGGAACACATTGCGCTGTCGTTTCCAAGGAAGTGGTGCCGACGGAAGTTGTGAGCATGCGCACTGGGATGCATTGACAGTCGACGCATGCGCAGTACGTTCGCCGCGGGATCGCGCCTAGGTTTAATAATACACGCCCCGTACCCGCCCAATTTGAATAACGCCGGCTCATTTTCGATACGCTGCCGCAACTTTAGGAGCAAGTGCTTCATGAATAACAGCACTTGCTCCTAAAATTTCGCCAGAGTAACGTAAATGAGAAATGAGAAACGTTACTCCAGATTAAAGATGCGCCCATCTACCTGAATCTGGCCCTAAATGTTTATTTTTTATTTTTATTGAATTACAAAAATATTTTAATATTTTTAGCAGAAACTAAGAAAACATTTTTTTTATTTTTTTTTTAATGATCAGTCTTCTTTTCACCAAAATAAAGCTCTATCTGTCTAAAATTTTTTTTTTATAAAAATTGTATTTGGGTACAGTGTTGCATGCCTGGCTAATTGTCATTTAAATTGTGACAGCGTTGAAAGCTGAAAATTGGCCTGAACAAGAAAGGGGAGAGGGGACGTGTCTAGACTTGAGGTTGTTAACCTCCCTGGCGGTCTTCCCGTGTGTGGCACAGGGTGAGATTTTTAAGCTAAGATCGGTAACCCCGTGCCACACACGGACTTGCCTCGCTGGATGCAGAAAAAAAGTTTACTTACCTTTTCTCTGCGATCCAGCGATGAATCTCCGCAGTACACCGCAGTACACGGCGGCCGGATGTCCGCCTGATGCTGTGTGTACCGCGGATTCCCTTCCCTGCGAGCGTCGCGACGTAGGGGGGGGAATGGCGCCAAATTCAAAAATGTAAACAAACACTAAAAAAAATAAAAAAGTAAAAAATACACACCCCCCATGTCCCTAGTGGTCTGCCCTGTACACTACATGTCCTTTTATATAATAAAAACTGTTCTTTCTCCCTGCAAACTGTAGATTGCCCATAGCAACCAAAAGTGTCCCTTTATGGCAAAAATTGTTTTAGAGCAGCTAAAAAACAGCGATAATAAATCAGAATCACTTGCAGAATTTAGCGATAGCGATTTATGGGGAAATTCGTCATAAAAAAAAAAAAAAATGACAGCAAAAATTCTGCAACTGAGCAAATTTCAGTGATTTTGATTTGATTACATTATTGAATAATTTTTACTATAATTATATTATTATTTGTTATAATTTTTTATAATTATTTATTATATTATAATTTTTAATAAAAAAAAAAAAAAAATCATACCCGGGATGCCTATTAGACTCTTGTTTGGATAGATTTCAGTGAGTTATTCCTAAGAATTACAAGCCTACAGTATAAAACGCCAAATTCCCTTGCAAATAATGGTACCGCTTTAAGCACCTAAAATCTGAAAGAATCATACCGCCAGGGAGGTTAAAGGGTCACTAAAGAATTTTTTTTTATTTATTTTTTAGCTAAATAGCTTCCTTTACCCTAATGCAGTCCTGGTTTCATGTCCTAATTGTTCGTTTTTGCTGTAATCCTTCTCTGTTCTGCACACTTCCTGGTTGTCTGTTTCCTTATGAAAAACAAGTACTGGAAGCTCCTCTCTGTGGTCTCTAATCAAGAAGGTATGATTACTGTGTGTCTAAAACCCCTCAGAACCAATCAGTTTCATTTTAAATACAAACACTGCCCTGTATTGGTTCTGTGTCTCCATCCTTCACACAAGCATGAAACTACAGTAGATGAAAAAGGAAACTGAAACTGCAGGCACATTAAATGATTGATTTTTATCTATCATTTTTAAAAGGAATCAGTTAACTATTATGTCTCTATACCCTGTAAACAGTCATTTCAGCAAAAAACTCATTTAAGGAGCAACCACAAAAATGTAATACAAAATAACAAAAATAAAATGTGAAATTCATGCACAAAATCAATTTCAAAGTGTCCAAATAACCAAACAATCCATAAAAAGCCATAAATGCAGGCAATAGATTCCTATTATTGTGTGAATAATCAGACTTTGATAAAACACCCAGCGATAATCCTCAAAGGAGATTATTCACACAATGGTGTAAGGAGGAATCTATTGTATGTGTTTCTGGGTGCTTTTATGGACTGTTCGGTTATTTGGATATTCAAAATAGTTTTTAATGCATGACTTTCTATCAATTTAAATTATTTTATATAATTATAAATGTGAAAAAGTAGCTGCTTTATTATCTATTTATTAATAATAAAAAAATATTGCGCTAACTAAAATAAATAAAATGGATAGATAGAATCAGGCAGCCAACACAGCAAAATGGAAATTTTGTGAGTGTAAATATGTATAAAGTGTAGCGCCAATAGGGGGCCCCAATCAAAAGGACTCTCCTGTAGGTTCAGTGATTAAACTCAACAAGGCCTAAATGTGAATCTACAAGTGAAATGACCTACATCTACAATCAAGCGGATGAGATCTTAGGAGGGAAGGGGTTATTCAAACCACTCCCCATTTTTTAGTGATCACTAATTGGTATAAAATATATAACAAAAAATAGTAAGTGTATATATGCACTAAATGGGTGTATAGACCCGTTGAGAAAACACACAAAAGTGAAAAATCTATACCAGTGTGATCACTCGCAGTATAGAACCCAATGAATCTGTATAGGTGTTTCAAACCTATTGAGAAGGACACTATAAAAGGTCAATGACCGTGCAATCAAATAACAATATAGAATAATAAATCATAAAGTGAAAACATATATATCCTAATGTCCACTGTGGTTGAGTAGAAGCAATCAATCAAATGAATATCAGTCCATACACCCAGACGGTGTAACAAATGTATTCTTCTTCTGAGATGCTTAAATGGGATAGGTGGTCCGAGATACAATCTTCAAACAGTAAAGATATAAATAGGTACCCTTACCGGATCAGGTGGACCCTCAACTCACCATACGGTGGGGGGTCTTCAGGGCTTGTAAAGGCCGATTGCCTAATCGTGTATCCAGACAGTGGTGCCAGGTAGAGATGGTATCCGGAAAACCAGAGGGTGGCTTTTGATGTTATAATAGCTCCGTGATGGTATACATTCACTCCCAGGCATAGGAGGGGAAAAAAGAAGAAAAACGGCTCCTCATAGTGTAAAACCACCAATTTAATAAAATAAATAAAATTCCACTACATCACACTTGTGACAGGGATCACTTAAAACTTAAAATACAAAACCACACGTGAAAAGAAAAAAAGCCTGTATATAATAACAGCAACTCTCCCCCTTGATGGGTGGACAGAGGTATTCCCAAAGGGAAAAAAATGCAGTAAAGACTTTAGCAAGTCAGTGACCCGACCGGTTTCGTCTCATATAGACTTCAACTGGGGTATCTAACTGTAACATGCTTCTTACCTGCATTTATAGGCCCGTAATATCCGCGTCCATGAGACCTCAATCAAAGCTGGCGTGCGTGTCAAATCTAACACTTGAGTGATGTTTGCATTCCAAATCCCAGAAGTGTATGGGCGGGGATCAATATTGCATAGCCCAATCATTCACATGGAGGTGTGGTTGCTGGCCCCCTCTCCCCTCTCATAGGAGAAAGAGGGGCTATAGAACTCCAGGAGTATAGAAGTATATGGGCGGAAATATATGGTGTATACCCAATCACTACCATAGGTAGTGTTGTCACTTCCCCTTCACTCGCTCCCGTGGATAGAGAGAAGCTAGGGCGCTCCGTATTCCAGCGGGTTGAACTCCGCCTCTGTATGCGCAACCGACGTGACGTCCTGACGTCACCAATATGCGCGTCAGTGCGTTCCAAACACCAGAACGTCCTGCTACCGCAGCGCGGACATCACATGGTGCGGAAGTACGCTGGCGTCATGCGTTCCACTCGCAAGGAACGTGCGCTCCACAGGAACCAAGGATCATTCTAGGTTTACACCATTCAAAGAAGAGAGGAAAAGTGAGCCAAGCTAATCGCAGACAAACGCCCATATCGGTCTCATGGAGGGGGGCAAAGGGAATTACAAAATAAAATACCATCTAGACCAATTTTGTTATGATGTTATGAAAGAAAAAATATACAAAAAACTATATGTATATATGAATGGTGTTTACAAATAGCATTGGTGCATGATGCATCTATGTGTCCGTTTAGATTGTGATCAATTAAACCAACCATCGATTGATCGCAAAGGGGGGGATATCAAAAAACTATATGAATACAAATTACATATGGAACCATATGATATCAATGTTGACCATCTGCATAGCATTGATACATCACTCCTTGGCGTCTGTGTGATCGCCTGGAATGAGATCAATCGCAGAAAGTGAACACTGGCACCATATGTGTGTAACTATCTACACTACAGTGTTGCAGAAATGGAAAGGGTAATGGGTGTGAGTGAGTGAGTGAGTGAGTGAGTGAGTGAGTGAGTACTTGTATAGCGCAACAACTGCGAACTTAATCGCCTCAAGGTGTGAACGTTGATCTGTGAAAGTCCCTCATCAAGATTGATTGATGAAGGCGTTCACATCCCATTCCACGTTTAAACCATAAGGTACGTAACTTTTGAGTTGTAAAATCCAATATACTTGCAACTTGGATACCCCTCTTATACTAGGCTCTCCTCTCCAATGAGGTACAAACTTATTTATTATTTGGAAACTGGTTCCTTCAAGTTTCTTGTTATGCTTTTCCAGAAAATGTCTGGGTACAGTGTGTTTTGTATAGCCCTTCTTGATTTTCGCAATGTGTTCACCTACCCTTGTGGAAAAGCTCCGTATGGTGCGACCAACGTACTGTTTTCCACAAGGGCAGGTGATAAGGTACACAATATGTGTCGTAGCGCATGTGAAGAAGTGCTTCATCGGGAACTCCATCCCTGTGTGGGTGGATCTAAAGCTGACTGTTTTCCTCTTCCCATTTACGTTGTTGACACACACCTTACACCTCCTGCAGGGATGAAAACCCTTTGAGAGGGGAAAAAAGGAGGGTTTAACCGGGGGATCTGAAATGTTAGGTGCTACCTGGTTTTTGAGAGATGTGGCTCCTCTATATATTACCATTGCATTAGTGGGAAGTACTGGTCCCAGAATGCAATCTTCTTTCAGGATCCTCCAGTGCTTGTTAATGATATCCTTAATTTGTCTATACTGAACAGAAAAAGTAGTAAAAAAGGAGTTCTTAAATCTTGGTTCCTGGATCGCTTTTTGTCTTTCTATTGTTAATGTAGTGCGATCAGTGCTTCCAATCCTGTCTATCTCCCTATCAACTTCAGAGCTGGAATAACCTTTATCCAAGAATCTATTCTTCAGAATTTGTGCTTGGATATGGAAATCTTGGATTTTAGAACAATTACGTCTTATCCGTAACAATTGGCCCCGTGGTACGGATTTTAGCCAAGCGGGGTGGTGGCAGCTGTCTGTTGGAATATAACCGTTGCGGTCTGTGCTTTTAAAATAAGTTTTCGTTGTCAACTGATTGTCCTGAACCTGGATCTCTAGATCCAGGAAATGGATATTAGAAAAGCTTGCCTCATATGAAAGGCTGATTCCAACTTCATTAGAATTCAGAGCAGACATAAATTCATCCAAGGATTGGCGATCGCCTCTCCATAGGAGGAGGATGTCGTCTATGTATCGAGCCCAGAGAACAATCTCTGGTCGATTGGAAGCATAGACGACATCCTCCTCCCATTTAGCCATGAAGATATTGGCCAGACTGGGGGCAAATTTGGCCCCCATCGCCACCCCCTTTTGTTGCAAATAAAATTCTCCACCATACCAAAAATAATTGTTTGAGGTGGCAAATTTCAAAAGGTCTAATATGAATTCTTTTTGTATGGTGGGAAGATAGTCAACCCTGCCGAGAAAACACTCAACCGCTTCGAACCCCAAATCATGGGCGATACTGGTGTACAGAGAGGCTACATCCGCTGTTACCAGCATGATATCCTCACTGTACGTAACCTCTTGGAGTCTTGCAATTGTGTGTCTCGTATCTTTAAGATATGAGGGAATGTGTTTAACGACCGGCTGTAAGTGGAAATCAATATATTTCCCTAAGCGGGAGGTGACAGAGTTGATACCACTTATGATGGGCCTACCGGGAGGGCATGCACCATCCTTGTGGATCTTAGGCAAGTAGTACATTACAGGAATGCGTGGAACTCTGGGGATGAGGTAACTTTGTTCCTTTTTATCTAAAATGCCCTTGCGTGTTCCGGTTTCAATAAGTTTGATTAAAGAGGCTTTAATTTTAGATGTGGGATTGGAGGGCAACTTAACGTAGGTTTCAATATCTCCCAGAATGCGGGACATTTCTCTGTGATACGCAGATTTATCTAGAACGACTATCCCCCCCCCCTTATCCGCTGGACGAATAACGAGGTCCTTATGTTCACACAAACTTTTTTTTTTGCTATGCAGATGGTCAACATTGATATCATATGGTTCCATATGTAATTTGTATTCATATAGTTTTTTGATATCCCCCCCCTTTGCGCTCAATCGATGGTTGGTTTAATTGATCACAATCTAAACGGACACATAGGGCCAGATTCAGGTAGTCCAGAGCATCTTTGCTCTGGAGTAACGCTTCTCATTTGCGTTGCGCTGCCGAAATTTTAGGAGCAAGTGCTGTCATTCACGAAGCACTTGCTCCTAAAGTTGCGGCAGCGCATCACAAATGAGCCGGCGGAATTCAAATTTAGCGGGTACGGGGCGTGTAGTATGCTAACTACGCGCGATCCCGCCGCCAACGTACTGCGCATGCGTCGAGTGTCAAAACATCCCCGTGCGCATGCTCCAAAATCTGTGAATGAACGTCAATGACGTCACATTTCCATTCATGACCGTTTTACGCAAGCGACGTTTTTTTTTTTTTTTTCCGACGCGATGACGACGCCTATACCTAACATAGGATACTCCAACCCCATGTAGGTATATCTATGCGCCGCGTATCCCGTCCGGAAACGTCGTATCGTCATTGCGTCGCGCCGGATTTCGATCGTGAATTGCCGATTTCCGCTCATTAACATATTTTTTGAGCGTAAATCGGCGGGAACGCCCCCGGCGCCATTTTTAAGTTGAAGTAACGATGCGATGGCGAAACTCAGTTACGCTGCTCGCATCGGAACTTCAACCCGGCGTTTCTTGTTTTCTGGTTACAGAAAACAGAAACGCCGGCTCAAAGTCACAGTTAGGCTGGCGGATCACTCGATCCGCCAGCGTAACTGTTCCTGAATCTGGCCCATAGATGCATCATGCACCAATGCTATTTGTAAACACCATTCATATATACATATAGCTTTTTGTATATTTTTTCTTTCATAACATCATAACAAAATTGGTCTAGATGGTATTTTATTTTGTAATTCCCGTTGCCCCCCTCCATGAGACCGATATGGGTGTTTGTCTGCGATTAGCTTGGCTCACTTTTCCTCTCTTCTTTGAATGGTGTAAACCTAGAATGATCCTTGGTTCCCGTGGAGCGCACGTTCCTTGCGAGTGGAACGCATGACGCCAGCGTACTTCCGCCCATGTGATGTCCGCGCTGCGGTAGCGGGGCGTTCTGGTGTTTGGAATGCACTGGAGCGCATATTGGTGACGTCAGGACGTCACGTTGGTTGCGCATACAGAGGCGGAGTTTAACCCGCTGGAATACGGAGCGCCCTAGCTTCTCTCTATCCACGGGAGCGAGTGAAGGGGAAGTGACAACACTACCTATGGTAGTGATTGGGTATACACCATATATTTCCGCCCATATACTTCTATACTCCTGGAGTTCTATAGCCCCTCTTTCTCCTATGAGAGGGGAGAGGGGGCCAGCAACCACACCTCCATGTGAATGATTGGGCTATGCAATATTGATCCCCGCCCATACACTTCTGGGATTTGGAATGCAAACATCACTCAAGTGTTAGATTTGACACGCACGCCAGCTTTGATTGAGGTCTCATGGACGCGGATATTACGGGCCTATAAATGCAGGTAAGAAGCATGTTACAGTTAGATACCCCAGTTGAAGTCTATATGAGACAAAACCGGTCGGGTCACTGACTTGCTAAAGTCTTTACTGCATTTTTTTCCCTTTGGGAATACCTCTGTCCACCCATCAAGGGGGAGAGTTGCTGTTATTATATACAGGCTTTTTCACGTGTGGTTTTGTATTTTACGTTTTAAGTGATCCCTGTCACAAGTGTGATGTAGTGGAATTTTATTTATTTTATTAAATTGGTGGTTTTACACTATGAGGAGCCGTTTTTCTTCTTTTTTCCCCTCCTATGCCTGGGAGTGAATGTATACCATCACGGAGCTATTATAACATCAAAAGCCACCCTCTGGTTTTCCGGATACCATCTCTACCTGGCACCACTGTCTGGATACACGATTAGGCAATCGGCCTTTACAAGCCCTGAAGACCCCCCACCGTATGGTGAGTTGAGGGTCCACCTGATCCGGTAAGGGTACCTATTTATATCTTTACTGTTTGAAGATTGTATCTCGGACCACCTATCCCATTTAAGCATCTCAGAAGAAGAATACATTTGTTACACCGTCTGGGTGTATGGACTGATATTCATTTGATTGATTGCTTCTACTCAACCACAGTGGACATTAGGATATATATGTTTTCACTTTATGATTTATTATTCTATATTGTTATTTGATTGCACGGTCATTGACCTTTTATAGTGTCCTTCTCAATAGGTTTGAAACACCTATACAGATTCATTGGGTTCTATACTGCGAGTGATCACACTGGTATAGATTTTTCACTTTTGTGTGTTTTCTCAACGGGTCTATACACCCATTTAGTGCATATATACACTTACTATTTTTTGTTATATATTTTATACCAATTAGTGATCACTAAAAAAAGGGGAGTGGTTTGAATAACCCCTTCCCTCCTAAGATCTCATCCGCTTGATTGTAGATGTAGGTCATTTCACTTGTAGATTCACATTTAGGCCTTGTTGAGTTTAATCACTGAACCTACAGGAGAGTCCTTTTGATTGGGGCCCCCTATTGGCGCTACACTTTATACATATTATCTATTTATTCACTTATTTTGGTTTCCTTCTTATTTTTTATTTATTCATTTTGGGTGCAGCACAATCTGGTGGGTTTATATACCTAATTACAGCCACTACCAGTACCTGATTATAACCAGTACCTGACTACAGCGAGTACCAGTGCCTGATTACAATCAGTATCAGTGCTTGATTACAGCCACTCAGCCAGTAACTGTGCCTGATTACAGTTAGCACCAGTAAATGATTACAGCCAGTATTAATGCCTGATTACAGCTAGTACCAGCATCTGATTACAGCCAGTACCAGTACCTGATTACAGTTAGTACCAGCACCTGAGTAAGTGAATAACTTGTATAGGGCTACAAATGCAAACTAAATCATCTCAAGGCGCTCTTTTCCATCCGGTGTTGTCCTTATCCTTCAAAAGAGGTGGGTCTTGAGTTTTTTCCTGAAGGCCCGGTGGGCCTGAATACAGCCAGTACCAGTACCAGATTGCAGCCAGGACCAAGACCTGATTAAAGCCAACACTGATGCCAGCCAGTAACAGTGTCAGATAGTACCAGTGTCAGCCAGTAACAGTGTCTGATTACAGCCAGTACCAGTGCCTGATTAAGGTGGTGCCAGTGCCAGATTACAGCCAGTACCCATTGCCTGATTACAGCTGCTGGTACCAGATCCTGATTACAGAAGCTACCAGTGCTTTGTAACAGCCAGTGCTGGTGCCAGCCAGTATCAGTGTCTTATTACAGCCAGTGCCCTCTTACAATCAGTAACAAAGCTTGCTTACTGACACTGAATTTCAGGAAGTTCAAGATCTAAAAATGTGACAGTAACATAGTTTATGAGGTTGATTAACCACTTAAGACTCGGACCATTATGCAGGTTAAGGACCTTGGCCCTTTTTGTGATTCGGCACTGCGTCGCTTTAACTGACAATTGCGCGGTCGTGCGATGTGGCTCCCAAACAAAATTGGCGTCCTTTTTTCCCACAAATAGAGCTTTCTTTTGGTGGTATTTTATCACCTCTGCGGTTTTTATTTTTTGCGCTTTAAACAAAAATAGAGCGACAATTTAAAAAAAAAATATCTATATTTTTAATTTTTTGCTATAATATATATCCCCCAAAAATATATAAAAAAATATTTTCCTCAGTTTAGGCCGATATCTATTCTTCTAGCTTATTGCCCATTAGGGATGAGCCGAACACCCTCGCGTTCGGTTCGCACCAGAACGTTCGAACAGACCGCGGGTTCGCGCGAACATTTAGAACCTCATTAAAGTCTATGGGACTTGAACGTTCGAATTCAAAAACGATCATTTTAAAGACCAATATTCAATTTACTGTTGGAAAACGTCTTTCAGAACCCGGGTCTTGTCCCAGGGAACATGTCTCAAAGGAAAAAAACTTTTAAAAACGGACGTTTATTCCGGAGCAGCGATTTTAATGATGCTTAAAGTGAAAAAAATAATAATTCAAAAATTCCTTTAAATATCGTACCTGCTGGGTGTCTATAGTAGTGGCACATGTTTAGAAATGTCCCTGCACAACATGAGATTACTATAAGAAAAAATAAATTTAATACTGCTTGAGGGGGCGCAAACGAAAAAAAAACAAAAAAAACAATTGCAGCCTCACTGGGCCCATCAATTATCACCACTGTGCCATCAAACGCAGCCACTGTGCCATGCCATCAAATGCAGCCACTGTGCTATCAATTGTCACCACTGTGTCATGCCAAATGCAACCACTGTGCCATGCCATCAAATCCAGCCACTGTGCCTTCAATTGTTACCATTGTGCCATGCCATCAAACGCAACCACTGTGCCATGGCATCAAATGCAGTCACTGTGCCATGCCATCAAACATAGCCACTATGTCATCAATTGTCACCACTATGCCATGGCATCAATTGTCACCACTGTGCCATGCCATCAATTGTTACCACTGTGCCACCAATTGTCACCACTGTGCCCAATAATTGTCACTGTCCAGACATCCATCCACCTCAGAGCTTTATATTATAGCCTGCTGGGACTTGTAGTTCTCCATCGTCTCCTGGGGCTCAGGTGCATGCAATCCACCATCTGGTGGATTGCATGCACCTGAGCCCCAGGAGATGATGGAGAACTACAAGTCCCAGCAGGTTATACATACAATAAGGCTCTGAGTTGAATGGGTGTGGATTGCATGCACCTGAGCCCCAGGAGACGATGGAGAACTACAAGTCCCAGCAGGTTATAATATAAGGCTCCGAGGTGCATGGGTGTCCAAACATCTATCCACCTCAGAGCCTTATATTATAACCTGCTGGGACTTGTAGTTCTACATCGTCTTCTGGGGATCAGTTGCATGCAATCCACCATCTTTGTGCAGTTTTTCACTCACTGCTGGGACTTGTAGTTCTACATCTTCTCCTGGTGCTCAGGTGCATGCAATCCACCATCTATGAGACTACAAGTCCCAGCAGTGATGTACATGTAGAATAACGAGCAGAGGGGAATGTACATGTTACATGTACATTCCACTTACAGCTCCTCTGCTTATTATTCTTATGTCATCCCATTGACAACGTCCAATGACGAAACGCGTCTGGGAGGACGTGCGGTGACGTCATCGCGTTCAGGAGGAAGGGCTCCGCCTATGTGTTCGCCGGCCGGCAACCAACTTTTTATGTGCCTACAATACTCTTACATAATGTGAGTAAGTTTTTAACTTTATGTTTTAATAAATAACCTTTGCGGGATTACACTATGTCTGCTATTCTCTATACATGATCGCGCGGTGGTGTCTGGTGTTTGGCTGATGGACTGGAGTCTGAGTCTGCTGAGTTCCATCTAGGAAGTGAATTTCCCTGCAAAGGCCGCGGCTGGGCTATAGCCGACTGCTGTCATTTATAGTTCATCTGGTAAGCTGCTAATACAACTGGTGGTGGGTCTCACCGAAGAGTGAAGTGTGCGGTGTATCACGTTGGTGACTGTTATATTCCGCCCCAAGCAGATGCATATCCCTCCAAGTTGTATATAACATAGACTCTTTTTCATCTTCAATTTGTGTGGAAGAACAATTTATCCTATTGGGATTGAGGACTATCGGTTCACACTGTGTCCGGATGTCATGGCGCAGCTCTAACCCCCCCCCTTTTTTTATTATTCTTATGTGCCGCCAAAATAGTGGCCGTCACCCCCCCCCCACCTACCCCCCCCGCTTATTAACTAAATGTCTTTTACAGTAAAAGACATTTAGTTAATAAGCGGGGGGTGGGGGGGTGACGGCCATTCTTTCGGCAGCACATAAGAATAATAAGCAGAGGAGCCATGATTCAGTCAGTAAGCGAGGAGGGGGGGGCTGGGGGATCGTGGCAGCTACTATTTCAGCACTCAGGGGAGTAAAGATAACAGGCACAGGAGCGGAGGGAGGGGGATGCATACCTTAATGTCCAGGGAGTCGGGACCACATGGCGCTGAGCTGCAGTGTTCCGACGTCACTTCCTGTACATCGAGTGACGTCGGATCCCTATAGCGTGTGCACCCATCTCCCCGGAAGTTTGTGGCGGGATGGAGAGCGCCACAAAGGCATTTTTTGTAGCGCCTCGTCTGCAATCTTATGATTGCACAGACGTGGCGCTACCCGTACTGCACTGTGCCCGGCGCCCGGTGCCGGGCACAGTGCACATAAGGATCATTTTTGGGGACATTTTTGGGATACAGCATGCTTGGCCAATCATCAGCGCGCAATGCCGCAGTGAATTATGGGCCGTTTTGCGTCACTCGAATTTGGCACGAATGACCGCTTTTGTTCGAATTTCGTCGAATGTACGAACAGACGAACGCGAAGCTCATCCCTATTGCCCATTATCAGCTGATGGGGCAAAACTGCTCCAAGCTCTGGAAGGATCCCAACCCTATTGTTGGGATCCACCCAGCTAACTTTTTAGCTTGCAGCTGAGAGCCAAAGCCAGCTGTGGTACTTCCTGGTACTTCAGTAACCACTGGAGGGGTAGACAGCAATGACTGATAGTCACTGTTCTCTGCGCTGAACAGCTCAAGAACTGAGTGATCAGCAGTCATTTGATCATTCAGTTTTTAACCTTAGCATCGATGTGGGATAGTTGAGGTTAGTTTAAAGGTTTGTTTTTTATATACTCCAAACTTCTCCTTCAAAATGAAAGCTTTGTATAAAAAAAAATAATAATAATTTTCTTCCTTTTTAAAAAAAAATGTGGCAAAAAATAAAAAATCTGTACCTTGCTATAATTTTGATGGTGTTTCTACTGTTCTGGCAGTGCCTCTGAAAATGAGAGAGGCAGTAAGGAATGCAGTTGCATAATTTATGGCTCTTGAAGGCCAGAAGGTGCTCCTAGGATGTGGGGCCCCGCTATGCAGCTAAAAAGTCTCACATGTGTAGTATATCCATAAGAAGAGTCGCAAATTGTGTCTTGGGGTGTAAATGTAAAAATGCACATCCTGCAAAATATTAAATCTTCAAATGACAAACCATGTCTCTTACTAAATACCTTGGAGTGTCTGGACATTTTGGGGATGTTTGTACTGTCCTGGCATTTGGGGGCCTTAATGTGATTGTAAGGCTTCTTTTTTTTTTTTTTAAATAACAAACATGTCATTCTTACCTCCACTGTTCAGTTCGTTTGGAACAGAGTGGCCCCAATACTTCTGGGGGCCCCCAGAGGCACTGGTTGATCATCCCCTCATTGTATAACCCCCTAAGGAGAAGCACTCTCCCGGGGGGGTTACCTTGCAGGCACGCTCCAGAGTCCAGTATTTGGTGTACATAGCCGCCAAATGTATTATGTGGCCCCGCCCCAGGAATCTGCATCATTGGATTTGATTGACATCAGTGGGAGCCAATGGCTGCGCTGCTATCCAACTATCCAATCAAGAGCCGAGAACCCCAAGCAGAGAGAAATAGCGTGTCTTCGGCGGGGGAATACAGGACTCAGGTAAGTAAAACAGTAAAATGGGGGGAGGGGGTGCTGAGGGGCCTATCACTGTCAGAAGTTTTTTCACCTTAACGCATGAAAGGGGGCAGGGTCACGTGACGGTTGGCCCCGCCTCACCTATATAAGAGCTGTCACTGGCTCAAACCGCGTCATTCGCCGGGCTGTCTCCCGTGGAGACAGGCGGCCGACGATGTATGCTCTCTGGATCCCAGGCCTGGAAGAAGAGATCTTCTCATTGCTGGACCCCGGCGGAGAGAAGATCACCCGTCGCAGGATACCGACAACGTTGGAGTGGGGACCGAGAGTGGATTACCACCGCTGGATTTATTATTTTTTTTAATAAAGGACTTTTTCCACAGTGTGTGCGTTTTATTCTAACAATTCTTTACACGTTCTTAGTGAAATGGTAAAGGTACAATGTACCCCATTACCAATTCTCATAGGGGGGCGGAATATGGGGTCCCCTTTGTTAAAGGGGTCTTCCAGATTCCTATAAGCCCCACAGTAAACCCCCACAACCACCGGGCAAGGGATGTGTGGATGAGGCCCTTGTCCCCATCAACAAGGGAACATGGTGTTTTGAGGGGTCACAGACCCCCAAAGCATCCTCCCAATGTTGAGGCATGTGGCCTGGTACGGTTCAGGAGGGGGCGCTCTCTCGTCCCCCCTCTTTTCCTGCAGCCAGCCAGGTTGCATGCTCAGATAAGGGGTCTGGTGTGGATTTTTGGGGGAACTCCACGCCATTTTTTTAAAATTTGGGGTGGAGTTCCCCTTAAAATCCACACCAGACCTGAAGGGTCTGGAATGGATATTTGGGGGGAACCCCGCATAATTTTTTTTTAAATTAACGGCGGGGTTCCCCTTAATATCCATACCAGACCTGAAGGGCCTGGTAATTGAATTTGGCGGGAGCCGACAATTCATTATAGCCGTGAGTGATTTTTAAATTACTTTTTTTCCTTCAGAAATTACAGTTTGTGCAGAGACAGTTCTAAGTACGGGAAACATGGCATTTTAAAACTTTTTTTTGTATTGATACATGTCCCCTGGGGCAGGACCCAGGTCCCTAAACACTTTTTAGGACAATAACTTGCATATTAGCCTTTAAAATTAGCACTTTAGATTTCAAATGTTCAAGTCCCATAGACTTTAACAGGGTTCTAAAGTTCACATGAACTTTTGGTCGGTTCGCAGGTTCAGGTGCGAACCGAATGGGGGGGGGGGGGGGTGTTCAGCTCATCCCTACTCTCCTTGATGTACTGTCCACTGTCATTCCCTCTGGACTTCTTTCCTGCACATACATCTACTTTCATATCCTCTACACTCCTCTCCTGCACATAGTTCCCACTGTCATACCCTCTCCATTTCTCTCCTGCACATATTGCCCACTGTTATTCTATTCACATAATTTTCCAGCATATATAGTCCCCAAGATATTTCTTTAGCGTTATTTGTTGTATTTCTTTGTTTTCTTACCTGAGCTGTTTAATTGAGGTTAATATAAACCAATGAGGTTGTTGGTACAAAATAAGCAATATTCAACTTTGTTTCACTTTTCCAAACCTTTGTATATTGAAGTCTCAGGTCACAAAGCATAACCAGTGATTAAAGTAAATTAAATTCATAAATGTATTGTTTATTGGTGCATGGCTAAGAAGGCACAAATGCAAGGGCTGAAAAGTTAAATTAGACAAAGGTTAGTTGTCTGTTTGTTGCTTGAATACTTAACCATGCTATGTTTCTTTTAAAGTGGACCTATTATTATAATTTACACTGTGTACGAATAAGTATAGCATGTGTCAGCATTGCCAGATCAAATTATTTTGGGTAAAAAGTTACCTATATCTTCTGACTGCAACCTAAAATCTGAAAAGTCTACATCATATGATCTTTAGCTAAAATGAGCTTTGTGTTTGTTTTATATTATGACAGACTACAGAGAGTATATTGTTTTCGATCACAGGCCATAGATGCCTTTCACAAATCTTTAACACAAGGATAAGAAGCTTTAGTTTAGCCATATGACCGTAATTGTCACATCGTATTAGACTTTGCTGAAATAAATTTCAATTTTTTAAAAATAAGTATCCTTACTATGGTGTACACAACATTCAAATAGCACCTTTATTCAGCCATTATTCATTTTATTGTGTTTACCTCCAGGTTGCCATATTGCATTTTACAAAAATTATAGAGCTGCAGATTGGAAGGGTAATTTTTTAATAACATTCAATTACACTATGACTTGAGTTGCAATTGTATATGTTATTTATTTTTTTTCTCCATGAAAGTGGAGTTAGGCCTCGTACACACGACCGAGGAACTCGTCGGAAAAGACACATCGTTTTCCTCGACGAGTTCCTTGTTAGGCTTGTCGAGAAACTTGACAAGCTGTCTTTGCGTGCACACTGTCAAGACCAAATCTCGTCCTTCTCAAACGCGGTGACTTCAACACATACGAAGGCAGGGGAAGTTCGATTCCACTGGCACAACCCTTGGGGCTGCTTTTGCTAATCTCAAGTTACTGCGTGTTAGGTAAAAGTTTGGTAAGAGACTCCCGTTGAGGAAAAAGAGAACTTGCTCTCTATTTTCCTCCTCGAGTTCCTTGACAGTTTTCTCGATGAAAAGCATACACACGACTGTTTTCTCGGCAAAAAAGCTCTCCCACCAAGGTTCTTGATGGATTCTGTCGAGTTTCTCGGTCGTGTGTACGAGGCCTTACCCTTTAAGACCAAGCCTTCTTCTGACACTTTTAGCTTACAAGTAAAAATCTGTATTTTTACTAGAAAATTACTCAGAACCCCCAAACATTATTTATTTATATATATAGGGCCAGATTCAGCAACACTTGCGCTGGAGTATTTCGATATGCGCCGCGTAACTGTGATGATGCGCCGTCGTTTCTATGTGCCCGTACCCACCAAACTAGATGCGCCCAATAACGGGCCATTTGCGACCGGCGGAACGTTCCGACGCCAGAGTATCGTCAGCGCTTAATTTCGCTTGGCGCATCAGTCGCGCCTATTGATTTCCCCTGCAAATATGCAAATGAGGGATTTTTCCCAATTCACGAACGGATTAGCACCATACGCTGGCTACATGCGCCGCGCGTATCTCGTCCGTCCGGCGCAAAGTTATTTCTACAAAAGGCTGCTTTATCTTTACTCCAGATGGCCACAGGTCAGCAGGAGAGCAGCTACAGCAGCGTTACCGACGATAAGAGCTAGCTGAGCACCCCCACTTGCAGGACAACACCTCTGTCCATGCTTGTCTGTCAAATTTTACAGCCATGGAGGAAGACATCATAGGTCTCCATAGCCGAGATGACGGCTGACAGCTCCTGGCCATTAAAGTTCAGCTTTCTCCTGTGTGTTTGCGGGGAACGGGAGCAGCCATCTCAGAACAAAAGTAACATCACTGCGGGGAGGGGGAGCAGGATATACTTTAGTGCCGGAATGGCGCTTCTACGGGCGCATTTAAACGCCCAACGGAAGGCATTGCGCTGACGTTTCCCGTGAAGTGGTGCCGATGGAAGTTATGAGCATGCGCACAAAGGGGGCGAGTGGAGCCTCACTCACTGCGCATGCTCTGTGGTTGATGCGCTGAACGTAAGCCTCTGCGCTGGGCTCCGCCCATCATTTACATATGATCACACCCACTTCCCCTTGCGTCGGGTTACGCCAGCGCATTATCGTTACTCTGGCGCAAGTTTACGCGCAACTGCTATGTGAATAACAGTACTTGCGCTGAAAGGGTCGTCAGAGTAACGTAAATGAGAAGCGTTACTCTGGAGCAAAGATGCTCTCATCTACCTGAATCTGGCCCATAAAAGCATAATAATGCCTCATCCAAATAAGCACAGAAAAACAATAGGAAAAATATGGAAACTAACGTTTCAGTACCTACAGCCACTACATATTCTTTTAGCAGAGGCCCTAGAGAAAAAATGGAAAAGTGGTTTTTGAAAATGTCACACAGTATTTGTGCAGTGTTTTTTTTTTAACACACTTATGCAAAAATACACTTTAAATCTAGTTACAACAATATAATACCCAGATTTTTGATATTGTGCTGAGTAAATGTTGGAACACAGGCAGGCCAGTGTATATTGGGTGTTTTTCCCCGGGAACAGCCCAGTTGGAGTGGTCTCCCTGCTGGGCATGCTGGGGAAGGATACCTAAGGGGCAGACACCATTTTCCGGGAGTCTTTGCCTCGTGGCCCTCCTGGCTCGAGGTGTGTGGTGGTCCATTTTCAGCCTGGGACTACGTTGGCCCGAGGCTGCAATCCTGCCAGGTAGGCCCAGATGTCTTGACTGGGGCCTGCATTTTGAAGGTGATCCTGTGCTGTCTGTCCTGCGGGAGGAAGCCACTCAATGGAGGAAACCATTGGAGGACCTGTCCTGATGAGGACCAAGCAGAAGGCTAGTGTCTCGAGAGAGGCCTGGTAACTTTATTGGAGGATGCACCATATTCTATGATGCCTTACAGTGTTACCGGGTCGGCTTAAAGGCTCTAAACTGTACGGCTGGAAATCCGGGTACAAAATCCTGTGGCAGAGGATTCTGGAACAGTTTATTTCTACTTTCAAAGAAAAGGTCTGTGGCAGAGACTGTATTCTTTTGTTTTTGTCTGTGCATCATCCCGGTTGCTAGGCCAGTGAGAGGGGCCTATCCAGGTGAGCAATACCCACTCTGAGGAAAGCGGTGAGTGTGACTTTTGAAACTTAAAAGTTCCCCAGTGATCTGCATCGTGTGGCTGAACCTTCCCCTAACCCTCGGTCCCTCTACCTGTACAAGTTTGTGTAAAATAAAAACCTGACAGAAAAGGGATTTACAACTTGTGTGGACATTGAAGTTTCTTAGACTCTAATTTCATCCCCTAGACAACGAAGAGTGAGGTAACGTGCAAGGCCCAAATTTAAACCAGCATCTCCTACAGGGGTAGTGCTACACATGCTTTAACATTTTGCAAGCTTGTGAAATGGCGCCAAACGTCCTTATTTAAAAATCCCTGTAGGTGATGCTTTATAAGCCTTTACAGGTTACCAGTTTAGAGTTACAGAGGAGGTTTAGTGCTAGAATTATTTCTCTCACTCGTTCATGGTGTTACATCACATGTGTGTTGCGATTGCCGTTTCCATATGCGTTCGGGACCAGGGGGACATGGGCGCTTCAATTTTTTTATTTTTTTATTGGTAGATACTGGCATGCTGTTATAGCTGTTTTTGTTTTGTGCATTCGTACATTGTGACAGATGTTTTTGTGCACTTGTACACTGTGACAAATGTTGATCGTCCACCGGAGGACACCGAAAGATGTTGACAGTCCACTAGGTTCACTGACGCTACTGCAGATGTTTTTGTGCACTGGTACACTGTGATATATGTTGATGAGACACTATTACACTGTGACAGATGTTTTGTGCACTGGTACAGATGTTAATGGGACATTTGGACAGGGACAGTGTTGCTTGGTGTACTGTGTGGGAATGGCTGCAGTATGTGTGATCTCTGTGTATCCGAACACTAAAATCATCGGTTTCACAGAGAATTGTCAAGGCTGAGCATCCCCTGCTCTGCACGGACACAGCTATCATGTGATTTGGAGGGTCAATCACAGCGCTCATGTCCTGATCTATAATGTGCTATGTCCGAACCATCACAGAGCTCTCCTGTAAACATCCTGTTCTGTTTTTCAGCCAAGATTGATGAAAAGTCACGCCAGGATACAGGGTGGCAAGGGCACCTATACAAAGTCCTGGCCATGCAGTGTGGCAGAAGTTGAAGATTAGGAACTCGTGAGGGCTTGCGAGAGCAGAAGACAGGAACATGGTCAGGCGAGCAGATATTGGCAATATTCAGGCAGAAATGGTACAGATTGAGGGGATGAGGGCATAAACAGGAGCCTGACCAGCGTCAGTATCACCAAAGCAGGAGAGAAGCTAAAATGATAAGCAGGATGTGGAATCAGGTAACAGAGGAATTAAGATCAGGCGATGTCAGAAGGCAAACCGGGTAGAACATAGAAGCAAGCAGAGTCTGGTCACAGGTCACAGGATTTGAAGGCCACTCAGCAATGATCTTGAGCTTTGCAATGTCTTAAATTGGCTACTGGGGGCCAAAAGTAAATTCAAACATACATGATCATGTTCACGCACATGTGCCTCCACGAAAATGTGCAGCTGTACATAGGACCTGATTTAGGCCTTAAATTGTAGGTAATGGGATTGCCTAGCCGTAAATATATTATAGAAAAGTTTGTGTTTGTCTTTACCATCACACCTACAAGCCAAAAGGATGTAGATACCACTCCAAATTATTGAGTGTATTTTATTTATTCTCTTCAGTAAAGGATATTGTTAATGCTAAAACATACACAGATAATTTAGAGAATCATGTGCTTCCAACCTTGTGGCAACAGTTTGCACAAAACCACTTTTTGTGACCCTGTGCACAAAGCCAGCCCCCTAAACACTTGGTTTATTAAGTATGTGGTAGCCAGAAAAAAGCCCTAAACTCAACCCTTGAAAACCTTTGGGATGTTCCAGTATGCTGATGTGGGCTCTCGGGCCTGGGCTTACTTCATACTCTGTATGTTACAATGCTGTTGTGAACCTGTATTGTTTGTTTCCATGACAATAAACTCTTTGTAAAAGAAAACCTTTGGGGTGAAATGGAACCCCAATAGTGAACCAGATTGTCTTATCCAACATCATTACCTGACCTCACAAATGCCCTTTTTACTGAATGGGAAAATAATTCTCACAGATACACTCCATATAATTGAGTAGAAAACTCCCAGAAGCTTTTACTGTATAGCTGCAAAGGGATAGCCAAATCTATATTAATGCCCATGATCTTAGTACAGAATAAAAAAACAAATGTATATAGGTGTGATGGTTAGGAGTCTTTTGGCCATATAGGGGCTGATTTACTAAAGACAAATAGGTTGTTCACCTTGCAAGGGAAATTACAAGCGAATGTTTCATTTGCAAAGTGAATGTGGTAAAAATTCACTTTGCAAAGAATACCCAAAATCACAAGCAAGGTAAAATAACACATGATTGGATGATGGGAGTCAGCACAGCTTCATAACATTCACTAAGCTAAGGAAAATGCCCTGGAAAAGTGCAAATTCTCTTGTAAAGTGACTGGCTTATTTGTCTTTAATAAGTCAAACCCTTACAGCTTGATTTACTAAAAAAGCAAATATACTGTTTACTTTGAACAGAATGCTGCACTTTACAAGGGCATTTCCCCCAGAACTTAATGAATGAAGTGAACCCCCGAGGACTACCATTATCCAATCATGTGCAGGAAATAATGGTATTATTTTTCAAATTTTTTTGTGTTTCAATAATTTTTATTGAAAGTTGCAAAACATTTTTGACATTTTGTCATAAACTGTTTGCCATGGCTTAGTATAATTATACCATGTTCTCTTTACAGAAATGTAAATTATTTTCTTCCGGCCTGCACAACCGGTATCGTATTATTACAATTCTGAAAAGAACAAAACTCTAACACAACTAGTCAACATTTCTGTAGTCTAGAAGGTAATTATGAACATTTCCCGGGAGGAGGAAAGGGGAAGACCATAGACAATTCCAGAAGTACAAGGAAAAAAATAGAAGTAATAAGAAAGGAATTTCGAAGAGGGGAGTGCACTCCCTAAGATTGATTTGGTTACTCCCTGATGTCTCACAGGTGGTCAGGCAAATATTTTACCCAGGGTTCCCACATCTTGTCAAATAGGGTCTGTTTGTCCCGTAAGATCACGAGAGGCGTTCATTTACCATGAGCTACGTCAACTTATTTTTTTACCAGATCAAATGGGATCGTGGGTGTCTTCCATGATCTGGCAATTGCTATTCTGGCCGCTGTGAATATAAAGGCTACAAGTTTTCCTGCCTGTTTAGGCATGCCTTCTACCGGGCGCCCCAGAAGAGCTTGTTGCAGTGATTTAATAAAATTCACCTGTGTAAGTAAGAATATAAAATTGTAAAGGCTGATCCAAAAACGTTTGACCTTGGGACAAGACCACCATATATGGATCATCGTTCCTTCCAATCTGCACCCTCGAAAGCAGGAGCTAATGAGGCTATTTTTGTCGGTACCATCTAAGCAAAACCTTGTAATTTTCTTCGATTGATGAGTTATTTATATATGATTTTGAAGCACACTGGGACGTTCTGGACCATTCGGCAAGAGTGAGTGGCTCACCTATATCTTGTTCCCACTTCGTCATGTAAAACTATTTTTCTGGGGTAGAGGTCAATATACTATAGATTTTGTAGAGGAAGCCAGTGTGCTTTTTTTCATTTTCTTTTACATATTTGGGTATTCTTTGCACAATGAAATTCCACCCCATTCACTAAGCTCTGAGGAAGATTCCCTTGCATAATGGACAGCCTATTTGCCGTTACCCTGTAGTGTAACATTTACAGAAGAATTGCAGCAATAGCAGCTCTGTATTTTCCTCAGCACAGGTTTCCTTTAAAACAAAAATAATTAGCCCCAAATAGTAAGATTTATGTGCCTGTCAGTACCCAGAATACCATTATTCCTTTGTTCACTTTGTGACATTGCTAAATATGTGGAAATAATATATTTACTATTAAAAAAATACAGAACAATACCCCCATAATTGAAATTCTTCAGCCAACTGAATAAACCTGGCTATTTTGCTTGGGTACCGTATAACTTTACATTTCTATCCATAGCAACAGGGAAGCATTAAACTAATGTACAATCTGTAAATTTGTAACTGCAAAATCCTCAGCCCCTGTTTCATGAAAAGATGGAGCCCACCCGCCTAGTTCTGTTAAATGGCAGAGAAAATTGCATCTCTGTTGAAAGCTCAATTCTCCCACATGTGCAGAGACGTGATAACAGAGAAGTGTCAGCTTGGCAAATAACAGGCTGCACTGATGTTCATTCAGATTCCATCTTGCTTCTGCCATGCACTATACAGCTCCAGACACACACTAACCTCAGATATGTGTCTGGCCTAAAGGGAAACTTAATTTCTGTTTAAAAAATGGTATACAAATAAGTTTTGTAAATTTGAGTTATAAAAATATTACCTCTTCATTTTAATCAGCAGCCAGTTGTGATTTTCCAAGTCCAAGAATTTAAATGTGGTTACCTTGTAATCATGGAAAATTGGCAATTAATCTGTATGCCTTTTGTGCTCAGAACACCCCTAACATGCACATGTGTTACTCATGTGAGTTTATTTTTGATTTTCTCATTGCAACATTCGCTTTCGTTAGAATGCATTTTTGTCCGAAAATCTGGTATTTTCGTTATCGTTTTAACGAAACGAAAACGAAAGCGCAAGAAACAAAAACCAAAAGATCCGACATAAAAAATGCTTTATTTTCGTTTTTGTTCAGATCCGACGATTTTCGATGCTTTGTCAAATTTTCGTCGTTTAATTCCTACCTATTCACTGTATTCAGTGAATACAGTGAATATAGGTAGGAATTGAACAACGAAAATTCGACAAAGCATCGAAAATAGTCAAATTTTCATTGTTCAATTTCTACCTATTCGCTGTATTCAGAACGACGATTTTCGATGCTTTGTCGAATTGAACGACGAAAATTCGACAAAGCATCGAAAATCGTCGTTTTCGGACGAAAACTTTCCCGATGAAAACGAAGTAAATCAAAACGATTTTCGGGAGTAACGAAATAAATGTATTTTCCGGACGAAAACGAAATTACGAAACAAAATATTTCTGTCTGCACATGTCTAGTGGGACGTTCTCATTGAACTCTGCTGGTTTTATTTATGTAAGACAAATAAGCTGACCCCTTTGAAAGTTATTTTTTTTTTCTTTGCTGAGTGAATGAGATGAAGCTCTACTGCAGCCTTTCTCTGCATTTTTACCCCAGAGAAACCTTTGAAAAATATTTAGATCTTAGGGAACACATTATAAAATTAGTCCATTTGGGGTCATTGAAAAAATGCCCCCTATATAAAATGCCGCCCTTATAGGAGTGGCCAGAATGACACCCTTGCAGTAATAGTTACATAGTTACATAGTTACATAGTTACATAGTTAGTGAGGTTGAAAAAAGACACAAGTCCATCCAGTTCAACCATAAAAAAATAAAAAATAAACAAACAAAATAAAACACAGTACAACCCCATACACCCAACTCCATACCCACAGTTGATCCAGAGGAAGGCAAAAAAAACCAGCAGAGCATGATCCAATTTGCTACAGGAGGGGAAAAAATTCCTTCCTGATCCCCCGAGAGGCAATCGGATTTACCCTGGATCAACTTTACCTACAAATCTTAGTACTCAGTTATATTACGTGCATTTAGGAAATAATCCAGTCCCTTCTTAAAGCAATCTACTGAGCTGGCCAGAACCACCTCTGGAGGGAGTCTGTTCCACATTTTCACAGCTCTTAGGCCGCGTACACACGATCAAATCTGTCTGCTGGAAATGGTCTGCTAGACCGTCCCAGCAGACAGATTCGATCGTGTGTACGGGCGAGCCGACGGATTTGGCCACCCGACAGATTTCAAAGCATGCTTTGAAATCTATCGGGTGGGAATCCGTCCGCCCGACATGTCTGCTAGTTAGTACACTTACCAGCAGACATGTCGTCTCGCACCGCCGCCGAATGGATTTGGCGCATGCGCGGAAGTGTTTTACTTCCTGGTGCGGTGACGTGGCGGCGTCAACGTCACCGCCACGTCACCGACACGTCAGCGCGCCAGCTGCTGGCGGGGATTTTGGTTTGCTCGTGTGTACACGCGAGCAAACCAAAATCCAAACAGACAGATTTGTTCAAATCGGTCGGACAGACCGTTTTGAACAAATCTATTGCCTCGTGTGTACGAGGCCTTACTGTGAAGAAACCTTTCCGTATTTGGAGGTGAAATCTCTTTTCCTTCAGACGTAAAGAGTGCCCCCTTGTCCTCAGTGTTGACCTTAATGCGTTGGACCTGGAACTATGAAAGCACCATCAGATGGGAGGTCAGTTGGTCACAGCTCAAGAAGCCACTAGCCAACGCTGGAGGAACCCTCGGGTTTCACAGAATCCTGGTTGAAAATAGCTCCTCTCAAAGCCGCTGTTAGAAATCATGGGGCTCCATAAGCCTTTCTGGTGCAGTGGAACAGCGTCGCTGAGTTTATCCACCTACGCCACAAAAATAAAAACAAAGGTGCCTACTCTGCTCCCACCTCCTGGGCCCCTCTGTTGACCTGATGGGACACAGGAAATTAAATGCAAGCCCTGGTAAGCAAGTAGAAGCAGTAAAATACATTTATTTATTTAGAAAAAAATTAACAAAGCTGCCCAGGTCCCCTATGCCTGGACTGATGTACTCTGAATGGAATCTCTATTTGATAAATAATAAAGGTACTTGCAGGTACCTTGAAGTGACTTCTTTTGCAGCAATATTACCCTAAGCTGTCCCTCAGCCTTCAAGCTCCATGTCGTCCAAATTCAGCTCTAAATCCTGAATCCTAGCCTATGGATACGCTTGCTGATTGTACACTTTTGGTAGGGCAAGTTTTTAGGCAGATGCAGACAGATTTTCCTGGAACTATTTTTAAAAATGTTGTACTTATCATGGAATCTTGGCCAAAAAGCCATTCACAGATCAAAATGAGTTCTATGGGTGGCCCTATTGGCACTAACCGGAAAAAAGTCAACAGAACTGTGTGGAAAATTCTCGGACAAACAGTGCCTGAAACCAATCAGGTGCAGGCACTGTTTTGGGGTATTCTGACAGCTGAAGGTGCCAGCTGTCAGATTACAATAGCAAGCACTGAAGATTTATTCATCCACAATGCTGAGCCCCTGCAGGGCTGAATTAGAGAATTCTTATCTATGGGGAGCTTTAGTCAGTTCACATTGTACAGATTAAGGTCAAGTACAATAGCTTATACAAGACAGACACACAACAAATTAACCAGAATAAGGACTTGTGTATATAAATGTTGTTTTCCTGCATTTTACCTACATATGAAACACACCTCAACCACAGGTCAGTAGATTATCGTTCACCTCAATGGTGCCATGTAGTGCTTCGATTGCTTTTGACCTTTTTTGTGTTGCTTTTCTCTGGTCGCAACATGTCCTAATGAGATTAATATTATTATTATTATTATTTTACAGGATTTATATAGCTCCAACAGTTTGCACATTCATTTGAGTAAAACTCCACTTTTGTTGAAAAAAAAAATCCCCTTGGTGATCTATGTGCATTGCAGGGATTTTAACAAACTTTGTTGCAGATTCCTATCTTTTGTTATTCTGAAGAAATCCCTGTTTGTTCCTCTGTTCACCTGTGCCGAGTGAGTCTAATGGTAGTGGTTTCATAATTATCAACCAGCTACTGCACCTGCAGGGCTCTAATGTGCAAAATTGCATGGTCTGCATCCCTTTAGAGGTGATTTCCTATTGGGAGTATCTCACCAAAGGTGAAATTTTTGTTGCAGGGGATGTCAAAATCTGACTTGTATCTTAGTGTAGACTTCTGGGAAAACCAGTGAGTCAATCACACAAGCAGGAAATTATGTTTCTGGGGGGCGTTCTGTACACATTATGTGTACAGGTCACCTCCAGGTAGCCATATTGCATTGCACTTTACAGAAAATTACAGAGCTGCAGATTGAAAAGGAAAGGCCATTTTTAATAACATTCAATTACAATATGTACGCTATATTACAATTACCATTTTATTCCATGAATGTTGAGTTACCCTTTACCTACTTTAGCCTCGAAAGGATTTACCCCCTTAATGACCAGGCCATTTTTGCAATACGTTTTGTGCAATGTTTTACAAATAGAGCTTTCTTTTGGTGGTATTTGATTACCTCTGCGTTTTTTTATTTTTTGCGCTATAAACAAAAAAAAGAGTGTACATTTTGAAAGAAAAATTTTTTTTTTTTACTCTCTGCTATAATTTTTTATTAAAAATCGAATTTCTTCATCAGTTTAGACCAGTATGTATTCTGCTACATGTGTTTGGTTAAAAATAAATAAATACGTGTATATTGATTGGTTTGCACAAAAGTTATAGCGTCTACAATATAGGGGATAGATTTAGGGATATTTTTCTTTACTGTTTTTACTGCTAATGGTGGCAATCTGCGATTTTTTTAGCAGGACTGTGACATTGCGGCAGACAAATCTGACCCTAAGTGACACTTTTTGTGGACCAGTGACACCAATACATTCATCGGTGCTAAAAAAATGCACTGATCAATGGAGAAATGACACTGGCAGGGAAGGGGTTAATACTAAGGAGCGATCAAGGGGTTAAATATGTGTCCTAGGGAGTGATTATAACTGTAACAGGAGGGGACTCACAAGGGGAGGAGACGATCTGTGTTCCTCTGTACAAGGAACACACCATATTGGTCTCCTCTCACCTGACAGGAGGTGGATCTGTGTGTGCTCTGGGTGTGCTCTAACTGTGTGGGGGGCGGGCTCACTGGGACAACACAGAGATAGCTCTTCCTGATTATTAGGAACAGTCAATCTCAGTATTGACCCCTTTTAGAATGGGGATCCGCCTTGTTTACATAGGCAGGTTCCTGTTCTGCCTCTCTGTATCCTGATTGCAGGTGGCCAGTAGACATCGAGTCCGCTGGACCCACGTGCGTACTTCTCTGGTGTGAAGCGGGCATGTGCCACTGGCCGCATGCACCCACACTATCTCATGCATTGACCGACGTACAGGTACATCGGCTTGCGCAGCTGTGCCGCCTTGCCGCAGTATATCTGCGGAAGGCGGCCGGCAAGTGATCAAAGGCAAAATCGGTCAAATTCAGCCTTTTTCCAGGATTTGCTTTGTTTGCATGCATTTGAACATCCCTGCTTTAAAATTCTAAATCTTTGACAGCAACCCCAGTTTACCCAAATCTTAAGAAGCACATAATACACTTCATGACATCAAACTTCAGCTCAGTTACTGTGTGTCAATAAAGAATGCTTCTAAACGTTGAAGACAAATGAATAATTAGACACAATGGATAGAATGGTAAGAAAAGAAGATATCAGGATTTCAGAACGTCTGTTGCGGAAATCTTGGACATGTCACCTACATGGCAATAACCAGCCACTTCCTACAAAAAAGCAGATTATAAATGGCCCATTGTTGTTCTAAATAAACAGAGTTGACAATCAACATTAATGCCATCCCAATAATGGATGATGGCAAATTTCCAGCCCCGTTTAATCCGGAAAGAATCTCCTCTGTGCGATTTGACTTCCAGTTAGAGAACACACTGGAGGCAATTAAAAACTGTGAATTTAAATGGCTCATTATGAACCATTCCCAGAGTGATATCTTATCATTAGCCTGAGGGTTTCAGCATTGCGAACAGGCGGAAGCTGCTCTGTTTATACAAAACACAAGACTGTTCGCTTCTTCCTGAAAATTCTATTTCAAGTTAAAGGGCCATTTGTTCACGCATGGTATATATAACATAGACGTTGTGTATAAAACATTGTCTATGAGATCTTGCATGGTTTCTAAATTGAACTGGGTATAGTTTCAAAATGGGGCATGCTTCAAAGAGTATGGTGCAATTATGTGGCAATCTGCATAGATAACAAGTGATTGCAGTGCATGAGCACCAACTACCAAGACATGGCCTTGGCATCTTGGAAAACCTTTCACTTTCTGTGGAACAAATCAGCTGCTGGCATACTGTTTAAAGTTACATTCTTTAGAATTAGCTCTTGTGGAAGTTAGTTGCACAGTTTCAAAGCTCACTGTAAAAAACTACTTTCACGCTGGGGCAGTACGCTTGCGGGAATGGGAAAAAAAGTCTTGCAAGCAGCATCTTTGGGGCAGTTTGGGAGCAGTGTATCCCATTGTAATGAGGCGCTTGAAAAGCGTTTCGTAAGTGCCGCAACAGAGGCAGTTTTAACTCTTTCTTCGGCCGCCAGTGGGGGTTAAAAGTGCCCCGCTAGCATCTGAAACGCCCGCTAAAACGACGGTAAAGTGCCGCTAGAACGAGCTGCGCTTTATGCTTTATGTACACGGGATGTTGTTCAACCTCTTGACAACTAGAAACCGGCATCTAAAAACTCCCGTTTAGCCGCGTTTAAATGCTGTGTTTAGCCGTGTTTACCCACATTTGCGACTAGAAGCATTTAAAAAAAATGTTTTTGTTAAAATGAAAAACGAAAAAGCTGCTAAATGCAAGTTCCCGCATTTAGCTGCGTTTTGGCGATTAACCATCTTAATACAAGGCACTTTGACCCCCTTCCTGCCTAAGCCATTTTTTTAGCTTTCAGTGCTGTCACACTTTGACAATTGCGAGGTCGTGCAACACTGTAACAAAATGATTTTTCATTTTTTTCCCCACAAATAGAGCTTTCTTTTGGCAGTATTTGATCACCTCTGCGTTTTTTATTTCTTGCGCTATAAACAAAAGAAGAGTGACAAGAGTGACAAGTCTGAAAAAAACACAATATTTTTTACTTTTTGCTATAATAAATATGCCAATTTTTGTATTTATTTTTTTCCTCAGTTTAGGCGATATATATTCTTCTACATATTTATGTTAAAAAAATCGCAATAAGCGTATATTGATTAGTTTGCGCAAAAGTTATAGTGTCTACAAAATAGGGGATAGATTTATAGCATTTTTATTATTATTTTGTACTAGTAATGGTGGCGATCTGCGATTTTTATCGTGACTGTGATATTGCGGCGGACATATCGGACACTTTTGACACTATTTTGGGACCATTCATATTTATACAGCGATCCATGCTATAAACATGCATTGATTACTGTATAAATGTGACTGGCAGGGGAGGAGTTAACACTAACTAGGGGAGCGATCAAGGGGTAAATATGTGTCCTAGGGAGTGTTTCTAACTGTAAGAGGAGGGGTCTCACAAGGGGAGGAGACGATCAGTGTTCCTCTGTACAAGGAACACACCATCGGTTTCCTCTCACCTGACAGGAGGTGGATCTGTGTGTTTACACACACAGATCCACGGTCCATCTCCATTACTGGGCAATCGCGGGTGCCCGGCGGACATTGTGGCCACCGGAGACACGTGCATCGGGTCCCCAGTGACATGGCGTGCGCCCCCCTAGTGGTCGTTTTGGGCGAGCACGTCATATGACGCCCAACCAGAACGAGAGCTGCACCGTCCTGGGCAAGCAGTTAAAATGCCTCTAAACACAGCTTCTGAATGCATTTTTTTGGGTCACAAAAAAAGCCTCTAAACTCAACTGCCTAGAAATGACTATAAACGACCCTGTGTACATGTACTGATAACATAACATAGAGGAGAGTTCAGGAGCAGTTGAAAAAAATGCCCAACTGCTCCTAAACGTCCGTTTACCAGCAGCAGTGTACATGAGGCCTTACCGCCAACAAGGCCGCGGCTGCAGTTTGAAAGCACCCTTAATATTTCCCTGTAGATAACCTCCTACTTGCCCTTTTTAACTACTTGACCTCTGGAAGATTTACCCCCTTCATGACCAGGCCATTTTTTGCGACATTACATTTGGCTGTTATTAACGCGGTGTCCTGCCAAAAAAAAACAACATTAAAATCCAGCAGCTACACATACTGCAGCTGCTGGCTTTTAATAATAGGACACTTACCTGAAGTCCAGCAATGTCGGGACCCGCAGCTGATGTTTCCATCAGCTGTCTGGTGCTCCGTCGCCATTGCAGGTACGCTGGGAACCTTACTGCCCCGCTCCTCTCTCCTATTGGCCCGGTGGCCAGGGAAGGAGGAGGGAGCCCTGCGGTGATGTCACAGCTCCGCGACAAGGATCCCGAAGTGGGAAAGGATACCTGTCAAAGACAGGTATCCTGTCACCCCTCGCCCCTGAAAGGTGGCAATTGTGGCACCGGAGGTAGGGAGGAATAAGATGAGCGGAAGTTCCACTTTTGGGTGGAACTCCACTTTAAGGTTATAATCTATCAGAACACCCAGATTCTTGCTCATCATTGACTCCCCTAGATGTACCTCCCCCTAGGATATATGATGATGCATGGTTTTAGCCACCAAGCGCATACATTTTTCAACATTAAGCCCTATGTAGTTACCAATCAAACTGCATGTAGCATATTGTAGGAATCATAATCCACTACATTGGTATGTATCATGTTTATAGCTTAGGGCCTGTACACAGGATCAGACATGTCTGATGAGACTTGTCTGACGGACTGTTTTCATCAGACAACTCAGAACTTGTCTGATGGTCTGATGTGCGTACACACCATCGGACCAAAATCCGTTCAGACCAGAATGCGGTGACGTAGAATACAACGACGTGATGAAAAAACGAAGTTCAATGCGCAGGTTTTTGGTCCGATGCTTTTGTGTACGAACCATCGAACCTGTCCGACGGACAGGTTCCATCAGACAGGTTTTAAAGCATGTTTGAAAACTTTGGTCTGACGGACAACGGTCTGATGGGCCGTACACACCATCGAACTCGTCTGATGAAACTGGTCTGCAGACCAGTTTCATCAGACATGTCTGATCGTGTGTTCAGGGCCTTAGTGTCATCTCTGGGGACTCCCTAAATATGTTCAGATATGTAAATCTTTGATAATAATATATTGGGTGATAAGAGGAAAGTGTATAATGACAGTCACAGAGGGGGGTCATAAAACTGTTGAATAATGAGTAAGAACACCCACGTCTAAATTTAGGCCAATATATTTTGTGTGAAATAGAACTATCATTCTTAGTTCAATAATTCTCCTTTTCTGAATAGTCTAAATTTCCTTTAAGAACTAAGGTCTTCCATAGGGTAGTCTGGTTGTAAAAAATGGTGTCCCGTGTTCAGAACTCATTTTCTTTATGTTCCTTGGTGGTGTGTCTGTGCAAATTCATCCTTGTCGCAACTTCTGTCCCGTTTTGCCAACGTAAGATCCTTTGCTACATTTTTTGCATTGGATGAGGTACACATTATTACTAAAGGTGCAGTTGTATTATCCTGTTATATTGAAGGTCCCTTTTGTGTGTGTGACTTTTAGATGGATTGATTTGGTTGCACAGTTTTCAGCGTTTTTCATTGCAGTGTTTGCTTCCATTATTTGTGACTTTATAATCAGAATTAAGTTTCCTATTTATTAGTTTATGTCTGTGGTTGGGTGATTGTCTGAAAGCCAGTATTGGGGATTGTTGGAATATTTCTTTCAGAGTTTTATCCTCTGTTATGATGGGTTGTAAATATTTAATTATCTTCCTTATCCCTTCTAGTGCAGGATTGTATTGGAGGAGATTTTCTCTTTGGGTTTTCAAGGCCATGTTTAATGCCGGTGTTGATGTTTTTTTTTCCTTGTAACCTTTCTTATGGAAGGAGCCTGCTAGTGTTCTGAGATGTTGTCCTCTGTCTTCTGGGTCTGAGCATATTCAGTGATATCTGATGGCCTGGCTGTGTATGATTGCCCGTTTGGTATGTTGGGGGTGAAAACTGGAGCGTAGAGATAGTTGCATCTGTCATTGGGTTTCCTGTGAATAGCAGTGTGAAGCTTGTCATCCCTGATGTATTGAAGAACCCTTAAAGAAGTCACATGATCAGTGACGCAACGTGTCAGGAGGAGTTGGTGACGTCACATATGGTGTCTCAGTTACACGGTTGTAGCGGTGAGGAGGAGAGCAGTGCCTCCCCGATTTCCCTCACAAATAAATGATATGCTATACACAAGATGATAGATTAAAAGAGTTGTAAATTAAAAAATAAATTAGCCTTAATGCAATCTATGCATTAAGGTGAAAAAACATCTGATGTTGCTGCCCCCCCGAGCCCCCGTTTTACTTACCTGACCCGTCGAAAGTCCCGTGCGATCCCGAGATTCTCTTTGCCACTCAGCCTGGCCGCTGATTGGCTGGAGCGGATGGATTGAGAGCAGCGCAGCCATTGGCTGGCGCTGCTGTCAATCACATCCAGTGATGCGGCGCACCGAGGGGCGGGGACGAGTGATACAGTGTGCGGCTATGGCCACTCACTGTATCACGGGAGCGCGCCCTCAATTACTCACCACCATGCGAGCTCTCGCATGACTGTGGTCAGTAATTGCGGGGAGGACCAGAGACAGCCGCGGAGGAACCCCAGAAGACGTGGATCGGGGCCACTCTGTGCAAAACGAACTGCACAGTGGAGGTAAGTATAAGGGTCCTTTCACACGGAGCAGACCGTTTTTGATCCGCCCCGTGTGTGTCCGTCGGCTCAGTGGGGATCATCCATAAATCCCCTCTGAGCTGTCAGCGAACAGGGCGGTCCCCGCACACTGTGCAGAGACCGCCCTGTATCTCCTCCGCTCTCCCCTATGGGGAATCGGGTGAATATGGACCGTGTGTCCGTATTCATCCTATCTGATCCTTCAGACAGAAGAAAAATAGGGTTTTCTTCCGTCCGAAAAAACAGATCTTTGCGGACGCGGATCTTTGCGGACGTTAGCGGATGCATCATCCGCTAACGGACGCGATCCCATAGGGATGCATTACAAGTCCGTAAACGGACTTGTAAAAAACGGACGAACGGTCCGTACGTGTGAAAGGACCCTAACATGTTTGTTATTTTAAAGGAAAACATTTTTTTCCTTTACAACCGCTTTAAGTGAGTGGGAAATTGTTATATGCCCTCTACCCACAAGCCTGATTGAGTTACATTGTTGCGCGATTAAAGTTTTTCTCGCTCCCTTCCCGGGACACTCCAGAAAACAGATGGTTTTATATTGAGGGACACTGTGAATATGTTGATGCTATTCCTGGTTGGTTCGCCCTAGAACACATTATTGAGAGCTTTGTATGACCCGGGGGGTTGCATCCTAAGGTGAGCAGGCATTGCACCTGGTGGTGAAAGTGGTGGCACGGATCACAAAACCAACTACTATATCTTGTGAAGGAACACTTTATCAATATTTATCTTTATATTGACTTTATTTTATATATTTTTGGGATGTTTATTTGTATTAACAATTGTTGGTATTTGCACTATCAACACATTGATTTATTTATTTATGCACGTTATACCATTCAGAACAAGCGCACCAGAATTATATACTTTTATGCTTAAATTGTGAATGATGCAGCTGTTCTATGTTTTCCTTATTAGTATTCACTTATACACCTAGCAGTGCATGAGTATCCTATCACATCGTTGTTGTTTTTTTTTGTATTGAAGAACTGTAGTGTCTATGAAGTTGAAATGTGTGTTTGAATAATCCATTTTTAGTTTTATTGATAGGTCAAAAGTGTTGATCAATGAGTAAAATAGTTTTAGATCTTATTTACCTTCTGTCCATATCATGAAAACATCACCGATATAGTGATAGTTTCTGTATGGCTTTTGTTGCATGCTATTAACCACTTAAGGACCCCTTCACGCCGATATACGTCAGCAGAATGGCATGGCTGGGCACATCTACGTACCTGTACGTGGCCCTTTAAGCCCAGCCGCAGGGTTGCGTGCGTACCGGCGGGACAGCTACACAGCTCCCAGAACACAGCGGGGACCAGTGAAGACGCGCAGAGTGACTCACACATTTGGAGTAGGGAACCGGGAAGTGAAGCAGCAACGCTTCATTTCCAGATTCCCTCACCGAGGATGGTGGCGGGGGCAGTCGAGAGCCGAGCGACATCGTGGCACCCAGGACAGGTAAGTGTCCATATATAAAAGTCAGAAGCTGCTGTATTTGTAGCTGCTGGCTTTTAATATGATTTTTTTAGTGGAACCTTCGCTTTAAGATTTTTTTTAAAGTCAGTAGCTATAAAGACTGTAGCTGTCAACGTTAAAAATCAGATTCCTACCCATGCCTTGGGTCCAGCATCGTCTTCCCACAGCCAGTTCTTATTACTGCTATGGGTCTCTGGTGCCACCATCTTGGTTACAGGAGCCAGCTGTGGCTTCCCGAGGAACCACAGGCAGCTCCCTACTCTGCATGCTTCCTGGGAGACATGTGAATAGTCCTGAAGCCTCCTGGGACTTGTGACATGTCCCAGGAGGCTGTGTGTGGGGAGAGAATCGGGGCAGGGGGCGCCATCCCCAAAAATGCGAAAAATTGCAGTAAATGGGAGCGAGTACTGAAAAAAAATAGTACTTGCTCCCCCTTCCCCCAACATTTTTTAAATCATTTACAAGCTGGGGCAAGGGGGCAACCCAACAGGATTTTTTGAGAAAAGTTTTTTTCTATGTTTTTTCTTTTTGAGTGAAGTTCCACTTTAAAAACATTTGCTAACCTTACTTTTCCTTGAAAAGTGAACAGTTGATTTAGTAAATCAACCACTATATTTTAAGTGTAGTGTAGTCTGTGGGATGTCCACAATTTTCTATGCTACCTCTAGAAATGACTCTTTGTCTAGAAGTCAGATTTAAGGCCATATTTATTTTCTATACATTGCTGAAAATAATAACATCTGCTTTTATAAATCCCATTGAACTCACACATTACAACAATATACTGTATGATATGTTATGAATAATCTATGAATCTATTATTTTATGTTTCTAGGACATCCAAGATATTTTAACCAGCTCTCAACTGGTCTGGACATGGTTGGTTTAGCAGCAGACTGGCTGACCTCAACTGCGAACACCAATATGTAAGTACTGTTACTATAATGAACTTGTAACTTTAGCAGAAGATACATGTATTACGTACTATATAGTGTACAAATTATTGTGTGTAGTAAAAACCCTAGTGCTGCAAGCACTATGGATGAGGTTACCATACTTCTGAGGGTTAGAATACAGTGAGCACAGTAATCTCTGTGGCCGATGTAGCTGGGATGGCTCTAGATTGTCTCAACTGGTCTCTTTTAGACTTGTGCATTACAGAAAATTTCGATTAGTTTTGTTTTTATTTTGTAAAATACTTAATTTTTATTTTGTTATCTGTTATGTTACGTTAATTCGTTTCCGGATAATTTGTTATTTCTGTATAGCTATTCGTTATTATGAATCAAATTGGTTTTATTGTTTAAAGGGGTTGTAAAGGTTCATGTTTTTTTCACCTTAATGCATCCTATGCATTAAGGTTAAAAAACACCTGTAAGGGACCGGCTCCCCAGCCCTCCCCCCCCCCCCCCCATTTTACTTATCTAAACCCATTCATCTCCTCGGCGCACCCCCGCCGTCCTCCTCTTCACGAAGTACCAGCTTCGATTGGATAGATTGATAGCAGCCCAGCCATTGGCTCCGGCTGCTGTCAATCAAATTCAATGACGCAGGGGCGGGGTCAAGTCATACATTCTGCGTCTATGAACGCCGAGTATATAACTCAGGAGAGCGCCTGGAAGGTAACCCTCTTCGGGAGAGCTCTTCTCCAAGGGCAGTGTTTTTCAACTCCAGTCCTCAAGGCACACCAACAGGTCAAGTTTTCAGGATTTCCCTCAGATGAAATGGCTGTGGTGATTACTAAGGCAGTGAAACTGATCAAATCACCTGTGCAAAATAATGGAAAGCCTGAAAACATGACCTGTTGGTGTGCCTTGAGGACTGGAGTTGAAAAACACTGTCCAAGGGGGTTAGCTAATGCGGGGAGGAGCCACGAGAGCCACCGAGGGACCCCAGAAGAGGACGATCGGGGTCACTCTGTGCAAAACGAGCTGCACAGTGGAGGTAAGTACAGGTATACCCTGCTTTTAAGTACACAATGGGGTTTATTTACTAATGCTGGAAATCGCAATATCAGGCTCACTTCTGCATAGAAACCAATAAGCTTCTAACTTCAGCTTGTTCAATTAAGTCTGATAATAAAACCTGGAAGTTCATTGGTTTCTGTGCAGAAGTGAGCCTGATATTGCGCTTTCCAGCATTAGTAAATAAACCCCATTGTGTACTTAAAAGCGGGGTATGCCTGTATGTCATGTTTGTTATGAAAAAAGAAACCTATAGTATCACTTTAACCACTTGCCAACCAGCTGCCGCCATTATACTGCGGCAGGTTGGCTCTATTGCGCAAATCACCGTAGCTGTACGTCAGTTCTTGCAATAGATACAGTGAGCGCAGCTCCAGAGCCGATGCGCGTGACCGGCAGCCACAATGTCCATCGGCCACCCGTGATCGCTCTACAGAGCGCCAGAATGGGCATCTGTCAATGTAATATGTCAGTATGCTGATTGTCAGAAATTGTATGTAGTTTTAAAAATGGACTTTATAGGCACCACTGATAAAAAACTAGTTTTATTCATAATAATTAAAAAATAGGTTCTAAAATGACATATAAAAACAGTACTGTAGGACTCTACAGTGAAAAACTTGATATCTCCAATGGTAACCGTTAGTATCAGAGATACCAAGCCTGAACAGCTCAGATATATGATATACGGCTGGAGAGATAGATAAGTAAAATTTGGAAGCTCTACATGTTTTGCGGAAACCGCTTCCTCAGGGGATTATATATAATTTCTCTGCTAAGGTTTAGTGACATCATAAAAGAGTAAATAAGTGCAGACTTACAAAGTGGATGTTAGGTAAATGAAGCGCTTGTATGAGGGCTCTCATTAAAATCATAGGCAAAGACTTGCCATCTAAAGGTGGTGAATTTGATACAAATTATTCTAGTAAGGTTTAATTACTGTATTTAATGGCATATAACACACATAGGCGTATAACACGCACCCTAACTTTAAGGCCGCATACACACGATCAAATCTATCTGCTGGAAACGGTCTGACAGACCGTTTCAGCAGACAAATTCGATTGTGTGTACGGGCGGACAGACAGATTTTTCCAGCAGACAGATTTTAAAGCATGCTTTAAAATCTGTCTGCTGGAAATCCGTCCGTCCGATATGTCTGCCGGTTAGTACGCTAACCAGCAGACATATCTGCCCGCACATGCGTCGAATGGATTCGACGCATGCGCGGAAGTGTTTTACTTCCTGGTGCGGTGACGTGGCGGCGTCAATGTCATCGCCACGTCACCGCGCTGTCTGCCGGCGGGGATTTTGGTTTGATCGTGTGTACAGCGATCAAGCCAAAATAGCCCAGCAGACAAATCTGATCAAATCGGTCTGTCAGACCGATTTGAACAGATTTATTTAATGGTGTGTACGGGGCCTTAGAGGGAATTTTCAGAAAAAAACTTTCCACAGCCCCCTGTGTATAACACGCAGGCACAGTTTACCCTCTATTTTCAGGGTAAAAAAGTGAGTGTTATACGCCAATAAATACAGCAAGTATATAGATTATATAACAAGAGGCCATTCTAAAAATAAGACTCTTCAATAAGCATTAGATCCTTCCATGGGTGAGTGGGATACACTGATAGACATCCACCAATGACAAGTCACATCTATGCGATCTGGGAGTGTGTAGCATGATATAATAATGGCTCAACAGCAAGAGCCACAGGGGGGGGGGGGATATACTGCCCATACAGTATGCTCTTTGATATATGTAGTTTTAAATCATCGGTAAAAATGGCTACATTACTTATATATACTTATTTAGTAAATATCAACATTCTGAAATGACCTATCACAGCTTTAACTATTAACTGATCCGACTCCAGAAAACTGATGTCTGATTGGCTGCTCTATGATATCTACACCATCATTATACCGCTCAAATAAAGTATTATCAAAATAGTGCAAAGAAATTTACAGTAAAGTTAAAGTCAAGCTATACCCCACCTCTTTTGCCCTTTTATCCTTAACATAATGGACAACCTTATTGTCAAAAGGAGACACGAGAAGTTGAAATTGACAGGGTCACAATTTGCTTCTTTTTTTTTTTTTTTATTGAGATTTGCATGTAACGTCAGTTTATATTTTTGAAATCTGCACTGATCATTTTATCATATTATTTTTAGTGAAGGTAACCACTTTTTATATATTTTTGTCATAATTCTTTTCACATGACTGCATAATTGAACATCGTTTGAACATTCTCAACTTAGTAAATCAGACTTAAAGTCTTTGTAAAATGTAATCGTCCTATATTTATAAGGGGTCTGAATGCACAGGGTTTGTTCCCCTTTACATCTGATTCTGCAGTTTCGTTTTACATCTAAATCGTCAGGAGAGATGCTAGAGGGTGCAGTATGTAAAGGAGAGGAGAATATGATGGAGGCATTATGTACTGGAGAGGAGTATGGAGGGTATGATGGGTTGCAGTATGTAAAGGAGAGGAGTGTGGAGGGTATGATGGCGGCAGTATGTACAGGAGAGGAGTATGGAGGCTATGATGGGGGCAGTATGTATAGGAACACACCAGACAGGTCAGGGATAAAGTTGTGAAGTTTAAAGCAGGGTTAGGTTATAAAAAAAAATCACCCCAATCTTTGAACATCTCACAGAGCACTGTTCAATCCATCATCTGAAAAAGGAGAGTATGGCACAACTGCAAACATACCAAGACATGGCCGTCCACTTAAACTGACAGGCCGGGCAAGGAGAGCATTTATCAGAGAAGCAGTCAAGAGGCCCATGGTAACTCTGGAGGATCTGCAGAGATCCACAGCTCAGGTGGGAGAATCAACAAATATTAGTCATGCACTCCACAAATCTGCCATTTATAAAAAAAAAGATTGGCAGGAAGAAAGACTTTTTTTTAAAGAAAGCCATAAGAAATCCAGTTTGCAGTATGTGAGAAGCCATGTGGGGGACACAGCAAATATGTGGAAGAACGTGCTCTGGTCAGATGAGAACAAAATTGAACTTTTCGGCCTAAAAGCAAAATGCTATGTGTGGCAGAAAACTAACACTGCACATCACCCGGAACACACCATCATGTCAGCAGAGACAGGGAAGCTGGTCAGAGTTGATGGGAAGATGGATGAAGCCAAATACAGGGCAATCTTAAAAGAAAACCTGTTAGAGTCTGCAAAAGACTTGAGACCGGGGTGGATGTTCACCTTCCAGCAGGACAAACAACCTTACCCTCCCTGGCGGTCTTCCCGTGTGTGGCACGGGGTGAGATTTTTAAGCTAAGATCGGTAACCCCGTGCCACACACGGACTTGCCTCGCTGGATGCAGAAAAAAGTTTACTTACCTTTTCTCTGCGATCCAGCGATGAATCTCCGCAGTACACGGCGGCCGGATGTCCGCCTGATGCTGTGTGTACCGCCGATTCCCTTCCCTGCGAGTGTCGCGACGTTGGGGGGGGAACGGCGCCAAATTCAAAAATGTAAACAAACACTATACATACAGTACACTGTAATCTTATAGATTACAGTACTGTATGTAAAAAATACACACCCCCCATGTCCCTAGTGGTCTGCCCTGTACACTACATGTCATTTTATGTAATAAAAACTGTTCTTTCTCCCTGCAAACTGTAGATTGCCCATAGCAACCAAAAGTGTCCCTTTATGGCAAAAATTGTTTTAGAGCAGCTAAAAAACAGCGATAATAAATCAGAATCACTTGCAGAATTTAGCGATAGCGATTTGTGGGGAAATTCGTCATAAAAAAAAAATAATAATGACAGCAAAAATTCTGCAACTGAGCAAATTTCAGTGATTTTGATTTGATTACATTATTGAATAATTTTTACTATAATTATATTATTATTTGTTATAATTTTTTATAATTATTTATTATATTATAATTTTTAATAAATAAAAAAAAAATAATCATACCCGGGATGCCTATTAGACTCTTGTTTGGATAGATTTCAGTGAGTTATTCCTAAGAATTACAAGCCTACAGTATAAAAAGCCAAATTCCCTTGCAAATAATGGTACCGCTTTAAGCACCTAAAATCTGAAAGAATCATACCGCCAGGGAGGTTAAACATACAGCCAGAGCTACAGTGGAATGGTTTAGATCAGGGATCCTCAAACTACGGCCCTCCAGCTGTGTCGGAACTACAAGTCCCATGAGGCATTGTAAAACTCTGACATTCACAGACATGACTAGGGCATGATGGGAATTGTAGTTCCTGAACATCTGGAGGGCCGTAGTTTGAGGACCCATGGTTTAGATCAAAGCATATTCATGTGTTAGAATGGCCCAGTCAAAGTCCAGACCTAAATCCAATTGAGAATCTGTGGCAAGACTTGAAAATTCCTGATCACAGACGCTCTCCATCCAATCTGACAGAGCTTGAGCTATTTTGCAAAGAAGAAATGTCCATCTCTAGATATACAAAGCTGGTAGAGACATCCCCAAAAAGACTGTAATTGCAGTGAAAGGAGGTTCTACAAAGTACTGACTCAGTGGGGGCTGAATACAAATGCATGCCACACTTTTCACATATTTATTTGTAACAAATGTTGAAAAACATTTATAATTTTCCTTCCATAATTATGTGCCACTTTGTGTTGGTCTATCACATAAAATACCAATAAAATACATTTATGTGTTTGGTTGTAAACTGACAAAATGTGGAAAATATTAAGGGGTATGAATACTTTTTCAAGGCACTGTAGATCACTCAGAGGGGAATGTTTTTTTCTCAACAAAAGGGGACTTTAAACCCTTTCTTCATATGTTTTCATTTTCTAACTCCAGTATTATGAAGTAATATGGTTTTTACAGACAACATTTTCATTTGTACTACAAAAAATGTAGAAAAAAAAGTATTTTTAGTTTTGAGGCACTTGTTTCGTTAATATTAAATGTTATAGGTCTCTGTAAATGTTGCTCACATTGGTCTGTTTGTTGTTTAGTATGCATGGTTTATACTCCAGGAAGATACCAGGGCAGTTTGAATATAACTGTAGCCTATACAAGCTTGGTCAGATTACTGTAATGTGTGCTTTACTGCTTCTGCTTGAGTAAGCCTCGAAAGGCTTCTGTAGCTTCATCCCTTGTGTTGTGTGATTATTTTAGTACAAATTACCACTAGAATACGTTATCCAGTACACGGTATAAAGAACTAACTGTGCACATCACCAAACCAGAGAAAGAAAAGAATGCTTTAATCTCTCCTGAACTGCAAAGAGTCATCTTACTCCTCTCACTACCCCTTGCTACCTCCACTTCTCTTATTGAAATGAGCCACAAATGTAGAATTATCATGTGGCTGGTAAAAAAAAAAGGGCCTTGCTGGCAATGTTTATATGAGAAGAACATAAAAAGACCAGTTTTTCATTAAAAAAAAAAGACACACTCCTTACCCATGTGTCCAGTGGTAAATAACAGAGGTGTACAGAATAAGGAAAACATTATCATCAAACTTTAGGTTTGGTGCTGCCCCCTTTAACCATGCCGCTGTAGGTACATGTCCACAAATCATGAGATCAATAGAAATCCACATATGTGTAGCACCCTCCTTAGTAGGTTCTAGGATAGTTATTAGCTGTTAGATTGTGTTTTTTTAGCTGCTATACTGTAGGCAGTGTGTCTGAAATTATTTGGCAAGCAAAAGCATATTCTGTTCCCTATACCCAGAAAAGCTGTAATCTACTAGTCAGGCCTGCTCAGTGTGTTCAGCTGCCACCAGTCTGGTCTATAGCTTTATCACTTACCTGACAAAGAGGTCCTGTGTGACCTCCAAACGTTGCACTATTGTGATGTTTGTTTTGCATAACATTTTTGGACGTAATGTACAATCCATGGTGTGCTGGCGAATATGTTCGTTGGTCTATAGCTTCCTCTGTATCCAGGAGACTTGAGAAGTTTCTGTATAGTAGGTGTGAATCTATGCAGATGTTAACATTGAGATCTTGATATCAGTAGATTACTGTTTATAGTACAAAAAATTGCCCTAAAATGGATCTCAGAGTGTACCCTCATTTAAGGAATGGCACCTTCAAGTAAACGATAATCTTCTGAAGGAACAACAAATCTATTGTAATAGGGGCATACCTAATAACTTAAACAAACTGTGGAAACCATGTATATCGGTCCCGCGGTTAGCCCCATCTTCACTGGCTCTTGTTGTTCCTTTGTAGGGTGGTCAATTGTAGCGTGGGATAGTAAGTACAGCATCAGAAGAAAAATGGGAATGGAGGGCCATACCAGTGTGCAGAAAAGAAAGTAATAAAATAAGCCACCGGCAGAGGTAACCTTTCTTATATATAGATATAGACATACAGCTCATTACATTAGGCAAGGTTTGGATTAGTCGCTTGACTTATCAACTTTTTTTTGTTTCGTTTTTGTATGTTTGTGTATATGTTGTTATTGGTCGAGTCTAAATTCTTGTTATAATGCAAGACAAAGAAAGACAATTTTAGAACTTGCTTTGGATTGACCATATGTGAGGTTTTAAAAAAAGGAATTTATGTATTAGTTGTAAAATGAGATAAGTACTATATTTTCCAATAAGAATGTATTCAGGTCTGTAATGATGAAAACGTATAATAAAGAAATATCATATAAAAAAAAAACATGAACATTTGAAGACGGGCTGGGAGAGGAGCAGTAACAGTTGGTGTTTTTTTGGGGGGGCGGCAAACAACTATCCCCCCGGTTGGTCGGTTGGCGGCACCCCCCCCCCTACACTTACCCCAGCTAGGGTGTAGGCAGGAGGCGGGCGGGTTGCAGGCTCCTACGGGTGGTGGGCAGCTGCCGGGTTGCGGGATCCTAAGGGCAGCAGGCAGGTTTCCAGCTCCTACGAGTGGCAGACAGCGGTTCCTGTGTCCTCTCCTTTTCTTCTGCATCACAGCGACTTTTGCCGTGCGGCTCCTCTCTCCTGTCGGACTTCCTGATTGGCTGGGATGAGGATTAGTGTGGCCATAGCAAATATTAATTCACTATTGTCACACAACTGGGTGGGATAGGGGCGCAGAGCCCTCCCTTCTTTGAAGCCTATTGTAGCATTTTTCTCTAATCACATGCTATAAAAAAAAACACACCCCGCCATTCGAATCTATGCTCCGGCACCCTGGGCCGGACGCATGGATAGGGGGATACGCCCGTGCGCTCCTAATGAACAGGCCACTGCTGGTCAGCAGATTAAGCTCTGGGTCTTGTCCCAAAGTGGAGGAGTTCAGCCTGAGGGGAGCATGCTGCCCTCTCAGGCACAGGCTGCCATGTGGTGGCCTCAGGTGGGTGACCTGAAGGAGGAAAGCAGAGACGGCTTAGAAGAAGCTGACTGAGGGGAGCTATCTGCAATAGATCTGTCTGGTATCAGTGGAGGGCATTGCTTGGAAGATTGGAAGGAGGCATCCATCTGTCCTTGGGCCTTATGAGTACAGACTTTACTGGATCTTGGGGACCTTGTGCTCTAGCTAGTCCTCTGGTTTCTAGTATAGTCAGCTGTGGGTCTTTTAAATGGGACACTGGCTGGTGTTGTGAAGAGCTATGTCCAGATATTGTCCACTAAATGAGAAGAGACTTTGCTCTACTTATTCTGCTTCTACTTAAAGCAAAAATTAAGATTAAATTCTCAATGTACATAGTTCTTATCTTAGAGTATCCCACCACTACCATCATGCCTACCCAAGTTCTCCAAAAACAAAAACCATCAAAAACACCAACCCCTGTACACCAAAAATAGTTTTTTTCAAAAATGATTAGTTCAAATTCAGTTCAAACAAGCATAGAGGCATGAAAAGCATATTTTACTCTGTTGTTCTGAACCTTGTACGAACCACAAATGACCACATAATAGGTGATTTATCAATTCTAATGTCAACAAAAAATGTCTCTCCCTGTATTATTTTTTCTTTATTTGTCTTCTCCTGTTCCTATATAAAGGCTATAGACAAGCCATATGATTCTGTAGCCAACCAAGATTCCATTTGTGCCTTTGTGCAGCTATCATATTTATCATGTGTCACCAAATAACTGCACTCCTTTTACAGACAGTTAAGTAAATATGAAAGGAGTCTAAATGGACACCTGCACCAACAGTTGCCTGGCTGTCTATGGTTTCAGTACTTTCTAAGTCACTGACCTAAACCAAACATGTAGATTGGAGTCAGAGTGCAACCAGAACTCCTGATCTACAAACTTGTTCTAGGCCAGGTCCTTACAGAAAAGCGAAGGCACCAGATCAGTAAGACAACCAGGCAACTATAATTTTCTTCAGGAGAGGTCAGCAATGACAACCTCTGCAATCTCTCAGTACAGATTCTTTTTTCTCACTGGCTTGATGTTGTTCACAGAGATTTTCCATAATGAATGATCTGAATTTATTCAGATCCATTTGTTTTTATTTTAGTGAGCATAGCGTGAATTGTAAAAAAAAAAAATGCACTACATAATACATTTTATCATGCTAAAAAGCAATGTGGCAATATAAATTGTGCTGCTGCCAGAGTTTAAAAGGACTCCACTACTCATCCAGTGTATATTATGTGATTAATAATCATAATATACAATTAATAAATGTGATATAAAGAAAAGGCCACATGCAGTGTCAATATGAAATTATAAAATGTCCATGTATAGTGCTTTGTGAAATGCTTCTCAGACACTTAAAAAGCTTATACCTTTGTAAAATGAACACTCCACCAATAGCAGCTCACCTCCCACTTCAACCTATGTGAAATAGGTCATATGTACTTGTTCCTTTAAGGGATGTCACCAGATGTAGCCAGTTCTCAGATCCCTCTCCTTTCGATCCATCCACACCATATATATGACTGCCACCATTGCATTGATAGTCATTTAGAAGCAAAACATACAGACTTTTCATAAAAATCACAAATTTATTAAAAGTTACATATTAAAATGCACTCACATATACACGTGCACTAATACCGGTGTACAACAGACAACTCACATGTAAACCTGATGTATATACCCCTACAGAACAGACACTGCACAGCCCACAAGTGTTTAATCTGCTGCTTCTGCAAATAGGAAACAGGAACTGTTATTACAGAGAAAAGACAAAGGCCTAGTTCACACGACCGAGAATCTCGTCAGGAAAAACCTGTTGTTTTCCCTGATGAGATTCTTGGCAAGAAACTCTTGCCGCCGGAGTGTACTGACTGTCATTTCAAAAGAACCGTGGTTCTCTTGAAAGGAAAGAACGCTGTGACGTCATCGCATATGACGAGCATGCGCTCATTTGATGCGGTCGCCACCATCTTGCTTCACCCTACCTATGCCGTGGAAGCTTCTGCGCATGCGTCAAAGTCATTTCGAGCATGCGCAGGTTTCCACGGTGACAGGTAAGTATACACACTCTCTGGTTTCTCGTTGGGAAACAGGCTGACAAGAATCTCGATAAGAAAAAAGAGGGTTCTAGATTCTGGCCAGATTTCCTGCTGAGAAACCTCAATGCCTCGTACACACGAATGGGAATCTCGGCAAGAATCAGTTTTCTTGCTGGTTTTTGCAGAGAAACCTGGTCGTGTGTACGAGGCCATAGAGTTTAACCATAGAGCCGCTACAAACTTGTAAACACTTTCATCTACTAGTTGATGTAGTTGCTACACAAAATACATGAAGAATGTATTTCAACATATAGACTCAACAACTACTCCTTATATTAGTCCCATTTTGGATCTTGGTTCTATAAATCAATTTCTTGTAAGTGGTTTTGTCAAAAGCTCTGATCCACTTTTGTTTCTTATGGGTTGGAAATCTTTGCATCTCATCCCATGAATATGGCTTTGGTTTTATTGCTACAAGAGCAATATAGGATAGACTTGGAATGCTGTTATTGCTTCTGATAGATTTCCTGATTGAAACCTCTTGTGGCCTGGTATCTTCTTTAATATTTGGATTGTCTTCGTTAATCTCTATTTCTGTGTCACTTTGTTGCTTACCTTCATGTGAAATTTCCCTCAGTTTGAAGCGTTTATGTTAGTTTGTGAAATTTTAAACACACTCAAGTTTCATAGACAATTAAACTTCTACTGATGGATACCTTGTTTGTGTCTTGGTGTAGGATTCTGTATCCCTTTTGAGATTCATCCCATAAAATACACCTTCCTTTTCGCAAGCATCCATTTTGTATGTTTTTCTTTTGTGCACCTGGGCTTTGCTTCCAATTTTTTTTAGATTAAAGTTTGGAGCTTTTTAATTCCACAGTTCATTTGCAGTTTTCTCAGTTGATTTTCCTGCTAGTCAATTTTGGAGATAGCATGCAGTCATATTTGCCTCCCCCCAGTATGTGGTGGACATATCTGCATCAAACAGCATGGTACTTCCACTCTCACATTTTGTTCTGGGTTGTATGGTACAGCAGTTTGAAATATTATGCCATACTTTCTGGGAACCGACTGTGTGTTATCACCTGTATATTCACTTCCATTATCTGTGCGCAATACACTCAGCATTTTGCCAGATTTGTTGCTTACTTGAGCCAGATACTGTTCAAGTTTCTCTGGTACTTCGCTTTTGTTGTGTAAGTGATAAAGTGTAGTGTACATGGAGAAATCATCTATAAATGTAAGAAAATACATATTTTTTCCTTGGGTAATTTTTATTTCATTGGACTGCAAAGATCTAAAGTCCAGAGGTTTGTTACTCTGCTTTGGAAAGGCTTTTCTTGTCATTTTTCCTTTTATACAGCTGGTGCATTTAATTGTTTGATCATATGGACCAATGTTTATTCCACTTGCATAGTTATTCTCAGTTCATTTCTTTATTATGTCAGGACTTATTTGCCTAAGTCATCTGTGCCATGTGTGAATGCAGTTTGAATGTTCTTCCTCTTTGGCAGTAATAATCACCTCATTGCAGTTCGGCTGATACCATTCATTTGTAATTTTAGCTTTTGCAAGTAAGATATCCCCTTTTGTGATGGCACAACTGTCATCTTAAAAGGTCTCTACATTGCCTTGTTTTGTGAGCTTCTACATAGAGGACATTTTTCACAGGTATATTTCTGGTGACACTCTGGGAAATAGGACAGCAAAGAAAACTGACTCCTATTCCTTCCGATTCCATTATTTGCCCATTGGCTGTGGTGATTTTTTATTTTTTACTCTGGTCAATGTGAATAAATACATTTCTATAATTTATCCTGAATCAACACACCATGCCTGCAAAGATGAGGTGCGACTTTTGGATTGAAAAATATATTCATTATCTGAAGCAAAATCGATTTCTCTTTTTACACTTTTCGTCTTTTGTAGCTTAGTTTGTTTTTGCATTCTAGATTTCCAGGTTCTGCAATCTGCTTTGTTCCTTGCACAGAAAACATTCATGTGTTTCTTGTTGCATGTTACTGTTTTTATTCCTATTTTTCTTCTTTAAAGCAGACTCCCATGATATAGAAGCATTGTCACTCTTAAAGCTTTTTGTTTTACACTTATATTTATTCACACGCTTGCCCTTAACATATTCCAATGTCAGTTCTTCATCTGGATACGCATCAAGTGCTGTGACAAGCGTCTTATAACTTTCTGGTAAACCACTGAGTAATAGTGCTGCAACATGAAAATCTTGTATTTATTTTGCTATACCTCCCAGGCGTTCAACCATTTCCAAGGTGTGCTTTATGTAATTGTGCATATCTTGTCCTTTCATCAACTTGGTTTGTTATAGCTTTCTAATCAAATACAGTTTATTGCTGAGATTAGCTCTTTCATGCACCTTTTGCAATCCTTCCCTCTTTTCTTTAGCAGCTTCACACTTACATGTATGAATGATCTTCTATGCTAACAGAGATTGTGCTCGAGCTTTCTGATCTTTCTCTATCCACTAGTTTGAAGGGTGTTCTGGCTTGACTTTATTTTTACCTTCTCTTATTAGCAGAATTTTAATCTTGAATTTCCAAGACTACCAGTCTGATTAGATAGATTTACAAATGTAAGCTGTGTTACTGGCCATTTTCTTTTTTTTGTAGTCTTTTGCAGTCTTCTTTTTGTTGCTGTATCTTGCACTGCTGTAGCTGGCTATAACTGGGTCCTCAGCTTTTCTCTGGGTTATGCCTGGGCCCATAGCCTGTTAGAAATTCTGTATATACAGTGCCTTGAAAAAATATCTATACCCTTGAAATGTTCCACATTTTGTCATGTTACAACCAAAAATATAAATGTACTATATTGGGATTTTATGTGATAGACTAACACAAAGTGGCACATAATTGTGAAGTGTAGGGAAAATTATAAATGATTTTCATTTTTTTTTTTTTACAAATAAATATGTGAAAAGTGTGGAGTGCATTTGTACTCAGCCCTGCTAAGTCAATACTTTGTAGAACCTCCTTTTGCTGGAATTACAGCTGCAAGTCTTTTCGGGGATGTCTCTACCAGCTTTGCACATCTAGAGAGTGAAATCTTTTCCCGTTCTGTGTCTGAATGACTGTGACTCAGCTCAGGTGCCCCATAGCAAGCTGCTTGCTATGGGGGCACTCAACAGGAGGGAGGGTCCAGGAGAGCAGAAGAGGGACCTGAGAAGAGGAGGATCCAGGCTGCTCTGTTCAAGTCCACTGCAAATCCGCTCCAAATCCAATGACTATAGTTGCAGGTGTTTTTGATCTGTTCAAACGTCACAAGCTGGTGATGCAGGACATTTGCACAGTGTTGGCAGACGTTTTTATTGATGCCATATGGACAAGGGTAAAACATGAAGATATGAAAGCTGGGGCTTCACTGGTATGCCATGATGATCTTAAAAAATACCCAAAGCCACAACTATTTTTTGTTGTTATTTCTTTGGATGGAGCATGGAATGGTTAACGCGGCAGTAATTTCCACTTTGTGGATTTTACCTACAGGTAAGCTTATAATAAAGCCTACATGTGAATGAATGAATGAATGAATGAATGAATGACTTGTATAGCGCTACACATGCAAACTGAATTGCCTCTGGGCGCTTTTTGCAGCCAGTGTCTTCCTGGCTAGTGCGGTCATTTTACCCCGTAGGATCTTGACATGCATGTAGACAAAATAATGTGCACCATGTAGGAGATATTCACTTGTTGGCCGCCGGTGATGTCACTGGCACATGCGCTTTGAAGGAGGAACGGAATACTCATATCCCTTCAGAACCCTGTGCAACAGTGGAGACTCCCCCACGCAGGAGTGACATCATCATGGCTTGGCCATTTAAGTAGCTAAAGCCTGCAAAGCCAGAATAAAAGACTGGGTGAAGATGGAAGCCCTGTCAGTGGTGACAGTGTACTGGAGGGCTTCATTTTAAAGCAAGTCTTTCATAATGCATACCAGCACAAGTTTGTTATTCCTTTTCTGTCATAAACTTACATTGTTAGATTTCCATAACTTTCAAGTCTGATCGCAGTAGTCATCACTGTACATAGAGATGGTAAATCTCCCCACTGAGAGCAAAAAGTCCAGACTTTTCCCTACTCTAGCAAAAAAACGATAACAAATAGTTTTGGTTTGAGAAAAACTTAAATTTGTACAGAAGAAAGAGTTTATTATCTTCCTTTTTACTAATACAGCTTATCTAGGGCACAAACTACCCAGGGGGAGCCCTAAGTGAGCATGGCATTCGATTGGATGTGAAGTACAGTAAATCAAATTGGTATCAAATAAAATCAAGTTCTTTTTTGTGGCATTGAATCAGGTTTCTTTTAAACTATCAGCTCTTTTATGTGCTATTGAAACTTATGCTATAGTGAAATTACAAATGCATTCTTTATACTAAACAGCTAGAGTAATTTCAGGTGTTATGCAGATCTCAGCTGAATTCATCAAAACAAGGTGTGCCAAAAACTAAGTGCTGCAGAAGATGCAACGAATGGTATATAATTAATTAAAATCAGCCAAATTATTACTTTAATATAAAGATCAATAGACATATAACAGTATAATACTCAGCGGGACCCCGTGGATGGTGGTGTGTAGATGTTAACACGAGAAGAGAGGAACAACTGGTCAGACTTGTCATCACGGAACCAGCATGGAACACAATCGGAGTTGCATCGGAAGTGACGTCAGAACATGTAGATAACGTTTCAAATGATCAATTTAGATCTGTTGAAGAAGCAGATGCTTTGAAACGTTATTTCCATGTTCTGACGTTACTTCCAATGCGACTCCGAATGATTTCCTTGCTGGTTCCGAGATGACAAGACAGATGTCCGGCTGGTTGTTCCTCTCCTCTTGTGTTAATGGAGTTGTAAAGGTTTAATTTTTTATTTATTTTTTAAATAACAAACATGTTATACTTACCTCCACTGTGCAGCTCATTTTGCACAGAGTGTCCCCGAACTGCGTTTTATGGTGTCCCACGGCGGCTGTCTCGGCTCCTCCTTGCTTCTGATAACCCCCTCTGGGAAGCGCTCTCCCATAGGGGGTTACCTTACGGGTGCCCTACCGAGTCTTGTATTCAGCGTCCATAGCGGCCAACTACAGAACTCGGCCCCGCCCCCCCATTGGCCGCGCTGCTATTAATCGATCCAATAAAGAGCTGAGAAGACAGGGGAGAGGAAGAGCGCGTTCGCGGCACAGTACTTCCAGGTCTCAGGTAAGTAAAACTAGAGTTAATATAATATATTGCGCTAACTAAAAAATATAAGAAATAAATAAATAAAGTCAGGCAGCCAACACAGCAAAATGGAAATTTTGTAAGTGGAAAAAACAACATAAACGGTCTATGATCTTGCAATCAATAGCCATAAAATGATAAATCATAAAGTGAAAAACATATATAACATAAATGTCCACAGTGATTATGTAGAAGCAATCAATCAAATGAATATCAGTCCATACACCCAAAAAGGTGTAGCGAATGTATTCTCCTTCTAAAATGCTTGAATGGGGCAGGTAATACAAGAAATAAGAATAGGTACCCTTACCGGATCAGGTGGACCCTCAACTCACCATACGGTGGGGGTTCTTTAAGGCTTGTAAAGGCCGATTGCCTAATCAGGTTGGTGTCCAGATAGTGGTTCCAGGCAGAGATGGTATCCGGAAAACCCAAGGGTGGCTTTTGAAGTTATAATAGCTCCGTGGTGGTGTGCACTCACTCCCAAGCATTAGGAAGGAAAAAAAGAGAAACGGCTCCTCATAGTGTAAAACCACCAATTTAATGGAATAAAAAATTAATGAAATAAAATAAAATAAAAATTCCACTACATCACACTTGTGACAGGAATCACTTCAAAATTAGTGAGTTCAGAAAAAGCTTGTATGTAATAACAGCAACTCTCCCCCTTGATGGGTGGACAGGGGTATTCCCGGAGGGAAAAAATGCAGAAAAGACTTTAGCAAGTCAGTGACCCGACCGGTTTCGTCTCATGTAGACTTCAACTGAGGTATCTAACTGTAACATGCTTCTTACCTGCATTTATAAACCCGTGGTATCCGCATCCATGAGACCCTAATCAATTCCAATGTTTCCAGCTGACGTGCGTGTCAATCATAACACGTGAATCGCGTTTGCGTTTCAAATCCCGGAAGTACGTGGGCGGGAGACAATAGTGTATAGCCCAATCATTACCGTACGTGGGCGGGGATCGATAATGTGTGACCCAATCACTACTGTAAGTAGTGTTGTCACTTCCCCTCCTCTCCCGTGATTGGAGAGAAGCTGGAGCGCTTCGTATTCCAGCGGGGTGAACTCCGCCTCTGTGTGCGCAGCCGACGTGACGTCCTGACGTCATTGTCCTGCGCTCCAGTGCGTTCCAATCCCCAGTGCATTCTGTTGTAATAGCACGGACATCGCGTGGCACGGAGGTCTGGACACCAACCTGATTAGGCAATCGGCCTTTACAAGCCTTAAAGACCCCCCACCGTATGGTGAGTTGAGGGTCCACCTGATCCGGTAAGGGTACCTATTCTTATTTCTTGTATTACCTGCCCCATTCAAGCATTTTAGAAGGAGAATACATTCGCTACACCTTTTTGGGTGTATGGACTGATATTCATTTGATTGATTGCTTCTACATAATCACTGTGGACATTATGTTATATATGTTTTTCACTTTATGATTTATCATTTTATGGCTATTGATTGCAAGATCATAGACCGTTTATGTTGTTTTTTCCAACGAGTTTGAACACTTATGCAGATTTATTTTGTTATATATTATGAGTGATCACTAGATTTTCACCTTTATTGGTTTCTTTAGATGGGTTCATACACCCATCTAATACACACTTACACAATTTTGTTTGTTTTTGAGTGACCAGTAAGAAGGGAATGTTTTGAGTAACCCCCTTCCCTCTAAAACCTTATCTGCTTTTTTGTAGACATAGGTCAGTTTATTTGTATATTCATACTAAGGTTTTGTTGATTTTAATCACTGAGCCTACAGGAGAGTATTTTCTGAATAAGGCCCACTATTGGCGCTACACTCTATACACAAGTAAAACTAGAGGGCTGCATATCTTAAGATGTTTTTTCATCTTAAAGTAGGGCTGCGCATCTTCACCGGTCTCACGATTCGATGCGATTACGATTATCAAGTCCACGATTCGATTCGATTCCGCGATGCATCACGATTGCAGCGCAAGTGCGTATGGCTCTCCCCCAAAATACTAAAAGAGATGATCAGAGACTGCAGACATAGTACAGGAGATGATCAGAGACTGCAGGCATAGTACAGGAGATGATCAGAGACTGCGGACATGGTACAGGAGATGATCAGTGACTGCGGACATAATACAGGAGATGATCAGAGACTGCGGACATGGTACAGGAGATGATCAATGACTGCGGACATGGTACAGGAGATGATCAGTGACTGCGGACATGGTACAGGAGATGATCAGTGACTGCGGACATAATACAGGAGATGATCAGTGACTGCGGACATTGTACAGGAGATGATCAGTGACTGCGGACATGGTACAGGAGATGATCAGAGACTGCGGACATGATACAGGAGATGATCAGAGACTGCGGACATGGTACAGGAGATGATCAGAGACTGCGGACATGGTACAGGAGATGATCAGAGGCTGCGGACATAATACAGGCGATGATCAGAGACTGCGGACATAATACAGGTGATGATCAGAGACTGCAGAATATTAGCGTCCTAGATCACTAATATTGTATGTTATTTCCTGTCCTGTATGAGCAAAATCACAATCAAGCTTCCAAAGCAGGTTTAAATCTGATTGGCAGCTTAACATTTTAGTCCTACCCCCCCCCCTTTTTTTTACATCCACCATTTATCTCCAGTTTACAAGTATAAGACCTATCATTTTAATTGCACATATAATAATCAGCAACCAAGTCCATTCTAGCACTTTTTGAGGACTTCTTGCAATGGACATATATAAAAAGAAAAAAAAAAGTGTTGTCAGTGAGAGCCCCTCGCCCCGGTACCTGTAGAGCAGGGAGCCCGGTTGTCAGTTAGGGGGTTAACACAGGCTGCGCTCCTCCATCCCTCTCCTCCTCAGATCATCCGGTACAGCTGCTCCACTCTCGGGAACTCCATCCAGGGATCACAGGCGGCGGGGACATGTGACGTCAGGGCAGGAGGACTAACATACGCCCACATCACTATTCGGACCTATGAGCAGAGTAGGCGCCGTACGCGCCATACAATCAGGTCCTGTGGGAGGGGCTAGTCCTGCCTGACGCCACGAGGGACGTGAGAGCTCAGACCAAAGAGGCGGGCCGGGCAGTCACATAGAAAAAAAAGAAAACAGGTAACGGCTACACGGAACATTCTCCTGGGAGGGGGCGGGGCTAGACATCGATTAATACGATCGCCTGCATCGGTGCCGCATCGGGCACACTCGGATCGCGATGCACCGATGCAGCGATTAAATTCGACACCCCTACCTTAAAGGGGTTGTAAAGGTTCATTTTTTATTTTCTAAATAGGTTCCTTTAAGCTAGTGCATTGTTGGTTCACTTACCTTTTCCTTCCATTTCCCTTCTAAATGTTTTTTTCTTTGTTTTCTTTGTCTGAATTTCTCACTTCCTGTTCCTCCTCATTAAGACAGTAAGGAGAAACAGGAAGTGAGAAATTCAGACAAAGAAAAAAAACATTTAGAAGGGAAATCGAAGGAAAAGGTAAGTGAACCAACAATGCACTAGCTTAAAGGAACCTATTTAGAAAATAAAAAAACAAACCTTTACAACCCCTTTAATGCATAGGATGCATTAAAGTGAAAAAACATGAACCTTTACAACCCCTTTAACATCTACACACCACCATCCACCGAGGACCTGCTGAGTGACCACAGTATTATACTTTTTATATGACTATTGATCTTTATATTAGTGTAAGTAGCCATTTGGCTGATTTTAATTAAATATACCATTCGTTGCATCTTCTGCTGCACTTAGTTTTTGGCGCACCTTGTTTTTCTCCCAGATCTCAGCTGAGTGAATTCAATAGGATAAAAATGGCAATGTAGGAGTTCTCACTATATATTATTGCATAGCTTGTCTTCCCAAACTGATTCCTCTCCCCCACTCGTCAAGTAATTCTGACACATTGCACGGAGGCTGTAATTAAACGGATTATTACAAAGATTATTATTACCATGCTTGACTGAGCCGTCTTCTTGCAGGGAAAATTGCAGCTTATATTAGTATGCTCTACATAGTTTTCTATGTAACAGCAGACTGTCATTACAGAAATATATTGGCTTCTGTAGTTGGCCTGTCCTTATGAAAATGCTAGTGGCCTGGCTGACATGATAATGTAATTGAAGCAGATGGTTGCTAGTGCTACTAGTAACTAACATCTACCATATCACGCTGCTGCCAAACCTCCATCAATCACCTCAGAGACAATGAACAGTCATTTGCGTTGTTTTGTTTTTGTTTATTGGGGGATAAAACTTGGTTGGGGGAAAGAGAATATGGGATGCTGTAACAGGGGCCTGTTATTCTTTGTAATGACTGGCGCTTTCAGCGCCGTAATGCGTTCCATGCTGGAACGCATACGACGCTCCCGCGATGACGTCATCGCCCAGCGCCGTGATGCATTCCAGCTTGGAACGCGGAAGTGTGCCATGTAATCGGCTGCCTTTTTAATCAGTGCAAGGCACTGCACCTGATCTCCAGCCTATAAAGGCATACATTTGAAACACAGACTTTGTTCTATTATTGTCGGCCATAGCCGGCTAGGCTACCCGCCTTTCTTGGCCTTGGAGGCATCTACTATCAAGGCTATAGAGGTATTACAGCTCCGAGCAATCCCTGGACTGCATCGCTCCCCATGCTGCAACACCGCTCCTGGCAACAACTACTCCTTTAGTGCTGTTGCACCTGTTACAACAGAGAACCTTACTGCGGACAACCTTGGGCCTTCCTTGCTGAACATCCTTACCACAGAATCCCTATTGCCAGCACAGAAGCCTGCAAACAGATAAGTAGCTATTGTGTCACTTGTAGTGCTAAAGGAAGAACTGTTGCTTATGTTTCTTCTAAACACAACTGCTATTGTTTGTAATCTCTGGTAGCTATCAACATACTATGTGGGATATACTTAATTCCTAAGGATTGTTTGCTAAGCAAGAACTTAAAGGGACATCTACACCCAAATTGCCTAAGCTATATTCACTTCACATATGTAACTATTAGTTGTTGCTACAACTCCTATTTACAATGTATACTCTAATGCCGCGTACACATGGTCGTTTTTTGCGATGAAAAAAAACGTTGTTTTTTAAAACGTCATTTAAATTGATCGTGTGTGGGCAAAACGTCGTTTTTTGTCTTAAAAAAAACGACCCAAAAAAATTTCCAACATGCTTGAATTTTTTGTGTCGTTTTTCAAAACGTCGTTTTTTTGTTTCACAAAAAGTCACCGTGTGTAGCAAAAACGTCGTTTAAAACGACGTTTTTCAACCCGCGCATGCCCAGAAGCTAGTTATGAAGCGAGCTTCAATGGAAAAGTGTGGTGAACGTAACCTCGTTTTTTGTGAAAAAAACGATGGTGTGTATGCAACATCGTCTTTGAAAGTGACGTTTCAAAAACGTCGTTTTTTACTTCACAAAAACTTCGTTTTTTTTAATCGCAAAAAAACGACCGTGTGTACGCGGCATTAGGCCACGTACACACGGAGGGACATGTCTGCTGAACCATGTCCGACGGACCGTTTCCAGCGGACATGTCTCCTCCGGATTTTGGTCCGATGGCGTGTACACACCATCGGATCAAAATCCCCGCCGGCAGACAGCGCGGTGACGTGGCGGTGACGTTGACGCCGCCACGTCACCGAACCAGGAAGTTAAAAAAAACACCACGCATGCGTCGAATCCATTCGCCGCATGTGCGGGCAGATATGTCCACTGGTTAGTGTACTAACCAGCGGACATATCCGACGGACATGTCTCCGGCGGACAAATTTTAAAGCATGCTTTGAAATTTGTCCGCTGGACAAACATCTCCGCTAGCCCATACCCACGATCGGATTTGTCTGCTGAAACGGTGCATCGGACCAGTTTCAGCGGACAAATTCGATCATGTGTACGCGGCCCTAAAGTACCTGAGCTATATTGCCTCCCATACACAACTATTAATTGTTACTATAATTGTTATTTACTACCAGTACTCTCAAAGTACCTAAGCTATTTTGCTTGTCATACGCAACTATTGGTTGTCACTACAACTCATATTTACTACGTGCTGACATAAGTGCTACTTGTATATGGGCCCATGTCCTAAAGTTGTGGAACATGTTCTCCTAAACTACTATTCTAAGGGTTGACATATTCTATACCTTCTCCCTTAGTCACCTAATGCATGACGCTATGTAATACACATAATCACTAGCGTACAGTTGTGCATTGCAATCTTTAGTACACAATATAATTTTAAACGCTAAGTACTGGTCGTATTTTGTAATGCGTTCATGCTTAGTAGCTCAACTAAGTAGCTTTTTTTATGTGACAGAGAGATGATGTAGAGAGCCCCCAAACTCCTGTTTGTGAGGAGTGACGCCTGGGGCCCAATACTGAGTTGTCACATAAAGAAGCACATTGAAATCCTTGCATCCGCAGTTACAGATGCCCATAGAACATGTTGCTTTGCCATCAAATTAAAGAACTTGAAATTTGGTTGAGCCTTGAAGTACTGTGCTGTACCATGTGACCTCCAAGCATGGTGTGTATTATGGCATCAAAGAGTTCAATTTTGGTCTCATCTGACCAGACTATATTCTCCCAGTATTTCACAGACTTGTCTAAATGTTGTGCAGCAAACTTTAAACAAACTTCAGCATGATTTTTCTTCAGCAATGTAATCTTGTGTGGTGAGTGTGCATACAGGCCATGGCAGTTGAGTACATTACTTATTGTTTTCTTTAAAACAATTGTACCTACTAATTCCAGGTCTTCCTGAAGCCCTCCACAAGTGGTCATTGACTCGCGGACATCTCTTTTTTGCATGTATGGCTTGCATGGGTTGTTAGCGACATCAAATTACCGTTAGTACAAAAAGTCTAAAGGGCAACACATGGGAACTAACCTTCATTAGTGCATATTTTGTGTCACAATTTATACAATCTGTTTGTGAGAGTTATCACAACCTCAAACCATATACAAATCCATAATTGTATTTATTTTTTGTTATATAATATTTTCTGGATCTATTTCTTTGATATCTGATGCATTTCTTGGAACAGTCTACCTCTTAAGGGTAACGTCATGACAAACAAAGGTAATGATCTCATATCATTTTGGTGGAGATTTCCATTGGACATCTCAGAGTTCCCCTTAAATGGAATAAACCACCACTGGAAAGGAGAAAGGAATAAAGATGATAACCCTTGGGCTAGGTGGTCCCAAGTCTGGCACAACAGCCTAGACTTTATTGTGAATGGGCAGGGGAACAGTGGCCCTGCAGTATGGACAAACATGGGGAAGGTTTCCCAAAATCTAATAAAAAACATAAGATAAGCATTAGATCAGACACACAAAGAGAGCATTGCTACTGTATCTATAGGGTTGATTTACTAAAGGCAAATAGACTAGTTGCCCAATGCAACTGCATTTACTCCAGAGCTTAGTAAATGAAGTAAGGCTTTACTTTGTACCCAATCATGTGCAAGGAAAAAAAATGTTATGCTTGCACATGATTGGATGATGGAAGTCAGCAGATCTTCTGCTCCTTTACTAAACTCTGGAGCAACTACACTTTGAAGTGCACAGTCTACTTGCCTTTAGTAAATCAGCCCCTTTGAGTCGCCTGACTCATAGGGGTTATTTTACTAAAGGCAAATAGACTACGCACTTTGCAAAGTGCAGTTGCACTCTGCAAGGGCAGATTCTCCAGAGCTTAGTAAATGAGGGGAAGCTCCACTGACTTCCATCATCCAATCATGTGCAAGCAGAAATGCTATTTTGTTTTTTTTCTTGTACGTGATTAGATATTATTTGCAAAGTGAAGCCTTACCTCATTTACTAAGCTTATCTAACTAAGATTATAGGATTTTACAAACATTTTACCTCAGTTCACACTGGAGATTTCTGTCAGGCAGGGAGGGAGAGAGAAGACAGCACATTACATGGTAAGACCTACCCATAAAATAAGCCCTACTGTGTCTTTTGTTGCCACAATTAATATAAGACCCGGGCTTATTTTCAGGGTAACACTGTAGCATTGGGTGACCACATTTCTAAAGTACCATTCAGGGACACCCTCTTCCCAAAAATCAGCTTGTGCTGTAACGAATCACAGCACAGTATTTGGACACAAGAGGTGGGATTTATGATTTCTCCGATCACATGCAGTGGGCGGGGATTGTGCTCCTCCAGGCATTCCCAGCCAGGACAAGTACTGTCAGTAAGTAAAGCATAGATGTGGCAGCCTTTTTTGGGGGAATCAGATTTAGCCCGGGGGGTGGCTGTGTCAGTTTCATTCTGGGACACTGTATTGTCCTGGAATGAAGGTGCCCGGGACAGACCTGCAAAATGCGTGACTGTCCCGGGCAATCCGGGACAAGTGGTCACCCTACTGTAGCACAACCATTGCATAGCACTGCTAACCAGGAGCAAACTGCATATTTTATAACTGGATGTGACTGGTCCTATATAATAATATCATTTCAATATATACACAGAACAAACTTCGGTACTAATTTTAAATATTTACATCGAGCACATTTTTTTCCTATATGTTTATTCCTTTTTGGGTCTGATCAGTCACCGTGAAACGATTTTCCTTGTGTTCTTTTACATTGACGCAGAATTGTTTCAAAACCTATCATTATTTGCAGTTTGCTATGTCTGGAAGCATTTTGGTAATTGACTTTCCTTCTTTTAGGTTCACCTATGAAATTGCTCCTGTTTTTGTATTGTTGGAATATGTCACGCTAAAGAAAATGAGAGAGATGATTGGCTGGCCTGGAGGCAATGGTGACGGAATATTCTCACCAGGTAAATTAACTTTTAGGGCCTAAATTATTATCTCTTCTTATTCCTTTTCATCTGCAATATATATTTCCTTTTTCCAGTTTTGCCAGAGAGTAATGGGACTCTCTTTCCAGCCCTTGACGGTCTATGAATTTAATTCAGAGCGATGTATACAGTCCTCAAAGCAAGCTGCACATTACCACGAGCATAAAATGTGCCGTGTAGGAAAAATAATCGAATCAGACATTTGCCTTGCAGTTCTAAATACTCTGGGCTCTACAGTGCAGCAAATAGAATCTGTAGAATCCTTGACTGCTTTGTACACAGGACGGCAGTACTACTCAGCTGAAGGAACAATAAAGGCAATGTTAATCAATTCTGTTTAAGAGAACTCTGTGCGTGCAGTGCAGAGATTAGAATGTCTGGTAATTATTGGGAGGAGAGTGCCCTCTTTTATTTATTTTTTTAACAAGATGCCTTATCAAATAATTCATCTTTGCTAGGCCTGTTTTATTCTCCGTCTCTGAAGACTCAAACTCCCCCGTCAACACATTAGCTCTGTTGTGTATTTCAGAAGCTGTTAAAAAAGCTTATTGTGTCCTGCCCAAGATTAAATAAATGACGCAGATTTTGAATGCATGTTGCTGCACATTATTTTTCACGTGACCTTGTATAAGGACATTTACAATAACTGCTGAAGGGACCTTTAAGTAGGGTGACCAGACATCCCTGGTTTCAGGTGACAGTCCCCAGATTGAGGACACTGTCCCTGGACCAAGTCTGTCCACGGTTTTGTCCCCGGAATGGATTTGAACAGGTTCTGGGGCAATTTCCAAAGACAGTCTGTGCAGAGTAAAAAAAAAATTCTGAATTACAAACCCCCGCTCCGGAGCTCCTACTAACTTAGGGGGGTGTATTGTTTTCCATTTTCTGTGCCCCTTTCTGATGATCATGTGCTGGTCGGAGCGGAGGAAATATTTCTTCAGTTTCGGGCACTTGTCCATTCAGCTCCGCTTACATGTTCTTCTGCCTTGGCTTAAGTCTCAGCCAGCCGCCTGCCTACTTATCTCCTTGCCTTCCCTGGTGGAGTGATCTTCCTCCGCTCCCCACCCAGTAGTAGCCGGGGGCCCGGAGAGTAAGACTTGAAAGGCTGTGAGGCGGGCGGCGGCGGTGGTGATGGCAGAGAGTTGCTGATTGCCGCCATTACTAGTAAGAAAACTAATATGTCCCGGGATTTCATTAAAAAAATCTGGTCACCTTATCTTTAAGGCCTAATGCCAGGACATTTAAGAAAAGGGCAGCATTGCTGCCAGGAAAAAGCAGTGTTAAAGTGGAGATCCACCTAGAAAAAGCTTTAGTGACCAAAAATCCTAAAAAAAAAATTAGAAAAAATTAGAAAACAAATGATTTATTTTTTATTTTTTTATACTCATTCAAAATACCTGTTGCTATGCGGAAGACCGTAATCTGCCTCTTCCGTAACCGCGGTCCATCTTCTTCTTCATCCGCTTCTAGTGAATGGGGCGTGCTGCTTTCTGGGAACTATGTGTAATCCCAGAGAGCAGCCACCCATTCACAAGTCAGCGCGAGACTCGCGCATGCCCAGTAGGAAACCGACAGTGAAGCCGTAAGTGTGGATGGCAGCGCCGTACCTGCACCGATCGAGTGATCGGCTTTGGGGGGCCATCAGTGATAGTTGCTGCTGACTTTTAATTTAATCTTTTTTTAACTGGACCTCCACTTTAACAACAAGCTGTTTGCCACATTTTTTAACCCCCCTGGCGGTATCCCCGAGCGTGACTCGGGGTGTTTTTATTTTTTGCTAAGATCGGTATCCCCGAGTCACGCTCTGGGTTGCTATGCAGAGCCTGCAGCGCGCGCTGGCTTACATTGTTCCTGGATTCAGCGATGCATCCGCGCTGTGTGAGCGAGCGGGTCCTCGCTCGATTCACACAGTGTCCCCGTGTGCCGCCGATCTCCCTACCCTGCGCCAAATTCAAAAAAGTACTGTATGTAAAAAATACACACCCCCCTTGTCCCTAGTGGTGGGCCCAGTGCCCTACATGTTCTTTTATATAATAAAAAATGTTCTTTCTGCCTGGAAACTATAGATTGTTCATAGCAACCAAAAGTGTCCCTCTATGTCAAAAATGGCTTTAGATCAGGTAGAAATCAGAGATAATAAATTATAATCACTTGCAGAATTGAACGACAGCGATTTGTGGGGAAATTCGTCACAAAAAATAATAATAATGACAGTGACATTTCTGCAACTGAGCAAATTTCAGTGTTTTTGAGTTGATTACATTATTGAATATTTTTTATTATAATTACATTATTATTTGTTATAATTATTTATAACTATTTATTATATTTAAATTTATGATTTCGTTTTTCAAAATGTATCATACCCGGGATGTCTTGTTTGGACAGATTTAAGTTGTTCCTAAGAATTGCAGGCCTACAGAGTAAAACGCCAAATTTCCATGCAAAAAATTGTACCGCTTTTGGTATGTAATTCCAGACAGAATCATACCGCCAGGGAGGTTAACAACTGATGGAGGATTTGGCTGCCAAATAACCGTAAATATCCCCCAAAAATATATATAAAAAAACAAAAATTTCCTCAGTTTTGGCCAATACATATTCATCTACATATTTTTGGTAAAAAAATCGCAATAAGCGTATATTGATTGGTTTGCACAAAAGTTATAGCCTCTACAAAACAGAGGTAGTTTTATGTCATTTTTATTATAATTTTTTATTTTTTACTAGTTATGGCGGCAATCTACGATTTTTATCGTGACTGCAACATTATGGCGGACACATCAGACACTTTTGACGCTATTTTTGGACCATTCACATTTATACAGCCATCAGTGCTATAAAAATACACTAATTTCTGTATAGATGTGACTGGCAGTGAAGGGGGTAACCAGTATGGGGGCAGGGAAGGGGTTAAGTGTGTCCTAGGGAGTGATTCTAACTGAAAACATTTCAAAATTTTAATTTATTCGAAATTTATTCAAAAACCTTTTTGAATTCGACACCTATTCAAAATTGATTTGAAAAACTTTTCATATCAATTCGAAAACGAATAAACAAAACAAATTCCAAAAACAAATATAACGAATAAAACAAATTTAACTAAACAAATTTATGTAAATAACAAATCAAAACCAAACAAAACATTTTTTTTTGTTCTGCACATGTCTACAGTCAACCCCTTTGTGTCCCAGTTGAGAAGATTTCTCATCTATTCCTGTTTTGACATCTGTCGTGTGGATAGGAAGTGGGGGGGAGATTTCTCCCTGTTTTCTCAGTGTTCGGATGTTCTTTTTTCCATGTCTGTGGGGTTGAAAAACAGAAAAAGAAAAGGAGGAAAAACCATACAATCCGAACCAGATCGCAGGAGCAGATCGGGCAAATGGTCTGCAAAGCCCATTTTCAATTATTGGCTAATTACTATTACAAGTTGTAGCTCCGTATGAGGTCGTTTTTTGAAGCCTCTGATCTTCTATTTTCATTTTTAATTTGCTCTCTATGCAAACATTTCCTCTAAATTACGCAGTAATATTTTGCTCTCAGATGTAAGCAGATGATGTCCTGAGGACACCCCCCTATCATCCATATTGCTCAGTCATCTGTGTTCCTGAGAGTTCTTCAGAATATCAACTGAGCACCAATTACATGCATTTGAATATGTATGCCTGCAGGTCAGGCAAGATGGCAGTGCAATCAAACACTATTAATCAGGGGCAGCTACTTCTACATCCCTACCAGCAACGTGTGGCATCATATTCAGATAACGTGAGCCGTGATATGGAAGCCAAAAAGGAAATTTTATAATTAGAACAGCTGAATTTAGAGCAGACTCTGTCTACACTAGATATTCATTCAGTGTGACTTCTCTACTATTACAAAACTATTTATCTTAATATTACGTCAAGACAAATAAATAATTCAGTCACTTAACAAGAACTGTGGGCATAGCGAAACAGCTGCAAAACCAAACAAACCACTCATCTGTATTATTTGTGAACGAGAAAGGAAATGTTTGGAGACAGAGCTTGCATATTATGAAATCTTACACTATATTGCCAAAAGTATTGGGACACCTGCCTTTACACGCACATGAACTTTAATGGCATCCCAGTCTTGGTCTGTAGGGTTCAATATTGAGTTGGCCCCCTCTTTGCAGCTTCAACACTTCTGAGAAGACTGTCCACAAGGTTCATTATTATTATTATTATTATTATTATTATACAGGATTTATATAGCGCCAACGGTTTGCGCAGCACTTTACAACATCAGGGAAGACAGTACAGTTATAATAAAATACAGGAGGGATCAGAGGGCCCTGCTTGTTAGAGGTTACAGTCTAGAAGGGAGGGTGTCTATGGGAATGTTTGACCGATCTTCCAGAAGCGCATTTGTGAGTAAGTAGTAAAGGGAATACTACGCTAATAAAAAAATTTATGGTAGCTAGTGGAAGCCAAGCTGCGACACATACAAAACATGTGAAACCATGAAAAGACATTAACATTAAAAGACCTTAGAAAAACCAACATAACAGAATGACAATACACAGAGTAATAACCTGGGGGTCTGCTGGTCACACCCCTTTAAAATTATGTGACTCCAAAATCTTGTACAAAAAGTATGTTTTTCAATTCCTTTCAGGATTTCAAAAAGTAATTCTTAAGTCTCAGTTTCATCCGCAAGGAGTTCCAAAATTCAGCTCCTTGTACTACATTCGTTCTCCCTTCGCATTTTTTATTTTGGAATTTTGGAGTCTTCAATTTGGCCAGATTCGCCGATCTGAAGGATCGAGTAGGCGCATACTTGATGAATTTTTTCTTCAGGTACTCTGGGCCACATCCATGCAATGCCTTATGGACAAGACATCCAGTTTTGAACAGAACCCGTTCTTTCACTTGCAGCCAATGTAGGGCTCTAAGAGATGGAGTGATGTGGTCACAACGACCAACACTGGGATGAGGTGCAGGCCAGTCAAGGTCCTACACCCCAAACTTTCTCATCTATGTCTTTATGGACCTTGCTTTGTGCACTTTGGGGCGCCTCTCTTCTCTTTTATACTCAGTTGTGACATGACGCTACTTGTATATCAAGACATCGCTTGTATAGTCAAAATTTGTTTTAAAATGTTGCTTGGTTTGCAAATTGCTCTCAAACCAAGTAACTCTCAAGCCAAGGTTTTACTGTAATGGAAAAACATTCAACACATTTCTTGGCCAACATCACTCCCCCTTACTCAAGGCTACAAGGATAAGAAAAAAATATAGTCATTATAATAAGAATTTTGTCTAGATATGAATAGAATGTATATCACAAAATCTAGAACATCCAATAATAACAACATGACTTATCACATGTTGTCTCGATTAAATTATAGAATATTAAAAGATAAAAGGGATATACCATATATACGCGAGTATAAGCCAAGTTTTTCAAAATGCCCAAATGGGCTTATAGTCAAGTCACCTTTTTGCACCTGATCCCCCGGACTTTGGGGACCCGGTACCAGCACACATGTAGCCCCACTCTTCCTCTACAAGTGTGCATAGTTTGTTGTCCAGGGGACTTACAGCCAGGGAGCACCGATTTTTCAAAGCCGGGCACCCCTTCCATAGACTCCCATGTTAAATGGTAATTTCTCTGGTGAATTTTGGGACCCAGTACTGGCTGGTCATAGGTCCCCTGGACCGGAAACTTGGCACACATGTAGCCCCACTTTTTCTCTACAAGAATGCAACGTTTGTTGTCTAGGTGACCTACGGCTGGGGAGCACTGATTTTTCCCTTCCATGGACTCCCATGTTAAACGTCAGTCTAGTCATGGACACAGTGAGGCATGGACACAGTGAGGCATGGGCACAGTGAGGCATGGACACAGTGAGGTATGAACACAGTGAGGTATGCACATGGACACAGTGAGGGCAAAGTGAGGCATGCAGATGGACACCCTAGGATTATTCTCAAGTCAATACATTTTCCCATTTTTTGTGGTAAAATTAGGTGCCTCGGCTTATATTCGGGTCGGCTTATACTCGAGTATATACGGTACATAGTAAGACATTCAGTAAAGAAAATTAATATGTATTGTAAACTGAAATTGTGATGTAATTGAAAGGATCACTAAAGATATATATATTTTTTTAAATAACAAACATAGCCGCTCACTGTATCACTCGACCTCGCCCCCCTACGCTGCTTTCAATCCATCCACTGTAACCAATCAACGGCCAGGCTGATCGGCGAAGAGGATGTCGGGAGCAAGTGTGGGACTTTTCAAAGGGGTCAGGTAAGTATAACGGGGGTGCTAGGGGGGCCAGTATTGTTGGATGTTTTTTCACCTTAATGCATAGAATGCATTAAGGTGAAAAAACTTTTACCTTTACAATCACTTTAATTGTTTCCATCATATATCTCTTTTCTTTATTGGATGTTTTTACTAGGTATTTTGTTTGCATCTTTTAACATTCTATACTTCAATCAAGACAACTGAAGTTCACATCTGTTGTTATGTGATTTTCTAGATTTTGTGGTATTATATTCATGTGCATTTCTAGACATAATTTTTCATCTTTATGGATATGCTTTTTGCTTATTCTTGTAGCCCTAATGAAGGGGGAGTTGTGTTGCCCCTGAAACGCATTGGCTTTTTTTATATGACTTTTTTTTAATAACAATTATAATGATCATACATGAAAAGTAAAAATGCCTTTGTGTTGTGTGCATTAAAACTAACAAATAAATCCAATTCTTACAGTAGTATTTAAGATTTTTGTATGCTTACTAGAATTTATAGTGTGGCATGCAAAACATGCATAGAGTTGTAAATATGTATAGACTATTGCAAATACATTATGAGGGAGATTTACTAAAACTGGAGTATGCAAAATCTGGTGCAGCTCTGCATAGAAACCAATCAGCTTTAAGGTTTTTAAGCTTAATTGAACAAGCTGAAGTTAGAAGTTGATTGGCTACCCTATACAGCTACACTAGATTCTGAGTGCTTCAGTTGCCCCCTTATATGTCTAAATGTTTATGAACACCTGACCATCACACATATTTGTTGAGAATCTCATTCCAAAACTATTGGCATCAATATGGATATGGACCGCCTTTGTGGCTATAACAGCCTCTACTCTTCTGGGAGGGACTTCCACAAAAGTGTGTCTGTGCGAATTTGTGTCCATTTACCAAAAGAACAATTGTGAGGTCTAGTACTCATGTTGTGCAAGAACACCATGTTTTTTTCGGAGTTGGCTTTGCAATTCTTTTTCCAATTCATCCCAAACGTGAATTGCTTTTTGTATTTCGATGCATCACAAAGGTGTCGTTAGGGTTAAGGTCACGCCTCTTTGCAGGCCATTCAAGTTCCTTCTCAACAAACGTATTAAACCATGTCTTTTATGGAGTTGGCTTTGTACACAGGGCACAGTTATTCTGGAAAAGAAAAGGACCTTATAGAAAACTGTTGCCACAAGGTTGGAGGTGTCTAATTATCTAAAGTGTCTGTGTATGTTATACCATTAACAATACTCTTCAATAAAATAAATAAGAGGCATGCCCACATACTGGCCATATAGGCAGGGATGTATTTAGGTTTTTTGCTGCCCTAGGCCTGACTAAACTCGTGCACCGCCTAATTTAAATATGACCCACCCCTTCCTGTCAAGGCCACACCCCTTGCAGTTTATGACCCACCCTGAAATTTTCAAGTGGAGACACTAATTCTGATGGCCTGGGGGGAGGGGCAATGGATTCCCTTAATTTGCATAGATTTCCTCTCACTTCCTGTTTGGCTATGGGACAGGAAGTGAAGGGAAATCTCTGCAATGGGACAGGGATGGTAAACTGCAGAATGCCAACTGCCCACATACTGGAAGCAGTGCGGCAGATTTATGGGGGCGCTAAACTAATTTTCCTAACAGTGTAGCGCAAGCCGGCGGAGACATTGTCCGTGCTGCCCCCCCCCCCCCCTGCAACGTGCTGCCCTAGGCCTGGGCCTTGTTGGCCTAGGCCAGGATACAGCATTGCATATAGGTAGGTGTGATGGTCAGGCATCCACAAGCGTTTGGTTATATGATGTTTGGGGAGAGAGGAGCAGAATGAATGGCTCCAATGTATGACCTTGTTTATTCGAGCTTACAGCAGAAAAGTGCATTATTCCTGAACTTCAGTTTGTTGAAGAATGTACTGACAATTCAATGGAAAAGTAACAATGTATTACTGTGGACTCCAGGTGGTGCCATATCTAACTTGTATGCTATGTTGATTGCACGTTTCAAGATGTTCCCAGAAGTTAAAGAGAAAGGAATGTCTGCAATCCCGAGACTGGTTGCCTTCACATCAGAACACGTATGTCTCTTTATTTATATCATTAGTGTTATAAAGCAAATATTCACTTTTTCAAATCAATTGACTTAAAGGGGTTGTAAATGTTCGGTTTTTATTTTCTAAATAGGTTCCTTTAAGCTAGTGCATTGTTGGTTCACTTACCCTTTCCTTCGATTTCCCTTCTAAATGTTTTTTTTCTTTGTCTGAATTTCTCACTTCCTGTTCCTCCTCATGAAGCTTGCCCCCATCATCCGAGCTGTTCTGGCTGAGGATTAGTAAGCGTGCTTGCCCCCTCCCTTGGGACTACATCCCTGCGGGGAGATGCTGTGAACACAACTTCTCCCCGCAGGGATGTAGTTCCAAGGGAGGGGGCGAGCACGCTGCCTAATACCCAGCCAAAACGGCTCGGATGATGGGGGCAAGCTTACCGAGGAAGAACAAGTGAGAAATTCAGACAAAGAAAAAAGCATTTAGAAGGAAAATCAAAGGTAAGTGAACCAACAATGCAATAGCTTAAAGGAACCGATTTATAAAATAAAAAACAAACCTTTACAACCCCATTAAATGTTCCCTGAATCTCCCTCTGTGCCTTTTCTTCTGTACTTGCTGGCACTTCCAGTTTACACATCTCCTCTGTTCAATCTCAATTCTCTACTATCCACAGGTTTTAGATTAGGCATATTGAAAGAAGTTAGAAAAAAGGGCTGCTAGTATGGTGGTAGATCCAAGTAGCTGCTGGAGATTACTTCCCATAAAATAAAAATTACATCACTTTTCTCTTAAGTATGCACCTCCATTAATTCAGAGGAGGAGTCACGGAAGAGGTTTCTCCAAGAAGAGGTTTCTCCAAGATGTTGGGTTTTTAAAACAGCCTCAGGGAAGAAAGTTTTACATACAGTATATGCATCATGCATATACAATTTTTACCTAGCTATTGTACAGGGATTGCATGAGAAATTAAATAAATGGTTAATTCTGCTTTCAATGTACCCCTAAACACTTCTAACTACCTGACTTATATCTTTATATTAAAGCCTAAAGCTGGCCATACATTATACAAATTTCTTTCCTTCAACCATGGGTTGAAGAAAAGAAAATCAATTGATTCCCCTATGAACACTGTCAGTGTTTATAAGGGAATCCCTCCCACTGTGCTATTTTATTGTGACAGAGGGAGGGTTCCCTGCCATCAGATTACAATAATCACTGCTGCCGGCTATGGCCAGCGGCAGTGATCGTACAAAAAAAACATCAGGCTTGGTGTAATACCTCCCCAAAGATGGATCCAATTTTGGCCAGTTCCTGCTGAACTAGCAGAATATGAACCCATGTATGCCTGGTTTAACTTCTGACGTTTTTTTAGTTTTGGACAGAGTGGGGAGGTAAAACTTCCTTTTGGTCTTTATTTCTGTCTGACCCTATTAAGGTTCCCCTTATTTCTGTTTGTGCCTGGGTTGTTAGCGCCTGGGGCAAGGCAAGTAATTTGTGCCCCCAAACCCGTGGACTTTTAGATACTCACACACCCCCCATGTTTCTCCACTCTGATCACATCCGCAGATTCCCTCCACTCTGATCACAACCCCCAGATCCCTCCACTCTGATCACACCTCCAGATCCCCTCCATCTCTCCACTCTGATCACACTTCCAGATTCCCTCCATCCCTCCACTCTTATCACACCTCCAGATCTCCTCAGATCTCTCCACTCTGATACCCCACCAGATCCCTCCATTCTAATCACACACCCAAATCCCCCACCAGATCCATCCACGCTGATCACACTCCCTGACCCCCCCCATCCCTCCACTCTGATCACACTTCTAGATACCCTTCTAGATCCCTTTACTCTGATCGCACCCCCTGACCCCCCCATCCCTCCACTCTGATCACACTTCCAGATACCCTACTAGATCCCTTCACTCTGATCACACCCCCCAGATTCCATCCTCCCCCATCACATACACACACACAAACCCCCCACATCTCAAGGGTCATGCAGCACCAGGGACAGGTGGGTTAGCTGTGTCCAACACAGGCAGGAAAATACCTAAATGCAGATCCCCTGGTGATGGCAGCAGCTGCAGCAACCAGGGGGAGTCTCCTCCACCCTGACCTCCTTTTTTCTGACACTCCGGTCTAACTCCCGCAACGCACAGTGTGACACTCCCTGCTTGCACACACTTTAAATCGGGATCTGCCACCGCTTTGCCCTCCTCTGCATGTCTGGCTCCATCCTCCCTGCTTTCTTAAAAAAAGCAGTTAAACAGCAGGTAAACAAAAACCTCCATACTGCAACCTCTTATCTACCGGGTGCAGCATGAAAGTTTTAGTTTGGCTTCTGGGGGGACAGGTATTTAAGAAAAAAAATTAACATCCTGTCCCCATGCTGCCACCCAAGGTGGCTGCTTGGGTTGCCTTATGGTGGCGCTGGCCCTGTCTGCACCCCTCTAATCGATGTAACCGGTTGCCTCCCCCACGCTACACCACTGCTTTCTGTCCCTGTAACACAAGAGCATTAAAACATTGGCAGACATTTTAACCCTTCCCCACTCTACTAAAATTTGTTTTTCTTTTTGTTTGTGTCCTGCATGAAGAAGGAAAATATCCCCATTAGAGACACAGATAACAATAAACCCGATAGAGACTCTAATCCTCTCCCCCAAATTATACCCGTTCTTACTCATTCCCTATTTGCTTGTCAGGTTCAGGGAAAAAATCCCTTTTTAAGCTTACACAAAGCTTTGAACGCCTTCTCTGCCCCTGTGTGACAGTGCTGGGCCAATTAAAAGGAAGCAGTACTATCACATGAATGATAGAGACCCATGCTCAACTATAATTAGAGCTTCTTGGTATTTTAGTGGCTAAAGGGGTGAGGATAGGTTAGTAGGTAGTGAAATAATTTGGCTCATGTGTGGTGGTCTGGGCGAGGTATGTGGGTGTATTATCCACCCGTTTTGTATGAAATAATTTGGCTCATGTGAGGTTAGTAGGTAGTAGGGGGAGAAAAACACTTAACCCTGTCTTTGGCCCTACATGGGCAAATAAATAATTGGACAAATATGTCTGTCACTCCTGTGAGATCCTGGTTTAAAGTCTGACCCTAACAACAGCTCCATCTTCTGGATTGGTTCTCTTGTATAGCACTTTCCCATGGTCAGGTGTTGTCATTGAGGCAACCCTGAGGGCTCCAACCTGGGAAATATCTGGCAGCCAAACTCATCCCCACCATCAGAAGCCCTGGTGAAGACACTCTTTTGACACTAGAGTTTTAGTAACAGTCTTTTGCCAACCTCTGGAGTATCTCATAGAGTGTCTACCTCTAGTGACCTCTGTAACTTAACAGAGAGTGAGGCCGCGTACACACGATGAGACATGTCCGTTCAAACATGTCCGACGGACCGTTTGCAGCGGACATGTCTCATCGGATTTTGGTCCGATGGCGTGTACACACCATCGGACGAAATTCCCCTCGATCTGAGGACGCGGTGACGTTGCGGTGATGTTAACGCCGCCACGTCACCAAACCCGGAAATAAAATGCTTCCGCGCATGCGTCGAATCCATTCGACACATGCGCGGGCATTTCTGTCCGCTGGTTAGTGTACTAACCAGCGGACAGATCCGACGGACAGGTTTGTAGCGGACAAACCTGTCCGCTAGCCTGTACACACGATCGGAGATGTCTGCTGAAACGGTCCGTCGGACCGGTTTTAGCAGATAAATTTGATCGTGTGTATGCGGCCTCAGTTATATTTCTTCATTAAATACCATTACTAAAGATGATTTAGGAATGTAAGAAAAAAAAGAGCATTTCCGTTAAATTATATAAGTGACTGATATGCGTCAGAGAAGGAGAGTGAGTGCTGAGCGTCACTTTTATTGGAATGGAATACCAATAAGTCTGATGGATGTGATTTTCCTCCATTATGACGCTATCGTTTACTAAAATACCAAGGGGAAAAAGGTACTTATTAGACTTTCTTTCTCTCTCACGTAATAATCAAACGGAGATGGGTTGACAGTTAGAAAAGAGCACTGAGAGAGGAGTAGTGACTCAACAAGCTCTGTGAATAGTACTTGTAATCACAGAGTTCTTGTTGTATAAAATTGCAGGGCTAAAATGTTTCAGAGCTGCACTGACCTCAATTGCCATTTTACACTTCATTTACATAAGGCATTCAGCTGTGTTCATGTCAGTCCTGGAGGTTCTGCAAGGATCACGCTATACGTTCTCTAAATGTCGAATATTTCACATCATCATTATTTCTTGTAATTATAGATGGCAATGCAGCAATAGAATACTTTACAAAGGCCTCCAAGTTAGAATTATTTGAAGTTTAGAAGTTTTGCTGAGTCATTTATGAACTGAAAATTAGTATGTTAGCAAATAATTAATGGAAAAGTTTGGAGTTTGAAGTGATATCCTTTAATGACTAGCTTAAGTTACTGTAATTATAGTTTATAGAGCATATTCCACTTTTTGTAAAAAATTTAGGGATGGGCTGGATGTTCGAACTTCTAGCATAAGTTCCGGACCCCCCCCTAGAACCGTACTAGGCCACATGCCCCTCAAAATGGGGAGGGTGTTTTGTGGTCCCCCCCAAAGCCTTTTGTCCCTACAACATGCAGACCGTCAGATTCTGCCCCCCCATGTAAATAGGTATGGGGGGGCAGAAAAAAAACAAGTGTCTCACGATGTCCATCCATCTTTAATCACGGCGCCGACAGTCCAGATAAAAAAAAAAAAAAAATCCACCTCCATGAGAGGCGTCCCACCGACTGCAGCCTTTTTGCAGTGACAGCTATTATATAGCTAAGGAAGGGGCCACCCTTTGACGGAACCGCGTGAACATGCCCCTTCTGAAATTGTGTGAACACAGTCTGTGAACCAATGGCCAGGGTTGTTGGGAAGAGGCTCTTGTCCCATCAACAAAGCACCCACCCCCCCCATGTTGAGGGCATGTAGCCTGGTATGGTTCAGGAGGGGAGGGCGCTTGCTCATCCCCCCCATCCTGTCCTCCAGGCTGCATGCTCGGATAAGGGTCTGGTATGGATTTTATGCCATTTTTTTTTTACATTTTGGCGTGGAGTTCCTCTAATATCCATACCAGACCCAAAGAGCCTGGTATGTACTGGGAGGAGGAGACCCTAAGCATTTTTTTTCATAGATTTTTCATCTATATTGACAGGAGGCTAAAATACATTGCAGCCGCAAGCAAGTCTAAATGAAATTCTTTCCTTTAGAAATGTCATTATTGCTGTGGCACTGTTCTAAAAATCTGACAGATGCACAACTTTACAGGCAGACTAAGGGGACCCCCCAGGCATGATATTTAAAGGAATATTTCATTTTTATTGTTTCACTTTAAGCATTATTAAAATCACTGCTCCTGAAAAAACAATTGTTTTAAAAACTTTTTTTTGCATTAATACATGTCCCCCAGGGCAGTACCCAGGTCCCCATACACTTGTTATGGCAATAACTTGCATATACTGTAAGCCTTTAAAATGAGGACTTTTGATTTTTCATGTTCGTGTCCCATAGACTTTAATAGAGTCTGCATGTTTACTAGGGGCCAGATTCAGGTAGATGGGTGCATATTTGTGCCGGCGTAGCGCAGCGCATATACGTTCCGTCAACGCAAACTAGTGAGGCAAGTACAGTATTCACCAAGAACTTGCTCCTAACTTTGCGCCGGCGTAACGTAAATGTGAAGGCGCAAGCCGTCCTAAGTGGAAGTGGGTGTGACTATATGTAAATGATGCCCTGAGCCCGGGGCAGAGACTTACGCCCGGCGTATCATCCACGGATCATGCACAGTGACGTTGGCGTCTGATCGCTTCCCCGTGCGCATGCTCACAACTTCGTCGGCCCAACTTCCTGGGATATTCCGGCTCATAAATAAGCCCAGAGATTCGCCCGTCCGGCGCAAATTTACCCCCATTAGGGAAGGTACTTTGTCTAATGATGGCAGCTACTGTAAATACAGGCAAGGAGAGGAGGAAAAAAACTTTAGCCCCGAGGAGAAGGCTATCATTGTGGCAGGGATGCCTCCTCCTCCTACGTGACGGTGGACCCATTAGTATTGCTATGACCACGGCTGCCCCTGGCATGTTGGCAGACAGATGTGTTGTCCTGCAAGTGGAGTGGCTCAGCTTGCTAAGTTTGTCCATAATGGTGCTGCTGTAGCTGCTGTAGCTGCTCTCCAGCTGACCTGTGCACGTCAGGTGTAAAGATAAAGCAGCTATTTGTAGGAATAACTTTGCGCCGGACGTAGGACTTACACGCGGCGCACGTAGCCAGCATCGGGCACAAATACGTACGCGGATCGGTATATCTCCCTCATTTGCATATTTGAATAGGAAAGCAATGGGCACGCCAGATGCGCCCAGCGTAAATATGCGCCTACGATAGAGTAGGAAAGTTAGGTCGGTCGGAGGAAGGCTATTTTCAGGCGTATCTAGTTTGGTTATCTCGAGATAAGCCGCGTAACTTCTACCTGAATCTGGCCCTAGATCTTTTTGCCTGTTCCAGGTGTTCTGGTGCAAACTGAACTAGTGGGGGTGTTCAGCCCATCCATACATTTTTTTATTAATTAACCCATATTGCAAAAGGAAAATATTTTGTATTTAATAATTTTATACAGTGAAGCCTGCAAAGCATTGCAACTGCAATCGGTGCATCGTGGGTGCAATGCACAGGTTCCTGCAGACTATTCCTTTAGCTCCCAGTTTGTATGGAGGTACGGACGTTCGGTTATGGAGCTGGAGGACGTATTTAGCACTTGTGCTCCACTGAAAACTAACAGTCCCTCTACCACAATAACAAATGCGACTTATAGTCGTCCTTTCACCGATCTGTGTGAATGGATCTGTGAATAGATGATGTGGTGAAGAACTCTGTGATCCAGGCAAGGGAGAGGGGTTTAAGAGTGGGGGGTGGCAGAATGACACCATGTTTTATATTACACCCTAAATATGGGTATAACATTAAAAAAGGTCCGAAAGCTGGAATTAACCGGTAAATCGCACCTTTTAATTTTTTTTAAAAGAAAACAAACCCTGCAAGACAATGGCATAATGTGCTAGTATGCATCACATTCTAGCACATTAAGAAATACTTACCTTAGAACTAAGCCCTTCAGCGGCATGCTGTCACCACTGACAGGATTTCCATCTTCACCTTCTTGGTTGGAGTGCTCTGGCCCTCTGATTGGCGTGCAGGAGTCACAGAGCAGGAGCAACGGCCATGGCATGGAGCTCTGAGGGGATGGCATGGCTATTCTGTTCCTTCAGAGCGCATGCGCCGGTGACATCACCCACTGCATGTAATGTGAATAACGGTGCATGTTTAGGAGATATTCACAGTACCTAGCAGTAAGCCTTATTATAGACTTTACTACCACTATAAGTTAGCCAGTAAAGGGTATCATATAAATTATAAACTTTCTGCATAAACTGAAAACTCAAACTTATGACATGTATGAATTTCTTCTTTTGTCATATAAAATTCTTTCAACCATATAAGTTAGTAATATGCTAAAGACCACAAATGCAGAAGTAACAGTAAATCTTATTTATGAAAGTGTCTGAAAAACTGAAAAGCCAGTCTAGTGGTGGAACGAAAAGAATCATAAGGCCCCACCATCGTTAAGTACAGCAATTGCTTCTTAGGACATTGAATATTTGTATGTCATCATTTCCATCACTATTTCTAAAAACAAGGGGAGCTAGACCGTTCATTCCATGATGCTTCTGTGACCAAATGTGCATCTGGAACCACTGGTTTAGAAGGCACTTTTCTATACTTTAGTAGTCATAACTATAGTCAGCTAATAATCATCTATACTTTAGTAATCATGTACTGTGGATACATCACTAGCTCTTGCAGCATTGCACAGCAGAAGAAATTACTTCCTCTATTTTCTAGTAATGTCCCATTGTCCTTTGTATGATCCTGGAAATAAAACTAATTTGCCAAACTATTACTATACTTCCCATTTCTTTTTCCACCCATCTTGGTGCTGCTCCTGAATAAAGCACAGTCATGATAAAAAGCCCCAAATTCTCCCATGCTTATATTCATCCTCTCTGCTTCTGACTGACATTCCATTCTTCAGTTCCTTAACCGACCATCTCTGCTAATGCCTGACAGCCCAATCCCTTATGCAAGCCCTTTGAAAATGTCACTAGTACCAGGTATAGAACACCCTTGCATGCTCTGCAAAGTGGGCAGGACCATGCATTAAAAAGGTACTTGTGCTTAGGCCATGCAGAGCAAAGCAACACGTTTTCCTTTTATCCACGACCCAATCTCTACTGTAGCACATTCTTATCTTTTTATCAACCTTTCTATCAACCCACTACTTCTATCATTGGCTTCCAGGGGCAAAAAGAGCTGCCGTATGTTAAGCTAGATCTATGGTCATTGCTAGATGCTTGCTTGGAGATCTTCTTGGATCTCCGAAACTAGGCCATATCTACCAATTTTTTGGTTCTCCCTGTTAAATTTTGATCAAATTTTGGACTTACATTTTAGCACACTGCACTTTGCATTCAGACATTACACCTTCTTTAGGTGCTTTAGGTAAATTTAAACCTCCTTAAAACTCCTGTTCTACTGGCAAAATTGGTGGACTGACACTCTCATGCCTAGTACACACAATCGGTTTTCCCTTCGGGAAAAGCGCCATGTTTTCCTTTGGCCGGGAAAACCGGCCGTGTGTATACTCTTAAGCAGTTTTCCAGACAGGAAAACTGCAGTTTAAAAAATGAGAACATGTTTTCTTTTTTTCTCGCCGCGGATTGCAGCGTTTTTTCCCCCGCAGTTTTCCTATGGGAAACACTGCAAGGGAGCATACACACGGCCGGTTTTCCCGACCAAAGCTCTCCTGGCGGTTTTCCTGTCGGGCTGTGTGTACAGAGGAAAAGGGACCAAGCCAGTTCTCGGTTTTCTCTGCATTCTTTTGACCGCTGCAAAACTGATCGTGTGTACTAGGCATAAGGTGGTTGCTCATGGCTGAACCCTCTCCAGCTCCCCCATGTTCCACTTACAGTTAGGTGCCCAAAATGATACCCTATATTCAGGAATCAGGGCATAGTCTTACAAGTAATTTATACATTTGATGATAATGTAGAATGAATGAGTTTTAATCTGACATACATAAGATCATTATTAGTTACTCTCTACCAGAACATGATGAATATTTTTGTTTTTATTACGTGTATTTTACTTAGAAAGATAGGCAAGTAAAAACATTTTTTGCCTATATAAATCTGCAAAATGCTTTAAGAGATACTATAATCACCAGTTTGCTGTGAATAACATTTTTAGGCAAAAGCTATTAAATGCTATAAAAACTCATGAAATGTACTGATTTAATCGTAACTCTGTATGCTCTTTTTCAGAGTCACTTTTCAGTAAAGAAGGGTGCTGCTGCCTTAGGTATTGGCACAGACAGTGTGTTCCTTATCAAGTGCGATGAAAGGTACGCAAGAACTTCTAAATGTAATTTAACATCAAAGATTAGAGCTTGAGTCATTCGCTGATTTAGGTCACAGAAACACGACACGTAGAGCAGAATGAGCCGTCACGAAATGTAATATGTTTGTTCACATTTATTGCTATAAAACAGGGTGACCTCAATTCACCTGAAGTTGTCAAGTGTATTCAAACATGGCATTGTGAATGTGACAAGCGGTTATATAGTCATTGAGACTAAAGAACAATATCAAACCTATGAAGTTTAGTCCTTCAAAACTACTTTGTAAGTACAACACAAAAAGGACAGATAGATATAGAAATTGTAATATTATGTATTGTCTTTATTAAATTATATGTGAACACTCACCTGTTAATACAACCCATTCAGTTTAAAATAAAAAAGGTAAAACAAATGTGTATATATATATATATATATATATATATAAAATATGAAATGTTGGGACAACAAATACTGTAAGGTCAATACTAGGTATAAAATGATTTCTAGAAAAAGAAGCTGTCTCTAATCTAGTTTCCACACATTTTCAATGCAATTCTTACCTGTTGTTTACATTGCTCAATAACTTAAGTTAAAACACACAAACAAAATGATCAGTGAGAATCGCTGATCCCTGTGAATCCATTCCATCTTCTTTCCTACCTTCTCTTTTCATATATGGCTGTGTCATTTAGAGGCAGAGTTTTTGGAAACTTGATCAGCCTATTTACAGTATATGGGAATTAATATGGAGTCATCCCCAAACCTCGATATTGCTTTACCAGCCACCACTTTTCTAGGAAGGCTTTCCAAAAGATTGTTTGTCTGGGAATTTCTTTTCATTCATTTATAAGAGCATTTGTGAGATCAGGCATGGATGTTGGATTAGAAGACCTGAACTGTAATTAGCATTCCAATTCATCCTGAAGGTGTTCAGTTGGGTTGAAGTTAGGGACCTGCAGGATGCACAATTTCCTGCACACCAAACTCATTAAACCATGTCTTTGATGTTATGGATTTGCGCAACTAAACCCAATCATTTGGATTAGCATCCTTAGCCTTATGCTTTTGGGCATATAGTGTATGTCTTGTATGCACAATGTATTACACATATTTATAATATAAAATATGTTACATTATTAGTAAAAAAATATGAATCAACTGTTTAAACATGTGTAAGCTGAAAAAGGGTTTTATAATTCAGGGCTTACCAGAGGGGCCAGTGGTATTAAATGGGTCTGTCTTACCTGTCCAAAGGCTGCCAGCCCAAGTACCAGTTCCAGAGCACACTGACAAACACAGGCTCAGTGTAATTTTTATTGTAGAACTTGAACAGGAGAGAGAGAGGTTAGGGTGCGGAATACTCCAAAAATGCAAAAATGCTAGCAGGTACAGGAGGACAGATTCTCAAGCAAAAATCCTTCATCAGCAGCCTTAAATATTTATGGAGGTGAAGCGGACAGCCAGTCCCTCTGAGACTCTGTAAAAGAAGTCACAGTCCTTGTAGCTACCCTTGACATCTAACCCTCAAAGCACAGGCACACCTGAAGCTCCAGGCAAGAGGTCATGCTTTCAATGTCAAAAGAGAGCTCTCCAACCAGCTTTCCTGCAACACTTTTCAGTGAAAGGGGTCCTTTTCCAGCCCAGCTTCCCAAGATAGTGTCCTTCGGCAAATGTCTTTCAGGCCCTCAGCCAAGCATAACAGCTGTTCTGTAGCCCAGTCTGCCTCCCCGGAGCAGACACCCCAGGAGAAGAAAACTCTGAACAGCCCTCCCATACATTTATCTTTTTCTCAGTCACCTTCTGGGTATCCCCTCACAGGGATTGGCAAGAGAGGTCTTCCAAAGGCAGGTAAGAGAAATCAAAACGCCAGACTTAGAGAGTCCTGGGCAGACCTGAGAAATAAATTGTAAAGAAAAACAACTGTTATTCCATACCGTGCTAAACACATAAATGTGAAATAATTAATGAATACAATGTGATAAAATAAATTATAAATTAATCAAATTAATATAAACTAATAAATTAATAAATGTCCAATGGTCCACCACCAAATAAATTATCCCACACAAAGTGCCGATTGTGTCTTCTAATTCATCAAATGTGACGATGAAAAACAATAAACGAAAGTGTCTCCAAAAGTGTGTCTCCTTCCACCAACTTCTAGGTAAGGATCCTACTCACCGGATGGAAATGACACCCATGACAGGTAGTCAAAACCAACAAAGTAAACAGATATCCGGAAACAGCAGCTCAAATATAGGCACGATTATCAATTTAATTTGGTATATACTGTAAATCAAGATGAAAAGAACAGAAGATCCTTATAGTGCAGTAACATTTAAAAGAATCATTTATTAAAACACATACAGGTTACACTTACAAGCAGGAAATATTATTATATTAATTGGAAGTCGCGAGGACGCTGTCCACGTTCCACAAGCATTCCAATGAATGGCGGATGCGACGTGGTAGCGTTTCGTCAGCAACATCTGACACCATCAGGGGTCATGTGGGTTTCATCAAGGAGTTTGTAGACCACTTTATCTTTTTTTTGGAAAAATAAATTGCTGTTCAATTGGGTACAGCAGTGCCAAAACTAAATTTAACCAGCCTAGGCCAAGGTATTTCAATAATAATAATAATTATGATTATTATTATAATTCAAATGGAATTGACTCAAACCATTATAGTTTCTCTCTGAAGTGAACATGACAGGCAATAAAAGTACCTTTGTTATCCCTTTGATTGTGCATTGTTTGCTTAAGAAGAGGGGGCTCAGATCTACAGTCCCACTCCTGCTCTTACTTGGACTAAATCCCCCACCCCACAACAAATTTGACACATTCCCATCAAGCCTATGAAAAGAAATAAAGTATAAAAAAAAAGTCAAATCTGTATTTAGTTGCCTGCCAGGAGTTAAAGTGGTTCTAAAGTCAGAAGCTATTTTTTCTTAATGCATTCTATGCATTAAGATAAAAAAACCTTCTGTGTGCAGCAGCTCCCCTCAGCCTCCCTAATACTTACCTGAGCACATCTCCATCCAGCGATGTTGCACTGAACCGTGGCTCTGTGTCTGAATGGATGCACAGAGCAGCGGCTCAGCTCGGGTGCCCCCATTACAAGCTGTTTGCTGTGAGGGCACTCGGCAGAAGGAAGGTGGAAGCACCAGCGAGGGACACAAGAAGAGGAGGATATGGACTGCTCTGTGCAAAACCACTGCACAGAGCAGGTTTTTTTTTAAATTACTTTAGTATCACTACAATATAGCAGCAGAAAAGGCACACCCCTAGACTGGTTAATAAGTCTGAAGAGTGATCAGAACCGTGTGCCTGGCTGTGGGGCAATTCCTGGGAAAAGAACCCTGAGCATCTACTCAATGGCTCCTCCGTGGATAGTGCTACATATACTTACCTAAGCCCAATCTCTGGCAGTTGTGCTTGGAACAGGTTTTGCTAGACACAAAAGTTTTAGCTAGACACACACTTTAATATGTATGTTTATAATTAGTTTTGTTGTCTAAAATCCTAATTACAGTATATTAATCATAGACTAAAATGGCCATTATGTCCTATGCACTGCTGCCAATGATTTCATAGTACGTTCTTATAAACTTCTAACAAAACTTTGAAGTTCTAACTTACTTATTTTCAGCAATGTGATAGAAATTACTATGAGCCACATTATCCGCTGTTATTATATTCTTATGATTTGGCAAAGGGAGATACACGCATTGGAAAATATTTACTTTTATGCTCCTAATTACAGGGGGAAAATGATTCCATCAGATCTTGAAAGGAGAGTCATTGAAGCCAAGCAGAAAGTATGGACCATTCATTCCCTATAAGTGTTCCATCCCACCATTATTTTTAGCAGAATATGTTGTAGCTGTTAAAATCTCTGGACGCAGGAACATCTGGTGGTTTATTATATGTGTAGGATAAATGATAGAATGCACACATGGCTGATTTATAATGAATACTATCTTCCTGCTGTGGAAAGGTTACCTTTGTGACCTGTGACCCCTGACTTTCAAGCTAAAGTGTCGGACTTAAAGATATGGGAGGGGGGCACTATAAATCTTGCAGTCTCAAGGCCCAGTGACCAGTATTGCCTGTGGTCTCCCTGCAGGTAATCTTTCCCCATTACTGATGTACTTACTTATTCTAAACTGTTTCTATGTGTGGAAACAGCCATCTTGGTAGAGGAAGGGATTTGCTTCCTCCTGTCAGAGTTTTAGGCAAGAACTTCAGTGAGCCGCACAGCTTTGACATCTCACTTTAAAGTGGATTGCCCATTAAAAAAAATATATTAAAAGCCAGCAGCTACAAATACTGCAGCTGCTGACCTTTAATATTAGGACACTTACCTGTCCTGGAGTCCAGCGGCGTCCGCAGCAGAGGACGAGCGTTCGCTCGTCTCTCTGCTACTCCCCCCTCCATCCACGGTGAGGTAACCAGGAAGTGAAGCTCTCCGGCTTCACTGCCCGGTTCCCTACGGCGCATGCGCGAGTCGCGCTGCGCCCGCCAATTGGCTCCCGCTGTGTGCTGGGAGCCGAGAGTTCCCAGCACACAACGGGAAAAAACGGTCTTTTGCTCCAGACTGCGGGCCGGAAGTGGGTGCAAATACCTGTCTTTAGACACCCCTCCCCCTGAAAGGTGTCAAATGTGACACCGGAAGGGGAGGAGGGTTCCAAAGAGCGGAACTTCACTTTAGGGTGGAGATCCGCTTTAAGTGCCGGTTCACACTACTGCGACTTGGGATCCGACTTGTGTCGCCCCAAGTTGTGCGACATGAGAAATTCCATTGAAGTTAATGAGAGCCGTCTTAATGTACACTTCTGAAGTCACTCCGACTTCAGAAAAGCTTCCTGTACTACTTCAAGGCGACTTCTAGGCAACTTGTACCCATAGATTTCAATGGAAGTTGCCTCCAAAGTTGAATCACTGTCTTAACTAAAGCAACTTTACAGAAAAAGAAAATAGTTAATTCAGGCAAACCCCTCCCTCCCACATAGCTGATTATTCTGTAATTGGCCACAGCCAAAATCCCCTGTCCTGAAGGCAACTTTAAGTCTCATTGTAAGTTGCTCCAAGTCACACTGAAGTTGCCTTGCAAAGTTGCGCTGTAAGTCGGGTTGCCCCTGTGTGAACCGGCACTAACTCTCCTGAGATTTTTAAGGAAGAATTCAATCTTCACTTTCTGAGTTCAGTTCCACTTAGAACCAAAGACAAATAAACCACCACTGGGTGCAAGAATAAAAGATCAATATATGAACTCCACAAAACAAATCCCTTGGTAAAAAGTATCCACACTACCATGTACTGATACATATATAACAAAAAAATACGTTTATTAATAAATACCAAAATGAATTTCATAGAAATCAGACAAACCTGTTTTATTGCTGAAAATGAGAAATGAGACTGTACTCCACCAGGGCTGCCGATATATGTAAAGCTTTAGAATCTGCACAGTTGAAGTGATCTGTACGCATGTATTGTCTTCTATAGTTAGTTAAATCTGTTGGCACTCATATAGCACTTTATTTTATTAGCCGTAATCATTTATTTTACATGCATATCTATTTTCCTGATATATGTCCATTGTTCTAGGTCTTGAGTTATCATATTTATGACCTGGGTCACACCAACCAGGGACTGGATGGTTGGTGGTATGTGTTTCAGATGCATGTTTTTGTTAATGTTTTTATTATGTGCCATGTGCTTCGTAGGGATTGCAAGTAGGCTATCGTGGGTGTCTGATTTGTATAAAAGGTTTTGGTATTTAATAATACAGTGGAACCTTGGATTGCGGGTGTTGTCTCACAAATAGAGCAAGATTCAGGCCAAAGCGGTGTGCAGTACTGCTTTTGGCCTGAGGTGGAGGGCCCAGCCGATCGTCACCATTCGGAAATGCACGGAAAAGCCAGAGGAAAGTTTGGCGTTCCTCAGCAAACCTCGGAAAGGCTCGCGAACGGAGTCTTTTTGAGGTTTGTCAATGTCAGCCGAACTGTCCTTGGGCCTTTCCAGACATTTCCGAGGCTCTCCGGTAGCCCCCCCCCCCCACCTCTGACCGCATGCGGTATTGCATGCCATTGAAGTCAATGCGGAACAAATTATTTTCTTTTCCATTGACTTCAATGGGAAAACTCACTTTGATATGCGAGTACTTTTGATTACGAGTATTCTCCTGGAACAGATTATGTTCGTAATCCAAGGTTCCACTGTAAACGTTTTCTTGTTATATTTGTATCATAGGAATTTGTTTTTGATGAGTTCAGTTCCACTTTAAAAGAACTCATGTTATTCAGTCTATAATTAATTGAGGGTCTCATCTGTGGTTTTTAGTGAATACAGGAAAACAGGCTGGACTAGTACATTCAACAGAACATCATCTATTTTTTCAATAAAGATATTTGCCCTTAATAAATATTGGAAAATCTTTGTTTCCTTTTGCAGGGATTTGTTCCATTCTTTGTCAGTGCGACAGCAGGTACCACAGTTTATGGTGCTTTTGATCCTCTTGTTGCAATCTCTGACGTCTGCAGAAAGTACAAGATATGGCTGCATGTTGATGTAAGTATCTGCTCTTTTGCGTTCATTGTTACTCTCCAAGTAGTATCACAAGACAATGTCACTGCCTGCATTCTCTAGATCAGGGGTTAGCAACCTGTAGATCACGATCTACCAGTAGATCAGGGACAGCTGACTGGTAGATCTCAGTCTGGGCTTACTGACCTGTTATCCCAGGGCATCTGACAGAGTGCAATGCATAGAAGCTACTTGTAAAGTTGTAGCTGTGTAGTAGGAAGCAAGAGCTCATAAGCTGGGTGCAGTGCAGTGTACTGTACCTGCAGCTTTCCTGTGGGTTTGCTGCGCTTAGCCATAGACTTCTATTATATCCTGCGGGTTTGGTGCACTTTCTGAAAATGGCTCATTCACAAGTGCAGCAGACACTACTGCTCCTCTCAAAAAAGTGATCTGAGTGTGAACATAAGATATCAATCAGAGTGGGTGGAGTTTTTTGCGGGTAGTATAATATACGTTTGCTAAAGACAATTAACACCAAAATATTTGTTGGTGGTCATGGCCTATCGACACTATCAGGCATTAGGTAAAAGATCCAGCCAAGGTGATCTAGACTGAGGGCCAGATTCTCGTAGAATAGGCGGCGGCGTAGCGTAAGCCATTTACACTACGCCACCGCAACTTACTAGAGCAAGTGCCGTATTCTCAAAGCACGGTGTAGTGTAAATGGCCTGGCGTAAGGCTGCGTAAATCGAAGGGGGTGGCTTGTACTTAAGCGCGCCCCCGCGCCGAACGAACTGTGCATGCGCCGGCCGAAAAAAAAACAATGCGCATGCTCCAACTCACGTCGGAAAAAGTCGATGAAACGGACGTGAAAACGACGTGATCGTCACTTACGCAATGCCCTATTCGTGAACGACTTAGTTCAACGACGTAAACAACAGAAAAAGACAACGCTGTCCCGACGTTATACTTAACATGGCATATGACGGACCAGCCTAAACTTACCCCTCATATAGCAGGGGTAAGTTTACGCTTACGGAAACGACGTAAACGACGACAAGGCATCGTAAAAACGTTTTGGAATCGGCGTATCTTTCTCATTTGCATAGCCAAATGAGAAATCGCCGTAAACGCCACCTAGCGGCCGGCGTAACATTACATTTAAGATCCGACGGTGTAAGATTATTACACCAGTCGGATTTTAGCGTAAATCCGGCGTATCATGTTTTCAGGATAGAAAACAATGATACGCCGGCGGGAAATTCGAATTACGCCGGTGTATCTGTAGATTTGAGAATCTGGCCCAAAGACTTTATTTTTGGTACAGGACACATAACACAGATTTAAAATGTCATGGGACCCACAGTGACCGGAATGTTTTTTTCACTTTGGGCTCCCCCACTCTGCTTCTTGAATGTCTTTTTGTGAAACAAACTTAAACTTTGAGTTTAGGTTCCTTTTAAGATAAAATGCAGATATTTCCAGTATAGATACACAAACCCATCCGGCAGCCAGCCAAGCTCTGCCAAGTGTTTTGGAAGAGAAAGAACACAAAGGCTTGTATTCCTCTAGCAGCAGGTACAGTTATGAAGCTTTCATACAAAGGACTTACTGTATGTTACCTGAAAATTGACTTTTTCCTCTCACAGGCGGCATGGGGCGGAGGATTGCTGATGTCAAAAAAACACAGATGGAAGTTGAACGGTGCTGACAAGTGAGAGCCATTTGTTTGTTTGTGTCAGGCACATTTTCATACCTTAGCTGACTGCAGTAACAAACATGCAGGGAGGAAAGAGAAAGAACTGTCTTATTTCCTTCGGCAACTTCTAGTTCATTCACATCACTGGGTGGAAGAAGCAGTGCTGTGACATTTCCTCTGGCCACCCCCGTACTATTTTCATGGTCTGTCTTTCTCTCCTTGGACTGGTATGGAAGCAGAACTAATTATGTAGAGAGTTGCAGCCTGTAATCAGGCTTAAAAAAAAAAAAAGCTCAGATGAACATTATTTGTAAAAAAAAAATGACTATAGAAAGTAGCAACAGGCAAATCAATTAGTTTGATTCTATTGGCAGTCTGATGAATTAAAACAATCTGCAATGTGAATCATCAGTAGTGTTGAGTGGAATACGCCATATTCGATTTCGCGATATTGCACGAATATATAGAAGAATATTTGCGAATATTCGCTAATATCGAATATTCGTGATATTTTATCCAAAAAAATGTTTGCGAAATGTCGCTAATGCGAAAATGATTGCGAAATTCTCATAAACGGAGATCATTTCCTGTATTACTAAACTAATATGCACTAAACACTAAGGCGGCGTACACACGAGGGGATATGTCCGCTGAAACCGGTCGGATGGACCGTTTCAGCAGACATCTCCGCTCGTGTGTATGGGCTAGCGGACAGATTTGTCCACCCGACAGATTTCAAAGCATGCTTTGAAATCTGTCCGCTGCAAACCTGTCCGTCGGATATGTCCGCTGGTTAGTACACCAAACCATCGGACCAAAATCGCGCGCATGCTCAGACAAAAGGAGGGGACGGGAGCGCTCGTTCAGGTAAACCTCGTGTTTGTTTGTGAGTTGGCACATTCGTCATTGTAACTATCTATATTGTATCGTTTATTGCCTTTCTTCGTTCTCTTGCTATAATCAAGCTGTTCTATTGCTGATGCCATTTATATAGACTGAGTTGTCCCAATCTAGCAAAGTTTGATTGTAGTATATCGCGTTGTCTTTTTATAATTATTTTTTTGCTGCATCTCCTAATTGTTTTGAGCTTTCCTCCACATGACTATAATTTTTATTTGGATCTATTTTTTAAATGCATTTTTTTGGTTTTTTTGTACCTTTTTTTTCAATGTTTTTATTTATTCTTTTAGAACAATTTTTTCAATGCATTTTTTTGGATTTTTTGTACCTTTTTTTCAATGCATTTTTATTTTATTTTGTTTGATCAATTTTTTCAATGCATTTTTTTGGATTTTTTGTACCTTTTTTTCAATGCATTTTTATTGTATTTTGTTTGATCAATTTTTTCAATGCATTTTTTTGGATATTTTGTACCTTTTTTTCAATGCATTTTTTTTTTTTTGGTTTGATCATTTTTTTCAATGCATTTTTATTTTATTTTGTTTGATCATTTTTTTCAATGCATTTTTTTGGATTTTTTGTACCTTTTTTTTTCAATGCATTTTTATTTATTTTTTGTGATCATTTTTTTCAATGCATTTTTATTTTATTTTGTTTGATCATTTTTTTCAATGCATTTTTTTGGATTTTTTGTACCTTTTTTTCAATGCATTTTTATTTTATTTTGTTTGATCATTTTTTTCAATGCATTTTTTTGGATTTTTTGTACCTTTTTTTCAATGCATTTTTATTTATTTTTTGTGATCATTTTTTTCAATGCATTTTTATTGTATTTTGTTTGTTCATTTTTTTCAATGCATTTTTTTGGATTTTTTGTACCTTTTTTTCAATGCATTTTTATGTATTTTTTTTGATCATTTTTTTCAATGCATTTTTTTGGATTTGTTGTACCTTTTTTTCAATGCATTTTTTTGTTGTTTTTGTTGCTTTTTTTTCCATGGGTTACCAAGTTGTCACTCCAAACCTACCCCCCCACCCAGGAGTTTGTGTCCTTCCAAAATTCCACCTTGTAGTTTTAGTAGGTTTGGGGCATAATCACCACAGTAGAAAACACAATAGACAAGGTTTTAACGTAAATACAAAAAGCCATTTATTTTGGCAAGAAAATAAATTCAAATAAACATGATCTGCACCACTTGATCAGATAGCAACCTACATGCAGACTTGTGCATTCCACAAAACATGATGAAGGATAAAATGAACAATCTCAGGAGACACAAAACAAATCAAATCTGAATCAGCAGCAAATGAGCAAAGAAACCCAAGCTGTGGTACTCCAACAAGCTTACATTTTAGAATAATGAACTGGAAGGCAGGTAATCACCTTCTCTTCTTACTTCCAGCCTTCTTTCCTGACTGCCTTGCAGCGGAACGTCCACGGGCCCATCCATGGCCCCTTGCAGGTGCTGATGATGTGGCAGCAGGAGGCAAAAGATGGGAAGCAGGCTGGGCTGGGTCACTGAGGTCTGTGTCCCGGGTCAGCATGCCCCTGTGCATCCAAAAGATGACCTTATTGATTAAGTCCTTAGCCAGGTCCCTTTGATCCTCCTCCGCTCGGCTCAGTTCATGAGCCACAGAGGCACTGAAGGCTTCTGTGGGGTTGAGGGGGGCCCGCATTATTTCAGCAGCCTCCCTCATCATTTTGAGGCTCTCCTCCTCCATCTGCCTCATCCGCCTCTTTTGGCCTGGTCGCCTCATCTGGAGGGGAGGGACCTGGCTTATGGTGCTGAGCCTGGGGACATGCTGACTTCCACTCGGCCCAGCCTCCTCCTGGCTGCCACTCACCCCTTCCCCCTGGCTGACATGGTCCTGAGGAGCTGCCACCTCCTGGCTGGCCTCTTCCTGTATCAAAAAAAGGGACATGTTGTAATATTTTGCTCAATCAAGCACACACACACATTATTTGGCTCTAGACTCTTTTTGTTTTCTTAATTTAAATAGACCTGCCTGTCCTTCAGACCCCTCAGTTGGCATCCCTGAGATCCCTAGTTTTTTGCACACGCCTTTTTTTGTTGGTCCAAACGTTACAATTTTAACAATACTAACTCAAGAATCAAACCCAAATTAGAAGCAAATAAATATTTATGAAACTACTATACCTCACTGAAGATCGCCAGATCTGGGTCCATGTCAGCCAGGCCCTCCTCTGGCTCTGCAGGGGCGTGGGGATCCTGGGAAGTTCCGCTGCAAGGAAGCGTGGGAGGAAGGCTGGAAGGAAGATTGGAAAGTGATGGCCGGCCCTCCAGTTCATCATCCAAAAATGCAAGCTCGCGGAAGTACCACAGCCTGGGCTCCTTTTGCGCATCTGCTGCTGATCCAGATCGTTTGGTTTTAACCTCTTTATATACCTTACGATAGGTGCTCCTGAGATTGCTCATTTTATCCTTCACCATGTTTGCTGTGCAGGATGGAACCCACGTCTGCATGTAGGTTGCTATCTCTTGTAGAGTGTCTGCTCGGAGATTTTTGTTTGGGTAGCCTGGGTGCCTGCTATCCCATAGATTAGGCTTTTCGCGATAACATTCGATTAATTTAAGATTGTTGTCTTGGATAGCCAACTGGTCCATCTCTCTCTTTTTTTTATATGTTCAGATTAATGCTCTAGAATATACAAATACAAATTAATTAAAACCCACAAGAAAACTGGCTCAGCTTTATCATTATCTGAATATGTATGTGTACAATCATTGTGGAACTAGTATACAAACACATTGGGGGTTATTTACTAAAGAAAAAATAACTTTAGCACTGCAAAAGCACTTGAAAGTACACTGCCTGAAAGTGCACTTGGAAATGCAATCGCTGTAGCCCCGAAGGGGACATGCAAGAAAAAATATATATTCAATTTTAGCCTCCACCTGATTGGTTGATAAAATAAGCAGAGCTTCCCTTCATTTCAGATCTTCCCCTCCACATCTATGGAGAATGCCCTTCCAAGTCCACTTGCAGTGCAAACTGGATTTCCCTTTAGTAAATAACCCCCAATGTGTCCTGCTGATACAATGCTGGCCAGCTCCACTCCATTGTTGTGCAATTCATTTTTGGAACATGCAGACCCTTTGGTAACATGAAAATAAATACATGCCATCTCTTTAATCATCCACAATTTTTTTATTTTTCAAAAAATGAAGCCACTAGTTATTGTGTAGATATCATGCACCTCACACAGCATTGAGGAGCTAATACACAACCTAATTACCTCTGTCCAAACAATACAGAACAATACATGCATGATGTGAATCCACAAGACAAAAATAAAGAGGTAGAGCATTGTCATATATATATATGTAGTGATGTGTTCAATCATTTTTGTCCAAAACTTGCATTGGTGGCCCCAAGCTACCTAAATAGCGCAAACGCTCCTAACAACATTCCAAACCCCCACCCCCACATGGGGTTTCAAAGTTGAGACGCCTCTGCTGATCCCATGTTGTAATTTACCTTCGTGTCTGTAGCTCCTCGCGTACGCTCGAGTAATCTCCGCGTAACCGACGTAATCACGTCGATCTCCTTATATAGGCCGCGCAAAGCTATACCGCCGCCCTCTTCATTCGCAATGTCTCCGCCCGTTTTTAACCCCCCCATTTCAACATCCAGGGCCTCATATTGCAAGTTACCGGCATATGTGTATGTCATCGTTTTAACGCGCGCGTAAGCTCCGCGTAAACACGATGTATTCATCCGCGCATGCGTGAAACGCCGCCTTCGTCCACGCCCATGACGGAACTTTTCCTCTTTTCCACGCCCCTTATCAGTGGGAAACGAAAAGATGGCCATGTCCCACGAGCGAGCATTACCCGCTCATGAGGATCAGGAAGGGACACAACCAGGAACGTCACGCTCAAGGAGCAAACGGTACAAGGCCACAAATATGAGTTTGGAGGAGATGGTGGAGATGGTACACATCCTGCGCAGGAAGGATTATGATGGGGATTATGGCCCATACAGCACCCCGAACCGCCGTAAGGCCAAAATTATGGACAAGGTGGCGAAGAGGCTTACTGAGATCTTTGGGGTGAGCAGGTCCAAAGAGCAGCTACGCAAGCGCTGGTCCGATTTGAAGTTGCGTGAGCCACACCAGTTTCGGAAGATAAAGAAAATCCTGGATAAAAGTAGGTATTATTTTTGTGGGGGGGGGGGGGTTTTGCAATTGTGTGATATCATTGTTTGATATGTATATTTATGCATGTGCCTTGTTGGAATGGTTGTACTTTGGAAGAATTATTTTTGGATATTTCCTGTAATATGAAAAAAAACACACACACACACACACACCAAATAAGAAGTTATGCACGATCGTTCTTTAGAAACATCGGTCAATCACCTCGTTTCATCCACATACTATGTCCTAAGGAACAGCACACCAGGACATGGCTATTTGTCATTTATAGAGAAAAGTTATTACACATTTTGGCTAAAATTATATAGATTTCCTAACTGATTTGAATGTGAAAAGACAAACAGGATTCATTCACATTCACACAGTGATAATAAGCAGCTGGATTCACATCTGAACTCAAGAGCACCTGTGTCTCCCCCATAATGAGATTCATTTTTAACAGTCTGTGACACCTAATTTTTAGGGAGGGGCATCCATGCAGGGGCAGACTGACCACTGAGGAAATCGGACACTGCCAGAGGGCCCCATGCCCCTAGGGGGCCCCATCAGAGATGCCAGGCTCATTTCAACCAGGGACAGTATGTAAAAATCTGCTAATTTAGCTCATCTGTCCCTGATATGTCCAAAGCCTACATGCTTTTGATGTGAAACTACTGACTGAGATTGTAGCTGCCCCGCCTCTATACTGCCACCTGGCTTAGTGGGCATTTGTAAGCCTGGGGGCCCCTAATATTCTATTGACCGGGGGACCCATGAGTTGTCAGTCCGGCCCTGCTTCCATGTGTGTCCCTTCGCTAAAAAGGGTAATTAGCACAGCTTGGGAGAAGTCATTAGAAAAACAAAGGTTAAGGTTTGGTGGCGGAAGACAATAATCCAAAGTTTATAAAACACTTTGACACAATGATTATGATTTATTAATGCCCTCCTCAAATATCTGTGTGCTGATAAGTATACCTTTTGTTTTCTGATATTTCTAGGGGAAAGAACAGGACAGAAATTGGAGGACGCAAGGAGGCCCAAACTCTCTCATAAGAAAAAATCTAGCCATGTGGAGGAGGAGGACCAGGTAGAAGAAGGAGTGGTGGAAGGGAGAGATGAGGAAGACGCAAATGTGGAAGGAGTATTTAGTGAAGAAGAAGGAGTTGGTGAAGAAGAAGGAGTTGGTGAAGAAGAAGGAGTTGGTGAAGAAGAAGGAGTTGGTGAAGAAGAAGGAGTTGGTGAAGAAGAAGGAGTTGGTGAAGAAGAAGGAGTAGTTATTGAAGGAGTTGTTGTAGAAGAAGGAGGAGTTATTGAAGAAGGAGTTGTTGTAGAAGAAGGAGGAGTTATTGAAGAAGGAGGAGTTATAGAAGAAGGAGGAGTTATTGAAGAAGGAGGAGTTATTGAAGAAGGATTGATTGTGGAAGAAGGCGAAGTTGTGGATGATGGAGAGGTGGAGATTAGTAGCACAACAGGTCAGTGTCACCGCAGCTTCACACAGGGAGAAAGAGATGTAGATAGGCCTGCACATTACTAATGTATTTTTATTTTATTTTTTTATAGGGGATGAAGATGCTGCAAGCACATCCAGTAGTCCACCTTTTTCACGTGCAAGTGCACAAATTGTCATCCAACAAATTATGGAGTGTAGCACAGAGATGGATAATATGAGGCAAACAATGGTTGTAATTGAACAAAATTACAAAAATATTATTGATATGATGGGCCGTATCAAAGACTAAATCCCCCTGCCCGGCCCCCCCCCCATCACCCATCCGTCTTGCAAACAAAAAAATTTTTTTTATAAAAATAGAAAGATGCACACACAGTGTGTCCACATGTGCTATCTGCCATCACAGGTTATGGATTGTCTTTGCTTTGTGGGTACACCCCCTTCCTCCCTTCTCAAGCAGGTAAGAGGGAAGGGTTTGCACCCACAAAACACATGCATTGATCACCCATGATGCCAGATAGCACATGTGGACATTTGATATAATCCTCATTTTTGGGCCCTCTCACTCACACACAAGAATGTGTGCATCTTCCAAGTTTGTTGTGTTCCGGGGTGACATTGGGAGACTGTTGTAGTAATGACCTTGTTGTACTTAGTATTTTTAGTGGTTTTGATAAATATTTTCTATTTTTTCTTAAAAAAATGTTTGGTATAATCCATATTTTTGCATAAAAAATTTAAAAAAAAAAAAAATGTTTTTACTCCAAAAATGTTACATGGTGGCAAACCCAAAAATTGTTGATAAAAAATTTTGTACGCTAACATGAGTGGCTTGTTGTTTATATATGCTGAATACCCAGTTTGTAGATGAGTGACTTGTAACTACAGCCATAAACCCGGTTTTAAGTACACACTAGCGTTTAGTTCTTACCGCTGCAAATCACAATATCAGCCTCACTTCTGCGTAAAAAACAATATTCTTCCAACACCAGCTTGTTCAGTTAAGCCAGATTTTATAAATGCTGGTATCTCATTGGTTTGTGTGCAGAAGTGACCCTTCTATTGTGGACTTAAAAGTGGGGTATGGCTGTAATGTCCAATTGTGGTTATTTACTAAAACATGACAACTACATTTGGCACTAGAAGTGCACTAGTTTCAGAACCAAGAAGACAGAGATAAATAGAAAAAGCAATAATGACAAACAACTGTATATAGAGTCCAATGGTCAAATTATTTATTATATTTTGTAATATTTCTTTCTTTTGGGGGCCGAATTAGAAAGAAATATGATCTGGCATAGCTATGGCCCCCCGGCCCATGAAGTACTCAACATATTTGTCGCGTACCTCACGAGCAGATTGGGTGACCGAGCCAGCGCGACCAGTGTCCAGCCCAGGAAGGGTATCTGAGGGTAGTCCTGCCTCAGCACCGATGTTGGGTAGGTACGTCTGGGAATGCCTGCGTAAAAAATTATGCAATATGCAACAGGCAAAAACAATATGGTTCAATTTATATTCCGCCATATTTATCGCTGTCAGGAACAGGCGGAACCGGCTGGCGAGTATCCCAAAGGCATTCTCGACTACCCTCCGGGCCCTGGCTAGCCTAAAATTGAACACCCTCCTCTCCGGGGTAAGAGTCCTCTGGGGAAAAGGCCGCATGAGGTGAGGTCCAAGCCCGAAAGCTTCGTCCGCTAAAAAAACAAACGGAAGTCCTTCCACATTGTCTTCATCCGGTGGCAGTTCAAGACCACCAGTTTGTAGACGGTTGTAAAATTCAGTCCGCGCAAACACTCCCCCATCAGACAGCCGGCCGTTCTTCCCCACGTCCACATACAAAAATTCGTTCTGTGCCGACACCACCGCCATCAACACGATACTATGAAAACCTTTGTAGTTAAAATAGTAGGACCCCGAACGGGCTGGTGGCACTATGCGGACGTGTTTCCCATCTATTGCTCCTCCGCAGTTTGGAAAATCACAACGCAGGGCAAATTGGGAAGCCACAGTCTGCCATTCCTGTGGCGTGGAGGGAAACTGTGGGGACAAAAAAAATAAACATAAATAGTACTTAGGCACATAAACATTGCAAACACAATACAAAAACCATACTTGTGCACCATCACACAGTATTAACAATTTTATCTTATTATTGGGGTGGAGTTGTGGCCACTAAAAAAACCCACTTATTATCACACTCCCCACCCCTCTGATGGGGCAACATTTTAGGGGGGGTTGGGGTTGAACTACAATGCAGCAAAGAAAAATATGCCACACACACCAAAAAAAAAAAGGCTAGGTGTGTTTGTCCCTAGGATAGCATGCTGGACAGGTTAATAGTCATGCAAGGAAAAAATATGTAGGTAGGCCAACAAAAAGAACATGGAAAGCTTAACAACATGCATGCATGGGGAGAAAAGGCAACATTCAACACTCAGCATGGAAAAAGCATGGTCATTATAGGGAACAAATGCCAAACCAAAAAAAAATAATCACATTTATTCAGACAGAGAATGTGAGCTTCAGAAAAGAGGAAACGTACCTTCAGATACTCCTCCTGCATGACTTGTATGACAGCAGAACACGTCTCCGGTATGATGATCCCAAGCGCCTGGGGAGAGATGCCTGTTGAGAACTTGAGGTCCTGCAGGCTCCTCCCAGTCGCCAGGTACCGCAACGTGGCAATAAGCCTCTGCTCGGCCGTGATCGCTTGGCGCATCACAGTGTCCTGCCTCGTGATATAGGGGGACAGAAGATCCAGCAGACGGTTGAAAACGGGGTCCGTCATACGGAGAAAGTTCCTGAAGTCATCAGGATTATTCTCCTGGATTTCCCTAAGCAGAGGCATATGAGAGAATCGGTCACGCTGGCGCAACCAATTCTTGGCCCAGGAACTCCTCCTCCCCCTGTTCCTGGCCAAAGGTCTGGAATAATTATAACATCCAGAAGCAAGCCCATATCCAGCACGAACTCTAGCAAAGTTACGCTGCTGCTCCATAATGGCTTCAAACCGGCCGGCTGGTCAGTCAAGAACACACTCACAGAAAGCACCCCCTAATCCAGCAAGACCTGCAAAATACGCTCGACAAACAGATACCCGCGGACAGAACGCCACTGCAAAGCAGAAACGACCTGACAGCCAGCACTGACTGCCAAATACGCACCCACAAGCACACACTGAACCCGAGAATACGACCTGTAAAGCGCGGAGACCGAAAAGCGCGAATCGGCTCTAACCAAACCTTTGCTAACACGTTACTAGCAAAAGAGGAACAGAGGGCGGCGCCGTAAGCTTTGGTCTTCCCCTTTATAGTGACGTCGTACGTGGTTTACGTGCACGCGTTCTGGTCCGGGGAGATTTCTATCCGCTCGTGTGTACGCACAGCAGACCAACAGACAGATTTGCTGCGTCGGCTGGAAACGGTCGGGCCGACACATTTGAACAAATCTGTCCCCTCGTGTGTACGCGGCCTAACTCTACACTAACTCTACTTAAAAGAAAGGAGAATAAGGGGGCAAAAGAAGGGCGGAGAAGATAATCGCGCAATATTCCTATTGCGCGATTTTCTTCTCCGCCCTTCTTTTGCATCAGAGCCAATCAGAATAACTTGAATATTCGGCAAAAGGAATATTGCGCGATATTCCTTTTGCCGAATATTCAAGTTATTCTGATTGGCTCTGATGCAAAAGAAGGGCGGAGAAGAAAATCGCGCAATATTCCTTTTGCCGAATATTCGAGTTATTCTGATTGGCTCTGATGCAGCATAACTAGAATATTCGGCAAAAGAAATATTGCGCGTTTTTCTTCTCCGCCCTTCTTTTGCATCAGAGCCAATCAGAATAACTCGAATATTCGGCAAAAGGAATATCGCGCAATATTCCTTTTGCCGAATATTCAAGTTATTCTGATTGGCTCTGATGCAAAAGAAGGGCCGAGTAGCTGATGCGATTCTTTTATGTTGCCGACAATTCGCAATGCGAATTTTTGGCAACATAAAAGAGTCGCATCAGCTACTCTGCCCAGGGTCTCTCTCTAATCATACCAGCAATGCTTTTAGACGTCGATGGAGATCACTAGGATGTGATCTGTTTTAAAAATAAATTAGAAAAAATATGAATATTCGCCATAGCGAATATTCGCCGCAATATTCGAGTTATTCGCGAATACTCGAATATGCAATATTCGTAGCGAATATTCGCAATGCGAATATTCGTGAGCAACACTTATCATCAGCATTAAAGTGGAGTTCCACCCATTTTTTTTATGTTTGTCTGTGCTGCATGCCCTAATCTCATAGTGTTCAGAATAGACAATTTTTTTTTATTTTGTTGCTTGTAAATACCTTTAATTTGTAGTCCTTCATTACTTCCTCCCAGTGGTGGCTGGTGCTCCATTATTTTGGGGGGGCGCAAACAAAGCCCCAACCAATCCCATAACCCCCCCCCCCCCCCCGGGCACTCGCCCACAATGGGTCCTACAGATAGATATAGACAGACAAATAGAAAGTTAGACAGACATTGTGTGGAATTAGAGACAGATGGATACATAGACAGAAATAGATAAACATTGGGTAGGAGGGGGGGACAGACAGACAGATAGATATTGGGTTGGAGGGTGAGAATGATAGATAGATAGATAGATAGACAGACAGACAGACAGACAGACAGACAGACAGACAGACAGATAGATAGATAGATAGATAGATAGATAGATAGATAGATAGATAGATAGATAGATAGATAGATAGATAGATAGATAGATAGATAGATAGATAGATAGACAAACATTAGGTCTAAGGGGAAGAATAAGAGATAGATAAGACAGACAGATGAGAGAGAGAGATTTAGTGGTGAATGGGAGAACTGGAGAAGCGTTTACTACGATCAGCAGTCCCCCATCCCCCCTCCCTTCTGCTCTCCCCTCGAGTCCAGCTGCACACAGGTTCATGTCTGTATGCTCGGAGCAGCACTGACTGTGAAGGGAGGGGGGGTCCTGCTTCACCTTTTCCCCCAGCTATTCACTCGTAATCTGCCTGGCAGGAGAGGTCTTCTCACCTGCCCAGGCACATGTCTCTGTCTTCAACAGCAGATTACGAGTGAATAGCTGGGGGAAAAGATGAAGCCCTGCACATGCCCAAAACACGGGCAAATCAGCTTCCCTGTCTACAGTCAGCAGATTGTAGGCTGGGAAGCTTACCATAGACCGCCGCATGTCCGGCGCCTGGACACTCTTAAAGTGACATTTCCAAAAAAAAAATGTTATTTTTATTTGATTACAGCTTGAGGGGGCGGCGCCCGAGCGCCACCTATGGACGGGCCACCACTGCTTCCTCCTCCTTATTAGCCAAGGCTATTAAGTCACAAGGCTATTTGCAAGGGTTTCTGGGATAGACATCATGTTTCCCAGTAGTCCTTGCAAACCTGACTGAAACCTATTACATTGCTTGTGCAGCGCTGAGCATGTGCGAGATATGCAAAGCTGAAATAAAGGAAGTCATACAGTCTGGCTTCATGATGCCCACACTTAAGATGGCCACGGTCTATTTCTAGATTATAAACTAAATGCTGTAACAACCTAACAAAACGGACCTTAGTTTACAGACTAACTTTACTAGAATACATTAAGCTTGTGTATTACAGGGGTATTTATATTTAAAAAGTGAAATTGTAGGTGGAACTTCCCTTTAAAGGGGTTGTAAAGGTTTGTTTTTTATTTTCTAAATAGGTTCCTTTAAGCTAGTGCATTGTTCGTTCACTTACTTTTTTCATTCGTTTTCCCTTCTAAATGTTTTTTTGTTTGTTTTCTTTGTCTGAATTTCTCACTTCCTGTTCCTCCTCAGTAAGCTGTTCTGGATGACTAACCCCCAGCCAGAACAGCTCGGATGATGGGGACAAGCTTACTGAGGAGAAACAAGAAGTGAGAAATTCAGACAAAGAGAAAAAACATTTAGAAGGGAAATTGAAGGAAAATGAAAAGGTTAGTGACCAAAAATGCACTCGCTTAACCACTTAAGACCCGGACCAATACGCTGGTAAATGACCCAAGGTGTTTTTGCGATTCGGCACTGCGTCGCTTTAACAGACAATTGCGCGGTCGTGCGACGTGGCTTCCGAACAAAATTTGCGTCCTTTTCTTCCCACAAATAGAGCTTTCTTTTGGTGGTATTTGATCACCTCTGCGATTTTTATTTTTTGCGCTATATACAAAAATAGAGCGACATTTTTGAAAAAAAAACACTATTTTTTACTTTTTGTTAAAAAAAAATCAAATAAACTAAATTTTAGTCAAACATTTAGGCCAAAATGTATTTAGTCACATGTCTTTAGTAAAAAAAAAAAAATCGCGATAAAAAAAAAAAAAAAATAGCTACCTAGCGGGAACAGCGACACTAATACAGCGATCAGAAAAATGATCGCTTAGTGACGCTGGCAATAGGGAGTGAAAGGGTTAACTAGGGCGGTGATCAGGGGGTTAAAACTTTATTAGGGGGGGTGGGGGGGCTATCCTGAACCTAACACTAACTGATTTTACACTGCCTGTCACACTGACACTAAATGCAGTGATTAGATCACTGCATTCAGTGACACTGTGACAAGGGGGGTGGGGGGGGAGATCGCAAGGGGTTAAGTATGCCTATGTGTGTGTATGTCAGTGTAGTGTTGGTGCACACTTACTGTGAGGTGTTTCTCCCATCGCAGCGGTTGGAAATACCGCTGCGATGGGAGATTACATCACTTCCCCCTTCCTGTGTTTACACAGGAGGAGGAAGTGACACAAAGGGGGAGCGCGCGCATTGGCTGGGAGCGATCGCGGGGGGGCGGGTAAACACCGACATCCGCCCGCTCGTCCCGGATCGCTCCCGGAGCCAGGGGGACCCCCGCACGCCGCGGAGGGGGTCCCGATGGGACCCCCGAACCGCACCAAGGCGGGGACGTAAATTTACGCCCTTGTGCCTGTACGAGCCATGTTGTGGCCGTATATGTGCGTGCGGGGGTCCTTAAGTGGTTAAAGGAACCTATTTAGAAAATAAAAAACTAACCTTAACAAAATGTCAATGGGGAAACCGCTTCAAATACAGGCAGAGGTGGACATAACTGTGCAGCTGTCCAACCCTCCCTATCATTGCCAAATGCCAGGCCCCTCTGACAGATTCGATCGTGTGTACGGGCAAACAGACGGATTTGGCCAGCCGACAGATTTAAAATCATGCTTTCAAATCTGTCAGCTGGAAACCCGTCGGACAGATATGTCTGCTGGTTAGTACGCTAACCAGCAGATATATCTGCTCGCACATGCGTCGAATGGATTTGACGCATGGGCGGAAGTAATTTACTTCTTGGTGCGGTGACGTGGCGGCGTCAACGTCACTGCCACGTCACCGCCACGTCAGCGCGCTGTCTGCCGGCGGGGATTTTGGTTTGATCGTGTGTACACGATCAAACCAATACATCCCAGCAAACAGATCTGTTCAAATCGGTCTGTCCGACCGATTTGAACAGATATATTTGCTCGTGTGTACGGGGCCTGAGACTTTTAGGTAGTGTTATGCCGGGTACACACGATCATTTTTTTAAAACGTCATTTAAAATGATCGTGTGTGGGCTTCACATCGTTTTTCATCTTCTGAAAAACGACAAAAAATATCGAGCATGCTGCATTTTTTAACATCGTTTTAAAAAAATAAAAATTTTGTGTTGTAAAAAATGATCGTGTGTGGGCTAAAACGACGTTAAAAACAAAGTTTTAAACCAGTGCATGCTCAGAAGCAAGCTATGAGACGGGAGCTTGAATGGAACTTCCCCTTTAGAGTGCCGTCGTACGTGTTGTACGTCACCGTGCTTTGTTCATCATTCCTTAAAACGATGGTGTGTGGGCAACATCGTTTTTAATGATGAAGTTGGAAAAACGTAATTTTTTCTACATGCTGAAAAACATTGTTTTTTTTCATGCAGAAAAACGTTTGTGTGTACGCGGCATGAGAGCTTGTTTATTGCCTTTAGTCCACAACTATAATGGGCAGCCTCAATGGCCAGTAAGAAGGGATGGGCAAGTTTTGGCACCCATTAACCACTTAAGACCCGGACCAAAATGCAGGTAAAGGACCTTGCCCCTTTTTGCGATTCGGCACTGCGTCGCTTTAACTGACAATTGCGCGGTCGTGCGACGTGGCTCCCAAACAAAATTGGCGTCCTTTTTTCCCCACAAATAGAGCTTTCTTTTGGTGGTATTTGATCACCTCTGCGGTTTTTATTTTTTGCGCTATAAACAAAAATAGAGCGACAATTTAAAAAAAAATGCAATATTTTTTACTTTTTGCTATAATAAATATCCCCCAAAAATATATAAAAAAACATATTTTTTTCTCAGTTTAGGCCGATACGTATTCTTCTACCTATTTTTGGTAAAAAAAATCGCAATAAGCGTTTATCGGTTGGTTTTCGCCAAATTTATAGCGTTTACAATATAAGGGATAGTTTTATTGTATTTTTATTAATTATTTTTTTTTTACTACTAATAGCGGCGATCAGCGATTTTTTTTGTGACTGCGGCAATATGGCGGACACTTCGGACAATTTTGACACATTTTTGGGACAATTGTCATTTTCACAGCAAAAAATGCATTTAAATTTGCATTGTTTACTGTGGAAATGACAGTTGCAGTTTGGGAGTTAACCACAGGTGGCGCTGTAGGGGATGTGTGCCTATGTGTTGTGTTTACAACTGTAGGGGGGTGTGGCTGTAGGTGTGACGTCATCGATCGCGTCCCCCTATTACAGGGATGACGCGATCGATGCTACGGCCACAGAGAAGCACGGGGAAGCCGTGTGTACACACGGCTCTCCCCGTTCTTCCGCTCCAGGGACGGATCGCCGCACTGCAGCGGCGATCGGGTCCGCGAAGCCCGCGACCCACGGCTGGGTACTAAAATCAACGTATATATACGTTGATGTGCCCAGCCTTGCCATTCTGCCGACGTAAATGTGCAGTAGGCGGTCCTTAAGTGGTTAAGTATCAAAGCTTTGCCAGTCAGAACAGTTTGAAGGTTTATCCGGGACAGGAAAGTTTTGGAGGCTGCTCACGCTTTATACCTGAAGCAGTTACCCCCCTTTTGCCCCTAGTGACAGTCTCTTAAATTGAACTAGTAAATGGGATCTTTACTTATAGATGCTTTTATTTGGTCTAAACTAAGTCTTTCAGGCCACAGGGCATAAAGCATACTAGAGGTATGATGGTAAATGGGTAAGCCATTCAAAAAAAATCTTTATTTTTTTCATTTGTATATTCTTTATTTATTTTCTTCACCTTATAACAAAAAAAATCTTTACCACTTTAGAAGCAAATTAATTCACAGAGGAGTCCAGCACACATCCAGTTGGGTTCATGCCGGCAGATTCACTGATAAATCAATGTAACTTGCAATTGGGGTAGAATTATATCTAATAACACTCTTATAGTTCATGGAGTACTCATAACTCCAGCTATCATATACATATGTGTAAAAATAGAAGCTGCATGTGGTTACCTTTCCTTCTAAAAATGTCTAAATGTAGGAACAAATAAGGTTGTTAAAGGCCATGGTCCTTATTGTGTTTCAAGTGTCAACCATGATTAGACAAAGGTGGGGGGGGGGGTCACAGTCTGAGCATTATTTCTAAGAATAGTTTGTTTTTTATTTTAGAGACTAGCTCCAAATAGCTCCAACATTGGAAAACGTTTGAGTTTTTTTCCAGACTGGAGAACGCTGTTAAAGTTAAACACTATAAATTCAGCACAGTAATAAATAAAAGTAGATATTCACTGCAACTTAGCACCACAAACCAAAAAGCCTATTTAATTAATTTTTAATATTTAAAGCAAACTCCCCCATCCATCCATGTATCCTTGCTTTATTTTGGTAAGAAATCTCTTTGAAAAACAACCCCCTAGCAATCTTGAATAAGGGCAAATGATTCATATAGCATTTACTTCCGGTTCTTAGCTCAAGTATGCATGCAGGAGTGTGACTAGCTGAGAAAACCCCTCCTCCTCTCCTCCCTCATTTGCCTAGACAGGAAACCAGGAAGTAACTGAAGAAATGTAAAACAAAAAGTTTAAAACAAGTACCATATTTATCAGCATATAACACACACAGGCGTATAACATGCACCTTACTTTTAAGAGGAAAGTTTCAGGTAAAAAACTAAAATTTTAAATAAAGAACTTTGAAGCAAAATAAGGGTCAGTGCCCATTAATGCAGCTTTATTAATGCCCATCTGCAGCTTTACAATTGCCTATCAATGCAGCTTGACCAATGCCCATCCACAGCCTCACAATTGCCCATCAATGCAGCTTGATTAATGCCCATCTGCAGCCTCACCATTGCCCATAAATGCAGCTTAATCATTGCCCAAATGTGGCCTCACAATTGCCCATCAATGCAGCTTGATTAATGCCCATCTGTAGCCTCCCCATTGCCATGAATGCAACCTGATCAATGCCCATCTCAGGGAAGGGGTATGATGAGCTCCATCAGATTACATACAGCGAGAATCTCCTGTTTACTCAGCGGCTTCTTTAATACAAAGTCCCGCCTCCTGGGCCGCCTTATATGATAGAGAGAACACTGGTCCAATACCGACACAGGACGTCCTATTACAGAGGCCGCTGAGTAAACAGGAGATTCTCGTTGTATGTAATCTGACAGCGCTCCCCGTTCTCTCAGAGGCAGCCCAAATTGCGTATAACACGCACACACGATTTGCAACCGATTTGCAGGGTGAAAAAGTGAGTGCTATACGCCAATAAATACAGTAATTAGTACTTTCCTATCTATTTACCAATGACTGCAACATAAGGAGTTAAAATAATCAAAGTTGATTTAAAGAGTGAAGTTCCACTTTAAGAAAATACAGTTTTCCTCTCCTTAACTATTGTCAATCATATCATTGGTTCTTTGCTCCCTTTGTAGATTATCTGGTTGCCAGTAACCTGGTGTTTGGAATGGTTTCTATGTGAAGTCGCTCCTCCTCCCCAGTTTGCCATAACTGACAAAGCCTGAAGCAAAAATAAGTTCAGCTCCTTCAATGCACTTGAAAATGTCAGCTTCTTGCTCTGATTGCTGTGTACCTCCTTCAAGTTAATTAAAGCCCAATTAAAATCTCAAGTCTTGTAAATGCATATCAGGTACAGAGAAACTGCAAGTATTCAGAGTCCTACCGCTGATTATGTTTGTAAAACCATGACAGCTAGAGTGGAGAAGCCTGTCGTCTGGCAGCAGCTGCAGAGATAGCCCACTGCACTCTATGAAGTAACAATGTTCTCTCTGCAGACCTCAGTCCACTTTTGAGTCAGAGATAGAGCTTTCAGAACAGCAGGGAGTGTGAGATTTGCTGATTGGAGAGCTCCAGTTCTGACTCTGAAGGGGGCGTATCAGAGCACTGTGAGAGACCACTGCTTCCACTTAGAGTGTAGCAGTCTTTCACTACACAATACAGGCAGGGGACCGACTTTGTTACTCATGCTGTGGCTGCTTTATGAAATAAACAAAAATTAGGACTGTCACACTAAGCATTTTACTGCACTTTACTGAAACCTGATATTAGCAACTAAATCAAGCTTGATTAGGCTAGACCAGGGGACTCTAAACATTCCAACAAATTGCCGGTTTACTCCCCTTCAGGATTTTGGGGGGCTGGACTGTGACCAGCGGGAGTGAATAATGCCCCGGCCTCAGTAAGATGAGTAGTGCCCAATTGATGGTGTCAGTCGGGAGAATGGTGTCATATCATTGGTATCAGTTGCTGTAATAGTCGCCCGAGGGCCAGATAAGTGCAAACAAAGGTCCACATCTGGCCTCTGGGTCACAGTTTGGAGACCACAGGGCTAGACCCAAACCCACAGGTAAAACATAGGCTTGCACAAGAAGCTGGATAAATCTTCAATAAAAGTAGAACTATGGCCTTCTGCAGCACACAAAGTGGATGTAAACCCAATTCATGAAATCTGAGTTGGGCACATATATCTACAGTGTTTTGTTATCTCTATTCAAAGCACTTAGTCTCGTAGCTCTGTCTTGTTCCCTTGTCCTGACCAAATACTCAACAGACCAACCACGTCACTTCCGTTTTCTTTTTAAACCCACAGTATTTGGACTAATTTGTGTTTGGACACAACAGTGGCAACCAAATGCAGTCCAGTAAAGCAACATTTAAGTGTTTTCACAACACAGCGGCTAACAGTAAAAAAGTTGTCGCCACCTCGGAGGCGGACATTTTGTTGGTTAGTGTTGGAGCGGAGTAACAATCTCCGCTCATAATAGTGTGCACCAGACTGCATTCGGTTGCCACTCTTGTGAAAATGTGAAATTACTGCTTAAAAATCTGCAATTAATAATAGTTTAAAGAAACCAGAAGTGGCGTGGTTTGAGATTCTGTCAAGTTGCGTATTTTGTCAGAGCACCCTTCCTCTGTTATCAGCCTGATAACTTTAGACAACCTCTCTGAGGCCCGGAGATAGAAGTGTGTGTCGGAGGAGGATGCAATAAATAGATTAACAGTCAGCTAAACAGTTCAGAGGCACGTTCTGCATGTGTCGGGAGGGGGTGTGTTCCTTTTGTCCAATCAGCTTTCTCACAGTGTCTAGCAATGATCTCCTCCTACAGATGAATGAGGAAGTGAAAAACAGAACGTGCGCCGTCTAAACAGTAGGTAAAGGTGAAGACAGCAAATATACATGTAAAACTTATATAGGGAGATTTGTTTCATCTCTGTGTATAATCTGAGGCTGTTCACTTCACTGGGTATATGTGAGGGTTTACATCAACTTTAAATATAAGGGCCAGATTCAGGTAGTCCAGAGCATCTTTGCTCTGGAGTAACGCTTCTCATTTGCGTTGCGCTGCCGAAATTTTAGGAGCAAGTGCTGTCATTCACGAAGCACTTGCTCCTAAAGTTGCGGCAGCGCATCACAAATGAGCCGGCGGAATTCAAATTTAGCGGGTACGGGGCGTGTAGAATGCTAACTACGCGCGATCCCGCCGCCAACGTACTGCGCATGCGTCGAGTGTCAAAACATCCCTGTGCGCATGCTCCAAAATCTGTGAATGAACGTCAATGACGTCACATTCCCATTCATGACCGTTTTACGCAAGCGACGTTTTTTTTTTTTTTTCCCGACGCGATGACGACGCCTATACCTAACATAGGATACTCCAACCCCATGTAGGTATATCTATGCGCCGCGTATCCCGTCCGGAAACGTCGTATCGTCATTGCGTCGCGCCGGATTTCGATCGTGAATTGCCGATTTCCGCTCATTAACATATTTTTTGAGCGTAAATCGGCGGGAACGCCCCCGGCGCCATTTTTAAGTTGAAGTAACGATGCGATGGCGAAACTCAGTTACGCTGCTCGCATCGGAACTTCAACCCGGCGTTTCTTGTTTTCTGGTTACAGAAAACAGAAACGCCGGCTCAAAGTCACAGTTAGGCTGGCGGATCACTCGATCCGCCAGCGTAACTGTTCCTGAATCTGGCCCTAAGTGTTTTTTCTTAGTGCCTCTGCAAAGTCTCACAAATATTTATTGATTCTTCCATAAAAGTCCACCCAGTGTAGCTGTAATGGCGTGGCAACAATGCTGCACTGCTCCTGAATTCAGAGCAGAGTTGCCACCATCAGATGGGCCCTATCTGCCTTCACTACAGTGGTTATGTGGTTCTTAGCATTGTCACCACTGATTCACAAGCTTGCAGCTTGGTAATCCGCACCTAGCTACACCTAGTTCTGCCTGCTACTCACTGAATTGACAGTACTGCCTCTGTTGCTGAAACATCCCCCCTCCGAGCTGCAGTGTCTGGGAGGGGAGTGTGTGAGACACAAATGAAAGAGGATTTGGCTCAGTGGGTGGTAAAGGAACGGTTTACTTTATGAGGCGTGTACATCACATAGTAACTGGACTTGTTTAAATTGTTGTACAGGAGCCTTTAGTTAAAGGAAAACCACCATTGTATGAATACATATAATAAAGACAAAACATTTTCATAAGGCCGCTTTCACACTTGTGTGACTTGTACTGCGACTTGGGACTTTTTCAATGAGTACCATTCATATCTGTGCGAATTTAAAGTAGTCCCTGCACTTTGATGCAATTTGAGGTCTATAGACCTCGGGCCAGATCCACAAAGCACTTAAGCCGGCGTTTCACGAGATGCGTGGCGTAAGTCTAAATATGCGCCTGCGTATCTATGCGCCATATCCCCAAAACGATATACGCCTGAAATCCCGAATTTTTTGACCGACGTAATTTGGATAGACCACCGCATCGTGCGCGCAAAAATGCGCTAGACACACCATTGATTTGCTATGCAAATATGCAAATGAGGGAGATACGGTGATCCACAAAAGTAAGTTTGTGCGGTGCAGGCTACGCGCTGTGCGCATCAGCTGCACATCCTGTCTAAAGTTAGTCCTTATAAAAGCAGATTTAAATTTGAACAATCCGTCCACATGTCAGCTAAAGCAACACCGTTAGGGATGAGCTGAGCAGCCACACTTGCAGGACAACAATCTGTATGCCAACATGCCAGGGGCATCCTTGCTTATAGCTATACTACTGACTTTAGATGAGCGCAGAAGGAGGAGGGCACGGAGGAGGGCACGGGAGAGGATATACCGCACACGCATAGACATCTTTGGCATGAGTGATTCTGAGGTGTATCGCATCTTCAGATTCACCCCTCATGCCATCATGGAATTAACCACAACCCTGCAGGAGGACATCACCAGCTCAACACAATGCTCACATGCAGTGCAGCCACTGGTCAAGGTCCTGGCAACACTCCATCTCCTTGCCAGTGGCTCTTTTCACCCTAATGGGTAAATATATATTTTAGATACATTTTTTCTGTTTAGTATATATTTTATATTAGTTAATATATTAAATATATAATTTTATTTTTTATATCTAATATATATTTAATATTTTAAATATTATTATAATTATATTGTTTATTATTATTATATAATTTTTATATATATATATATATATATATATATATATATATATATATATATATATATATAGTAGTTCAACTTCCAGTTCCTCTCTGACATCTCTCAAAAACACACAATCCAAAAAACACAACGACACAACACAAACCTACAAACAGCAACAGACAATGGAACAAAAGCACCTTTCTTCAGGGAGGGAACCAAATTTGTTGTACTTTTGCAATGGAAGGGCATATGTCTGGGCCTATTTATGCCCTGGGCGTAGCTCACTAAGTATGCCGGGCCTAGTTCTTATCTCACTGATTACACCAAGCCGAGTTGTGAGCATGCGCAGAGAGGTGCTGACCATGATCTGCGTCATGCGCGCATGCGCAATCCGGCCGGCCCTTCATTTGCATGGGGTCAAGGCTCATTTCAATGGAACATGCCCACGTCCTTCCCAATTTGAATTACACCGCCGTACGCCTCGGAAATTACATTGTGCCGGCGCAAATTTGTGCGCAAATACTACGAGGATACGGTACTTGCGCCTCTACATTGAGCCGGTCTAACGTAAAGGAGATGCGCTACGCCGGTCTAAATATGCGCCAATGTACGTGAATCTGGCCCCTCATGTTTACACAGGCAGCGCATCAAAATCACAGGAAAAAATTGCGGCAAAAAATCTCAGCAAAATCGCGTGACATTCAGGTCGACCAAGTGTGAAAGGGGCATAAAGACACATTTTCACTGGAGTGCAAATATTCAAACCTTGTTTTCAGCAACACGAATCTAGGCTGTGATGTACACCGAAATCCCAAATTATACATCATTATGGCTAATATGACCCAATTGGGGATGGTAATTGCTCTACCACCCAGGGATTAAAGCTTTAGAAGTACTGTAATGATCTCTGACATACATCAGCACTGAAATAGAAGATTTAGCCGATTGAGCAGTTTTTTAAGCATGTCAAATCTGAGTGACACTCTTTTTTTTTTCTTATTGCAAAGAAGCTTTCCCCTTTTACCTAATATGACGACTCGAAGCTTTACATATGGTAAAGCTTCACTGGTATATTTGTGTTGAAAATGAACATAATTTCAGGGTATTATGCTCCCTAATTACAGCAGTTACACAGAAAATAAAGCACGCTTTGGCCGGTTGTTGGCTTCTCAGAAGAGTGTGCTGCTAAATAATTGCAGCACTACAGCTCAAATGGAGCAGAGAGAACAAAGGATGCTGCACTAAAGGAGGGGTTAGAGTTCAGGAGAAAAATATGCTTTATTAACCACTTCATGGCTATCTACAGTAGCAGCCAATCAGGTTTAAACTTTTATTTTCCAGCTGTCATTTGCAGTAAACCCTTATGGACAACATGCACAAATATATGGTGCGTAACACCGCGCTACTAATAACAATATTCTAAAGCGGCTGACACGGCTGTTTGATAGAAGCAAAGGTGAACAAAGTGTAAAAAGAAAATGTCGCGCTAAACAAATATGTAAAATGCAATTATACTGGCGTGCAATTACAACACATAATAAGTAATATATAAAAAATATTAAGAAATTATACAGAAAATTCATGCACCAAGTGTAAAAAGTCCATATCAAAAATGAAAAAGACAAATAAGTCCACTGGAATTTAAGCTGTATAGAAGTAGAGTTCCAGAAGAAAGTGATAAGGTGATGAATCAATTCCAATGTGACTCCAATGTGAGAAACCCTCCACCAATGAAGATGTAGGCTTACCAGAAATGTCGGACTCAGAAAAGCATACGCTTTATGAGTCAGACAAGCTTATAGTATACAGGTGTCCTAGGAGTCTCTCCAGACGCAGGATAACCACTCTTGTCCAGACCGATATGGATACCCACAATAAAGGTGTATGGCCAAGTCTCGACAGTATTTGCAGTCACAATACCAGAGAAGGAAAAAGGAGGGGCAACATAGTGTGATACCGTAACTTAAAGTTAAAAATTTAATAGACAAATGCACTTACAATTTTTAAGTAGTACACAGCGCATATAGACATGGATAACAGCAGTAATAAAATCTTCCCTGACGCGTTTTGTGTCATTACACGTTATCAAAGGGTGACTTACAACTGCAACCAACTTGTTTATATAGCAAAAAAAAAACATTGGACAACATGCCATAAAACAAAAACAAAAAAACAAGTGAGATAATCACAAACAGCGCTCCCTACTAATTTTAACAAGTAATCATTAAATAATAATAATAATACAAATTCTCTATGAGGTTTGGTAATATTTTATGTAAGCTTCTTTATTACTCAGAACCCTCTACTTTAGGTAGGTGCTAGAAGAGGATTTTTGTAAGTGCAGGTACATTTAATCAGGCCTAGCTTACTGCTAGGCCTGTTCATTTTGATCTGTGTGGGCTGGAAGGGCCTAGAGTACCAGCAGCTGACTCACATGCAGCATCACTTCTCGGTTACCTCCCTCTGGCTTCTAGAGGATTTTAAAAGGAAGGAGAGGAAGAGAGGTGGAGCTGCCTGGGGTGTTCTAAGGAGCCCTGACCAATCCCGAACTTGGATTGGCAGGGGGCAGGCCTCCTTAAAACCCTAGAGTCAGCTCTGCTGAGGGGGATTTGTTGGGTGGAAGAAGCTGGAGATAAAGCACTTGGTTGTCAGGGTCTTTGAGGCAATCCCCAGTTTGGGGGGGTGACCTTGGGCCTGAGGGGTTTGGGTGCAAGTCAGAGCTTTGCTAATAAACAAAGAAGGATCTGGACAGGAAGCACAGAGAGGAACCAAAAAAAGACAACGGGAGCTAGTGTTGCCGAGCAAGTCTGCAGGAGGGAGTGTAGCTGGGGAGGCATGCCAGCGCAGACTGGGAGTTTGAAGTCTGAGATTAATGTAGAGCCAGCAGGAGAGACTGTGGTGTCAAGGAGTTAGGCAACTGCAGCCAGGAGGGCTGGCAGGGCCTGAAAAGGACTGATTGGGATCAATAGTCCACCAAAGGACAGCTAGCATTAAAATACTGTACTTTTTCTTTCACTCTTTGTTGCTACACTAAAGGGGTCCGCGGTCCCTGCCTGCAAATGGCAGTTGCTAAGGCCTGTTAGAGTTGGGGCTACTATGTGCTAGCTGTGCCTGGAACCAAGTATTGTACACGAGAGAGAGAGACCACAAATAAGCATTGTGCTAGAGGAGACTGGAACTCTAGAAGTGTAAACAGAGGTTCCAACTGATCATTGTATTGATTCCATTATTGATTTTGGGCATCCCATAATTTCCCTATCCAAGTTCAAAATCCCTCAATAGAAATACAAAAACAAACAATACGGACTGTTTATTATTTCTAAAGCGGATGGGAAGGGAATGCCGGGCTGGGCAACATGATAGGTGGACCACAATATTCCGCAGCCTCTACGGAGGTACCGCTACACTTGTTATCTGAAGCATAGTGGCAGCACAATGACTTAGTGGTTAGCACTCCCACCTTGCAGCACTAGAGACATTGGTTTAAATCTCAATTGTGTTTTGACCTGCAAGAGTTTGCATGTTTTTCTTGTGCTTACATGAGTTTTCACCTACATGCCAAAGTAATGTGGGTAGGTCAGTTGGCCCTAGTATATACTCACTGCATAAGCGTGCATGTAAGATTGAGATAGGGACTATAGATTGTAAATTATGTGAGACACAAGGGTTGATTTACACAGTTACACTCTGTAAGTGCAGTTGCTCCAAAGCTTAGTAAAGGAGGTAACATTTTACAAAGAATACCCAATCACATGCAAGGAAAAAAAAACAGCATTTTGCTTGCACATGATTGTATGATGGAGGTCAGTAGAGCTCCCCCTTTTTTTTACATTCTGGAGCAATTGCATTTGCAGTGTGCAAAAAAAAAAAAAAATGCAGTTTGTTTTCCTTTAGTAAATCAACCCCACGTCTGGCAAACAAACCATTCCCCATTCTATCCAAAATTATTAATTAAAAGTATTGACTATTCTTAATCCTTATGCTGCTAGCATTAGTAAATAGATAGGAAACTATATCATATTTACTTGTTTTTTTTTTGTTTGTTTTTTCATTGAATAATTTTAATTTTGTTTATAAATTACAATGCATTTCATTAAATCAGTATTTGTAATAACACATTTCATAATATAAAGTCAAAACATAAAATAAAGCTTCTTGTGTAAATAGAAGTTAATCATATAAAGATAAATTATATTATATAACGATATATTGAATAATAAATAATATTTCATGTTAAAGTATTCATATTAAAAATAAAATATACAGAATAAAAATGAAATTAAAAATATAGGATCAATAGTCAGATATAATGATAAATAAATACCTAAAAGGGGTAAAGATAAAGTATTCATTAAAGGTACTATGAGATAGTTGGGGATAACAAACTACAATCAGGATCAAGGTCCGACTCCATGGCTTGGCATTTCCTGAGAAAGTGGGTGTACATATTCTCTACCCCAATTTATACTATAAATAAAGAAGGGAAAGGGAGGGAAAGGGAAAAAAAACATCCAGAAAGTAATATCATGTGGCATAGTAGAAAACATGGATCAAAAGTATTGGAGTATTTATCATATTTCTTTGTGTCTATAATCAAAGATTTATTTAAACCTGGAGGAAGATAGTGGTCTGTCCATGGTTTCCATACAGATTAAAATTGTACTTGTTTATTTACATTTCTTCAGTTACTTCCTGTTTTTCAGGCCTAGGCTAGGGTGACCAGACATCCCCAGTTTCAGGGGACAGTCCCCTGATTGAGGACACTGTCCCCGGACCAAGTCTGTCCCTGGTTTTGTCCCCAGATTGGATTTAATAGGGGGCTGGAGCAATTTCAAAGACAATCAGTGCAGAATTAAAATAAAATAAAAATTAGAATTACACACCCCCCATTCGCTGTGCCTACTAGAATAGGGGGTTGTATTTTTCCCATTATCTGTACCCCTTTCTTATGATCATGTGCTGGTCGGAGCGGAGGGAATATTTCTTCAGTTTCGGGCGCATGCCCATTCAGCTTCGCTCGCATGCTCTTCTGCCTTGGCTCAAATCCTGGCCAGCCACCTGCCTCTTCCTCATCTTCCCATCCAGTAGTAGCCGGGGGCCCGAAGAGTAAGACTTGAGAGGCTGTGAGGCGGCCGGGGATGGGCAGAGAGTCGCTGATTGTTGCCATTATTACTAGTAAAGAAAAAATATGTCCCCGGATTTCATTTAAAAAATCTGGTCACCTTAGCCTAGGCAAATCAGGAGTCTTCGGGAGGGGGGGGGGGGATTTCTCAGCTAAGCACACCCTCTTGCATGCATCCCTAAGCTAGGGGAGATGGATTCCAAAAAGTAAATGCTACATGAATTATCCGCCTTTACTCAGGATGACCATAGCCAAAAATGCTATTTCTCAGGGGATATGGATGGATGGATGGATAAATTAATTAAACAGCATTTTTGGTTTGGGGTGCTCTGATGAAGTGTAGTTCCGTTTTAAAGAACATAAATTAAATATACACGGCTGAAAATTAACATGTCCACTTTATTTACAGAGCTAATTCAGTGACATGGAACCCACACAAAATGATGGGCGTTCCTCTTCAGTGCTCTGCTCTTTTGGTTCGAGAAGAGGTAGGTGTCCGAGAGGGGAAACTATTGGCTTTTGAAGTGAATATTGTCATGGTAAGCCCAACTCCAGCTTGGACAAAGATTTTAAATGTTAAGGTTATAGCACCTGATAAAAATAAACAGCAGGACTGGCTTCTGCTGTACTCACCTGATCTCCAGTGCTGTCCCCCTAAAGACTCACCAATTTGGCGCTGTGATGCTGCTCCCCTTCCAGGTTGACAAACGCCTTTGGTTGGTAAAACAGCTCCTGTATATGTATTTCATATGCATTTTTATTTCTGTATTTAGCTGCTTGCCTGGAGTCTATCTTGAGGTAGAAGGACAAGTAATGCCGCGTACACACGGTCATTTTTTGCGATGAAAAAAAACGACGTTTTCTGTGAAGTAAAAAACGACGTTTTTAAAACGTCACTTTTCAAAGACGATGTTGCATACACACCATCGTTTTTTCACAAAAAGCAAGGTTACGTTCACCACTCTTTTCCATTGAAGCTCGCTTCATAACTAGCTTCTGGGCATGCGCGGGTTAAAAAACGTTGTTTTAAAAGACATTTTTGCTACACACGGTGACTTTTTGTGAAACAAAAAACGACGTTTTGAAAAATTACACAAAAAATTCAAGCATGTTGGAATTTTTTTTTGGTCGTTTTTTTGAAGACAAAAAACAAAGTTTTGCCCACACACGATCAATTTAAATGACGTTTTAAAAAACTTCGTTTTTTTTCATCGCAAAAAACGACCGTGTGTACGCGGCATAAGGACTAGTAGGGTCATGTAGAGACTCAGGACAAAGAGTCAAAAGAAGAAGAAGCAGAAGAAGCAGAACTGCAGCCTGAGGTTCATGTGGAATTGCAGCGGCTTTTAGCTTATTGCTGCAGTCACTTCATATGAAGGAAAGTGGATGGAGGCCAGATGTGAAGTCAGGGACACGTTATAGCAAATAATCCACTTTTTCTAAAGCACACATTCCTGTGGAAATGACTGTGCACATAAGTGGGTGCTCAAGTGACCACCAGCTGAAACCATGTCAAGTCAGAGCAAGAGAATATCACCAGCACACCAAGGATCTCCAGAACGGGTATAAAGCTTTATTTAATTCTATCACATTGTTAGAGCAGATTGCAACATTTTGGAGCCATGCAGGACCCCTGCATCTCGCATGTGACATTCCTAATGCCGGAAAAGTACACAGGGAGCTGCGGCTCAGCTCATGTGCCCCCGTAGCAAGCTGTTTGCCGTGGGGGCACTCGACAAGAGGGAGGGGCCAGAAGTGTCGGAGAGGGACCCAAGAAGAGGAGGGTTGGGGCTGCTTTGTGCAAAACCACTGCACAGAGCAGGTAAGCATAACATGTTTGTTAATTTTTAAGGAAAAAAAATGAGACTTTAGCATCACTTGAAGTTAGAAGCTGATTGGCTACCATGTACAGCTGCAGCAGAATTTGCACTCCCCAGTTTTAGTAGATCAACCACAGTGTGCCTCCATAGCAAGCAGCTTGCTATGGGGACATACGAAGAGGAGGTGGAGCCAGGAGTACCGCTGGGGGACCCAAGAAGAGGAGGATCGGGTACAATACCACTGCACAGAGCAGGTGAGTATAAGAGGTTTGTAATTTTAATTGTTAACATTTTTTAGTCTTTAGTAACACTTTAAAGTGGTTCCAAAGCCTTAAGTTTTTTCACCTTAATGCATAGAGGTGAAAAACCTTCTGTGCTGCAGCTGCCCCCCAGACCCCCTTTTTTTACCTGAGTCTAATCCAGCGATGTGCAGGAGCGCAGTGGCTCCAGCCACTGTCTGTCTCCTCATTGGACAGATTGATAGCAGCAGGAGCCATTGTCTCCCACCACTGTCAATCAAATTCTGTGACCTGGGAGCAGGGGGTATGGCTGCTCCTGCTGTCTGTGTCTCTTCTGCCAGAGGGCTTTCACACTGGGGCAATGCACTGGTGGGAGGAAAAAAAATCTCCTGCAAGCAGCATCTTTGGGGCGGTATAGGAGCGGGGTGTTTGCCTCTCCTATACTGCTCCTTTCCATTGAAATCAATGGGAAACCACAGTAATACCGCCGGCAATGCGCCTCTGCAGAGGCACATTGCCGGCAGGATTAACCCTTTTTTGGCCGATAGCAGCTGAATATTGCGGTAAATACGACAGTATATCGGCGCTAAAAATCACCACCGCACCTCACACGCCAAGTGTGAAATGGGCCTTATACCAAACTTTGCTGCAGATTCCTACCTTTTTTTATTCTGAAGAAATCTCTGTGTGTTCCTCTGTGCTGAGTGAATCTAATGGGAGTGGTTTTCTAATTATCAATCAGCTGCTGCAGAGCACTAATGAGGAAAGCTGCTGGGCCTGCATCCCTTTGGACGTGTTCCTATTGGGAGTAGTTTACCAAAAAATGAAATTTTTGTTGTCAGGGATGCCTGAAATCTGATTTGTATCTTAGAGCAGACTTCTGGGAAAAATCAGTGAGCCAATCACACAAGCAGGAAATCATGTTTTTGAGGGATTCTCCGTACACATTCTGTGTACAGAACACCTCCAGGTAGCCATGTTGCATTGCATTTTCAATAAATTACAGCGGCTACTAAGTGAAAACGAAAGGTATTTTTTAATAACATTTGTTGCAATTGTATATGCAGGGGTGGACTGACAACTCACGGGGCCCCTGGGCAATAGAAGATTATGGGGCCCCTGGGCTTGCAGATGGCCACCTTGCCAGGAGGCAGTGCAAAGGCGGGGCAGCTAAAATCTCGGGATTTTCATATCAAAAGCATGTATGTTCCAGACATATCAGGGACAGATGTAAAAAGAACACAGATTATTACATACTGTCCCTGGTTTTACTGAGCCTGGCAACCCTGATGGGGCCCCCTAGTGGCATGGGGCCCTCGGGCAGTGCCCGAGTGACTCAATGGTCAGTCCGCCCCTGTGTATATGCTATATTTATTTTTTTCATTTGCAATTTTTTTCCCCCACAAAAGTGGTTACCCTTTAAGCAAACTAAAAGGCAGCATTAATCAGTAAATTATTATAATGGTTTGCCAGGCCTGCAGCGAAAGTCTCTGTGAAATGACTGCAATTATGTTGTAGTTTAGGGGAAGCATCAGTAGTAATGTAGTCATTTCCAGATTTTTCAGGAAATACTTTGCATTGTAAGCTGTTATCTTCCACCTTTAGAATTTCTAATGCACTGGAAATGTATCCTTTGCTGTATAATTTTCTTACAGTTTCTATTATGTACTACTTATTATAATGTCGTCTGCTTATATGGAACCTTTCATTCCTTACAAAAAATATTTTGTGTTTTTAAATAAGACCAATGTTGCTGCACCTATAAATATGAAATATAAAATCTGTTTAAAATTTAATTTTTTATTTATGTAATATATATGCATTGTCTTGTAGGTTAAATAAAAAAATAAAAATACATTCTTACTGCAGCTCTGGTAATGCATTGGGTATATTTTTATTGTGTGGTACAGTCCTTGATTTAGATTTGAACTCTAATGTACATTTAGGCTGCGTACAGACGATGAGACATGTTCGCTCAAACATGTCCGACGGACCGTTTCCAGCGGACATGTCTCATCGGATTTTGTACACACCATCGGACGAAAATCCCCTCGGGCTGAGGACGCGGTGACGTGGCGGTGACGTTGACACCGCCACGTCACCACTCCAGGAAGTAAAATACTTCCACGCATGCGTCGAGTTCCATTCGACGCATGCGCAGAGATTTCTGTCCACTGGTTAGTGTACTAACCAGCGGACATATCCGACGGACATGTCTCCGGCGGACAAATTTCAAAGCATGCTTGGAAATTTGTCCGCTGGGAAAACATGTCCGCTAGCCCGTACACACGATCGGAGATGTCTGCTGAAACGGTCCGTCGGACCAGTTTCAGCAGATAAATTCGATCGTGTGTACGCGGCCTTAGAGCACAAGGTAGTGCACCACATTGTATATATGTCATTGCAAAAATTTGTACAGATATGTTTTTTCTAGGTGCTGATATGTGCTTTCAGCCTATTTAAAATGAAGAGATTGCTCTAATGAAGGGCACCTTTAATGCACATAAGTTAACATACGCATAACTGTAATTGGGCCAAAGTATTTCTGCAAGCAATTAAGCTGGGGTGATTCTTTCCTTTTTATTGTGCAGGGATTAATGCAGAACTGCAATCAGATGCATGCGTCCTACCTCTTCCAGCAAGATAAGCACTATGACCTCTCTTATGACACTGGAGACAAGGCCTTGCAATGTGGACGTCATGTGGACATTTTCAAGTTATGGCTTATGTGGCGAGCAAAGGTAAGGATAAGTCATTATCATAGCGCATTCCTGTCAACTAATGGTGGGAAGTATTGACAATTTAGGGACTGAAAGATGGGAGGAGTGTAACATGAATTAGCATATTGTGACCTAAAAACAGTGGTTGGTGGAAACCACATTTGGGCTGAAACCATAGCCTAATTAGGGTTGTGCAGCATACAAAAGCTGTGATAAGCACATGTAGCGATACCCCTGAAGGGGACGCTGAGACTACACATGTCTCTTCCCAAATTAGTGCAAGGCAGTCAGACACACAGCATCAGTCCATCCACTGTAGCTTAAGGAACAGTCTAGGCGAGTCTTTTTTTAAGTTTATTTGCTAGTAGAACCTGGGCTAGGCATCTAAAGTGATGTAGGATCCTTCAAACAACTTATATTGCTAGTAGAGGGCAACTCTCACTAAGCAGCACTAGCACTAATGTAGGTAGACTTAGACAATCCATGGTTCACAACTGAAGACCACGAAGCAGAGTAAACATGAAGATTGGCTTGGGTAAAATAAGGCTCATGACTGAGGCCTATGAATCAGCAGAGATAGAGAACCTCTACTCATGATATCCTGGTAATACAAATTTCAGAGGTGCAGACTCCAGCAAGGTAGTACAGTCCCTAGTCCAGAAAGGGAAGGGGTAGTCCAGGGATGAGCAGTCCTCTTGCCTCTCAGCATGCAGATCCTTCACTACAGGGGGAAAAAGACAACGCACCCAGGGCTCCAGACTATTTAAAGCGGAGTTCCACCCAAAAATTGAACCTCTCGCTTTTCTGGCAAACACCCCCCCCCCCCCCCAGTGTCACATTTGGCACCTTTCAGGGGGGAGCAGATACCTATATGCTCCCACTTCCGACGCTAGATTGCTGCATATTCCGTGGCGATCTATGCAGCGCCCCTCCTGCCCTGCTGTCTTCTGGGAGATGCACAGGTCCCAGAAGACAGCAAGCACCAGTAGGGAACCAGGCTGTGAAGTCGCAAGGCTTCACTTCCTGATTCTCTTACTGAAGATGCCAGCACCTGCTCCCGGGTGCAGGTGCCGAGGGACAGATTGGCTTTGGGTGAGGAAATTGCACCCTGGACAGGTAAGTGTCCTAATATTAAAAATCAGCAGCTGCAGTATTTGACTTTAATAAATACATTTTTGGCGGAACTCCGCTTTAACAGAGATCCAGCCATCATCTGGGTATACCTCTCTAGGGATTGGCCAGGCCCTACTAAATATTGAGGCCGGGTATTTGAATTCTCCCTCCCTAAACTTCAGAAGCTTCTTCTAGAGGCAGAGGGAAGCAAACAAACTCCCAGTCTGTGAGACCAGAGGCTTAACTAGAAACTTCAGGGCCCCAGTGAAAGAAACCATGAAGGGCCCCCCCTGGCTCCCGACTGACACCCTTTCCACTGATCACTTTACTCCCAGCCTTTACTGCATTAGTAATTCACCCCCATTGTTTGTGTTACAAATGTATTTGTTTTTTTTAGGCTAATTTTGAAAATATTTCTAATTTTCTTTATAGGGGACAGCAGGATTTGAAGTTCAGATTGATAAATGCTTAGATCTTGCAGAATACCTTTATAATAAAATAAAGAATCGAGAAGGATATGAAATGGTCATTGATGGAAAGGTGTGTCCTTTAACTCTTTAGCATGACTGATATGTGTATGCATGTGTTGAAAGAATGAATTCAATTACTTCTCTACTTAGTTACTTAATTATGTTGGTTTCAGACAGAATTTCCAGTCACCCCTTGTACAGTAAATTGTTCAATTTACAGCAATCTTCTTTTTCCTGTTTTGTGAGTCATTTAAATTAACCAGAAAAATGGTAAAGAATAGAGCCATTTCCTCATTCGTACGGAAACGGGTGTTAATAGAAGGATTGAATGTTATTTAAGTGGCATCATTTTTGGTAGCAGGATAAGTTTACAGAATGTTGGGAAAGTGTTTTGCTGAGCCACAATTCAGTAGCAAACTTTTCTAAAAGGAGGAGAATGGGGAAGATACATTTATGGTATGATGGTACTGGAAGCTATGGGAGTTTATCAAGTGACCAAGGGAGGAGGGGTAGATGGAGAAGAGGAGGGGTCCGAGGACAGAACCTTGGGGGACCCCTACAGAAAGAGGAATTGCAGAGGAGGAGACAAAGTTATAGGTAACACTGAAGCAGCACTGTGATACAGTATGTAGGAGGAGAACAGAGTCTTGAAGGCCAAGAGAGTGGAGTTTTTAGAGGTGGAGGGGGTGGTCAACCGTATCAAAGGCCACAGAGAGGTCTAGTAGTACGAGTATGGAGTAGTGGCCATTGTTTTAGCAGTCAGCAAATCATTTGGTGAGTTTTAGTAGGGCAGTTTCAGTGGAGTGTAGTAAGAGAAAACTGGACTGTTAGGCCGCGTACACACGACCAAATAAATCCGATCAAATCGGTCTGTCAGACCGATTTGATTGGATTTGTCTGCTGGGAGAAATTGGTTTGATCGTGTACACACGATCAAACCAAAATCCCCGCCAGCAGACAGCATGGTGACGTGGCGGTGATGTTGACGCCGCCACGTCACCGCACCAGGAAGTAAAACACTTCCGCGCATGCGTCGAATCCATTCGACGCATGCGCGGGCAGATATGTCTGCTGGTTAGCGTACTAACCAGCAGACATGTCGGGCGAACGGGTTCCCAGCAGACAGATTTTAAAGCATGCTTTAAAATCTGTCTGCTGGAAAAACCCGTCTGTCCGCCCGTACACACGATCAAATTTGTCTGCTGAAACGGTCCGTCGGACCGTTTCCAGCAGATAGATTCGATCGTGTGTACGAGGCCTAAGGGGTCAAGAAGGTTGTCAGTGAGGTAGGAGCTCATATGGTTGTAGACTAAGCAGTCTAAAAGTTTAGAAGTAAAATGGAGCATGCAGATGGGTCTTAAGTTGTTCAGGCTGGTGGGGTCCAATGAGGGCTTTTTAAATATGGGGGTAATCCATGTATGTTTTAGAGGGCAGGGGAAGGTGCCAATAGAGAAGGAGAGATTGAAGGTATGAATGAGGGAGCATAGGATAGAAGAAGAGGCTGACCATAGTACCCTGTTGGTAGTTGTGATAAAACAGGGCCCAGCGGACAGGTGGTAAGGCAGGCTTCTGAGAAAACTTTAGCTACCTCTTCTGTAGTAGTAAGGTCAAACGAGGAAAGTGTTGAGGGTGGTTTTGTACAGGGTATGTTAAGTATAATAGATGTCTGTGCAGTGGAGATGCCCCAGTGCATTAATCTTGTTTTTGAAGTGATTGGCAATCTTGTGAGCAGTGAGTGAGTTACTGAGTAGAGGTGGTGGTAGAGAAATTAGAAGTAATTAAAAGTAAAGAAGGACTGGTTGACAAAGTATTAATGAGAGTGTCAAAGTAGGCTTGTTTGGCAGCATGGAAGGAGGAATTGTATTTTAAAAAGGCAGATTTATATAGGCTGGAATTTGTTTTTTGCCACAATCGCTCCAGTGCGTGGCTATGTCTCTTAAGATCTCTGGTGTTGTCAGTCTGCCAAGGTTGTAATGTTGGCGTCATGGTGAGGCCTGATACTTTGTGTAGTGAGAGGAGCAAGAGGGTCTAATGTGGATGAAAGTGAACTGTTGTAAACAGAAGTGGCCAGGTCAGGGCAGGATAGGAGGGTGATTTTGTCATAGAAGTTGTCAGTTGCAGAGTAGAAAAGAGAAAGATTAAAGTGATAAAGGTTTCTGCGTGTATTTGTTTACAATAGTGTCTATAACCTTAAATCTATCTCCAGGATATTTGGCATCATGACTTGCTGTAAACTATTTTTTACTAAAATAGAACTATGGTCTCCCATTAAACAAATATGTGCTGCAGCACGTAAGTATAGGTGCATCTGCACTTACAGATTTCTATTATTCCCCCTGCAAATTCCTACCTATTGATCCTGCCATGGAAGTCCACCTAATGCAGCTTCCTCTTATGGAGTGGCAACGGTACTGCACTGCTCCTGAATTCAGAGCAGAGTTGCCATGCGTGTGTTGGCTGTGCCTTCCTTACACTACAGTGGGATGAGAAGATACTGCAGGTAGCATGGCTATCAGCATTTTCACTAATGAGTCACAAGTCTGGAGCTTATCAATCAGCAAATGTCCATACCTAGTCCAATCCACTGCTCTCTGAATTGACAGCACTGCCTCTGTTGCTGAAACCCTCCCACTGTGAGCTGCGGTGTCTGCGAGGGGTAGAATGTGAGACACAAATGAAAGATGATTTAGCTCATTCAGGGAAGAAAAAATAAGTTTTATTTTGTTTACTTTATGAGGCTATTGCATAACATAGTAACTGGATTTTTGACTTGTTTATACGGACATACCGGAGCCTTTATTTGTACATTTTTTGGGTGCGCTTCTTCAGTTGCCTGTTGGGTTGCCTGTCAAGTCTGCAGAAGGCATGTATAGATATCATCTCAATGGCCAACCAAAGGTGTCCTCATTCAGGGAGAGAAGTGGGAGGAGCTTAAATGTGAGCTCTTGAGGATGTGGGTTATATTAAACACTAGTTGGTCTTTGAAAATCTACATGCATCTAATATGTTCCATCTTACTCTTTACTAGCCTCAGCATACAAATGTTTGCTTTTGGTATGTACCACCCAGCCTGAGGAACATGGAGGACAATGAAGAAAGAATGGAAAGACTTATAAAGGTAACTAGTCATCTTAAATATCTAATATATAGATAACCAGAGCTTTCAGAGGTTTCTTTGATATTCTTTTCCATATAAAGGTACATGTGTTAGCTGACTTCTTTGTGAAGTTGTTATTGTTGCCTGTGTTTCTGCTGGGAAGATTTACCCTTCTATTCATCATTTTGATCATATTACCAAGCCAGAAAGTGAAAGGGTCACCAGAAGAAACAGAGACAGAACATGAAAAGAGATCTCCCTAATGGGACAAACAGGATTTTAAGGCCCTTTCCACACAGGGCGGGCTCCGTTGAAGGCCCTTTCCACACAGGGCGGGCTCCGTTGAAGTTTGCTTGCTCAGTGGGGAATCTGTCCGCTGATTCCACGCTGAGCAGGCAAATTGCTGATCCATGTCCGCTTAGACGCAGCCCACTCTCTTTTATGGGTGGTCAGATTTAAATGGACTGCCTGCCTGTCTGTCTACACCTGACTGCTATCTGATATGATCCACCAGACGGATAGGGAACGGATCACTATCCATATATTTTTAGTGGATAGAATCAGATTTTGGCGGATGTCAATGGACACATGACACCCGTCGCTCCATAGAGGAGACTGGAGGATCCAATCAGGTCCACAGGAGTAGCCGCTCCAGGTGGGAACCCAAATGAAGATCCACCGTTGCAGATATAACTCAGGTGCAGGCAATGCACTCAGCAAGGCAGGAACAAAAATTGTCTCTGGACACCCGCACTCTGAACAAACTGTAGCCTTTATAAATAGAAGGACAGCACTACAAGTCACAGCAAAAATTAAAATAAAACCTTGCTCTGATGTGTTTTGCACTGGAATTAGCTATGACTAAGCACTAATTCCAGTGCGAAATGCGTCAACAGCCAGGTTTTATTTTCATTTTTGCTGTGACTTGTAGTGCTGTCCTTCTTTTAATAAAGTCTACAATTTGTTCAGAGTGCGGCTGTCCAGAGACAATTTTTGTTCCATCCAATCAGGTGCGCCTGAAAAAAACTGACAGGTGTACCTGATTGGTCCACTAGTGTGAAAGGGAAAAAAAGGTTCTGATATACAAATTTTCTAGAAAATGAATTTTTGCTTGAACGTTGACCTCTATTTAATTTCTAGTACTATGCTTTCTTTCACATATTTAGGTTGCCCCAGTGATCAAAGCCAGAATGATGGAATATGGAACAACCATGGTCAGTTACCAGCCCCACGGAGACAAAGTCAACTTCTTCCGTATGGTTATCTCCAATCCAGCAGCAACTCATCAAGATATTGATTTCCTAATTGACGAAATAGAGCGCCTCGGACAAGATTTATAGGGAGATCATTGGGGCAGTTCAGAGGTCTTAGGTACACCATAGAATTGTCAGAGATGTGTGAATGTATTTGTAGTGCGTTACAAAGTAATTATATATTGTGCCGTAAAACATGAGTATATTTGTATTTAAATAACAATTACTCCATAGTTTTGCTTTTTTCCTATGATCACTTTAATAGTTAAATCACTTCACCCGTGCATTCATAGCACTAGGAAAAATTATACAGCGTGTACTTTAGTCTGTGTGCTTAGTTTAACAATTGCTACCTTATGTGAATGTGCCAAATGTACCAAAAAAGATATAGTTCATTTAAAAGTATACTTCCTGGGACATTTACACATTATCGATTAGAAGTCAGCATATCCATTGCCTTCATAGAGTTAGAATGAGATTCTAATTTACATTTGATATATTCAAATATTTATTTCCAAGAGTATATAAATATATATGTACTACAGATATCCTATTTTATAAAGCATAGATTTTATTTTGTATGGGTAATTAAAAGAGACAAATCTACAAAGAACATAGGATTTATGGGTTAGATCTGTATTTGAAGTTTCATGCTAATTAGAAATCAATATTTTAAATTGTATATTGAAATAATTAATTGAAGCCATATTGTTCAAACGTTATTTGTCATTTTTGTTTGGGAGAGAGTTGCCTGAGTAAAGATTTATCTATGCCAACTATTTCATTAGGAAGTAGAGGTTTTGACTTAAGTGCTTACATTTTGCAGAAGATTTAGATGTAAATCCTGGATTTCTTTTAGTTGCATCACTTCCATATATCAAATTTAAAATGTCTGCATTTTTTTTTTTTGGAACTTAGAGGTTTTATGCCAGTTATGCCATGACCAGAAATACTTTTTTTGTTTTCTCTCTCTGAAAGGCCAGAGTGTCAACGGTCTGACCTGTTATAGGAAATCAGTCTCTGTTCTTAGTCTTCATTTTAGCTGACATTCTCCTTGCCAGCAAAGTCCCTCCTTTTCTTCTTCTCATGGCTGATATCACTGTAGAAGAAATGGAGAGATGGGGCACCTCCTCTGCCCATCCTCATGGCTTGCATCATAGTAGGGGCAGTGTAAACCTCAGACACTTTTTTATCTGGCCGACATGAGTGTAAAGCCTCGTACACACGATCAGTCCATCTGATGACAGCGGTCCGAAGGACCATTGTCATCGGTTAACCATTGAAGCTGACTGATGGTCTGATGTGCCTACACACCATCGGTTAAAAAAAAATGATCGTGTTAGAACGCGGTGACGTAAAACACCACAACTTGCTAAAAAAATGAAGTTCAATGCTTCCAAGCATGCGTCGACTTGATTCTGAGCATAACAATTTTAAGCAAGTTGGGTTTTTTTTAACCGAAGGTTAAAAACCCTTTGGGGCCCACACACGATCGGGTTGTCCTCTTGTCATATCGTGTGCACGAGGCCTTAGAGTATAAGCTCCTATTCTGCTCCTCCCTTTTCTTCACATCATTGTAGGAGTGCAAAGAATTAGCACCTTGTCCGCTCCTCCCTTTGGCTGACATCACTGTAGGAGGAGTGGGGAGAAAATCACATCCTCCGCACCTCCTCCTTGCTCACATCACTGTAGGGGGACTAAAAAGGCAGAGCACATCCTCCACTCCTCCACTTGGTTGACATTAGTGAAGAAGGACTGAAAAGACAGAACATCTCCTCCACTCCTCTACCTGGTTGACCTCATTATATGAGGACTGGAGGGACAGTGCAGAGTATAATATATGTTATTTTCCCATTAAAATCAAGATATCAAGTACAAATAAGGCATCTATGCGTGCCTTGACATGCTTTTATGTTTTCCTGAGCCCACCAATAGTCCACTCAATAAAGTAGTTTTAAATAAGTAGTAACTTTCAACTCCAATTTAGTGCTCTGGCACCCACTCCTCCCCCATCATCGTATATTTCAGTGCATGCAACTTATTAAACAAGCTTTGACTTGAGATATACAATAGAGATATACAATACTTTAATGTTTGAGACCGATATTACCAAAATGGATGAGCAAATCATAAAGGAAGAATAACTTAAAGTATTGTATGTAGAAGAATGTTCTAAAACTAGGGTTCAGATTCTGTTGAGGGTAAGGCCACTTACTTTTATGAAAAGGAATTTTATAAGTAACTTAAAAGGGATTAATGAGATTTTAAAAGTAACAAACCATCTTTAATAACTAATTTCAGTACTTGAAATACTAAAATATACTAATTAAAAATTGAGAGGATAGGTTTATCAAAATTTTCCGACAAGTAATGGCTATCTTGGACTTCTTCAAATTAAATTGGACCTCAGATTTTTTATCAGATTTCTTCCAAATGCAATAGTATGAGAAAGTGGTATTAGATAATACATTATATATATATATCTATATATATATAGATATATATATTACTGCTTGCTTGTTTTGCCTGTAAAGCCTGCTGGGGTATACTTTTTGTCCAGTGGGACATCTGGATATCTACACATTTTGCTGGGTCTCCAAACATGCCTGACTAAAGGGTTCTTCAGAAATCTATAGCAGTGAAAGGATGACATTAACCTATAATATATGAGTAGGGGCGGACTGACAACTCATGGGGTCCCCAGACAATAGGAGATTTTTGTGCCCCGGGCAATAGGGGATTATGGGGCCCCCAGGCAATAGGAGATTATGGAGCCCCCAGGCAATAGATTATGGGGCCACACAGTATACACACACACACATACATTATGCATACACAGTATACACACACTGAGAAGGTACTGGAGAGTAGTGATGAGCGGAATACGCCATATTCGATTTCGCGATATTTCGCGAATATTTTGAAGAATATTCGCAAATATTCGTTAATGTCGAATATTCGTGATATTTTATAAAAAAAAAAAAAAAAATTGCGAATTTTCGCCAATGCGAAATTTTGCGATTTTTTATTTATTTTTTTATAAAATATCACGAATATTCGATATTTACGAATATTCGGTATATTTTATATAAAAAAAAAAAACGAAATTTCACATATGCGGTCGCGAATATTCGTTAATATCGAATATTCGTGATATTTTATAAAAAAAAAAAAAAAAAAAATGCGAATTTTCGCCAATGCGAAATTTCGCTAATGCATAAAAAAAATTGCGAAATTTCGCATATGCGAAAGCGAAAATGATTGCGAAATTTCGCTATTTTTTTTGGATAAAATATCACGAATATTCGATATTTACGAATATTCGCTATATTTTATAAAAAAAAAAAAAAAATTGCAAAATTTCGCTATTGCGAAATTCGCGAATGCGAAATTGATTGCGAATTTTTTTGCGAAATTTATTGCGAAATTTGAAAAATACGAATATTCGAAATAGCGAATATTCGCCGCGATATTCGAGATATTCGCGAATACTCGAATATGCAATATTCGTAGCGAATATTCGCAAAGCGAATATTCGTGAGCAACACTACTGGAGAGGCAGGGCAGCTATAATCTTGGGATTTTTAGACCAAAAGAATGTCGGTAAGGGACATTTCAGGGACAGATGTAAAAACACAAAGATTTTTACATACTGTCCCTGGTTTTACTGAGGCTGGCAACCCTGATGGGTCCCCCTAGTAGCATGGGGCCCTCAGGCAGTGCCCGAGTGCCCGAATGGTCAGTCCACCCCTGTAATATGAGGGAGGTTTACAGATGTAAAGTATATTACATCATTTTCTAAAATGTAAAACATGTAAAAGGAAATATCTTGATGTAAATAATCTTATAAATAAGAGTTAGCATGCACTTCTATGTAAAGTTTGTAAATATATATAGTATGTACATAAGGACAACTTCACCTCCTTTTCGCAAGGCAAGTCTATGAGTCGGCCCACCACTGAAAACAATATAGTACATTCCCTCAGTGGCTAATATTACATCTCAACAGTTAGGTTTTTAGGCAGCTAGTGTAGCAGCTATTGCAATAACAATAATGTAAACATGTTAAGGAGACATAAAAAAAATGTGAAAATAAAATCAGTTCTATATTGAAAATACTTAAAAACATACTTCCCTCTAATATTTGTGTTCAAATTACCAAGCATATAGTGAGTTTTTTAGTTTGACAAATTTTTTTTGTCTTATGCATAGTTTGGACGTTTTACATCAGTTTAGGTTATAGTTTCTTATGCTCCGCAGTACCATTATATTTTTAATTACTGCACATATTTAGATTACCTATATCTTTTAGTGAAAGAAAATAAATGAGCAAATTGTATATATTATTTAAGGATGGATCATGTGGGAGGCCCATGTGACTCTAACAGCGTTTTTTAACAGTTAGGATAGCCCCACACTTGTGAGTTGTGGTAACACACATTTATGCACTAGCAGTTGTGATGTGTGTTGTGTGTCTATTCTTTTAGAATGGCATCCCAATGCACAGATACAATCGTCAGTAATGCACTTATGCTACAGTGTACTTCAAAATAAATACTGTGCATTGTTGTGGGCTGCATTGACACAAACAATTTGGTTAAAAATTTTCGTACATTGAGATGCACTGAATTATCCCTATGTGAGTGGACTGTCTTAGGCCGCGTACACACGATGAGACATGTCCGCTCAAACATGTCCGATGGACCATTTGCAGCGGACATGTCTCATTTTGGTCCGATGGCGTGTACACACCATCGGACGAAAATCCCCTCGGGCTGAGGACGCGGTGACGTGGTGGTGACGTTGACGCCGCCACGTCACCACTCCAGGAGGTAAAATACTTCCACGCATGCGTCGAATCCATTTGAAGCATGCTTTGAAATTTGTCCGATGGACAAACCTGTCCGCTAGGTCGTACACACGATCGGAGATTTCTACTAAAACGGTCCGTCAGACCAGTTTCAGCAGATAAATTTGATCATGTGTACGTGGCCTTAAAGTGGTTGTAAACTCCATTCATGAAATTTGACTTAAGCACATATATCTGTTTACATATCTCTCTCCAAAGCTCCAAGTGCAGTGTCTTTCTGCTGCTCCGTTGCTCTGTTATCAGCAGAGTCACTTTTGACAAGTTCTCCGACACATGAGATAACAACAGCTGAAAATGTGTGTCGGGGAGGGAGATTAGCAGAGAGCTGGTCTATTCAGATAACAGCTTTGCATGTTCCTTCATTCCTCTCCCTCCTTCCTCTGTGGAGGGGGGGTGTGCCTTTCCTCCAATCAGCTCTGATGCAGTGTATGCCCAGACTCCCCACCCACTGCTGAAACAGGAAGAAAGATTTATAACACAATCTGAACTTTATAAAGAGTGTAGACATGGGAAGACTGCAGATATACAAGTAAAACTTGTTTTATCTCTGTGTATCATTTGAGGCTGTTCACTTTACTGGGTATATGTGAGGGTTTACATCTGCTTTTATGTCTATATATTCACAAGTATGAAGGTATCATTAGAGCTGTACATTAGGTAAATATAAAACAACATTAATTTATAAAAAAAAAATATGTAAATGTCAGAACTGGCTGGGCCCAACGGATACCTGTACAATCCGCATGTAACAATAATAAAACCAGAGAGAAAAGGGCAACTTTAAGTCAGCCAACTAAGACCTCATGAATACAAGCTAACCCTAAAATAAAAGAACTGCTAGCAGTTGAAAATGTGCATTTTATCAATCATTTATGCGCATTCATGCTTTTTTGAGTATTTTTTTTCCTTTTTTTTTCGAACACTCCTCTTAGCTAATTTTTCACTCCCAAATTACCACAACGCATCACAAAACATTATTTATCGATTTCCAGATAGATCAGATAGATAGATAGATAGTAAGATAAATCGATAGATAGATAAAAAAGAGAGATATACAAAATATATATATATATAAAGAAAAAGAAAACAAAATGCCGAAATGGTTCAAAATAATCAATAACATTTTAAAAATGTATAGACATTAATATATTAAATATATATATATATATATATATATATATATATATATATATATAATTTTAATAATAAAAATGTCTCTCTCTGTCTCTATCTATCTATCTATCTATCTATCTATCTATCTATCTATATATATACAGTATATGATTAAACCTTAAAAAGCATGTGCGCTGGTGTATGTTGTACAGGGGCAGTGAGGGGTTGTGTGATGCGTTGTTACAAATCATACTGTTTACGATTTTTTTTCTTTTTTTAGTTAAATTGAAGTGTTGCAAAATTATATTTTATTTAACTTTTTGTGCTGCAGTGTGATAAATTGCGCTGCATAAAAATGCAAAGATCCTGCATTTTTACACAGCACAAGACACTGCACATGTATAGCGTGAACAGGGCACATAGGAAGCAATTGTTATCTATATGCCCTTGCATTGATAAGATCATCGCAGCACAGCGGACGAGGTGTGAATGAGTCCTAATGGATACAGCATGTGTCTACAAAATTGCTTATCATAGTACCTCATCCTATGATATTACATTTAAAAAAGCAAGCAGAAATCTACTTTAAATAAATTTTTCTATACAAGATCCCATTAATGATCACTCACTTTCCTTTAGAAAACTCCTAAGCCTCGTACACACGATCGGATATCTGATGGAATCTAATCCGATGGATTTTTTTGTCGGATATCCGATAAAGCTGACTTTCATCAGTCTTGCCTACACACCATTAGTCAAAAATCCGACCGTGCCAAAACGCGGTGATGTACAACACTACGACGTGCTGAGAAAAATTAAGTTCAATGCTTACGAGCATGCATGGACTTGATTCTGAGCATGTGTGGATTTTTGACCGATGGACTTCCACACAGACAATCGTTTTTTTTCTATCGTTTTTTTATCCATTTAAAACATGTTCTTTTTTTTTTCACCGATGCAAAACAAAACGATGGGGCCCACACACGATCACTTTGTCCAATGAAAACGGTCCATCGGTCTGTTTTCATTGGACAAACCGATCGTGTGTACAGGGCTTTAGTCTTATAAAATGCACAATCAGTACGCACTGGTTTTAATACTTGACCTATTTGCTACAAATTGCTATGTATATTAATGAAGTCCCCTATTTCCTGATACATGTATAAATGGCAAGTTATAGGCACTGGAGCTGTTTGGTTATGAAAACAGGAAAGAAATAATATAATAGAGAATTATTCTATAGGTTTTGTTTTTTGATTCTTCTGTAAAAAAAAAAAAAAAATGCTTCCTAAAGTTGCTTAATTATATGTTTGCATCTGTATTTTAAAAAAATATGCACAGTATATGTACATTTTTATTCATTATTAGACAAGCATGTATATTGTTTTCTTTGGAATATATGTTCACCGGAAATTAATAGAACTTCAAGATGGTATATTCAGATGTAGTCTTAAAGCAACCCCCCTTCTTTTCCCAAGCCAGATTTATGCATTTTTCCTGATCAACAAAAGCCAGGCTACGCTTGTGAATAGAGCTGATTTCAGCTGATTGCTGTTAATGTTTCTATTTCTTTTTTGCTTAGTATAAATTGATGGTCTCTTTGTTAAATGTTGAATGTTCATACCAAATGCAGCAACCACCATGGACTAATAGAGGTAAAGAAATTAAAAAGTATATTTTCTCAGCCACCTTGTATTAAAAAAATATTACACTGATTAGCAGTCGAGTGAGCATTCAGAGCTTGGGTCCATTAGGTATTTCTGCATCTAAAATATCTAAAGCCATAGCAATTTAAATCATTACACTCATTACTATTCAGCAATAGCAGGAGAGCCAAGATGACTGCATCACACAAGGATCTATTGTTGATTAGCTTTTAAATGACACCTATTGGGAGCCATTTTCAAATCCAGAGCCTGGAAAATTGTCTGTCTCAAAAAGAGACATTTTAAGAGTTATGATAATGAAATACATTAATCTCATATGAACAAAAATAAGAAGAAAAGTAGTAAAATAAGAATTCTGGAAATATTAATACAACTTTGTATTACTTAGTTTTGTTTTCAAGACCAAAATAAGTTCCAGTGGATTTCTGTCCCTCTCAGGAGCCCTCCCTTGTTTTATTCCTCCATCTGAAAATGTATACTTACTAATATGTACTTCCTTGCCCCCTCACCACATCGGGAGTCCAATCTGGGTGAACTTCAGTATCTGAAGGTGTTGGAGCTTAATTAGGTGGCTGATCACTGTCCCTTCAATCTTGACAGTTTTCAGCCTTACAATTGAACACTCAGGCCCAAGCACTGTAACATGAGCATTGGAACAATGGAGCAAGAAGGCCCCCTAGAAGGCTAGAAAATGTCCACAGAATTCTTCCCCTGCACAAGATGGTCATTCATATATAGAGACCTGATGGCTGAAATAAATATCTGAAGCCTGAAGAACTGTGCCTCTACATTGGACCTCTAAAGTTCTTAAAGGGGTTGTATTTTTATTTTCTGAATGGGTTCCTTTAAGCTAGTGCATTGTTGGTTCACTTGCCTTTTCCTTCCAAATTCCTTCCAAATGTTTTTTTTTCTTTGTCTAAATTTCTCACTTCCTGTTCCTCCTCAGTAAGCTGTTCTGTCTGACTAAACCCCAGCCAGAACAGCTCGGATGATGGGGGCAAGCTTACTGAGGAGAAACAGGAAGTAAGAAATTCAGACAAAGAAAGAAAAACATTTAGAAGGGAAATTGAAAGAAAAGGTTAGTGAACAATGCACTAGCTTAAAGGAACCTATTTAGAAAATACAAAACAGACCTTTAAAACCCCTTTAATGGCTTTTAAGCTTCCACACCCACAGATTTAATTGTCAAATCAACAGCTGTGTTACATGAGGGTTTCCCTGGTTGGATATAGTTTAAATGGATGTTTTATGTAGGCCCTCACACTAGATTTTGGTAGATTCTATTCATCAGATTTCAAACTGAATAAAGATGTTTCTCAAAAGCATTAAAAGTAGACCAATACTTCAGAATCTTCAATACGCCAACTTGGGGAAGAATCTTCCATCCTGTACTACTTGCAAAAAAAGGAGTTTCTACAGTCATAAAAAGAGTAGACCAATGCTTCAGAACCCTCCATATTTAAGCAAGAATCGCCCATTGTGTTCCACTTGTTCTACTTACCTTGGGAACATGATCACCTATCCCTAAATTCACTCACTTAGATCATTGTTATCATAAAAAATAAAAAGAAGAATAAATGAATGGAAAAAAAAAAGAACATTTTTACTGATAGAAAACCCAGAGCCTTAAAATATTAGCTTTCTAATGGCATAAATCAAATCACCTTAAATTACTTACAAGTTTAATCATCCAATTTCCATTAAAATTTAATTTTATTGACCCAATTGCCAGCTGTCCACTTTTGGCATGCTTTTTAATTCTTGAAACTTAAAGAGGAGGAGCCCAGCAAAATTAGGGGTGCTACACTAAGGTATTGATAGGTCAAGATGGATCATGGGCAGGGTTCGAAGTTATTTTAGATTTTACAGTGTTGGAAGCTATGAATTGTTTTCGATTCCAAGTTATCAGTTCTGAAGATAGATTCAGTGGAACAATTGCTTCCACTAGCTTCTGTGTAGATAGATAACCCAAGTTCAGTTTCATTTTTCCAACATGTTGTTTAAACTTTACATTTTGCCGCGTTCTGCGATATCTCTAATTTAAAAAATGAAGTGCAATGTGTGAATGTGTTTTTGCACACATACTTTGGTGTTGATCTCATGTCACTCAGATGTGAATTAAGAAAAAAGAAAAAGAAAAAAAAGAATAACAAATTTGTCCGTAACTGTGCCGCCTTTCTTCTATTTAATATTACTGTCTCGTCACCTCAGATTGAGGTTGTGTAGAGTGTTGCAGTTCAACCTGTGTTGCTGTATAAGCTTTGTACAATATATTATTGAGATGAGTTTTATTTTTAGTAACTCTTGTATCAATGTTGTTCTTGTGAAATCCGCTTATTATTACAGATTTTAATATCTACTTTTCTTATGAGAAAATAAAATCGCTGTCGATAGCACAAATGAATATAAAAATACCCTTTACCTGTTGATTAGTTAAAGATTTTTAATATGTCTTTGTGATAGAAGCACTGCCAATCCATAAGAGAGAATAGACCAAATATGCCCTTTTATTTTCTGGTAAGATTACCTGCACATGAACTGTATGGGAATGTTCAGATGGTGGTTGTGACTGTCATACAGTACAATGTACAATGTTCCTTTCTTTCAGTGTCTTAACAAGCGTATTTACGGGTCTTTGTTTAACCTAAAACTGTTGTGAAATAAGGAAAATTCTGTTTTCTCTGTACAGGGAGAACAGAAAATTCTGGTGACCAAATAAACAGATCTGTGTTTTATGAAAGTGTTGTATTTTATCAATGTTGTCTATTAAAGCCTAATAAAGATGTATAATTAAACCAGTGAACTGAAAAAAAAAATTATTATTATTATCATTAGAAATGTATTTTATTATTATAGGAATTATTGTTGTTAGATTATAATATACATTTTTTTTTATTTCTTGAATTTTTGTAGATTTATTTTTTATTTTTGCATATACAGTGGAACCTCGGTTTAAGAGTAACTTGGTTTGAGAGCTTATTGATTTGCAAGCAACTTTTTTAAATTCTAACTCAGTTTGCGAGTGTTGACTCGTAAGACGAGCAGAATTCAAGCTAAATAGGCCTGCAGTACCACATTTGGCATGAGGTACGGGGCGCAGAAGCCGAGCAGAGACAAAAATAGGCTCATTTGGCCTGAGGTATGGGGGCACAGGAGCCGAGAAAAGCCAAACATTGGCCTGCAGTACCTCATTTGGCCTAAGGAAACAAGTCAAAGTGTCCTCTGGCCTTTCCGGCTGCTTTCGGCGCTCTCTGGCGCCCCCACCTCGGTAATGCATCCCATTGAATTCAATGCGGAACAAATTATTTTCGTTTCCATTGACTAATGGAGAAAAATCGCTTTGATATGCGAGTACTTTGGAATACGAGCATACTCCTGGAACGTATGTTAAAAATTGTGTTACTGCGCCAATCCTACAACCTCATTATTGTGATGGTGAACCCCATATAGTTGTTAACATTTGTGCTATATACGCAAAGAAAAATAATAATAATAATAATAATAATAATACCATATACCAAATATCAGTGATATCAGTGATAAAAATATAAATAAAATTAAAATGAAATAAAATAAACTGTGTCCATAAAAAATCCAATAATAAAAAGAAAGTCCAATAATGTAGTGCTCCGTGCTGTAACAAATAAGTGACTGCTACTCCACCAAATCATGCCCCCGTCACCAACTTCTGAAGTGGGCACACACCAGAACTAAGTATAAAGTACGCCTGTAGTTTTATCCTGGGTAGATCTCTCCTCTGACCACGGCCAATCCGCAATCCACCTTCACCAATGCACTCCAAATAATCCTCTCATAGGGTTTCTGGTTATTACTCTTTCTTGGAAGACAAAGGACTAATCATAGCGTAGTATGTCTTAAATGTTATTGTAAAATGTAAAATATAAAATCGCACTCACAAGGTTAAGTGCCTCCAGACCTGTACCAAGTCTTTCCAGCAGTGCCGAGCGAAAGGCGCTTACAAGTGTGTGGATCCTTCTGGTCGGCGTACGCTCCACGCCTCCGTAGCGGTGCAGGTCAATGGCAGGAGGTGACGTATGATGTAAGACGTCCAACGTGTTACCCAGAAGCCTCTACGCATTTCACAATCCACCGTGCGTCACCAGGAAGCACTTCCTGACAGTATTCAGAGATATGGGGTTCAATTATATATTTTTTCGAAATTAAGAATAGGTTTCGTTTTTATAATGTTTGTTTAACATTAAGTATATGGGTGAGGTGGGGAGTTAAATGTTCACTTTAAGAGTTAAAGTGGTTGTAAGCCTCAGACAGGAAATATGAACAAAGCATAGCCCTATATAGTGTGTATTTGTCTCAATTAAGAGCACTAAGTGTAATTTCTGTCTGCTGCTTCATACCTCTACTATCAGCATAAATCACTTCTGACAAGTTTTCCTCCAGCTGATTTACATATTCAGATATGTTCCTGTGTGCTGTGTGAAGGGAGGGTGGTGTCCCTTCCCTCCAATAAACTCTCAGAACTCTCCTCACTGAACTATGCAGAGTGTTATTTCAGCTCTCTGCCCTCTGTTTCCTGACAGCTCAGACAAGTTGTATAGATTCTGCACTTAGAATGGCTGTAGAGCAGGGGTCGTCAACCCCCGGTCTGTGGCCCACTACCAGGCCGCGGCACTTCTGCAGCCGGGCCGCGTGTGCAAGCAGGCGGCATGAGAGAGCCCCACATGCAGCCTGTGGCACTCTGCCATTCGGACCGCCTCGGTACCGCGGGGAAACTTTTCTTCCTCTTGCCGTCACTCTGTAATCCTCACAGAGCGGACAGCGGGAGGCTAGACAATTCCGGGTGGAGGGCGGAGCCGGCCGAGGTTATCAAACAGGCGATTGGCTGCTAGGACTGTCCTTCATCCCAGCAGTTTTTAATGCAAAACGGTGCTATTTCGTTTTTTTTAGTTCAATATACTTCAATGGAGAAGCTGCAGAAAAGCATGTAATGTGTTTTTGCGGCAATTTGTGTTTTGTAATCTGCCCAGCAACACATTGACCCCAAAAAAATGTAAAATTGTTTTTTTTTTTTTTTTTTTTTTTTTTTTAAGGCTATTATCCGATTAATCGAAACAATAATTGGCCAACTAATCGATTATGAAAATAATTGCTAGTTGAAGCCCTAGAAGGGAGGATGGTAATTAAACATTGCATATTTAGTATCACTTTAAGGCCTGTTTCACACCTATGAATTTTTTGGTGCCTTTTCCGTTTTGCAGAAACACACTGCAGTCCATTGAACATGGTTTCCTTTGGCTCATGTTCACATCTGTGCATTTTATGGAAAGGGCCCAGGACTTTTTGGCTCCATAGACTTCAATGGATCAGAAATGCAAAATGCACCTGGAATAACTGCAACCTGCAGAATATGCGAATGCGAATTGAGTGCAGCTTAAACCGCATCCCATACGCAGAACATTTCTAAATACATTGTTTTCAATGAGGCTGGTTCACATATGTGCGATGCATTCGCACTGCGCATTGCCGAAAAACGTGTGTGTATTTTATGCCCTGCGGTGCGGCTCAGGTGCGAATTCAGGCCCATTATCTTCTATGGGTACGCAGCTGATTCGCAGATGTGTTCATTTCTCTTCAGGATTTGTCTCATTCAGATCAATACACTTCAAACCTCCCCCTCCCCTCTCCCAGGTCTCCAAATTCGCAGTTAATCTGCAGTTAAAATGCAATGGATCTGCTGAACAGTTGTCTTATCTCTCTGCAGAGATAGGAGAGCTGAAATTCGCACCGCACAATTGTGAATCCGGCCTAAAGGAACCATGAACTGAGAAAATGTAACGACTGCCTTAGCTGAACCCAAATGAAAATGAATGAATGAATGAATGAATGAAAAATTTATATAGCGCGACACATGCAAACTGAATCGCCTCTGGGCGCTTGGCTGGCTGTTATGCTGTTATGCTGTTATGCTGATTCATGTTCTTCATGGAGATTCTTTATAAATGGAACTACATGAAATACTATGGGAAACATTCCCTTGGAAAGTGCAACTTCCCTTGCAAAGTGAACAGCCTGTTTGCCTTTAGTAAATCAACCCCACTAGCTCAGAACAGGTATGAAGTTTAGGAATGTATTATTTATTTATTCATTTATTTATTACAGGTTCTTATTTACACAGCGCATTACACATATTATATATTGTACATTCACATTAGTCCCTGCCCTCAAGGAGCTTACAATCTAAGGTAGGAACTTATACTTTCCTCTGACTACACTTGCTGTGTGCTTTTTCTAGGTCAGTGACTCAGAAAATGTCCAAGCCTAAAGACAGCCAGGCATCAAGCATTAGTGTTGCTCACGAATATTCGCATTGCGAATATTCGTTACGAATATTGCATATTCGAGTATAAATCGAATATCGCAGTGAATATTCGCTATTGCGAATATTCGTATTTTTTCAAATTTATTTTTAAAACAGATCACATCCTAGTGATCTCCATCGACGTCTAAAAGCATTGCTGGTATGATTAGAGACCCTGGGCCGAGTAGCTGAGGCGATCCTTTTATGTTGCCGAATATTCGCAATGCGAATATTCGTATTACGAATATTCGCGAATGCGTTCTCTGCCTTTCCGTGTTTTGTGTATAAAAAAATAAAAAATATGGGGCAGATTCACAAAGACGTAATATTCCGCTGCGTAATCGAAATACGGTACGCTGCCGTATTTCACCAGACTCTACACCGAATTCAGGTAGTTTTTTTGCGCGTACGCTATTGTGTCGTAAATCGAAATACGTGATTAGTGAAGCATTTAAATTAAGCGCGTGCGACGATCGAACTGCGCATGCTCTGTTCAGGAATTTCCCGCCGTGCATTGCGCGAAATCACGTCGTGACGTCATTCGTTGTTTGAGTAGCGGCGTTTACGAACATTCCTATTCCCGGACGACTTACGTTAAAAATAATAAAAGACATCGGAAAACGTTGAAATTCGACGCGGGAACGACGGCCATACTTAACATGGGCTGTCTAATATTAGACCAGCAAAAAGCAGTATAGTGAAACGGAAAAAAAAGATGACTAAAGGTGCCGTAAGAGATTGCGTTGAAAGTGCGAAATTTTGTGGATTGCAGGCAAAAGCTCATTAGCATACCCTGACGGTGAAAAACAACAGGAAGTCCGCCCAGTGGCCGCAATTTTCTGGCAGCGTAGATCTGAAGGCGTACTAACACGTAATACAGTCGAAATGAAGCCCGCAGGTGTCTTTTCATGGTTTGAGGATTTCGACTAGCGTAAAAACGCCCGTAAGTCGAAATTACTCCAGTCTAACAACATTTACACAGGCGTAATCGCTTTGTGAATCTAGGCCAATAGCTTTAGTTTAGTCATATAAGTTTGTGTAAGTAGAGTTAGTGTTTAGTGCCTATTAGTTTAGTAATCCAGGAAATGATCTCCGTTTTCGCGTGTTGACGAGAATTTCGCAATCAATTTCGCATTCGCACTAGCGAAATTTCACAGTAGCGAAATTTTGCAATTTTTTTTTTTATACAATATCACGAATATTCGATATTAACGAATATTCGCGAATATTCTTCTATATATTCGCGAAATATCGCAAAATCGAATATGGCGTATTCCGCTCATCACTATCAAGCATGTTCAGAAGCAGGCCAACAATGGCAACCTCCATATTTCTTTCAGCACAAGTTCCCAGTATACTCCCTTAAAGCGGAGTTCCGCCAAATTCTTTTTTTTTTAAAGTCTACTGCAGCTGCTGACTTTTAAATATGGACACTTACCTTTCTAGGGTGCCCATGATGCCTTCCCTACTGCGCACATACTTCCCAACATTTTTGTTGAGCGGGGGGGGGGTGCCGATCGGATCGAAGTTGTTGAGTGGGGGGGTCCGCGAATCTGAGTTGTTGAGCAGGGGGGGGGGGGTTCCGCTGAGATCTGAGTTGTTGAGCGGGGGGGTTCTGTGGAGATCGGAGTTGTTGAGCTGGGGGGGGTTAAGCGGGTCTGAGTTGTTGAGCGTGGACGGTTGGGAGGTATGACTGCGCATGTGCGTGTCACGCTGAGCGATCCCACTGATCCCTGCTGTGATCTGTGACCGGTGCCCTAGAAGACAGCGGGGGGGGGGCAGAGGAGGCGCCGGACATTGCATAGATATATGCGGATACTGCGGCTATCTAATGCCCGGAAGTTGGAGCAAGTACCTGGGTTAGACAGGTATCTGCTCCCCCCTCCCCCTGAAAGGTGCCAAATGTGACACCGAAGGGAGGAGGATTCCGAAAAGCGGAAGTTCCATTTTTGGGTGGAACTCTGCTTTAAATGCAGTAACATCAAGAATTTCTGTCTGAATTAAAAACATTATCTTTTTTTGCCACAAGATGGCGATAAGATAAGCACAATGGTATTTACTGAACTATACAGTATTTGCTGAACGCTTTACAATAATTCATGTCATGCTTTTGCTTTATTAAAAAGTAGACAATTGGAAATATACTCGCAATCATTCATTAGTAAGCATACAGACACAGAACAATAGTAAAAATTATATTTGTAATAAAATATGGTATTGTTGGATGACTTGTATTCTAGTTATTGAGCAAAATGATGCTTTATGGAACGTTCATAAAAATAATAATTGAAGCACAGCAGTTAGCAAACACTGTCAACAAAAGCATACAGGGGCCTCACTGGTGATTTACTTGTACTTTGCTGATATTTAGGTTTTAAACTATAATGGAAGTATTTTTCTCTTTTCTAAAGGTCGGTTTACATCGGGATTGCATAGCAGCGTGTTATTTGAATGGACGTCCAAATAAGATTAAAGAGGAACTGCAGTCTGATCACATAATTTGTAATAAAAACATCTTTGCCATTATGAAGCTTCCCTCCAACCACTTTGCATATTATTTTATATATATTATTGTATCTATGCTGTGATTCTGTACTTGACAAATATGCTGCAGAAATCTTCCTCCGCTGAGTCTAGCTGCAATAATTTTAACTGTGGACAGCTGAAGCTGCTGCCTATTCACTTCCTGGATTTACACAGACACACAGAGGCACACCTCCAGCTCTGCAGCTCTCATTGGCCCTTTTATGACTCATCCCCCATCCCTTCCTAGCAAACTCTCATGAGAGTGAGAAAGAGAGTTGTGCATGATGTCATAAGCCTAGGCTTTTTACCAGACAAGAGACAGGAAGTGGGCTGTATAAGGCAAAAACAACAAGGGCAGAAGATTTAATAGATGGAAAGATTAAAAATGACCGAAGGTCTACTTTAAATGGCACCCCTATGCAGATCGCAAGAGCAGTGTGTTTAAATGTGGTGTGGGAAGCATATATGGAACGCGCCTTTCCGCACTGCGTTCTGATGTGAACTGGCCCGGATTTATATGTTATATGAAAAGCAGCAGCAAAATAAATTATTTCATAAAATATTCTGTATAATGTCTTCTCACTAAGATTCAAGAAAACAAGAAAAATAAATGGAGAGGTAAAACGAAATGGTCACGATAAGGTGGTGTGGGTAGGGAAGGGCGGGAGGGAGGGTGGTAAATAGAAATATGCACAAAATAATGCACAAAGGGGATATAGTCAAGAAAAGGGAGCGAGTCTGGAAACTAGAGTTTTACATTCTTTATTACCTTTTTAATATGCACTGTATTTTGTATTTGAATATCCGCACAAGTGTATGATAAATGTAAACATTGAATAAAAAAGAAATGATTTAAAAAAAAGATTCAAGTTTATGACATGAAAGAGAACCTGTTCTTTGCCTGTGTCATACACATCTTACATATGTTTCCTTGTCGCTCTGTTTACCAATTGGACTGAAGCAAAAGTGGTTATACTAAGTATATATATATATATATATATATATATATATATATATATATAAATATATATATATATATATATATATATATATATATATATATATATATATATTTGTATATATACGGTGCAGTTTGCAAGTGGTTTACCGGGGTTATGGCTGAAGCGATCAGCCATAACCCTGGTATTTATTTATTTTGTTAAGCCGGCAATTGGCTTTCTCATGAAAGTGGTCCAAATGGCTAATTAGTCGCTGGATCTCTTTCAGAGGCAGTGAGAGGGGTCAACCCTCCTGCAGCTCAATGGTGTTTCCCATGCTTACCGTTTTTACCAGCGCACCCAAAAAACAATCTGATGGTTTTGCATGGCTGGCCATAGAGGTTGCCAGAGACCAGATATTTTCTGATCACTTCTATGACCTTGGAGGACTGGAGCGGTATCACTTTCGGTCTAGGGCAGAAGTAAACAATTTTAGTTTATTTTTTTAAAGCAAAAAATCAAAAATGTTTTAGTTTTTTTGATCTTCTGCTTTCAAAAGGTAGAGGAGAGATTTGAATTTGAGGTCTTATTGACCGTAGATCTCTCCATAAGGAGGACCTGTCATCCCTTATTTTTATTACAAGGTATTACTTTCCATGTAATAGGAATAAAAGTGATAAAAAAAAAAAAAAAAAGACAGTATAAAAATGTAAGAAATAAATAAGGAAAAAAATTGAAAGCGCACCCATCCCTCCATGCTCACCCACAGTAGCGAACGCATGCATGAATCACACCACACATGTAAGATATTGTCGCAAACGTTAAGCAATAATTCTAGCACAAAAAATAAATAAAACCTCAATTTTTGGTTTAGTAATTCTAAAAAGATAAAAAATTAAAAATGAAATCGTCACTTATTTTTAAGTAACTTAATGTGTCGCCATTCCATGAGCATTGCAAATTTAAAGCGTGACATGTTAGGTATCTATTTACTCTGCGTAATATCATATTTTATATTTTACCAAAAAAGTGTGTTATATATATTGTGGCTTTTTTGCATTATAATTCATTAAAATGTATTGTAGTGTTTGAAAAAAACGCTACGCAAATACCGCGTGACATAGAATTTTTTTTCCTAGCGTCACTGCTAAAATACATAGGGCCAGATCCACATACAATTGCCCCGGCGCAGTGTATCAGAGATACACTACGCCGCCGTATCTGGAAGATTTCGCACCGCAAGTTACGGCGGCGTAGTGTATTTCTGGCGGCGGAATTCAAATCGGCGGGTAGGGGGCGTGAATCATTTAAATGAAGCGCGTCCCTGCAGCGATCGAACTGTGCATGCTCCGTTCAGAAATTTCCCACCTTGCATTGCGCGAAATTACGTCGAAACGTCAGTTTTTTTTTACTAGCGTAAATTACGTACATTCCTATTCACGGACGACTTACGCAAAAATGTAAAAAAAAAATTTGATGCGGGAACGACGGCCATACTTAACATGGCAAGTCTAACTATAGACTGGATAATAGCAGCTTTACCTATACGCCGGAAAAAGCCGACTAGCGACGACGTAAGAGAATGCGACGGCCGCTTGTACCTTCGTGGATCGCCATAAAAAGCTCGTTTGCATACCCGACGCCGAAAACGACGCGAACTACACCCAGAAATATTGCACCTACGATCCGAAGGCGTGCGAAGACGTAAGCCTGGCGGATCGAAGCCCGAAGCCGTCGTATCATGGTTTGAGGATTCAAACTAATGATACGACGTGGGTAATTTGAAAGTACGCCGGTGTATCAGTACCGGCGTACTGGCTCTGTGGATCTGGCCCATAGTGTTTGGGGATTCTAAGTCATTTTCTAGCAAAAAATACTGATTTAAATTTGTAAACAAAAAGTGGCAAAAAAGGTTTGGTCAGCAAGTGGGTAAGTAAACTTTTTGTTGTTGGCTTTACACTTTAACCAATTGTCAACATTAGGGAAAATTAGGGGGTGTTTTATAAGTCCTTTTGTAGCTTTTTGAGCTCTTTCACATGGGTGGCCAGGGGGTGGTAAAAGGTTTTTATTACTGCCCCAACCTAAAGAAGGGCATTCAGCTGCTGTTGAGCGTGACCCATTTAAACGTATGGGACTGTGCCGCCGCAACTGGCCTGCAATGTGTTTTTTTACCATTTTTAGGGTGAAAACAGTTGATAAGGAGGCGCCTCTCAAACGCTGTCTGAAAATGATCCACCGTGGATTGCTTTTTTAAGGTAGTGGCAAGCACTGCTGTATGTGTGAATGAGCCCTTGCTGTGTATTTTCATGCAGCCCATTAGTTTAATTTCAGGCAGATTCTCCTCTAAGCAGCTGTTATGCAGCTGTCACTATGACAAGCAGAACTGCTTCCAAACATTGAAATAAATATAACTCCGTCTTTGCATTCAACAAAAACAAAATGTTTTTTTGTGGGGAAAAAAAACGGTCTTCTTGCTTGACTGTTATCTTCTTTGGGAAAGCAAACAGCAAACAAAGCAAAAAAAAAAAACAACCCACACAAATTGTTCAAAAACTTTCCACGCAGATGATTTGTGCATGTCTGGGTCTGTAAAGATAAACCATAAATACAGCTTAGTACATTTGGAGAGAAAAGTGATCTCATCCATAACGATTACAAAGAAAAGTGGCTTTAGATCAGAAACATGCTCTGTTTGTGTTGTATTTGTAATGTAACACATACATGCAAAGTAATCTACAGATTATTTAGGCATTTTCTGTGTTTTCTGTGTTATGATCATATCTCATAAATAGATTTGCAGCTGCGCCCTCTTGTGGCTATATGTCAGACAGTGCATTTTGCATCTTTGCTGAATGACAATTTTTAGGTCAGATCAAAAGAAAAAAAAACTCTGCTCCAGGTAATAGTGATCCAAGTGGATTGGATGGGTTGGGTGCAGGCTCTGGCTCGCCACCGTGGTAGGAGGGAGATTGAAAAAAGATACCGCTGCACACCACCATCGATCCAACAATGATTTATTGTGTCAACATTGACTGCAACCAGGACATAGGACACAGCAAAGAGGTGACGCATTTCACACTTACAGTAACTCGTTCTTCTTCAAAACCCAATTATGTGTGCTGGTAAGGCTGTATTAATGTGTGCTGGTAAGGTCGCATTTATGGGTGCTGGTAAGGTCGCATTCATGGGTGCTGGTAAGGCCGCAATTTATGGGTGCTGATGTTACTGCATTTATGGGTGCTGGTAAGGCTGCAATTATGGGTGCTGGTAAGGCTGCAATTTTGGGTGCTGGTATAGCTGTATTTATAGGTGCTGGTATAGCTGTATTTATAGGTGCTGGGAAGGCCGCAATTATGGGTGCTGGTAAGGCTGCATTAATAGGTGCTGGTAGGGCCGCATTTATGGGTGCTGATGTTACTGCATTTATGGGTGCTGGTAAGGCCGCATTCATGGGTGCTGGTAAGGCTGCAATTTTGGGTGCTGGTATAGCTGTATTTATAGGTGCTGGTAAGTCCGCAATTATGGGTGCTGGTAAGGTTGCATTAATGGGTGCCGGTAAGGCTGCATTAATGTGTGCTGGTAAGGCCACAATTATGGGTGATGGTAAGGCCGTAATTTATGGTTGCTGATGTTACTGCATTTATGGGTGCTGGTAAGGCTGCAATTATGGGTGCTGGTATAGTTGTACTTATAGGTGCTGGTATAGCTGTATTTATAGGTGCTGGTAAGGCCGCAATTATGGGTGCTGGTAAGGCTGCATTAATGGGTGCTGGTAAGGCCGCATTTATGGGTGCTGATATTACTGCATTTATGGGTGCTGGTAAGGCCGCATTCATGGGTGCTGGTAAGGCTGCAATTATGGGTGCTGGTAAGGCTGCGTTAATCATACCTCCCAACTTTTTGAGATGGGGATGAGGGACACCTATCAGCAAAAGTATGCAGACATAAGACACACCCCGTGCAACGCCCCCTTAAAGGTGAATTGTACAAAAAACAAGATTGGTTAAACCCACGAGTACTTTTTTTTACCACCACTATTCCTTTATATTGGCTTTTGGAATTTACAAATGTAGCAATTTAGAAATCAAATGAAAGGTTTAGTGCTGGAAAACACTTGTTGATAGATAAAAAGTGCATTTTAAATACATCTATATAAATCAGATCAAAATGAGGGACAAATGAGGAGGAATGAGGGACAGAGGGACATTGCTCCAAATCAGGGACAGTCCCTCGAAATTAGGGACAGTTGGGAGCTATGCATTAATGGGTGCCGGTAAGGCTGCATTAATGGGTGCTGGTAAGGTCGCATTTATGGGTGCTGGTAAGGTCGCATTTATGGGTGCTGGTAAGGCCGCAAACTATGGGTGCTGATGTTACTGCATTTATGGGTGCTGGTAAGGCCGCATTCATGGGTGCTGGTAAGGCTGCAATTATGGGTGCTGGTATAGCTGTATTTATAGGTGCTGGTAAGGCCGCAATTATGGGTGCTGGTAAGGCTGCATTAATGGGTGCTGATGTTGCTGCATTTATGGGTGCTGGTAAGGCCGAATTTATGGGAGCTAATATTACTGCAATTATGAGTCTTGATGTTACTGCATTCATGGGTGCTTGTAAGACTGCATTTATCGGTGCTGGTAAGGCTGCATTAATGGGTGCTGGTAAGGCTGTATTTATGGGTGCTGGTAAGGCCATATTTATGGGTGCTGATATTACTGCATTTATGGGTTCTGGTAAGGCCGCATTTATGGGTGCTGTTACCGCATTTATGGGTGCTTATATTTCTGCATTTATGGGTTCTGGTAAGGCCGCATTTATGGGTGCTGACAGGGGTGTAGTTTCAGTGCTTTCCATAGGCGCCATTTTAACTTGATACGCCTCTGTTCCCAGCCCACTAATACTCACCTTCATTGAGCTGTTCCGTGCTCCATTCCTTTGTAGGAGCCAAGTGAAAATCTTATGTAAGCTCCATTTTGGTTGGCTTCAGAACCTTCATAGAAAAATGACTCTACTTCTTAAAATGCTCATTTCTAAGCTGTAATTCTGCTCCAATGGCTTCAATAAAGTCTGTATCAGTGAAGTAGGGCTGGGAAAAAAAGGGGGGGCAGAAAGGAAAGTGCCCCATGTGCTGAGTCAATGCAGGGACTTTTTTTTTTCTTCCAGTGACCCCACTGAGGCATGGACATATTTTTCTTCCAATGACATCAATGACACAGGGTCATTTGTTCCTTCCAGTGACACCACTGATGAAGGGGATTTTTTTTCTTCGGGTGACACCACCAACGTTGGGACATTTTTTTGTCTTTGCCATTGTTAGCCCCATATGTGCACACCAATTTCAAACTCTTCTGCTGCGGTGTACCACAACCATTGGAACCATTTTAGCACATGCCACAAACATTGCATACATTTTGCTCCGGGGGCACCTGGGGACTGTGCAGTTTGCCATTTACACACTGGGTACACGATAACCTTTTCCTGGCACTGCACTAATGTCATCCTACAGATTGGGAGTTCTTACTGGCTGTTTATTTGTTCCAAGTCACTGACTAAATTTGAATCTTCCAGGAAACAGGCGAGGTGGAGGGAATGTATACACTGCACAATTCATTCCTGAAGGAGTAGGAGTACATGCATATGAGAGATAAATCTCCCTGGGTTTTTCACTCTGGGTGGATCGAGTTTCTTCATTTTTGCCCTCTTAAAAAACGTTATACTACGGGAGAGGAGTCACTTTTGGATGCTGGCCAAAAAGGAATTGTTCTTCTTTTTTCCGCCCCCTATGGATTGGATGTTGGGGAAGTACCAGTCCTTTCATCCTTGGTGCCATTCTTGAGGTTATCTGCTTGGGTTTTGGGGGTGCATACCTTCCGGATGCTGGGGCGCATTTTCTCCTTTGAAGAGAGGAAATTGATACTGTACAAACTTTTCCCTGAGGAAGGATTTATACCATTTGAAACGCGTTGGAAAATTGTCCTGCACGCCCACAGCCTATTGTCCTTGGGCATGCGGTGACTTACAGTATTCGTTTGATAAGTGTTTTTTATTTCTGTCTTTGATATAGATATTTTTTGTACTTTTTGATATAATGTATTGTAATAAATGTAAACTTTTTATGACCTTAGTTGTCACATATATTTTGTTGCCTTAAAAATCCCATCTTCACCGAGGTTTTCAGTTCCACACTGCACAATTCTGGAATGCTATGTAACAGTGCGGCAGTGTTAAGATTCATGGTCATAATATGGGAAACAGCTTAAAGCGGATCTCCGCCGAAAAATCAATTTTTTAATGAGGGGCTCTTTAAATTACTAAGCGCGGTGTTTTAATAAACTCACTGCTTTCGTTCTCCCCCGCCGCTCCACTCGTTAGCAGTCCCAAATAATAACTTATATTCAGCACCGTCTCCCGTTGCCATCTTGGGTTTGGGCAGGAAGAGGAAGCCAGCATCTAATTTCCTGTTTACGGTGGATGCTGTCCCAGCATCCACCGCTACATCTTGCGCACGCGCACTGCCAAAGGTGTCCGGAGGCGGAGCGTCTCTGTTGTCATCGCAATGGCAGGCGAATGAATGAAACGTATCCACCCCGTTGTGATGATAACGAAGTCTCGCGAGATCTCGGCTCATACAGGAAATTAGGACCTCAGACAAAAGCCCCCAAAATGCACAACGACAGACAGGAACAAGGAAAAAACCAGACGAAAACCCGAGACCAGCTAAACCGGAAGCATCGGCGTTTATAAGGTACTGTAACGCCGATTTTAGTTATAATAGCCGATTCGGGATTAGTGAGCAGCGGGATTAATATTAGAGTCAGGTCAATTTAAGGGTGGAGCTCCGCTTTAATATGTGTTCTAAATATTGTGTGCAGCTGTTTATTCTCAGTGATTGGGAGTGTAAAGTAAGCTGTAACACACACCTAGAGTGTTTAGTTCTGTTTCAATGTTTTTAATGAAATTTTCGCAAAGAAAAAGGAATACAATCTTGAATGTTTAGTTCTAAGATTTTGCAGGAAGGAGGATGCCGTAATCACATTATATATAATTTATTTTCCAAGTGTGGATTTTGCTGACGGCTTTTTGGTAGCATTAAACTGCTCTATGAAAGTTAAAATTCCTTTGGCCAGATTTCTCAGAAATGGTTTAGATAAAAAAAATTGTCAATGGCTACACTTTGGGAAAACTGTCTTAAAAGGAAAATTAAGACAAATTGCAGTACTATAGACCCATTATATACTACCCAGTGGATGCCCACAACATGCAAGCTTTTCACCACACTTTTGAGTAGGGATGAGCCAAATGCACCCGGGTTCGGTTCAAGGTGGTTTTACAGACCATGACTAAAGTTCAGGTACTAGGATCTCTCCTTTTTATTTTCCTTTTAGAATGGAAATTTTCCATAGAGGTGCCTCTTCAAAAGAGGAACTAGGCTTGCCAATTGTCTACTATGCATTCCCCAATTGTTACTGGAAGAGACTGTGAAAGGGTTAATCCAGTGAGTTGTTAACTCCTGTATTTATATACCCAAATAATAAAAATGATATAAATCTATCCCCTATTGAGTAGACGGGATAATTTTTGCGCAAATATGTAGCAGAATACATATCGGCCTAAACTGATGAATACATTTTATATATATATATATATATATATATATATATATATATATACAGTGCGGAAAATAAGTATTTGAACACCCTGCTATTTTGCAAGTTCTCCCACTTGGAAATCATGGAGGGGTCTGAAATTGTCATCGTAGGTGCATGTCCACTGTGAGAGACATAATCAAAAAAAAAAATTCCAGAAATCACAATGTATGATTTTTTTAACTATTTATTTGTATGATACAGCTGCAAATAAGTATTTGAACACCTGAGAAAATCAATGTTAATATTTGGTACAGTAGCCTTTGTTTGCAATTACAGAGGTCAAACGTTTCTTGTAGTTTTTCACCAGGTTTGCACACACTGGAGGAGGGATTTTGGCCCACTCCTCCACACAGTTCTTCTCTAGATTAGTCAGGTTTCTGGGCTGTCGCTGAGAAACACGGAGTTTGAGCTCCCTCCAAAGATTCTCTATTGGGTTTAGGTCTGGAGACTGGCTAGGCCACGCCAGAACCTTGATATGCTTCTTACAGAGCCACTCCTTGGTTATCCTGGCTGTGTGCTTCGGGTCATTGCCATGTTGGAAGACCCAGCCTCGACCCATCTTCAAAGCTCTAACTGAGGGAAGGAGGTTGTTGCCCAAAATCTCGCAATACATGGCCCCGGTCACCCTCTCCTTAATACAGTGCAGTCGCCCTGTCCCATGTGCAGAAAAACACCCCCAAAGCATGATGCTACCACCCCCATGCTTCACAGTAGGGATGGTGTTCTCGGGATGGTACTCATCATTCTTCTTCCTCCAAACACGGTTAGTGGAATTATGACCAAAAAGTTCTATCTTGGTCTCATCTGACCACATGACTTTCTCCCATGACTCCTCTGGATCATCCAAATGGTCATTGGCAAACTTAAGACGGGCCTTGACATGTGCTGGTTTAAGCAGGGGAACCTTCCGTGCCATGCATGATTTCAAACCATGACGTCTTAGTGTATTACCAACAGTAACCTTGGAAACGGTGGTCCCAGCTCTTTTCAGGTCATTGACCAGCTCCTCCCGTGTAGTCCTGGGCTGATTTCTCACCTTTCTTAGGATCATTGAGACCCCACGAGGTGAGATTTTGCATGGAGCCCCAGTCCGAGGGAGATTGACAGTCATGTTTAGCTTCTTCCATTTTCTAATGATTGCTCCAACAGTGGACCTTTTTTCACCAAGCTGCTTGGCAATTTCCCCGTAGCCCTTTCCAGCCTTGTGGAGGTGTACAATTTTGTCTCTAGTGTCTTTGGACAGCTCTTTGGTCTTGGCCATATTAGTAGTTGGATTCTTACTGATTGTATGGGGTGGACAGGTGTCTTTATGCAGCTAATGACCTCAAACAGGTGCATCTAATTTAGAATAATAAATGGAGTGGAGGTGGACATTTTAAAGGCAGACTAACAGGTCTTTGAGGGTCAGAATTCTAGCTGATAGACAGGTGTTCAAATACTTCTTTGCAGCTGTATCATACAAATAAATAGTTAAAAATTCATAAATTGTGATTTCTGGATTTTTTTTTTGATTATGTCTCTCACAGTGGACATGCACCTACGATGACAATTTCAGACCCCTCCATGATTTCCAAGTGGGAGAACTTGCAAAATAGCAGGGTGTTCAAATACTTATTTTCCGCACTGTATATATATATATTTTTTTTTTGGAAATGTTTTTTAGCAGAAAGTAAAAAAAAAATTACGTATTTTTTTGAAATTGCTTTCTTTTGTTTATAGCGCAAAAAATGATCGAATTCCACCAAAAGAAAGCTGTATTTGTGGGAAAAAATGGACATAAATTTTGTTTGGGTACAATGTCACACGACCACGCAATTGTCAGTTAAAATGACACAGTGCCGTATCACAAAAAATGGCCTGGTCAGGAAGTGGGTAAATCCTTCTGGGGCTGAAGTGGTTAATTGGAAGACAGTTAACAAACATTTCTCTATGGTCTGCTTTAACCACAACAAGAGTTAAAGACAATTACTGTGCAACATTCATCTATTGATATCCAATACTTCATGCAAAAAAAATGCAGTTTTAGAAAATGTTGTTTGAGCAAATTATTTTCTATGTGAATAGTGAAATCACCGAAAAAAAAGGTAAAAGCATAAAATGCATTGATCAGTTTAACCAGGATCAAACAAAAAATTATACTTTAAAGTAGAACAATAATCAAAACTGTTTTTTTTTTTTTTTGAGAGTCATAACCCCTGTCAGTCTATTTTTTGTCATCTATATAGCATTGGGAGATTTCCCTTCACTTCCTGTCTCATAGCCAAAACCTGAACCCATTGAACGATTTCCCCTCTATTACTTTTCTGGAGACAACCCACAATTTGGGGTTTTCCTTTACTTTCAATGATAATGGTAAACAGGACAAATAAAGAGGGTGAATTTCAATAACAAGGGCACAGGTGGCAATAAAAACAAACCATTGTTATAATCTATCTCTACTCTATCCACAACTTAAAAATAAGCTCGGTTTTCACAGCGAACTAAAAAGTCTGCAGTGAAAACCGAGGGAAAAGCCATGAACCCGTCAGGAAAACTGCCATGGAGCTTTGGCTGGGTGTGTATGCTCCATGGGCACTGCCTCGCAGTGTTTCCCATAGAGTATTATTAAATCTAGCGGCAAAAAAGACGCCGGGAATCCTGATGGGAAAATAGAGAGCAAGTTCTCTACTTTCCCGTAGGGATTCCTGTCTGTTTTCCTGATGGGAAAACTGCTAGGAAGCGTACACACAAATAGTTTTCCCAGCCAAAAGCGCTCTTGGCAGTTTTCCTGTCAGGAAAACCAGTCGTGTGTACGGGGCTTTAAGTTTTACTAATGCTTTTAACAAATTAAAATATGTAGATGATCGGTGGAAATTATTTGATACAGTGAAACTGTAATGGTAAATCAAATGTGTTATAGAACGATAGTTTCTAGTTTTGAATGTTTTTTCTTTCGATTTTTCAAACCATTTACGGACAGCTTGAGCACATTACCATTGGAAAAGCAAATGATAGTTCCGTTCTCTCAAATTTATATTTTAGCCATCTATAGCCCCCAGAACCACATGGCACAGATACAGCCTGCAATTAAAGAACAACACTGTATATTTCACATAGCATGCAAGCTTGTTGGCCAACATTAGTGAAAGGCAAGGCATTCAAGAAGCAAACTAGCACTACAAGATAGCCAGTCAGTGTTTGGTAATCTAGGCCAAAGGAAATAAAAAAAAAAGTCCTCTATTAGAACATTGTAAAGGAGAACATGGTCTTCTTACAAAAGAAGACATTGATTGGGTTAGTACTTTCCCAATGATTCCATAACACATAGGGTTTATTCCGTGTTTTAGGACAGTATTGTTTTATTTCTGTTAATGACGTGATGTCTTTTTAAAGCCGCTGGCGGGCGCGCGCGCGCACCCGCCGCTCTGCTGGGATCCCGGCGCGAGTGCCCGGCGGCAACGATCGCCGCCGGGCACACGCGATTGCCCAGTAACTGAGCGGGGACGTGGAGCTCTGATTGTATCACAGAGCTCCACGTCCTGTCAGGGGGAGGAGACCGTTGCTGTGTCCCTTGTACATAGGGACACAATCAGTCACCTCCCCCAGTCACCCCCCCTCCCCCTACAGTTAGAACACTCATAGGACACACATTTAACCCCTTCCCCGCCCCCTAGTGGTTAACCCCTTCACTGCCAGTCACATTTATACAGTAATCAATGCATATTTATAGCATTGTTCACTGTATAAATGTAAATGGTCCCAAAAATGTCAGAAAAGTGTCCGAAGTGTCCGCCATAACGTCGCAGTCCCAATAAAAAAATCGCAGATCGCCGCCATTAATAGTAAAAAAATAAAATAAAAAATGCCATAAACCATACCCTATTTTGTAAACACTATAAATTTTGCGCAAACCAATCAATAAATGCTTATTGCATTTTTTTTTTACCAAAAATATGTAGAAAAATACGTATCGGCCTAAACTGAGGAAAAAAATATTTTTTTTATATATTTTTTGGAGATATTTATTATAGCAAAAAGTAAAAAATATTGCATTTTTTTCAAAATTGACGCTCTATTTTTGTAGCGCAAAAAATAAAAACCGCAGAGGTGATCAAATACCACCAAAAGAAAGCTCTATTTGTGGGAAAAAAAGGACGCCAATTTTGTTTGGGAGCCACGTCGCACGACCGCGCAATTGTCAGTTAAGGCGACGCAGTGCCGGAAGCTTAAATTTTGTCTGGGCAGGAAGGGGGTGTAGGTGCACAGTAGGCAAGTGGTTAAAGAAATAAAAACTTGATTTGAGGTTCACATTTTTCTGAACTACTTTCCAAACTTTTGATTGGAGTTAGGGATTGTTTTAGCAAACTTTGCATTTAGTTTCTGTTAATGAGCATTTGAGATCAGTTTGAAAAGCTTCTAAAATCATCCAGGATTCCTAGACAGGTACATGTGACCTATAGGAGATCCTTCAGACCTGAATTTGACCTCTTTCTAGGCTGCATCAGCCTGTTCAAAGCTGCTTTTACATTCCCATAAACTTTATGAGCGAGGAAAGCAGGTCTGACATGAACAAAAGCCAATCAACTCAAGTTATTAGGCTTTAAAAGAGTCTTTTTCAGAAAGAAAATAAAAAAGAAGAGAAAGAATTTCAGTAAAAGGTAACTGCGGTGCTTGGGTGTTAATTTTAGCCCTTTGATGTCGCTGTTCATGAGATATCTATAAAACCACACAGTGGGAGATGATAGGAGCACATAAAACTATTAGGTTGTTTAAAACAATGTTCTGACAGATGATTCTGTTAAAAAACAGCAAGAAAATATTTTTATGTTGTGTTCTAACTTAAAATTTACAGAAAATTTATCATTGTGGAATGTTTTTAATACTTACAACCAAGTAGCTAAATACATTGTTACAATCTGCTGGATTATTCTACTGTGTTTCCCCGAAAATAAGACCTGACATAATTTTCCAGGAGGGCTGCATAATTAAGCTCTACCCCAAAAATAAGCCCTAGTTTAAAATGCTTGTAAAATCCTATAATCAACTCTATTATTGTAGTATATAATGTACAATGTGTGTGTTTCTGTAATATAATTCTGAGGAAGAGAGTTTTGGCGGTTCACAGAAGTGCAGAGCGGCGCTATAATGAAGGTATTTGGCACAATAATTTTACTATTTTAGTCAAGGCACCCTTTCGAATTGTGTTCAACCCCCGGGGCACACCAGTCTGAGGGATCATTTCAGTCTGGAGTACACCAGTCTGAGGTGCTGCACCCAAGCCCCCCTTTTTTTTGCTAGTTCTGTTTTTTATTAGGCTGCTCTATTCTTGTGAAACATGCAACAAAAAGGTACTGGCATGGTTTTTGCAATATTATGTGTTAAGGTGGGTGCAAAAAAATATGCAATTGGTGGATATGTGGGGGTGCTAATAAGAAAAATGGCACACATGCGCAACTGTAAAAGGCAACCCCTTTTTTTGTGTGGTGCAGTAAAATGTGCAATTTCACACATTTTACCAAAGTGCACCTGGTGTAAAAAAAAGTCCTAAAACTTTGGTTTGTAAGGCAGAGCTATTTGGTCAGTAGGTTTTAAATCCCCCCCCCACCCCCCCAAAAAAATCTAACACAAATCCCCCTCCTAGCACAAGCAACCCCTACTAGCTACAAACCCCCTGTTCCTAAATCCCCCCTCTACCACAACTCCACTCCCTGACTCCTCCTTTGCCCTTGCTACAGCAAAATTGAACAAAGCTCTGTGTACAGTCCAACCATGTAAGGATTTCTGTGTTAAGTTCCATGTACAGAGAGGAAGGAGAGCACATCCTGTTCCTTCTTGCGCTCTCTCCCCTTTATGCTCGTCTGACCTTCCCTTAGCTACCAATGGTGTCATCGGTTGGTAGGACGCAGGTGGGCAGCTTACACAGCTTTTACGTTTGCTGGCAAAATACAGATCACAGCATAGCGGGGAAAGAGGCCAGAGGAGGAACGGGATGTGCTTTCTCTCATCTCTGTACATGGAACTTAACACAGTAATCCTTTTATAGTTGAATTGTACACAGGGCTTTGTGTCATTATGCTGCAGAACCCCTAGGGACTCTAAGTGAGTGAGTGAGTGAGTGAAAAACGTATATAGCGCAGCACATGCAAACTAAATCACCTCTGGGCGCTCGTTGTTCCTGTCTCTCTTGATATCAAAAGAGATGAGTTTTGATCTGTCTTCTGAAGGCCAAGTGGTTCTCCTCCAACCGAATGCTGATTGGTAAAGTGCTCCATAGACTGGGGCCCTGGAACGCAAATCTTCTTTTATGTATTTGTATTTGTATTTGGCTTTGGGTATCTGGAGCAGATTTTGGTCAGTGGATCGCAGAACGCGATTGGGGTTGTAAGTTTTTATTATTTCGCATAGATTTTGGGGGGCCTTCCCATGGATGCACTTATGCGTCAGACAGAGTGCTTTAAAAACAATTCTGCCTTTCACTGGTAACCAATGAAGGGTTCTCAGCGAAGGTGAGATTGATTCCTATGTTTTTTTTCCAGTCGCAAGCCTGGCAGCCGTATTTTGAACGACTTGCAGACAAGAGATTTGGTACTTAGGGTGTCCGAGGTAAAGGGCATTTGCATAGTCAAGTCTGGAGTTCACAATTGTTCCCACCACGACTGCTATGTCTTCTTTAGGAATAAAAGGAATAAGTCTACGTAGAAGGCACAGCAGATGGTGTGATCCGCTGACTACTGACCCTATTTGTGCATCCATTGTCATGTAGGTGTCAAAGATGACCCCAAGACTTTTGAGTTTGGTGCTAGGGGTGATGATTTGGCCCAAAATGGGTGGGGGTGTCCAAGTTGTTGCAGGTTGGTTCTTACGACTGGTGTGAAACAGGAGAAGTTCTGTTTTGGAGCTGTTGAGTTTAAGATAACTCTTTGTCATCCAGTTTTCTATTAAAGAGAGGCATGTCTCTAGACTGAGATGATGATCCTTTTTGTTGCAGATGCGAAAATACAGTTATGTGTCATCTGCATATGAGTGATAAAGTAGTTTTTGGCTACTGATGATTTCAAAGAGAGGGCGAAGATAGATGTTGAACAGCACCGGCGACAGAGGGGATCCTTGAGGGACACTGTGCGTTTTTCAGAAGTTAAAGGTCCCAGTTTCACTATTTGTGATCGGTTTTCCAGAAAAGAGGAGAACCATGATAGATCACTTTCTGCTACTTCTGCTAGCCGAGCCAGTATTGGTTTGTGATCTACCGTATCGAAAGCTGCTCTTAGGTCCAACAGAACTAGAAGACAAGATTCTCCTTCGTCTGCGGCCTTGAGAGCGTCATCCCATATTTTAAGTAGTGCTGTTTCCGTCCCGTGTCCAGGACGGAAACCCGATTGGAATGGGTCGAGTAGATTATAGGTATCTAGATGCTGTTGCAGCTGTTGTACCTCTACTTTCTCCATTACCTTGGAGAGGACGTTTAGGCCTGTTATGGGACGACGGTGAGTTGGGTCTTTGGGGTCGAGAGTTGGTTTCTTTAAGATCGGTTGGATTATGCCCTGTTTCAACTGGGAGGGCACTATGCCTTCCCTGAATGACTGGTTAATAAGCTGCGTGATAGGGGGAGCCAGAATACCAGCACATTCCTTCAGCAGTTTTTTGGCGATGATATCATTGGGCGCTGTGCTATTTCGCAGAGTACCGATGAGATTGTTAGTGGTATCGATGAAGATGGGTTTGAGAGTGAACTTTGTTGATTGCAGTGAAATTGTGTGGGTATTGGGGGGAATGGTTGAGGGTTGAGGGGGGGGGGGTGGTTGGAGGGGTGCTGTTTTGCTGAATGCTTTGTCGGATTCCCTCAATTTTATTGATGAAATAGTCCGACAATTCATTGCAGAATTCTTGACTATGTGTGTTGGGGGCTTCAAGACAGACTGGATTCATGGCCTGGGTGACAAGCTTAAAGAGTTCTCGGGAGCGGTTTAGGGCATTGGTGATGACATTTGAAAAGTGATTTATTTGGGCTTTGAAGATTTCTTTATGGTATTTATTTGTCTTGTAGATAGCGTGGTTTTCCTCGGAAGAGCTTCTTTTCCAGGCGGCTTCCGCCCTCCTGCGCTCTTGCTTCAGCAATGACAGCTGGTCGTTAAACCAGCTGGAGTTGTTTTTTCGGATGCAGATTTTGCGTTTTGGCATTGCTGAGTCGGCTGACTGCAGCAGAACCGTGTTGATGGCATCCAGAGTTTCTGTGGCTAATAGGTGTGGCTGGATTGTTTTTATTTTATTCTTTAATGTTGTTTTGAAGAGCTCCGAATGGAGCTTCTTCTGCGATCTCGTCCAGTGCATTGTCACTGGTTTTGATGTTTTTGTTAACCACTTAAGACCCGGACCAATACGCTGGCAAATGACCCAAGGGGTTTTTGCGATTCGGCACTGCGTCGCTTTAACAGACAATTGCGCGGTCGTGCGACGTGGCTCCCAAACAAAATGTGCGTCCTTTTTTCCCCACAAATAGAGCTTTCTTTTGGTGGTATTTGATCACCTCTGCGGTTTTTATTTTTTGCGCTATAAACAAAAATAGAGCGACAATTTAAAAAAAATGCAATATTTTTTACTTTTTGCTATAATAAATATCCCCCAAAAATATATAAAAAAACATTTTTTTTCCTCAGTTTAGGCCGATACGTATTCTTCTACATATTTTTGGTAAAAAAAAACGCAATAAGCGTTTATCGGTTGGTTTTCGCAAAATTTATAGCGTTTACAAAATAAGGGATAGTTTTATTGCATTTTTATTAATTATTTTTTTTTTACTACTAATAGCGGCGATCAGCGATTTTTTTCGTGACTGCGACAATATGGCGGACACTTCGGACAATTTTGACACATTTTTGGGACAATTGTCATTTTCACAGCAAAAAATGCATTTAAATTGCATTGTTTACTGTGGAAATGACAGTTGCAGTTTGGGAGTTAACCACAGGTGGCGCTGTAGGGAATGTGTGCCCTAATGTGTTGTTTACAACTGTAGGGGGGTGTGGCTGTAGGTGTGACGTCATCGATCGCGTCCCCCTATTACAGGGATGACGCGATCGATGCTCCGGCCACAGAGAAGCACGGGGAAGCCGTGTGTACACACGGGGAAGCCGTGTGTACACACGGCTCTCCCCGTTCTTCCGCTCCAGGGACGGATCGCCGCACTGCAGCGGCGATCGGGTCCGCGAATCCCGCGGTCCCGGTCCTGGAGCTTCGGACCTGGTCGCGGGCGCGCGCCCGCGGGCGCGCGGCCGCGACCCACGGCTGGGTACTAAAACCAACGTATATATACGTTGATGTGCCCAGCCGTGCCATTCTGCCGACGTAAATGTGCAGTAGGCGGTCCTTAAGTGGTTAAAGGGGCATTTTTGATAATAATGAACTTGATTACATGGTGGTCAGACCGTGGTAACGGCTCATTTTTGAGGATCTTTACTTCCAGATCTTGTCTGAAGATAAGATCGAGTGTGTGACCCGAAGCATGTGTGGGCCCACATACTAGTTGCTGCAGACCAAGTCCTTCCAAGTGGTCAATGCAAGCATCGGTGATGGGGTCCTGTGAGGAATTGGCCCACAGGTTGAAATCCCCAAGCAGCAAAAGATGTTTGCTGCTTAGTGTATAAGTGGAGTTGAACTCTGTTAAAGATGAGAGAAACTGCGATTTTGGACCGGGTGGTCTGTAGCAGAGTAGAATATGAGTGGTCTCCTGGATGTTTGTTTGAAGTTGTAGAGAGAGGGTTTCCATGAATGGAAGTGGGTTTTGAAGGACTGGTTTAGTGATCGTGAGGTGAGTCTTGTGGATCACTGCCAGGCCTCCTCCTCTTTGCCCTACTCTATTTTCTGTTATGATGCGATAGTTTTCTGGCACCAGTTCGTCTAGAGTAAGCCAGCTTTCTGTAATAAAGAGGCAGTCTAAATCGCATTTTAGGATGAGATCATGGATTTCTAATCGGTGTCTTACTGCCGATCTTGTGTTGACCAGAGCGCATGATATGCGCTTTGGTTGGGATGATAGAAAGTGGTGTTTGACTGTCGATCGTCGATCGATTCTAAACAGGTGTTCGGTCCTTAGGGCTTTTTTGGTGGCGACCGGTAATATTGAGGCAAACGGCTTTAACCCCGAGTATCTCAGATTAGTCATGATCACTGACGTACAGATGTCTGACATGGGGTGGGGGGATTTTCGGAGATGAGGGGGGGGGATTTGCTGAAACCTGCCTCCCTGTTTGATCCAGAGGAAGGCGAAAAAACCCTGGTCCGTGCGATGCCAATATGCCGCGGCAGGGGAAAAAAAATCCTTCCTGATCCCCTGTGGGTGATTAGATGTGTCCCTGGATCAAATGCAGATGGAAAACAAGTGAGGAGGGGGGGTGGGGGTGCTCAAATTACAGGGGGTGTACCAAGATGGATGCACCAGTAAGGATTCAGGGCTCCAGCCAGGGGTGTGCGGCTGGGAGGCTCCAATTTATGCGGGCTGAGGTGGCCCAGGAATGCCAGGTGGTGGATGGGGAACCTGCTGGGGTACAGGTGGGCTAGTTTCCTGTTTGAGGGTTGTTTTGGGGTTTGCCGGGGGTTAATAGTGCGGCGCGCCGCTAGGTCGCGGGTGAAGCCGCGGTCTTTCCTAGATTCGCGGCCGCCGATCGGTTCCACGAGGTAGCGCGAGGGCCGCCGCCGCGGCTTATCCTGAAAAGGATGGTCGCCAGCGATGCTCAAGGAGGTGGAAGAAATATCCCTGTGTCAGGGGCTTACCTTGAGGCTCCGGTGGGTGGAAGAAGGAGAGAACCAGGGGAGAACCAGGAGGTCCAGGGGAGGCGGATCGTGGGTCAGAGCGAGTCTAACAGCAGCTGCTGAGGCTGGGGGTGGAAAGCCCTGCCTATCTGGCTCCAGGAGCCGTACGTCCTACTGCTAGGAACCGCATGACGATTACTACTGGAGCTCAGTTCTAGCCCTGGGGAGGAGTCACTCTTTCAGACTCAATCCTGGAGAGCAGGAGAACAGCCTGCACAACCCTGGTTGAAAAACCTGGTCTACACAACCCAACACACATACTCCCTTTCTTTACTGAACCAGTCAGAAACAGCCCCGCTCCCAAAGATATCAGAGAGGGCCTGACTTGTAGAAGCTAGTTGGCAGATTACAACATAAAAACACTGGATTAATTGGGCAGATAAGTAAGCTTAAAAACGAAAAAGAGAATTAAAGTACCACAGGGGTGAAGTTCTTTCTTATGTAGTACGCTCTTAGATAGGTTTCTAGAAAGGTTGGGTAAAATGGATCTATTTGGCTCCCCTGTAGTCAGTTGAGCAGTGTGTGCATGCTTTGGGCTGTTCTGGGCTTCATTGGCTGCAGACTTGACTGCTTCCCCCCTGGCTTCTGGAGAATTCTATAATATAGTGGGCTGTAAGCGGCAAATCCACATTCTGTGGTCTCAGCCAATCCCTGGAGAAGGATGCCCAGTAGGTGGCTGGGGGATCTGGGACCAGGGACGGCCCTGTTCTTGTCCAGGAGGAGTAGTTTCCAGCTTGAAGGGCTGCTGCCCTACTGGGTGGCCCAGCTGTGCTCATCGAGCTATGCTGAAGTGGGGGTCCTGTTTGCTGAAGCTGTTGGACCTGATTAAGGGATTTTACTGAGGATCTGGTCTGGAGAGTTCAAAGGACAAATGTCTGGCTGATATTGGAAGGAGGCATCCACGTATTCAGGCACATTGTGAGTATAGGCCTGCGTGTGGGAGCCTAGTGACTATCTGCTACTATCTCTTGTACATTACCGTGTTTCCCCGAAAATAAGACACCGTCTTATATTTTTTTTTCCTCAAGAAATCACACTATGGCTTATTTTCGGGGGGTGTCTTATTTTTATTACAGAAAATAAAGGTTGCCTACCTGAACCACACTTGCACTTCTTAGCATTTCCTCTGTCCACCTGTAGACTGAGATTATCGTATTCTGCACGCCATTTTTGGACCATTCGGATATCCAACTTCTTCTCTTTGCACTCATCTTGTCTGGCTGTACAGAAAGATAGGCCAGCAAAGCTGATGTGGAGCAAAGTGGATCTGGGGTGATCTCTTTGGGCTCAGTAGCAGCTTTTCCCCCTATCCCCTGGTGTTTGTGTGGGGTGAGAGAGGGGTTTGCTGGTCGGTGCTGGGAGAAGCTTTACAGCTTTACACAGCGTTCTTCTCCTCACTTCAGTTCCAGTACAGTACTGTACGCCTATCACGTGTTGTTTCCCGCTCCGCGCCGCGCCGTTACGCATACGACACTACGTCTTATTATCGGAGATTCGCCACGTCTTTTTTTCGGAGATTCGACACTACATCGCTACGTCTTATTTTCGGAGGGGTGTCTTATATTTCGATCTTGTGCCGAAATCCCGCTACGGCTTATTTTCGGAGTATGTCTTATTTTCGGGGAAACACGGTAGTACCAGAGTTTGCTTGAATTGGGACAGTTCCTATAGTGTCTCAAGAGTCATTTATTCCCCTAGCTGCTACTGGAGGAACTGAACTAAGAAGGTTTGCTGAAGTGAAGAGTGTCCTTATATTACTGTAAATGGTTTCTAGAGTATCCAACAGCTCCCTGCACCCCATCAAAGCTTATTCAGCAATAAATCTAAAAAAGACAAACCCCAAGACTACTGTGTGCCTGGCTGGAGCTACTCTAACTTGGGAAGAGAGCCTGAGACAAATTAGTGGGCCCAATCGGGGGTGAGCACTACACTAAAACTCCTAGGCCCTGTACACACGAGGAGACATGTCTGATGAAAACGGTCCGCGGACCGTTTTCATCGGACATGTCTCCTGGGAAATTTTGGTCTGATGTCTGTACACACCATCAGACCAAAATCCCAGCGGACAGAGAACGCGGTGACGTAGAAGTCACCGACGTGCTCAATCCAGGAAGTTCAATGCTTCCACGCATGCGTCGAATCAATTTGACGCATGCGCGGGATTTCAGTCCGCTGGTTAGGCGTACTAACCAGCGGACATGTCCGACGGACAGGTTTCCAGCGGACAAGTTTCTAAGCATGCTTAGAAACTTTTGTCCGCTGGAAACCTGTCCGCTATAGTTTGCTAACAATGCTGCCCCTGGAACCCCAAAGAGTCCCCTCAGCTCTGCCCAATTTACCTCAGTGAACTACAAATGCATACCCCCTGACATCAAAGAACTGGTGAGCTGCAAAAATACATTTTTTGTTGAGTTTAGATAAGCTTTAATGTCCATTCAAGCATCTGAGGGTGCTTATCTTTCACGTATGTTGCCGGTTTAGCTAGTTTAAGGTTGATGACAGGTTTGGTTTACCATCCATTAGAATCTACATACATGCACAAACACACGCGCACTTAGTGTACATATACAGTAAAAGTCTTCTCATGCTATATTTTTTTTTCTTAGACTATGCAGATGGTTTAAATGGCTCTTTCTGTGATGCCTGACTTAAAACATTTGCCATGCTCCACAGAAAATACCTGGTTTGAATCTGTTCCTCGTCTCTGGAGAGTCTGGTGCTCCATGAAGAACATACAAGGGAGAAATGAGAATCAGATGTGATCGCCTGTTCCCATCTCTCAACAGGTCTGGTTTACTTTGACGCAATCTGGTTTTACCTTCAATAAATCATGAGGCGGCAGCATCTTGTTTTAATTGCTGCAGATTAAAGCAAATAAACCATATGACAAAGTCAGTGGTGATGAGACAAAGGGTAGACAGGGAGATCAAATGAAACCTCCAAACAATATAAATTTCATTGGCGGTTCAGTTTTTATACATAAAAAACAATTTGCAGAAATCTTGTTATAAGATCCCTCGCAAAGTAGAATTATAGTCTACGTTTGAATAAAGATATTTACTGCACCCATAAAACTTTAGACTTCTTCTGGATTCAGGTTTCATCCAAACCCCTTAAAGAGGAAATACAGTCTATCAGAAGAATTTTAAACGAACACGTTTGAACTTCTTAATTATCGCTCTTCCTACATTGGGTATTGTTATTAATAGTAATGGCATGTCAAATATTTAAATCCCTACCAGAACTAGTACTCTCAAACATCTGGTGGCGGCCATGTCAGCTACTGGCATCTGAAGCCACCAGACATTTGTTTACTGTGTTTTGTGCAGCTGGAAATTATTGAAATATAAATTACCTGTTGGATCTGTCTCCTATATGTCACTACCCTTCGAATTCCGCAATCGGAATTTCTGACAACAAATGTTCGATGTTATCTTTTGGTCGGAAATCCCGACTGTGTGTAGGCTCCATCGGACATTTGCTGTCAGAGTTTCCGACAACAAATGTTTGAGAGCTGGTTCTCAATTTTTCCGACAACAAAAGTTCTTGTCGGAAATTTCAATCGTTTGCATGCTATTTTGATGCACAAAAATCCTACCCATGCTCGGAATCAATTTGATGCATGCTCAGAATCATTGAACTTAATTTTTCTCGGCTCGTCGTAGCGTTCTTGGCGTTCAGAATTTCCGACAACATTTGTGTGACCGTGTGTGCGCAACACAAGTTTGAGCCAACATTCCGCCTGAAAAAATCCACGGTTTTGTTATTGGAATGTCCGATTGTGTGTACGCAGCAATAGGGTGACTCTTCTGAAATCATGGAGACGTTTTCACTGTCAAATTGGCTGTGTCCTCAAGGATTACCATGAGGGGTGCTGAGACAGGAGTTTTATACCGCAGGTTTCAGCCTCCCTCCCGGTCCCAAGCAGACACTTAGGTATTGGCCAATTATTCTCTGCCTACTGCAATTGTATTTGACACTGGGGAACATATAATTTGTAGATTGTTCAGCAACCTGTACATGATCTAGCAATGACATACAGGCAGCTTGATATTCAGATTCTCCTCCAACTCCATGTCCGCAAGTGAACCTACAGTGAGAGAGTATTTATTTTTACAGAGGGGGTGGTAAACGTTTTATTTTTTTTAACAAATGTACCGACTTGGATTTATTTTTATTTATGTTCAATCATTTCAATTTTTTATTAGGGAAATTCTTGATTGAAGTGCATCTTTACTGCATCTACATTTCGCCCCACATCAAAGTGGTACACCAGTCAAGCAACTAAATACACAGATTATCAAAGCATTTGTGTTTCTATTTATCCAGTCTAAAGATTTCAAAGAGAGCTAATTTTTTTTGAGCTCCAGTTAGGTAACATGGGTCTTGTCCCTCCCCCAGCCTGTGAAAGGACAATAAAAGACAAAGCAACAGATTGATGAACTCATCTTTCTGTCACTCCACTCTCTCCTAACAGCATTTTCCTTGTTAGTACATAAGTGATATGACTGATTGTCTCCATCTTATACAAGGAGGCATTCCTTCTGTTTAACCACCACTAGTGTTGCTCACGAATATTCGCATTGCGAATATTCGTAACGAATATTGCATATTCGAGTATTTGCGAATAAATGGGCCGAGTAGCTGAGGCGATCCTTTTATGTTGCCGAATATTCGCAATGCGAATATTCGTATTACGAATATTCGCAAATACTTTCTCTGCCCTTCTGTGTTTTGTGTATATAAAAAAAAAAATTTAGCTTTAGTTTAGTCATATAAGTTTGTGTAAGTAGAGTTAATGTTTAGTGCATATTAGTTTAGTAATCCAGGAAATGATCTCCGTTTTCGCGTGTTGACGAGAATTTCGCAATCAATTTCGCATTCGCATTAGCGAAATTTCGCAATATTGTTTTTTTGATAAAATATCACGAATATTCGATATTAGCGAATATTTCACGAATATTCTTCTATATATTCGTGAAATATCGCGAAATCGAATATGGCGTATTCCGCTCAACACTAACCACCACTTCTCCCCTTGGCCATTCATGGAAAACCTTGTATTCTGTAAATAGTTCACTATTGTAGGTAACTGTAGGTAAAACTTTTAAACATGTGCATTCTATGAAGTTGTATTAAAGGGGAGTTCCACCCACAATTTCACTTTTTAAATATAAATACCCCTGTAATACACAAGCTTAATGTATTCTAGTAAAGTTAGTCTGTAAACTAAGGTCCGTTTTGTTAGGTTGTTACAGCATTTAGATTTTATAATTTAGAAATAGACCATGGCCATCTTAAGTGTGGGCATCATGAAGCCAGACTGTATGACTTCCTGGATTTCAGCTTTGCATATCTCGTACATGCTCAGTGCAGCACATTAGGTTTCAGTCAGGTTTGCAAGGACTACTGGGAAACATGATGCCTATCCCAGAAACCCTTGCAAATAGCCTTGTGACTTAATAGCCTAGGCCAGTGATGGCGAACCAATGGCACAGGTGCCACAGCTGGCACTCCAAGCCCTCTCTGTTGGCACGCCATGGGATTCCCCCAGCCAGGCAGTCAATTGCACTGACTCGACAGGACACCGGCTCCCTTCTTTGCATAGGTGCCAGTGACGTCGGCAGGAGGGTGGGCAGCCAGCCATCGTGTGCTGTTTTAGGGGGGGTGTAAAATTCTTCTTTCACCGTCCTTACTCTGTTCGGCAGCTTATTGCCTCACCGAATCCCTACACCTCTGGTAAGGCATTTGGGCATTCCTTTCTGCAGGCATGATATTCCAGCTCCCCCTGCTCCAGGGCGACTTTGGTTCAGTCTGTCCAAGTGCAGCCTGTGAAAAAGCGGAGGAGGAGGAGAGGTGCTCTGAGCAGATCATTAATGGGCATGAGGAGTGGTGCAATGGCTTGTACCTGACCTCCCGGTGGCGGAGATATCAAGGAGGTAGGTGAGTTTAATGGTCAGGTAGGTGAGTGTAATAGGTAGGTCAGTGCATGTATCAGGTAGGTCAGTGTATGTTGCACAGTGCATTCTGAGCGAATCTGGCATTATCGTACATTTTTTGGTTCCTTGGGGCTCATTCAGAGGAATAATCAGTCCCATCCTCTGTACAAAGTAGGTTTAATTCTGTGTTGGCACTTTGAAAGGAATAAGTTGGTTTTGTGTCGCAGTTTGGACACTCAGGCTCAAAAAGGTTCGCCTCACTGGCCTAGGCTAATAAGGAGGAGGAAGTAATGAAGGACTACAAAATAAAGGTATTTACAAGCAACAAAATAAATAAAAATTGTCCATTCTGAACACTATAAGATTAGGGCATGCAGCACAGACAAACATAAAAAAAATGGGTGGAACTCCACTTTAACCGCTTGCCGACCAGCCGCCGCAGTAATACGGCGGCAGGTCGGCACTCCTGGGAGAGAGCCCGTAGCTCTACGTCGCCACTTTCGATGGCCACTAGGGGGCGCGTGCGTGCGCGCGCGCCCCCCGCTCGCCCCCGAGTCCCGTGCATGTGCCCGGCGGGCACGATCGCCGCCGGGCACACACGATCGCTCGTTACAGAGCGAGGAACGGGAGCTGTGTGTGTAAACACACAGCTTTCGTTCCTGTCAGCGGGGGAAACACTGATTTTCTGTTCATACAATGTATGAACAGAAGATCAGTGATTTCCCCTAGTAAGTCCACCCCCCCATACAGTTAGAACACAAATAGGAACACACTTAACCCCTTCCCCGCCCCCTAGTGTTAACCCCTTCACTGCCAATGGCATTTTTTATAGTAATCCAATGCATTTTTATAGCATTGATCGCTAAAAAAATGCCAATGGTCCCAAAAATGTGTCAAAAGTGTCCGAAGTGTCCGCCATAAGGTCGCAGTACTGAAAAAAAACGCTGATCGCCGCCATTACTAGTAAAAAAAAAAAATAATAATAAAAATGTCATAAAACTACCCCCTATTTTGTAAACGCTATAAATTTTGCGCAAACCAATCAATAAACGCTAATTGCGATTTTTTTAATGAAAACTATGTAGAAGAATACGTATCGGCCTAAACTGAGGAAAAAAAAAGTATTTTTATATATTTTTGGGGGATATTTATTACAGAAAAAAGTAAAAAATATTGCATTTTTTTCAAAATAGTCGCTCTGTTTTTGTTTATAGCGCAAAAAATAAAAACCGCAGAGATGATCAAATACCACCAAAAGAAAGCTCTATTTGTGGGGAAAAAAAGGACGCACGACCGCGCAATTGTCAGTTAAAGCGACGCAGTGCCGAATAACAAAAAGTGCTCTGGTCATTGGACAGCAATATGGTCCGGGGCTAAAGTGGTTAAGAATAAAATTAGGTGCTTGCCCAAATCTGTGTAAACAAACCCTTCAACAGTTATATTCAGTGCCAAGAAAAAGTATTCATGCCCCTTGACATTTTCCAAATGTTGTCACGTTACAACCAAAAAATAAATTAATTATTAAATTAAATTTATTTTTATTAAATTTATTTTAAAAATAAATTTATTTTTTGGGGATTTTATGTGATAGACCAACACAAAGTGATACATAATTGTGATGTGGAAGGAATATGGCAAATGTTTTTCAAATTTGTTTTTGCAAATAAATATGTGAAAATTGTGGCATGCATTTGTATAGTCAACTCAATACTTTTTTGAACCACCTTTCACTGCAATTACAGCTGCAAGTCTTATTGGGGGATGTCTCTACCAGCTTTGCACATCTAGAGAGTGACATTTTTAACAATTTTTCTTTGCAAAATAGCTCAAGCTCTATCAGATTGGATGGAAAGCTTCTGTGAATACCAATTTTCAAGTCTTGCCACAGATTCTCAATTGGATTTAGGTCTGGACGTTGACTGGGCCATTCTTACACATGAATAATGAATATGCTTTGGTCTAACTCTAAACCATCCCATTGTAGCTCTGGCTGTATGTTTAGGGTCGTTGTCCTGCTGGAAGGTGAACCTCCGCCCCAGTCTCAAGTTTTTTTCAGACTCTAATGCCGCTTACACACGATCACTTTTTGTGATGAAAAAAAACAACGTTTTAAAAAACGTCATTTAAAATGATCGTGTGTGGGCAAAACGTCGTTTTATGTCTTCAAAAAAAAGACCAAAAAAAAATTCCAACATGAATTTTTTGTGTCGTTTTACAAAATGTAGTTTTTTGTGTCATAAAAAGTGATGGTGTGTGTGCAAAACGTTGTTTAAAACAACGTTTTTAAACCCGCGCATGCTAAGAAGCAAGTTATGAGATGGGAGCTTCAATGGAACAGAGTGCCGTCGAAAGTGTCTTACGTAACCGCGCTTTGCAAGAGAATTGTGGAAAAACGATGGTGTGTATGCAATGTCGTTTTTGAAAATTAAGTTTGAAAAACGTTGTTTTGTTTCGTCAGATAAAATGACGTTTTTTTTCATCACAAAAAGTGATCGTGTGTACGTGGCATAATGCCGCGTACACACGATCACTTTTTGTGATGTAAAAAAACATCATTTTACCTCACGAAACAAAACAACGTTTTTCAAACTTTTAAAAAACAACGTTGCATACACGCCATCGTTTTCTGAAAATGCTCTAGCAAAGCGTGGTTACGTACACCACGTTCGATGGCACTCTGTTCCATTGATGCTCCTGTCTCATAACTTGCTTCTGAGCATGCGCGGGTATAAAAACGTTGTTTAAAACATCGTTTTGCCCACTTACGATCATTTTTTATGACACAAAAAACGACATTCTGAAAAACGACATAAAAAATTGAAGCATATTCGAATTTTTTTTTTTGTCGTTTTTCAGAAGACATAAAACAACGTTTTGCCCACACACGATCATTTTAAATGACGTTTTTTAAAACGTCATTTTATTTCATCACATAACAGGTTTTCTTCTAAGATTGTCCTGTATTTGGATCCATCCATTTTCCCATCAACTCTGACCAACTTCACTGTCCCTACTGAAGAATAGTATCCCCACAACATGATGCTGCCACCACCATGTTTTTTGGTGGGGATGGTGTGTTCAGGGTGATGTGCAGTGTTAGTTTTCCTCCACACATAGCATTTTGCTTTTAGACCAAAAAGTTCAATTTTGGTCTCATCTGACCAAAACACCTTCTTCCACATGTTTGCTGTGTCCCCCACATGGCTTCTCACAAACTGGAAGCAGGACTTCTTATTGGCTTTCTTTCTACAATGCCTTTCTTTTTTTTTTTGTTTCACAAAGTTTCTTTCTACAATGCCTTTCTTTTTTTTATTTCACAAAGTTTCTTTCTACAATGCCTTTCTTGCTTCTTGCCAAAGGCCAGATTTGTGGAGTGTACGACTGAGGCCCCATACACACGAGTAGACAGATTTGTTCAAATCGGTCGGACAGAGCGATTTGAACAAATCTGTCTGCTGGGGATGTATTGGTTTGATCGTGTACACACAATCAAACCAAAATCCCTGCCGGCAGACGGCGTGGTGACGTGGCGGTGATGTTGACGCCGCCACGTCACCGCACCAGGAACACTTCCGCGCATGCGTCGAAACCATTCGACGCGTGTGCCAGAAGACATGTCTGCTGGTTAGCGTACTAACCAGCAGACATGTCGGGCGGACGGGTTCCCAGCCGACAGATTTGAAAGCATGCTTTCAAATCTGTCGGCTGGCCAAATCCGTCGGCTCGCCCGTACACACGATCAAATCTGTCTGCTGGGACGGTCTGGCAGACCGTTTCCAGCAGACAGATTTGATCGTGTGTACGCGGCCTAATAGTTGTCCTGTGGACAGATTCTTCCACCTGAGCTGTGGAACACTGCAGCTCCTCCAGAGTTACCTAGAGGTGATTCAGTTCGCATGTGCCGCGCTATATAAGTTTTTCATTCATTCATCTTGACTCTCTTGCCTCTTGACTGCTTCTCTGATTAATTCTCTCCTTGCCCAAAATTGTCAGTTTAGGTGGACGGCCATGTCTTGGTAGGTTTGCAGTTGTGCATACTCTTTCCATTTTTGGATGATGGATTGAACAGTGCTCTGTGAGATGGTCAAAGCTTGGTATATTTTTTTATAACCTAACCCTGCTTTAGACTTCTCCCTAACTTTATCTCTGACCTGTTTGAAATGTTACAGGCTTACCCCACTTTTAAGTACGCAATGTAGTTTATTTACTAAAGCTGGAAAGTGCAAAATCAGGCTCACTTCTGCATAGAAACCAATGAGCTTCCAGGTTTTATTACCAAAGCTTAATTGAACAAGCTGGGGTTAGAAGCTCATTGGTTTCTATGCAGAAGTGAGTCTGATTTTGCGCTTTTCAACTTTAGTAAATAAACCCCATTGTGTACTTAAAAGTGAGGTATGCCTGTACTTGGCCTTCATGATGCTGTTTGTTCACTAAGGTTCTCTAACAAACTTCTGAGGGCTTTTATACTGAGATTAAATTACACACAGGTGGACTTTATTTACTAATTAGGTGACTTTTGAAGGCAATTGGATTCACTAGATTTTAGTTAGGTGTATCAGAGTAAAAGGGGCTGAATACAAATTCACTGCACACTTTTTAGATAATTATTTATTTAAAAAATCAAAACCATTTATCATTTTCCTTCCTTTCCTCGCCAATTAGTTAACCACTTGCCGACCAGCCGCTGTCATTCTGCGGCGGCAGGTCGGCTCTCCTGGGTGAGAGCACGTAGCTCTACGCTCGCCCCCGCTCGCCCCCAAATCCCGCCAGCCAGGCACACGCGATCGCTCGTTGCAGAGCAAGGAACGGGAGCTATGTGTGTAAACACATAGCTCTCGTTCCTGTCAGCGGGGGAAACGCTGATTTTCTGTTCATACAATGTATGAACAGAAGATCAGTGATTTCCCTCAGTCAGTCCAACCCCCCATACAGTTAGAACACACCCAGGAACACACTTAACCCCTTCCCGCCCCCTAGTGTTAACCCCTTCACTGCCAATGGCATTTTTATAGTAATCCAATGCATTTTTATAGCATTGATCGCTAAAAAAATGCCAATGGTCCCAAAAATGTGTCAATAGTGTCTGAAGTGTCCGCCATAAGGTCGCAGTACTGAAAAAAAACGCTGGTCGCCGCCATTACAAGTAAAAAAAAAAAAAAATGCCATAAAACTACCCCCTATTTTGTAAACGCTATAACTTTTGCGCAAACCAATCAATAAAGGCTAATTGCAATTTTTTTAACGAAAAATATGTAGAAGAATACGTATCGGCCTAAACTGAGGAAAAAAACGTTTTTTTATATGTTTTTGGGGGATATTTATTACAGAAAAAAGTAAAAAATATTGAATTTTTTTCAAAATAGTCGCTCTATTTTTGTTTATAGCGCAAAAAATAAAAACCGCAGAGGTGTTCAAATACCACCAAAAGAAAGCTCTATTTGTGGGAAAAAAAGGACACCAATTTTGTTTGGGAGCCACGTCGCACGACCGCGCAATTGTCAGTTAAAGCGACGCACTGCCGAATCACAAAAAGTGCTCTGGTCATTGGGCAGCAATATGGTCCGGGGGCTAAAGTGGTTAAAGTTCATGTACGTGTAAAGTCATGTGTCCCAATACTTTCGGTAATATACTGTATGCTCCATCATACACAAAAAGCAAAGGGGATGACTAGTAATCCTGATTTCTCCTCCTTTGTGTCTAAAGCCTAGTACACACTGTCAGACTTTTTTTTCGTTCAACCGAGCAGGCTGAAGGAAAAAAAACTGAAGCATGGAAGAGATCATGTACTAACAATCTGCTGTTAGTAAGCAATCTCCCCCGCTGAGCTATTGTGTTAAGACAAGAGGACAGCCCCTCCACCAGAACACACAGGTCAGCACTTTAAGCCATTCACTGTGAATGCTGATTAGATGCCGATCAGATGATTTTTTTCAGACTGGATGCCAAATGTCGTGACGGTTTCTATTGAACCAACATACATACCTCCAAACTTTTTGAGATGGGAAAGAGGGACACCAATCATCAAAAATATGCAGTCTTAGGACACACCCCTTACCACGCCCCCTTTACCCCCCTGGCAGTATTCTAGAGTCTGGCTCAGGGTGGAATTTCAGAACCAAAAGCGGTAACCCCGAGCGAGACTCGGGATCGCCTCGCAGCATTTACAGGCAGGGAATTACTTAACTTGTCCCTGGATCCTGCGATGCCTCTCTGCTGTGTGATCGAGCGGTATCCTCGCTCGATTCACACAGTGCCTGTGTGCCGCCAAGCTCCGTATCCTGCGACGTTATAACGCACGGGGGGCGGAGATAGGCGCCAAATTCAAAAAAGTAAATAAACACATTACATACAGTATACTGTAATCTTACAGATTACAGTACTGTATGTAAAAAATACACACACCCCTAGTGGTCTGCCCAGTGTCCTGCATGTACTTTTATATAATAAAAACTGTTCTTTCAGCATGGAAACTGGAGATTGTCCATAGAAACCAAAAAGTGTCCCTTTATGTCAAAAGTGGTTTTAGACCAGCTAGAAAACAGCGATAATAAATTAGAATCACTTGCGGAATTGAGCGATTTGTGGGGAAATTCATCATCAAAAAATAAAAGTAATGACAGCGACAATTCTGCAACTGAGAAAATGTCAGTGTTTTTGATTTGATTAAATTATTGAATAATTTTAATTATGATTATATTATTATTATTTGTATGGCCCTTTTTGTATGGCCCTTTTGTATGGCCCTTTAGACTTCATAGCCTAATGGGGTCTCCCTTCAACCCCCAGTCCAAAACAACCATATGGGCTGTCATTTTAGGCTGTGAAACAATGGCATCAGGCTCTGGTTATAATTTTGAATACTGAATAAAATACTGTATATATGATGTCTGAAATCTAAACACATTTCAAAATACAAACACGTAGCACATGATTCATTTGGTTTTGGAAAGATTGTGCATTGTTCTAAGTTAAAAACAGAATACACATAAAACACCAGCCTGACATTTTCAGTAAATATACTTTATCATTGCCTCTGCCTCTAGGAAAAAAATATTGGTTGGAAGAGTAAAACACAAGTCCAAAAGTCAGCAAGAAATGAATGTAGATTGCAGCGTCAGAGGCAGGGCTACAGGCTAGAGCAGCTAGAGCACAGAATAATCAGACTGAAGATATGCCTTGATAGACTCTACAGAGCGTAAAGACGCATTACCTGGAATTCATATGACTGGTGCAGACAGATTTTGCGAAAGTGTCTCACATGTGTTCTGAAAATGCCGCAGCATGCGGCAACTTCACTTTTCGGTCTAGAATTCATAGCTGAATTTGGCACTTCACTGGCTGTAAAAAAAAATTATAACAAAGCTCATGGCTGCAGCCGCTTCATTTGAGAATATTCACTTTCCAAACCGGATTATTTGATAGGTAGAGTGCATGAGTCCTATGGGACAAAACATTAGACATTTGCATTGCCAAAAAATATGTTTGTTTTCGTTTCATTTGTTTTTTCGTTTTTAGAGTCATTCAGTCATTCGGGTCATCGAAATCCGTAAATTTGAAAATCAGGAATTCGTAAATTTGTTAATTTGAAAATCCGAAAATCCAGAAATGTCAAAAATGTGAAAGTTCATAAGTTCATAAATTTAAAAATCCAGAAATTTGAAAATCCGGAAATTCAAAAATTTGGAAATTATAAATAATAACTACCGGTAACTAACCAAGTAACTAACTAACTAACAATAACTAACTATTAAATTATAAGTATTGGAATTTCCTTTAAAATTTGGCTGTTAGTGAACGAATACAGAGTTGCGAATTATCAAAAATAACAAATGTAGCATCTAAGCAAATGTAATGGAACAAATGAATAATAATAAAAATAATGTATTATTATTGTTATTTATTATAATTAATTCATTACATTCCATTTGTTTAGATACAGCATTCGTTATTTCTGGAATATTCGTAACTTTGGATAAATTCGTATTTGTTATGTTTGAAAGGAAATTCTAATACAGTACCTATAATTTAACCACTTGTCCTCTGCCCACCGTCAAATGACGGCGGGCGGAGGACTCCATTATCCTGACATCACGTCATATGACGTGATGTCCTTTTAAAGCCGCGGGCTGGGATCCCGGTGTGAGTGCCCGGCGGCAACGATCGCCGCCGGGCACACGCGATTGCCCAGTAACTGAGCGGGGACGTGGAGCTCTGTATGTAAACACAGAGCTCCACGTCCTGTCAGGGAGAGAGGAGACCGTTGCTGTGTCCCTTGTACATAGGGACACAATCGGTCACCTCCCCCAGTCACCCCCCCTCCCCCCACAGTTAGAACACTCATAGGACACACATTTAACCCCTTCCCCGCCCCCTAGTGGTTAACCCCTTCACTGCCAGTCACATTTATACAGTAATCAATGCATATTTATAGCATTGTTCACTGTATAAATGTAAATGGTCCCAAAAATGTCAGAAAAGTGTCCGAAGTGTCCGTCATAACGTCGCAGTCCCAATAAAAAAAATCGCAGATCGCCGCCATTAATAGTAAAAAAAAAAAAATGCCATAAACTATCCCCTATTTTGTAAACACTATAAATTTTGCGCAAACCAATCGATAAACGCTTATTGCATTTTTTTTTTACCAAAAATATGTAGAAGAATACGTATCGGCCTAAACTGAGGAAAAAAATATTTTTTTTATATATTTTTTGGGTTATTTATTATAGCAAAAAGTAAAAAATATTGAATTTTTTTAAAAATTGACGCTCTATTTTTGTTTATAGCGCAAAAAATAAAAACCGCAGAGGTGATCAAATACCACCAAAAGAAAGCTCTATTTGTGGGGAAAAAAAGGACGCCAATTTTGTTTGGAAGCCACGTCGCACGACCGCGCAATTGTCAGTTAAAGCGACGCAGTGCCGGAAGCTTAAATTTTGTCTGGGCAGGAAGGGGGTGTAGGTGCACAGTAGGCAAGTGGTTAATAGATGGTAATAGTTAGGTTATTATTAGTTAGTTATTATTTCAGATTTTCGTTCTTCTTTCGATATTTCTGAATATTCGAATTTCCGGATTTTCGAAGTTTGTAAATTTGATAATTCGAAATTCGGAAATGAGAAAATTCAGAATTTTCGAATATTTGAATTTAGGAATATTCGGAAAAATAAAAAGGAACTGATTTCTCAACCATACATCTGGTGCTCTCTTGAAGTAGAATTCTGGTCCAAACCTTAACTACTCTTAAAAAACTTTCTCCCTCCTCCTAACACCCATGCTAACTAACCTGCGTAAGAAATATGTATAAACTTAAATACATTTTCAAGCCACTCCAGTCTGGTCATGTGAACAGCTCCCCTGTGTCAGCCAGAGCTGGCTATAAGGAAGAGAAGGGAGAGCCAACAATGGATGGACCATAAAAGTTATTATTAGTTAGTTATTTTAGATTTTCATTCTTTTGAATTTTTGTGTCTTTTCCTCTTTCGATATTTCTTTTGAATTTTCTCATTCCCGGATCTTCGAATTTCACAAATTCGTGAATTAGAAAATTCGAAATCCGGAAATTAGAAAATTCTGAATGTTTTGAAAATTCGGATTTAGGAATATTCAGAAAAAATTGTTAAACGTGTTTACGTTAATTTGGATATTTACGAATTTACGAATTTGTTGAAATTCGTAAAAAAAAAACAAAAAACAAATTCGGAACTAAAGGAATTGCACATGTCTACAAAACTTGTATTACAGGGATGTGCATAGTTTTTAATTTGCCCAGACATACATTTTAAGTCTACACACAATACCAGATACAATTAATTGAAGAAAGATAGAGAAAAACTCCGCCAAGTCAATCAGAGCACCAATGCAGCTGAACCCCCCTAAAACCATAATTTCAAGAGAAACCAAGATAATCATAATAAATCATACTTTTATTAAAGATTTAAGCATTTGTATTCATCTTAAAGTTGTATAAAGTGTTTTTCATTCCCTGTAGTGAAACAATCAGACTTTTCCTACTAACCCTGATGCATTCCTGCAAAATAAATCTTTGCACCTTGCAGGTTGCACTGCACCTCTTGTACCATTTCTAGGATACTATCCTCAATCATACAGAGAATAACATATACATTTGTGTACAAAAATCTTAGAAAATGACAGAAAAACAAATATTTTGTCTTAATAAAATATAAATATAAGTATGCACATAAAAAAAAGAAATCATAAAAAAGGACCAATGATATATGGCCAGAAAAACAGGCCAATTCACCTTAATTCACTTCCTCTTAAAAAAGTTTATTATGTTCTCAAGTCTTTTTCAATGCACTCAGAAACATAGAAAGTTTGCTTTTAGTGTTTATATGAATTCCACCTAGAGCATAGCAAGGTCCTCCAGTACAGATAAAAAATAAAAAATAAAAGCATCCATGAGACACAAAGGGTAAAGTTGGAGGGTGCAAAATCAGGCTCACTTCTGCATAGGAACCAATCAGCTTCCAGGTTTTATTGCCGAAGCTTAATGTAACAAGCTGAAGATAGAAGCTGATTGGCTACCATGCACAGCTGCACCATTCTGAGGGCTCCAGCTTTAGTAAATCTACCCCAAAGTTGGCTTAGTCCTTGATAGAAGGAGTGTACTTCTTAAAAGCAGAGCCGTGTAAATTATTCCCCCACATCACCAATCACATTCAAACTATCAAATAAACTTGAAGCTGATTGGTTTAGTTATTTATTCATTACAGGTGCACAGCGCCGTCAATTTTTGGCACTACCTGCATGGAGTTTGCGTGTCCTCCCTGTGCCTGTGTGGGTTTCCTCTGGATACTCTGTTTTTCTCCCACACCTCAAAGACATGCTGGTAGGTTAATTGGATCCTGTCTAAATTGGCCCTAGTATGTGTAAGTATGAATGTGAGTTAGAGACCTTAGATCACAGGTGTCAAAAACAAGGCCCGCGGGCCAAATCTGGCCCTCCAGGCCATTTCATGTGGCCCTCACACCTCTCCTGCAACTGCAGGAGAGCTCCATCCCTCCTCTGGTCCTACTCCAGACCCTTACATTCTGCTTTCAAGCAATGCATCCAGCTTCTTCCCAGCAGCAGCATAAGGAAAGGGCGTGCACTGTGATGTAAGGGAGAGTTGAGGACTCAAAATATGATGGTGGGGTGGCTCTAGACATTAATATATGGGGAGGGGATGCTCTGGACATCTAATCTTACAGATACAACCAGCCTTTTTGAGGGAAATCAAAATGCTAATGCAGCCCACAATGAAATTGATTGTGAGCTCTTTAAGGACCGAGACTGATTTGAATGTACAATACAGTACGATTTGTAAAGTGACGGTTGCAGTGAGAAATTCCATAGCACTGGCATTTTTTAACATCAGACCTCTAAATGTAGCAAGGACTTTTGACTAAGGCAACCCATACTTTAGTCATTTTTTTGTTGAACGAAAAAAATGTTTTTAGCCCATTTCCCATCCACACATTTGAGGTGGACGGAGGAATTACTCCCTCTGAGTTTTTGTGTTCTGATAGCGGGGAATCAGAACACACTGATCAGCACTGCTATTGCCGGTGGCGCTGATCTAATGGCATTTATCCAACAGGGTGGTTGTAAAAGAGGTCATTTGGTAGATCTACTTCTGCACAACCATTGTCCCCATACATGGATCAAAATTTAGCCGGTCCCTGCTGGAAGCGGAGTTCCACCCAAAAGTGGAACTTCCACTTAATCCACCCCTCGCCCCCTTACATGCCACATTTGGCATGTCATTTTTTTGGGGGGGAGTGGGGGCTTCATGAGGAGTGGGACTTCCTGTCCCATTTCCTCCTTCCGCTGAGGGGCTGCTAAGGCAAATAGTCATATCGCCTTTTGGCAGCCCCTCCGTGTAGGCAATTGCCTGGGACACGTGACAGGTCCCAGGCGATCACCTGTCCAATCAGATGGCACAGCTCCGCTCGCGCATGCGCAGTGGGTGCCCGGCCGTGAAGCCGACAGCTGTCACGGCTAGGTGCCCACACTTAGAATGAAGACGCCGGCCGGAGACGGGGGGAGAGGAGCAGAGCCCCGGCCGGCGCGTCACTGGACAGTGGAGCAGGTAAGTGTATGTCTATTAAAAGCCAGCAGCTACACTTTTTGTAGCTGCTGACTTTGAATAAACATAAAAAATTACTGGAACACCCCTTTAAGTATTTCAGCATCCCTGGCATATGTGTTTTAGTATAATCTGATTAGAGACAAAGGAATTGTCTGGAGTGGATTTATGTACTTTAGCAATGTTTTTGCTCAAAAACATATTCACTCAGCAAGTAGGTGGTGTCATCTCTGTGCTCCAGGGAAAAAACTACCCTTACAGTGTGGCTCCCCTAGCACAGCAAGGTTTAAAACCTTGTTTTTTTTTAGGTTAAACATAGTCATGACCAGTCTCCAAAGACTGCTTTCAACATTCTGTTCAATGGTCATACTTTGACTTCATCATGTACAATGTAGGAGTAACAGTCCTGCATTGTAAGTGAGGAAGATAAGGGTCCACCCACAATCCTGAGTGTTGGAGATAAAAGAAGGGAAACAAGAAATAATGTAAGTATGACTGCTTTTTCTGTTCCTCCTGGATCAGGGGTCTCCAAACTTTTCAAATGGAGGGCCAGTTTATTGTCTTTCAGACTTTAGAAGGGCCAGACTGTGGCCAGCAGGGGAAGAAAATGTCCTGGGCTTGGCATCAGTGAGAATAAATATGGCCTCAGGGTTGGTGGTCAGTAGGAGGAGGAGTAGTGCTCCTATTAGTAGGGAGAATGGTATCCCATCATTGGTATCAGTGGAAGAAATAGTGCCTCCTTGTTGGTGTCAGTGGAAGGAATAGTACCTCATATCAGTGAGAGGGATAGTGCCTGAGGACTTGATAAAGGCTAGCAAGGGCCACATCTGGTCCTTGGGCCGCAGTTTGGAGACCCCTGTCCTAGATGAAAGAAACATTTACCCCTTGCAGTACTTGAGGTCCCAATTGCAAGGGTCACTTTCTTCCTGTTCTTCCCATTTTTTAATTTTGACTCCAGCATACTTTAAATTCTGCAGCAGCTTTGTTGATGGTATCATTTTTGGTGACTAAAATCCTGTATATTAAATCATGGCAAAGCAAATATACCATGCTTCATTTGATAAAATATAGTCTTGGTAATGCTGCTACGCACTGCTAGAGTGAACCATAAAAGTGTATGATTCATGATTTCATTATTAAACATGATAATTCATACACCAGAAGACCGACATGGAAGATTAATTCTATCTCCTCAGTTACACGTTCAGCTTAAACCGGAGTCTGAGCAGTGTTCACATAGGTGACATTTTGAAAAAATCTATGATGACACCCATAAGATAGATAAGTTTGTCCCTTTCTCAGTTGAAATCTGGTTGATTCTTCCACGTATGCAATCAAGTGAAACTGATAAAAATGTGCCATTTTCTACATCAAAAGATGAGCGGAGAGATACACTAGTCCATTGAGTGCCTTCTGGCATTTGACCACCAATTTGTTGAGTGACTATGGATGGTTGTGCTTGGTCACTTATCTTGGTATTCAATGTCACCTTTATAACATTGCATGAGTGGATTAATTTTAAGTTGAAAGAAACACTTACTCCGCCATTTTCGGTGAACTTAAAATATTTATGGGCATGCTGGCCAGTGGAGATGAGTTGTATAATTTTGTCTTGTGGCAAATCCTGACTGAAGCTCAAGAGTTTGTTCTTGACCGCCCCTGTGGGTAATCCAGTTGCAGATACTGAAGCTGTGATAGCAGTGGAAATACCAGTGGGAATCCATATTAGGCTTAGCATGCTAATTCCAGAGTTTTCTCCAAAATATCGAACATTGCATTGTGCAGGAGAAAGGACTTCAAAACTTATTATATCTCCAGAATTGACTTTGGTTGCGCTGGATGCTGAGATAGATGTATCTCTATAATTAACACCAGACTTAAATACCTGCATTAATTCTGCATTGGATCCGTTTCTGTTGATGTAAGAAAGAAGAATAAAACCTTCCCGCACACAGGTGGGACCCATGGAGTAGAGAGCTTGCTGGAAAACAAATTTAACAACACCAGATTCAGTAAACTTAATGCTTCTTCCATCATGAGTCAAGCTGATCATGTACGGGTCAGATACAGATAAGATCCTAAATGTTGGCCTGTAGTTAGTTTGGTAGTGCATTGCTGTAGACATTTGAGCACTCATGGCCACTGCACCTGTATCATGAGACAACCAAAACAAACTAAGTGGCATGTTCATATCATAAACATGCAGGTCTTTGCTTTGATTGCAGAACTGGTTGGGGCTTTTAAGAACCACAGATAAAGTCTGGCTTGGCTCAACTTCAGCAGCAGAACTTATACTTGTGCTCTGAAAATATTTACCATCTGGCTGCTCTATCCGTGAGCCACTTAACTCGTAGCCTTCCTCACTGTTGTTGAGTTTTAATGAAAGCTGTAGAAAATTCCTGCAGTTATGTTTTACTGCAAAGTTAAGGTCAACCCATAGTAGCCCGTGTTGTTTGAACACGATCTGGTTGTCATCTGGCGACAAAATTTCACATTGGACTTTTTCCTTGATCTTTAAGCTGAGACCTGGGTATATTTGGGAGTTAGCCATTTTAGGTGAGGGCACTGACAAGCCAGCAGACCATGATTCGAACAGCTTGCTCTCGCTTGCCATTGTGCACACAGTATCGCTATCTGCTGTGCATGGAAAAGCAACAACACCTTCTTCACACTCCGAGCAGGCCTGGCACTCTTGCAGATCTTTATTGAAAAAGTATTGATCGCCACACAGTCCCAAAGCAGCATCCTTTTCAGGAACCCCGAGGCATCTGAAGCCACCTAAAGAGAACAGAAATCATATATTAGACTCTCTAATTAGATCAAATTCACAGCCCTAGGCAGAATTCCACAAATCAATAACATCACACTCAAAGGTGTTTATGTCACTTCAGGCCACAATATCAACCATAACTGCCCATACGATTTTTACCTGGAAAAAGAACAAGATCAATGGCTTCACGATGAATAAATAAATGCTGCCTGCCTGACCAGACTCGAACTCTCATAACACAAAGCTGTACATTTATTAAAGGTAGATAAGCTGTGACAGTGGCTATTACTTCTTATCTCGGCTGTCAAGCGGTTTCAAGCTGTGCTGAGGAGTGGAGATGACTTTTCAGCCTCTCCTCATAGCTGAGTGAGAAATTGCCACTGCAAATGGGCAGTTTAACCACTTGCTTACTGGGCACATATACCCCCTTCCTGCCCAGGCGAAATGTCAGCTTCCGGCACTGCGTCGCTTTAACTGACAATTGCGCGGTCATGCGACGTGGCTCCCAAACAAAATTGACATCCTTTTTTTCCCCACAAATAGAGATTTCTTTTGATGGTATTTGATCACCTCTGCAGTTTTTATTTTTTGCGCTATAAACAAAAAAAGACCGTAAATTAAAAAAAAAAAAAACACAATGGCCCAGATTCACAGAGCGATTACGCCTGCGCAACAGGAGATGCGCGTGCGTAAGTCTAAATGTGCGCGTGCGTTTCGTTGCGCGGCATCCCCAGAACGAGATACGCAAAAAATCGTCTTTTTTTTGTCCCGCGTAATTTCGTTAGACTGGCGCATCCGTACGCGCAAAAGTGCGATAGACACACCATTGATTTGCTAGTCAAATATGCTAATGAGGGACTTACGGGGATCCACAAAACAACGTTGGGGCAGCGCAGGCGACGCAGTGTGCGCAACAGCAAAATGTCCTGTCTAAAATTAGAGCTGATAAAAGCTGGTCTAAAAAAAGAAAAAAAGTCTACTTGTCAGATAAAGCAACACTGTTAGTGATGAGTTCAGCAGTCACACGTGTTGCTCAACAATCTGTATGCCAACATGCCAGGGGCATCGTCGCACATAGCTATACTACTGACTTTAGATGAACAAAGAAGGAGGAGGGCACGGAGGATGGCACTAAGGAGGGCACGGGAGATGTTTTTTTTTTTTTATTATTTGCTTATATCAAATTTACAATTTAATCTAATCTAATACAATATTCTTATCTGATACAAGCCCCTCACTCTTCACTTGATATATCACACACGCATAGACATCTTTGGCATGAGTGATTCTGAGGTGTCTCGCATCTTCAGATTCACCCCTCATGCCATCCTGGAATTACCACAACCTTGCAGGAGGACATCAGCAGCCCAACACATGGCACCACCCATGACACCCATGACAGCTACATATACAATCAGAGCCCCATCCCCACAGATTTCGAACAGAACATGTATGGGGACAGCTGGCTGGTTGGTGAGTGACATAGGTGGCACGCATGACTATCCCCTCCCGTGATGCACACCTCACAAGTGGCACATGCATGACTAACATCCTCCTGTCTTTTCCCTTCAAGGTGACTCTGCATATGCACTGGTACCCCATCTCATGACCCCATCTCATGCCAGCTCACATTATGCATCTCATTGGATTGGCACCAGTCCACCATGCAGGACTTGTGAGCTGCAACGCCACGCCACGGCTCCAATTATGTCACTGTACATTCATACACCATTCACACAGACCTGGGGATCACTTCTCCACCACAAATGAGGGTGACACCCCTTTTCCCGCAGGAATATCACCCCCACATTCCAAAATCATACACAAACAGAACCAAAAAAAATTAAATAAATGACGAGCAAAAAAAAAAAAATTCCCAGCAAAAATATAATTTAAACAAAATAACAACAAAGAAAACACATAAAAGACAAAAATCACTCTGCAAAACAGTCCCCAAATATCTCAAAGACACGTCACAAACAAACAAAAGCACCTTGCTGTAGAGGGAGGGATACAAAGGGATGTACTTTTGCGAAGGAAGTGCATTTGTGTCTGTCTATTTATGCTCTCTGCGTAGTTCACAAAGTTGCCCTAGTCCATTTCCAATTTCACTGATTGCGCCGCTCCCGAGTTGTGAGCATGCGCACAGCAGAGCTGACCATGGTCTCCTTCAAGCGCGCATGCGCGAGCCGGCCGGCCCTTCATTTGCATGGGGTCACGGCTCATTTCAATGTAACACGCCCACGTCCTTCCCAATTTGTATTACTCCTCCTTACGCCTCTGGAAAAACGTTACGTATGCGCAATTTCCTAAGCAAAAGCTACGAGAATAGGGTGATTACGCGGCAAAATTGCGCAAGTCTAACGTAAAGGCGGTGCGCTACGCCGGTCCAATAATGCGCAGATGTACGTGAATCTGGGCCAATGTTTTTTACTTTTTGCTATAATAAATATCCAATTTTTTTTTTTTTTTAAATATGTTTTTTTTTCAGTTTAGGCTGATACGTATTCTTCTACATATTTTTGGTAAAAAATAATCGCAATAAGCGTATAGTGACTGGTTTGGGGAAAAGTTATAGCGCCTAAAAAATAGGGGACATAATTATGATTTTTTTATGATTTTTTTTTTTTACTGGTAATGCCGGCGATCTGCGATTTTTACTGGGACTACGACAATATGGCGGATACATCGGACACTTTTGACACATTTTTGGGACCATTCACATTTATACAGGGATCAGTGCTATAAATATTACTGTATAAATGTGACTGGAAGGGAAGGGGTTAACACTAGGGGGCGAGGAAGGGGTTAAATGTGTTCCCTACTACTGATTCTAACTGTGGGGGAAGGGGACTGACTGGGGGAGGTGACCGATCTGTGTCCCTATGTACAAGGTTCACAGCATCAGTCTCCTCTCTCCCTGACAGGACGTGGATCTCTGTGTTTACACACAGAGATCCAGGGTCCTGCTCAGTTACTGGGCAATCGCCTGCTCACACAACACTTTCTGTGAATTCGTTTTTGACCAACAAGCACATTACTACACTTGAACATACTCCATATTTGCCTGATTTAGCACCATGCGACTTTTATCTTTTCCCAAAAGTTAAATGAGTGCTTAAAGGGACACATTTTGAGTCAGTTGATGCTAACAGAAATAGATTATCTCCATGTCTTTGACCAGTAGAAAACAAGACTACAGCAATGTATTAGTGCAAATGGGGACTATATTGAAAGGGACAAGTATTAAATTTGTTACGGCACTTTCACACTGGGGTGGTGACTGTCTGGGTGAATCCCGGGCAGGTGGCTACCCTAGGGTTACCCCGTAGTGGGATTCTGACACCGGACACTTATTACAACCATAATGTGTTCCTATGGAAATGACTAAAGAACTAAACATTCTCTGCTCTATTCACATCCTAAAAATGGCTGTGCATTTAGATACATGTACAGTAAACCTTTGTTAGTGTATGGAAAAACAAAACAATTTGGTCTTCTTGGTTAAACCACTTACAACAACAATATTTGCTTAATTCCAATTTGTAACATTATAACTCTCAGAAGTTTTTCTTTTTGGTATGTCTTTGTGGGAGGAGGACATAGTGATACAAGATAGTGGTTGGGAGGTGGATTGCTTTGCCTTTTGCTTTTTAAAACATGTTAATAAAATTAAGCTACTTATATTAAAAAGAGTACCTGGAGTATTTAGGCATTTTATCTTCTCTCCACATATACTTGGTGAATCCATACATTCATCTCTGTCCTAGAAAAGAGCACAGTAAATGTTAATGAATATTTAACTTTATTATATTGTGCAAACATTGCATGCTATGAAGTAAAGCTGGTCATACACAGAGTGTATTTGAGTCATGGGTGGCCAGGCCTACTCTCTCCTGCCTGACATCCTTTGATATGAAAACCGAAAACTGACTGCTAAACAGCAGCTGGATCCAATCAGATGCAGCTACTGATTGGGTATTTAGATGGCCACAGGTTCTGTTTGTCAGACTACAAGAGTCTGCAGGGAAGATGTTTGGTGTGGATAGGGAATCAATAGATTTCTCTTTATCAGCCTGCTAGTTTATGGTTTATGGCCAGCGTAAATGTCTAATTGTACTCCTTTCCCAACCACCGACTAGTTTTTTTTCCCAAGAAGTTTATTAAACAGAAAGAAAAATACACTTACAATATATTGCAGCAGGTAAAGATTAACAGAAACTGCGAGTCAGCGGGCGCAGCCGCTTCTTATCTAAGAACATAGGGAAAACCGAACAGGAAACATAACAGTATCCAAAGCGACATGATTTCAGTGAGTCAAAGGGAACGCTCATCGTTCTTAAGATAGGTCATTAACCACGGGGGATGGGAGGGGGGGGGGTATGATCAAGTCTGTCGGGGAGGGGTGGGGTGTCTTCGTCTTTTTAATGTTGTACGTTTTATGTTTTAAGTTTTAATGCTCATGGAGCAGGTCAGGAGAACGTTGCTGTCGGGGGGATAAAGGGGGGGCCAGCTATGGGGGGGGGGGCACAGGGTAGGAGGGAGAAGGAGCAAGGAGAGTATTATCCTCTTCCCTGCCTTCCTCCCTTTTTGTGTTTGGGTTCGTCCATAGTCAGAGTCTTAGCTCGCCTATTCGCCTAGGTGCGGCTGCCTGTCGAAACCCACCTAGGCTCCCGGGACCACCGACTAGTTAACTACTAGGTAACCTGCACTATATAAGCTCTGCATTTGGAAAATATGATGTTTTACCTGCCTTCCTTAACTAGAGGCTACCATTATTCAATGCATTGCTGGCTTCAGATCACAGAGCACTGGCGGGTATCCAGTTGCAGTTGTAACCAGCCAGTGACCCCTGTGATTAGACATGGTGATCACACAGGGAAAAAAAATGCAAAAATTATGTAAACGCAAATCTGAGCCTTCTTCCCATTTCCGTTCATCTAGTCGGAGGAACACAGAACACTGTTAAAACTTAAATTCATATCTCTGTTTTAAATAGACCTTGTTTCTAGACCATTCAGAAGTAATAAAGTAAGTAAACCTTTTCAAAGTTTCCTTACCCTTTTGACACCTCCCCCATAAGTGGATGTGGCTACTAGAGTTGCCACCTCATCCCTTTAAACCTGAACACATGTTAATTACACAGGTTCTGAGGCTAATTTGATGTAGATAAGGCACTCATTGAGTTCAAATACCACCTTAAAGAGGTTGTAAACCTTGAAAAAATAAAATAAAAAACTGCAAGACAAAGGCTTAATGAACTAGTATGCATCGCTCATTATGAAATACCTACCTCAGACCGATGCCCTGAATCGGCATTGGCACTCCGAGTACATGGCCGACATCTTCCACTGGAGTTATTTCCAGGTTCGTGGCTCCTGTGCTGTGATTGGCATGTGCGGGGGAGCAGCTGGCATATTCACGGTACCTACAGGTAAGCCTTATTATAGGCTTACCTGTAGGTAAAAGTGGCGTAACAAAGTTTACAACCACTTTACTCAGCCACAGAACCTGTGTAATTAATATGTGTTTGGGTTTAAAGGGATGATGTGGCAACCCTAGTGGCTACCCCCCCCACCAAAATCTCTGTACTTACCTGGTTTATAGCACTGGGGGTTTAGGCATTGTTTGCAATATTCTGGCAATTTCTTGACCTGCACCAAGGCTGATTTGCATGCATTGGGTCAAGAATGCAGCAGATAAATATAAACAATGCCACAGTGGCAGCGGCTACAGACCTTAGTGATGAAAACTAGATACATATAGAGATTTGGGGGGAGGCTAAGCTATATCTGCTTAGGGGGTGGGTGCAAAAGGTAAAGTAAACATTATGCAAAAGGTTTTTTCTACCCTGGAGGAGGACGAGATCCAGTCGGGCCAGGCTCCAGGAGGCGAGGGCACCAGCAGGATGCAGGTAGGCACCAGTGGGTGACCTTTTGTATCCTTTCTTAAGGGAACAGCAGCTAGATGGTGGTGGTCACTAGCTTTATTTATGTTATTTACCTGCAAATGCCATCCATTGTGTAGACATCCAAAATACCCTAGATTCCTGCTGGGTGCCACCAATGTGGATGTGATGTCAGCAGTCCCAGCAGCAGTGCCGATCCTGACCTCCCTGGGGCCTTTAGCAAAATGACATGTCACATTAAAGAGTTGAGAAGCGGAGAGGGGGGGGGGGTGCGCGCTGCCAACAGTGACATGTCACATTAAAGATTGAGCCCAGGTTCACACTGGGTACGATTTAGTTTGATTTGAGATGCGATTTCACATGTGAAATCGCATCTCAAATCAGCGGCAATTGCCGGCAATGACACCGTCCCAATCGGTGCGATGCCGCATCTGCGATTTCAGGACGCGATTTACATTGACATCTGTGCAAAACCCTGCACAGATGTCTCCTAAATCGCGCCAAAATCGGGACTGCCAGAGGGAGTGAAATCGCGCGATTTCACTCCCGCAGCCCAGTGTGAACCAAGGCTAAAGTTGAGAGGCAGAGGGAGTTAGCTGTTCTTTAAGGCCGCTTACACACGACCAAATAAATCTGCTCAAATCGGTCAGACAGACCGATTTGATCAGATTTGTCTGCTGGCTGTTTTGGTTTGATCGCTGTACACACGATCAAACCAAAATCCCCGCCGCCAGACAGCACGGTGACGTGGCGGTGACGTTGACGCCGCCACATCACCGTACCAGGAAGTAAAACACTTCCGCGCATGCGTCGAAATCATTCGACGCATGTGCGGGCAGATATGTCTGCTGGTTAGCATACTAGCAGGCTTTAAAATCCGTCTGCTGGACAAATCCGTCTGCTCGCCCGTACACACAATCGAATCTGTCTGCTGAGACGGTCTGTCAGACCGTTTCCAGCAGATAGATTTGATCGTGTGTACGCGGCCTAAGTCTGGGAGTAATGGTGACCATTATCACTGGGACAAGTGAGGCAATATAAAAGATTTTTAGTTGTCACAAAGTCAAGAACTGTGGGGGGTATTCCAATGGAGCCATCAAATTCCTGGCCATAATAATTAAAAAGAAAGAATCTATTAACTAAATCACTATATATTCTTTTTAGGAAAGCAGTCTACAACTTGGTGAATTAGAAGAGCTTGATTTGCTGACTATCTCTGGGTCATGGAAAAATAATGTAACCAGTTTCTGCTTCCCTTTGTCAATCGACAGGCTATTCATGCCCACCACTGGCCTTAATTGGCTTGGTAGCTTCTGGGAGGGGACATACTGTAGGTTCCTAAAATGCATTTACTGTGCATGCCGGTACTAAATTCATTAGTAAATAGACATAAGTCTGTTTTTTTCCCAAGAGACAACATATTTAAGTGTTTATTTTCACGTACTGTAGAATTTAAATGACTCAACAACTGGAGCCAATCTAATCAAATCAACCAAGCAATTCATTGTAGCACTCAATAAAATACTGGCTATAATTTTACATGAAGCACAATGCCAAGCTACAGGTAAATGGTTATTATCTACAGTTGGTTTTATTACAAATTACTAAGAATAAAGAAGTTTTCAAGATGCAATCACCAACACCAACAAACACACTGCACGAAGAGTACACAATGCATCAAACTCTAGTAAGAGGGTTCTCCCTTCATCCTTGGACACAGAACTCCAAGTAAAAAATTATAAAAAAAATTAAATGGGCCTCAAAAAGTTAAAATAAAATAGGCCACTTTTGCTTCGATAATCACTTTCAATCACTCCTTGCAGTAACTCCTTTCTGCCATTAGTTGTCTCCAGTTGTCCATGTTGAATAACAGCCAAGCCAAAAGATCAGGCTGTCACACTGGCTGCACACACTCATTGAGAAGAAGTCATTGGCCTGGATTAGGAGTACCACTGCACTGCCACTAAGCAGTACTGATACATCATTAGGTATACACACTAAATTGCAACAGTAAGGACTGCCCACCGCTGCCCCATAGAAAAGAAAGGACCTGTTATGTCACCAGACTGACTAGAAGTTTGATTTTGGGAAGGGGGGGGTGCCTTATAGAAAGCGTAGAATTTTGCTTTAATTTTTTTTGGTACACCAGTAGACTTGGAATTTTACTAAAGACCCCCAAAGTTATTCTTTTGGGGGGGTGGTCTAAACCTCATATATAATCTTATATGTAATACCTAATGTTATCATTGGCAACAGACTACATCCAGGATAACATAAGTAAAACACATTTTGGTTAGTGAGCCTCCTAAATTGTACATAGTTTTAAATCAATACAACAGAGCATTTTATTCACCTGACAAATTCGGTCAACATTTTCCGTGCAGTCAGACATTTGGAAAAATCCAGCAGGACACAGTGTGCATTTTTCACATTCTGGAGGTGACTTTTGGAAACTGCAAAACTCATCACCTTCACAGGGGCCACAGTCAGGCAGAGGTGCGCCAGCACCGACATCGATAATATTGGCATCCACATCCATTTTATGCACAGAATAGGTTTTCTGGAGGTGGCTACGGACTTGGTTCTGCAAACCTTGGAGATGAGCTTCAAAGTACTGCTGAATGTCCTCCTGCAAGCTTTGGAAGGACATCTGCTTCACTGTGTCAAACAGAATGCTGTACTGGACTTTGATCATGTCCATTTGCTCATACATCCTCCTTTGTTGATCAAGGATTTCCCGCTGCTGGTTCACTAGTAAGCTCTGCTGTTCGGATAGCTTCTGTTGCAATTCAGTTATTGTCTTTTGCTGGCTCTTTAGGGCCTCCACAAACTTCTCTTGTCCTTTGGCTAGCTGAAGTTGGAGAATCAAAGCATCTTCTGATGGGACCTCATTCTCTCCTGTAAGATGCACAAATTGTAGTTATTTGCATGGCTCCCCTCTTGTGGGTCTAAAGCTTAACTCAGGGCAGATATTAAAAAATTTGACTTAAATATTTTTAGCTCAACTAGCCTATGGGGTTGATTTACTAAAGGCTAGTAGACTGCGCACTTTGCAAATGCAGTTGCTCCAGAGATTAGTAAATGATGTAAAGCTTCACTTAGCAAAGAGTACTCAATCACATGCTAGGAAAATAATAAAAAAAACAGCAGTTTTGCTTGCACATGATTGGATGATGGAAATCAGCAGAGCTTCTGCTCATTTACTAAGCTCTGGAGCAACTGCTCTTGCAAAGTGCACAGTCAATTGCCTTTAGTAAATCAACCTCTGTCAAATTTTTACTTGGTATCAGACTCTTGTAACCCCCTGTACAGCAACACTCAGAATAAACACCTGTCAAAATCAGGTAACCCCCCCCCCCCCCCCCCCCAAAAAAGTGTAAAATGTGTCGGTGGGGGTTTGTGCAAACAAGTGGAGCTTCCCATTTTGGGTGGAACTCCACTTTAAGAGCAAATCATTTATGCACGTGCTGACAAGGAAAATGCTGGCAGGAGGAAAGGGGACAGTGAACAGGCGAATGACTCATTTTTGTGCTGCTTCTCCTTCAATATCCAATCACAGACCAGGAGCAGGTAATTTAAAGTGGATGTAAACCCAAACTTTTTTTTTCGGCTGGCGCAATGTATAGTATTAGATTACAGATCATCTGTGCCCAGTATTGCCACAAACAGTTAATCCAGCTCTCATGTGCTTACTTTTCTGGGTTTTGACTGGATGTTAGTGATCATAGCAGAATTAAGTGTAAGAAATACACAGGAGAAAATGCATGAAAAGGGGAGTGTAGAGGAGGGCGGGGAGTCTACTGACATCACAACTCCACCAGCCGAGCTCCAGACAACAGACCCACCCACAGAATATGCAGTTTTTCGGGTCTGATAACAGACAGAGGGGAACGATTTGATAGATAAGGATATATTTGCAGGAGGCATCTATATCCTTATAGATAACCACTATGGCAGTAGTTTAGAAAGCATGAGAGTGGGCTTACATCCACTTTAATTCTTAGTTACAATAGAGAATAGTAAAGTCAGATGTCCACAATTGTTTTGCCACATATGTGTAGTTTTTTTTGTATATTGATAATCTGTTGTCATTTTGTCTGGTATATACAAGCAGTAGCATGTCTGCATATACAAAGCCTGATCCATTTACCATCTCTAACTCCACCCACCATAACTTGGGAAACACAAGAATTGTATATGTGTACTACTAGTATGGGATAATGACATGACATGCAGAGATCATAACATAAATATCATTTAACCACTAGCTGACGGCCGTACAACTTTGAATGGCCGCAGCACGGCTCTACTTCCCTAACAGGCCGTGTTTTTACGGCCGCCCCTTTCCTCATTCCCCGCGCACTCTCCCGAGCGCACAGCGGCAAACTGCTGTGCTGGCCGTGTCCCTTGGACACAGCCGAACACAGATCGCGGTAAATAGCCAATCACAACGGCTATTTACAGCGTGATCTGTGCGGCCAATGAGGGATGATCTCATATGTAAACATATGAAATCATCTCTCATTGCCGACTCTCCCCTCCTCACACAGACAGCGAATGTGAGGAGGGAGAGAAATCTGTGAGTAACCAGCGATTAAAAAAAAATAAAAAAGTGACCAACCAGTGCCCCCAGGACCACCTGTGCCCCCCACAGTACCGCAGTGCCCCCCAGTACCACAGTGCCCCCCACAGTACCACAGTGCCCCCTACAGTACCACAGTGCCCCTCAGTACCACAGTGCTAACCAGTACCACTGTGCCCACCAGTACCCACAAGAACCACAGTGTGCCCACCAGTACCACTGTGTGCCCACTAGTACCACCGTGCCCACATGTGCCCACCAGTACCACCTGTGCCCACCAGTACCACCGTGTCCACCTGTGCCCACCAGTACAACTGTGCCCACCAGTACCACTGTGCCCACCTGTGCCCACCAGTACCACTGTGCCCACCTGTGCCCACTAGTACCACCGTGCCCACCAGTACCACCGTGCCCATCAGTACCACTGTGCCCACCTGTGCCACCAGTACCACCTGTGCCCAGTGCCCATCTGCCACCTCAGTGCACACCTGCAATCAGTGCCCACCTGTGCCACCTCATCAATGCCCACCTGTGCCACCTCATCAGTGCCTACCTGTGCCGCAGTCAATCAGTGTACATCAGTACCCATCTCATCAATACCCATCTCAGTGCCATCTGTGCCACCTCATTAGTGCCATTTGTGCCGCCTCATTAGTGCCATCTGTGCCACCTCATTAGTGCCATCTGTGCAGCCTCATTAGTGCCATATGTGCCGCCTCATCAGTGCCCACCTGTGTTTACCAGTACACAGGCCTCATTGGTGCACATCAGTACCCATCTCATCAGTACCCATCTCAGTGCCATCTGTGCCGCCTCAGTGCTATCTGTGCTGCCTCAGTGCCACCTCATCAGTGCCATCTGTGGGCATTTGTACTTTCCTGGCTTGTTAGGGTCTCAAGAAATGAGAGAGGCCTTCAGTACATCAGGTGTGATCAGATGTGATGATTTTTTATGATTTGCACTATACCTTGTAGACTCTAAAACTTTCACACAAACCAAATAATTTCCAAAAACTTTGGGTTATTTTTAATTAAAGACATGTAGCAGTATAAGTTGTGGCCAAAATTCATTAAGAAAAATTAATAATTTGCAAAATGTTATCACAGAAACTAAGAAAAAAACATTTTGTTTCCAAATTTTCGGTCTTTTTTCATTAATAGCGCAAAAAATTAAAAATGCAGAGGTAATCAAATACCACCAAAAGAAATCTCTATTTGTGGGGAAAAAAGTACAAAAAAAACATTTGGGTACAGTGTTACATGACTGAGTAATTGTCATTCAAATTGTAAGAGCGCTGAAAATTGGTCTGATCAGGAGGGGTGTTTAAGTGCCCAGTATGGAAGTGGTTAAAAGAGGAAGGCTTCAGCCAATCATGTTAGCTTCTATTTTAGCCGTCTACAGGCATTATTGGAAGATTTATTTCAATTGACAGTACATGTTTTAATGGGCCTAAAAAGCTCATTTACACTGTGACGGGAACACAACTCAGTCTTTTGCTCCCTAGAATGTAATCCTTGCAATAAGTGACCATCTAATTGAAAGTTATATAGATGGAAAACATCTGTGTGCACACATGAGCCTTGAGGCTAATATGAACATATGTTTTGAAGACACAGAACAGACGTGGCGGCAATTATATCAGTGGCGGATCAGACTGCTTCGGAATGTTGCCATAATACCCCAAACTGCAAATGCCCCCAGACTAATTCGCTACCAGCAAAAATAACACTGCGTCGTTAGTAAGAGTTCAGATTCTACAGAATTAGTAGTAACATAAGCCTTTTTTTTTCATTCGTTCAATTCTAAACAAAGCCACCCGCAGTCACTAATGATCATGAAAGACATGGCAGCTAAACAGTTCAAAAGATTGTGGTAAAAACATACATGTTCCCACTGGGTGAGCCAGTATGGTTGTTCCTAAAGAGCTCCCAGCACCCCACATTAATCCTTGGTGTTCTTTCTCTCATGAAAAAATAGAAGCAATAAGCCATGGAGATTCCAATCGGTCTGATCCCTGCACTGCAGGTCCTCAGGCATAGCTTACTCTCCAGCAAGGAGAACAATGATCAGCACATTGGTGGCAAATGTCATTCCAACTTTTCCGAGACTGGCATCCACATGCCGGTTAGGCATTACTAAACAGCAAACCACTGTCCAGACCTGGACCGAGTGGCAGTTCTATCTGGACTGCCGGCCAGACCTGAGCACAGGTTCCACCTCTCAGGCTGTTAAGGATGCTGTAATGGGGACACCTGATGTCAGGGGGCACTCTAATGGTGACACCTGATATAAACAAGTTATTGTTATGGGGACACTACATGTAGGGAGGCATTCGGATGGGGAACAAACTTTCCACTGCCCTAACCTTCACAGTGAGGAGCACATGGAAGGGCAACCCATGCAATATAAAATCAAAGAAAATTCCCAGCTTAATCTGCCAGCCAGTCGGCAACCAACCAAATTATCTTTTGGGTTAAAAAGAGGGGTTTAGTTAGCACACATTTGCAAATACATGCGTAAGCTGCAGAGCCGCTTCAAGACACCCCATTATTATCTGCAGTGCTAACTGTTGTAAATTTATGAGCGCCTCCATAGTAGAAGCACATGCATTATAATGGATATATAGAGGGCAGGAAAGCCTGGAGGGACCCCTTTCCACCTGAAAGGCACAGGGGCACACTGGACACATAGAACAATGGCAGCAAAGATGTCCTGTGTGTCCCTCTCACCAATATTACATCATAAACAAATAACTGGCCCCTGCCACCACTTATAACTGGACTTCACATCAAGGAGCACATAGAAGGTCAACTTAGGGACAACAAAACCAAAGATAATTCCCAGCTTGACTCGCCAGCCACTCTGATGAGGCCATTTGATGAAGGGAGGCACTCTGAGAGAGACACCTGATGCCAGGGGGCACTCTGATGGGGACACACAATATAAGGTGGCACACTGAAATTTTATGATAGATTTTATTTAAATGTTATGGACTTTGTACTTTGATTATTTTTTGATAGACATAAAATGACTTCATATAATAATAAGATATCAGTTATAGCACAAACATGAGAATCAAATCCCTGCTGGAAGTAAATTTTACTGACTGGACCTCCTTGAATTTTAATTCAATGCTCCTGCTTTAGTGCAGATATACAGCTATGAGGCTGTAGGCATGGGAAGAGTACTGGTATTCTTCAGGAAGAAATCAAGACAGATCTTTCAGAATATTGCTTAGACACAATTAAAGTAGAACTAAAGCCAACATTTTTTTATTTTTCATTCTGGATAGAGTAGGAGAGGGTTATAACTACTGCCTGTGCCCCATTGTGCAGATTTCCCCTCACTTTTGCTAGTATTATGCCACGTACACACGATCATTTTTTGTGATGAAAAAAACGAAGTTTTTAAAAACGTCATTTAAAATCACTGTGTGTGGGCAAAACGTTGTTTTATGTCTTCAAAAAAACGACCAAAAAAAAATTCGAACATGCTTGAATTTTTTGTGTCGTTTTTCAAAACGTTGTTTTTTGTGTCATAAAAAGTGATGGTGTGTGGGCAAAACGACGTTGAAAACAACGTTTTTAAAGCCGTGCATGCTCAGAGACAAGTTATGAGACGGAGCTTCAATGGAACAGAGTGCTGTCGAATGTGGTGTACGTCACCACGCTTTGCTAGAGCATTTTGGAAAAACGATGGTGTGTATGCAACGTCGTTTTGGAAAATGAAGTTTGAAAAACGTTGTTTTGTTTCATCACTTGAAACGTTGTTTTTTTTCATCACAAAAAATGATCGTGTGTACGCGGCATTAGTCTGAGTGAAGCTAATAGGAGAGCCAACAAAACAGAGGCAAGTTGAAGACTTGGGAAAGAAGGTTAAAGGATTTATTTATGTATTAAAGTTACCTGATTGAAGGGGTGGGGGCTCAGGGGGTTGTTGGGGCAAGGAGAGCATGGAGGATCCCATACCTCCCAACTGCCCTAGATTTGGTGGGACTATCCTGAGATTTGAACTAAATCCCGGCATCCTGCAAATCCAGGCTGAATCACAGATCCCAGTGCCAGAACATGTTCCATCTCTTGTCTCCACTAATTAACCTGGTAGGGGCACTAGCACAGGCATCTGCCCTGCATCTCTTGCTTCTCCCCTCTATTCAGACCCTTGGCCTGTGATTGGCAGTGTATGGGGATTAAAGTATCTCTCTTATGCTATGTGTCTAAATAACTAAAATACAGGCAATTGATCATTTGTCATGATAGTGAGGATCCAGTGTGTGCCAGCCCTGCCCATCTCCCAGGATTTGCCATGCATAGAGAGCCTCTAGCAGATACATCTGAGCACTGAAGGCAGCACCCAGAGACTTCAGAGACCTTAGACCTGGTAGGGTCAATTATAATGATATTTTGTTGTTCTATTATGTATTTAACATTTTTTTTTGTTCTGGCAATTTGACTCCAAAATGGATAGTGGTTGTCTGGTCATTTGGGATGGGGGGAGGTATAGTAATTGTGTTTGAGTTATGCCCTGTACACACGATCGGTTCGTCTGATGAAAACGATTTTTTCATCAGATATCCGATGAAGCTGACTTTCATCAGTCTTGCCTACACACCATCGGTTAAAAATCCGATCATGTCCAACGTGGTGACGTAAAACACAACGATGTGCAGAGAAAAAATAAGTTTAATGCTTCCGAGCATGCGTCGACTTGATTCTGAGCATGCGTGGATTTTTGACCGATGGATTTCGCCACAGACAAATGTTTTTTTCTATCGGTTTTTTAACCATAAGAACATTTTAAAACAGGTTCTATTTTTTTTCACCGATGGGAAAAAAACTGATGGGGCCCACACACGATCGGTTCATCTAATGAAAACGGTCTGTTTTCATCAGACGAACCGATCGTGTGTACAGGGCATAAAGGTGAGCCTTAGTATTCTGCAGTCCCTCAGTTATGTCCCTTAGCCACAACAGGAAGTTCTGTCTAAATGGAGAGAAATCCCCTCACAGGCAGGTGTCACCAGAACTAGTGTCCTTTTTGGAAGATGTCCCCGCTACTATTACTGTACTGGTAAATTTATACTCCCTTCAGAAGATGCATAATATGATAACTATGTATAAAAATCTAAAAATGGTCAATATGGTAAACTTGGTGCAAAGGGGACACTGTTTCTGTCTGGAGGAAACAGGCTTAAAGGGGTTGTAAAGACAAAAATATTTTCCTCTTAAATTAAAGTCTGACAGTAGCTGATAAAGTAAAACGTAATGTTTTGCATTATAACTAGTTTGATACCTGTTAAAATCGAGCCGTTTTATTCACCTCCATCACTCCTGAATCGTTATTCTCACTGACTCCCTGGTTTGCGGTGCACATTCATTCTTGCTACATCACGGCCTAATGGGAACTACATTTCCCAATAGGCTTAGCCTCCATGCCTGTGAGGGATAAGAGAGCATCTTCACGCAGGGCTGTAGTCACAGGGAGGGGGTAAGCACATTCTGCTTTCCACCATGCAAAACGGCTCAGGTGCTGGTGGAAAGCAAGAAGAGGAGAGACAGGAAATGGCATTTTCAAACCTGGATTACTGTATTTTGGAAGTCAAAAGGAAAAACGAGGTAAGTGATATTTAAATGCTCTAGCTTACAGCATTCAATTAATCGAATAAAAAACGAACATTTAGTGTTCCTTTAACCGCAGCATACAAAAAGACATCTTTATAGAAGAGCTGTAAAAATGCAGAACAGATTTCATCAGGAGATTTTTTTAGCCCACTTAGTAGATAGTTAAAGAAAAAAAAAGCCAGATATCTTTCTCAACATACAGAATATAACTAGTTATTAATATTTATAATTCACAATAGGAGTGAAGATTGTTGATTCAGAGAATAACCAATTTCCAAACACAAGGCCCATGGACTGAATCCGGCCTGCTAGGCCATTTCATGTGGCCTTCGCACACAGGGATTTTTTTATTTCGTAACATGACAGAACTCTGCTCTGCCATCTCTGGCTCTTGCCCTCCACTCCCAGCTCACCATTGTCACTTGTAAACTGAGAGGCCTTCTTCTGAAGGCTGTGGAGGGAGATGTGTGCAAAGGTGGGGGTTGGAGGAGAGTGGTGCAGAGGTCACAGCTGAGGAGGGGTCGAAGTGAAAAGTGATATTTCCAACCGCCGCTGAGGAGGGAAGACATCACAAGTGAGTCTGCAGAACACTACACTGACACCAGGACATGTAGGCACATTAACCCCATCCGATCACCCCCCCCCCCACCCCCCTGTCACAGTGTCACTGAATGCAGTGATCATATATTTACTGATCACTGCATTTAGTGTCAGTGTGACAGTCAGTGTGACAGGCAGTTAGTGTTAGGTCCAGGGTAGCCCTCGTACCCCCCCATATAAAGTTTTAACCCCTTGATCACCGCCCTAGTTAACCCTTTCACCCCCTATTGCCAGTATCACTAAGCAATCATTTTTCTGATCGCTGTATTAGTGTCACTGTTGCCGCTAGGTAGCTAGTTTTTTTTTATTGCAATTTTTTTTTACTAAAGATATGTGGCTGAATACATTTTGGCCTAAATGTTTGACTAAAATTGAGTTTATTCAATTTTTCTTATAACAAAATTAAAAAATATTGTTTTTTTTCAAAAATGTCGCTCTATTTCTGTATATAGCACAAAAAATACAAATCGCAGAGGTGATCAAATACCATCAAAAGAAAGCTCTATTTGTGGGAAGAAAAGGACGCAAATTTTGTTTGGGAGCCACATTGCACGACCACGCAATTGTCTGTTAAAGCGACGCATTGCCGAATTGTAGAAACGCCTCTGGGCATTTAGGAGCATATTGGTCCGGTCCTTAACCACTTAAGACCCGGACCAAAATGCAGGTAAAGGACCTTGCCCCTTTTTGCGATTCGGCACTGCGTCATTTTAACTGACAATTGCGCAGTCGTGCAACGTGGCTTCCAAACAAAATTGGCGTCCTTTTTTCCCCACAAATAGAGCTTTCTTTTGGTGGTATTTGATCACCTCTGCGGTTTTTATTTTTTGCGCTATAAACAAAAATAGAGCGACAATTTAAAAAAAATGCAATATTTTTTACTGTTTGCTATAATAAATATCCCCCAAAAATATATAAAAAAAAGATTTTTTCCTCAGTTTAGGCCGATACGTATTCTTCTACCTATTTTTGCAAAAAAAAATCGCAATAAGCGTTTATCGGTTGGTTTTCGCAAAATTTAGAGCGCTTACAATATAAGGGATAGTTTTATTGCATTTTTATAAAAAAAAAAAATTTACTACTAATAGCGGCGATCAGCAATTTTTTTCGTGACTGCGACATTATGGCGGACACTTCGGACAATTTTGACACATTTTTTGGACAATTGTCATTTTCACAGCAAAAAATGCATTTAAATTGCTTTGTTTACTGTGAAAATGACAGTTGCAGTTTGGGAGTTAACCACAGGGGGCGCTGTGACTTTGAGTGTTCCCTGTGTGTGTGTTTACAACTGTAGGGGGGTGTGGCTGTAGGTGTGATGTCATCGATCGTGTCCCCCTATAACAGGGATGACGCGATCGATGCTGCGGCCACAGTTCCCCGTTCTTCAGCTCCACGGACGGATCGCCGCACTGCAGTGGTGATCGGGTCCGCGAGGCCCGCAGTCCCTGTCCTGGAGCTTCAGGCCGGGTCACGGGAGCGCGCCGCGGGCGCGCGCCGGTGACCCACGACTGGGTACTAAAATCAACGTATATATACGTTGATGTGCCCAGCCGTGCCATTCTGCTGACGTATATGTGCAGTAGGCGGTCCTTAAATGGTTAAGTGGTTAAAAAAGTGTTTCCCAGTGCTAAACCTTTGATCCAAATCTAAATTTCTGCATTTTTAAATTTCAAAAGCCAATATAAAGGAGTAGTAGTGGTAAAAAAAAGCACTTGTGGGTTTAACTAATATTTTTTTTGTATAATTATCCTTTAAGGGGACATTGCTGGGTTTATTCCTACATACTTTTTTTAATAGGTGTACCTCATTTATAAAAGAAAAAAACAGTGCAGCGCAAAAGCCATAGGAATATATTCAAATGAATATACAGGGCCAGATTCACGAACAGTTAGGCTGGCGGATCGAGTGATCCGCCAGCCTAACTGTGACTTTGAGCCGGCGTTTCTGTTTTCTGTAACCAGAAAACAAGAAACGCCGGGTTGAAGTTCCGATGCGAGCAGCGTAACTGAGTTTCGCCATCGCATCGTTACTTCAACTTAAAAATGGCGCCGGGGGCGTTCCCGCCGATTTACGCTCAAAAAATATGTTAATGAGCGGAAATCGGCAATTCACGATCGAATTCCGGCGCGACGCAATGACGATACGACGTTTCCGGACGGGATACGCGGCGCATAGATATACCTACATGGGGTTGGAGTATCCTATGTTAGGTATAGGCGTCGTCATCGCGTCGGGAAAAAAAAAAAAAAAACGTCGCTTGCGTAAAACGGTCATGAATGGGAATGTGACGTCATTGACGTTCATTCACAGAATTTGGAGCATGCGCACGGGGATGTTTTGACACTCGACGCATGCGCAGTACGTTGGCGGCGGGATCGCGCTTAGTTAGCATACTACACGCCCCGTACCCGCCCAATTTGAATTCCGCCGGCTCATTTGCGATGCGCTGCCGCAACTTTAGGAGCAAGTGCTTCGTGAATGACAGCACTTGCTCCTAAAATTTCTGCAGCGCAACGCAAATGAGAAGCGTTACTCCAGAGCAAAGATGCTCTGGACTACCTGAATCTGGCCCACAGTATATAAATCAGGGGTCGACAATATCCGGGCGCCAGGTCGCAATTGCGACAAGAAATTGTGACCTGGCGCCCGCGACCGCCGGTAATTGAGGCCCCGGCTTTGCAGCCTACAAGGTCGCCCACCTCCCCCGCTGTGCGACCGCGGAAGGCCCGCGACGGCCGCTAATTGAGGCCCCGGCTTTGCAGTCTTGTGAAGTCCCAAGCTCTCCCTTCTGTGAGCTGGCGCCATCTGGTGGTGGCCGTTGGCATTACAATTTTCACAGTCATCTCCTTTCCTCACATTTAAACCCCCAAACATTATATATATTTTTGATTCTAACACCCTAGAGAATAAAATGGCGATCATTGCAATACTTTCTGTCACGCCGTATTTGCGCAGCGGTCTTACAAGCGCACTTTTTTGGGAAAAAAATACACTTTTTTTAATAAAAAAATAAGACAACAGTAAAGTTATCCCAAATTTTTTTTATATTGTGAAAGATAATGTTACGCCGAGTAAATTGATACCCAACATGTAACGCTTCAAAATTGCCTCCGCTCGTGGAATGGCGACAAACTTTTATCCTTTAAAATCTCCATAGGCAACGTTTAAAAAAAACTACAGGTTGCATGTTTTCAGTTACAGAGGAGGTCTAGGGCTAGAATTATTGCTGGCGCTCTAACGATCGCGGCGATACCTCGCGTGCGGTTTGAATACCTTTTATATTTGCGGGGGCTACTCACGTATGTGCTCGCTTCTGCACGTGAGCTCGGCGGGACGGGTGCGTTTTCTGGCTCCTAACTTTTTTAGCTGGCTCCTAGATTCCAAGCAAATTTGTCAAACCCTGATAGATATATATATATATATGAAACAAACAATATATACGAAGAATAATTATACTAAACTGATTAAATAAAGTCCACAGAAATCCAGCCAAATCTTAAAATTCTCCACCACATGACGATGAGAAGCCCAACTTAAAGTGATCCCTCCACCAGTAAGGATGGATACTCTCACCTTCGCATTTAGACCACTATTAGACCACTATTTTACTAGATGGTCAAATGAGCAGGTATCTCAGCATAGGAGACCAGGAAGCAGGGTAGCAATTCGGATCCTCAAAAGTCAGCGGTGCATACAGACGCAAACATGAAAAGAGGAATCACAGATCTAAGAGCTCTCCGCTAAACTCAAGCATTTATCTAAAAGGTAGTAAAAGCACAGGCTACTCACATTTTAGCCAGTAAAAAACGTCAGTAAACATACAGGATATGTATGGACAGCTAAATGTTCCAAAAGGACGGCAGCAAGCGACGTGTCTTCAGACTCCTGATCCCCCGTGCGGTTTTTAGCTTCTCATCGTCACGTGGTGGATAATTTTATGATTTGGCTATCTGGATTTCTCTTACATATTTCTGTGGACTTTATTTCATCAATTTAGTATAATTATCCTTTCTATATATTGTTTGTTTCACATATATATATATCATTTGAATACATTCCTATGGGTTTTGCGCTGCACGGTTTTTTCTTTTATATTTGTCATTTTTGGATTTTGTGAATATCCTGTTTAGTCATCCAGCTGGCATTACCGGTGAATTTAATCTTTAAGGTTTTTCACTTTTTCACTTTATTGCGATTTTTGCTTTATTTATACTAATTGCTCATATTTCTGCACTGATTGCACCCCCCTCTTTTTTGTATAGGTGTACCTCACTCCCAAACCTAAAAAGTTGAGAGGTATGTATCTGTAGCGCAATCTACAACCATGCACTCAGTATGTAGCACACCTCTGAACTCTGCACTCGGTACATAGTGCACCACGGAACCCTGCGCTAGGTACGTAGCACACCTCTGAACCCTGCACTTGGTACATAGCACAGCTCTAAACTCTGAACTTGGTACGTAGCACACCTCTGAACCCTCCACTCGATAAGTAGCACACCTCTGAATCCCGAACTCCATACGTACCACACCTCTGAACCCTGCACTTCATACATAGCACAACACACCCCTGAGGTCTGCACTTGGTAGGTAGTACATCCCTGAACTCTGCATTATGTACGTAGCGCAACCCTGAACTCTGCACATTGTATGTAGCCCACCCCTGAACTCTGCACCGGTCCAGTCCGGTCACATGATCTAGCAAGTACAGGTCAATCAAGCATATTAGGACCGCATCAATGGTGCAATAATCCTCCAACTTAGGTCATCAGTTTGTATCCTTTTTAAATGTAAACAGAAACCTTCTCTGGCCCCATCTCCAAAAGGTACATCATATATAGGGAAATAAAACAGGGGTATACAGTTTAGTATGCTCCTTTGTTGTTAAAAAAAACTAGCCAATCGCTTTTACAACTACTCACATTTCATAAGATGAAAAACAGCATAAATAATTGCTTGTATAGGTTCTCACATAAGTTCAGAGGACACACAAACCAATCAGAGTGATGTCACCTGGCTCCGCCTCCACACATTACATCACTACTGGCTTTTTTAGGAAGTGTACTTGTTAATGGGTCCACTCATAAGGTGAGTGAGCACTTAGGCTGGGTTGAGGATCACTTGTTTGGTGGTGGAGCACCTAATTTATGAGGACGAAGAGCTTCTAACACATGCACATTATCTTCTGAGCTTTGGACTTGCTTTTGGGAACTATTTATTGCTGGACTTATTTTGCAATATTGCTGTAGTTAAACACATTGCACTTGAGATTGCACATTTATTTAATGTTTTTTATTCTTTGCTGATATTAAGGTGTATTTATTATGTATTTATTTTGTATAGTTTTGGTTACAATATTATAAGAAGGTTTTTATGAAATTTCTCTAGTATTGCGCACGCACAAACACACATATACACACACACATACATACAGACACACACACCTATCAAGTGTCATAGCAGTCAGTTTAACAGTCAGGCCTCGTACACACGGGCGAAACACATTGTTTTCCTCGTTGAGTTCCTTGTTAGGTTTGTCGAGGAACTTTGCGTACACGCAACCAAATCTCCTTGTTCTCAAACGCGGTGACTTCAACACATACAATGGCAGGGGCTGCTTTTGCTAATCTCATGTTAATGCGCGTTAGGAAAAAGTTTGGTAAGAGACATTTGCACTTTTCAGTCTGTTACAGCGTGACAAATTTGCTATTTCCATTACAAATGCTACTTTTACCGAAGGTGCACAGATTTCTTAGCATACACACGCTCGAGTTTCTCATCGAAAAGCAGCCCGACGAGGAACACGACGAGCCAATTTGACTCCCGTCGAGGAAAAAGAGAACTTGCTTCTTTTTTTTTTTAGCTCGTCGAGTTCCCCGACAGTTTCCTTGATGAAAAACATACACACGACCGGTTTCCTCGGCAAAAAAGCTCTCCCACCGAGTTTCTTGATGGATTCTGCCGAGGAAGCCGGTCATGTGTACGAGGCCTCACTCAGTACATCACATGGAAAATACCCCAGGGAAAGCAACATGATATTCTGAAAAATAATTCTATTAATCTGCCTTTCAGCAGATTTTACTTCCAGTCGCCTGGTGCCCCGAACACATAACTCAAGATAATGCTGTACAGAGGATGCAGAGAAGGAAACATGAATGCAATCTCATTAAGAAGTAACTGCAAGAGAGGGGAATCAGGCAAAATAAACACCGAAATCCTTCACTAAAAAGTCTTATCTCCTGAAGTGAAATCAAAGGCTGCAGAAAACTAACAAGATATTTCATGAATTTATTTTAGATACTGCTACAAGTGTTCTCTATTCTTTTTTTTTTTTTTTTATCTAAGAGGGCAATAAGAGAAGCAATGATAATGTGCACACTGCAATAGCGCCTAGCAACCAATCATATTTAAGTTTACTGCAGATAGATCTATGCAAATTTTTTTTAAACATTTATAAATCAAAACATGTTACATGTACTAAAGGGACTAGCTATTACCTTTATTAGCCACAAACACCATCCTCTGTGCACCCCTCTGATTTAGCTTCACTTTGTTACAGTGACTTGACATCTGGACTAAGCCTTGTCTAACTACCAGTCCCCTAGGCAATTAATACACTTTATTTGTCATTAACGTGTGTCTAAAGAAAATACTTCCTTTTTTTTTCCATCTACTGATCTAACTAGAGCAGTGGTTCTCAACCTTTCTAGTGCCGTGACCCCTTGATAAAATTTCCCTAGTTGTGGGGACCCCTAACAGTAAAATTATTTTCGTAGTGTGAGTTGTCAGCACCCAAGGCAAGACAAGTCATTTGCGCCCCCAACCCACAGACATTTAGTGCTCCCTGAGTCCCCTCCACTCGTACAATATTAAAATCCCTTATGGTGCATTTTGGGAGGCACCACTCTCTCTTTGTTCTCACTTCTTTGCCTTTTATCTCTCTCAATCCTAATTTCTTGTTTTTCCGCCATCCCCTCTCTAGCTGTCTTTTTTGTTCTTCCTCTTATTCTTTCTCTCCCTTTTTCTTTGTTCCTTCCCCTCTTTTCCTCTCCCTTTCAAGTATTCTCTATTTTTATTCTTTCTCTTACTCCTTGGTGGGGGGGGGGGGGGGGTTGGGAGAATGGGATGAGTGGCAGAGATGGCGGGGAGTTGAGATAAATGGAAGTTTTGGTGGGGGGTGGGACCAGTGGCAGTGCTGGGGGGGTTCTGATTAGCCAACTTAGGTGCTCTTGATCAAGGTCATCTGCTGATCTGAGAACTGTAGTGGGGACTTTAATGGCAACTCTAATCACAGGTAGTGTAACTCACTGTGTCTCCGGCTTCACTGTGTCTCCAGCTCTGTGGTGTCTCGTAGCAGTGATACCTTTGCCAAATTTAAGAGATATGGTCTCCATCAGCCCCTCCCACTTCACATTCCTCACCAGTCAGCTGACCTCTAGTCTCTGCCCTCTACCCGTGCCATGAATTGAATGGGCGTCTGTGAAGAGGCTGAGTGTGCGGCCGCGGGCTCTAGGAACAGCTCAGCTGGGCAGTCACAAAAAGGCTGGGAGAGTGGTGCGGGCTTCAGGAATAGCCAAGGATTCTGTGACCCCTGGCAAATTGTCATTTCGACACCTGAGGGGGTCACGACCCCTAGGTTGAGAATCACTGAATTAGAAGATTCCTGAAGAAGTCTATTCCACATTTTCAAATCTCCTGCTCTGAAGAAGCCTTTTTGTAGGCAGAGGTTTAGTCTCTTTTCCTCCAGATGCAAAGAGTGACCCCTCCTTTTAATGAATTTATACATAGTGATCCTATCCCTTCATAAATGTTAAATCATTCCTCATAGCTAAGGGCCTTCATGCCTCTTTATGCCGCCTACACACGATCGGAATTTCCGACAAGAAAACCGTAGATTTTTTTTTATGCGGAATGTTGGCTCAAACTTGTGTTGCATACACACGGTCACACAAATGTTGTTGGAAATTCTGACTGTCAAGAAAGCAGTGACTAGGGATAAGCTTCGAGTTTGAGTAGAACTCATGTTCGACTCGAACATTGCCTGTTCGCCAAACAGCGAACTATTTGGGGTGTTCGCGGCAAGTTCGTGTGAACTTTAGAACCCTGTTAAAGTCTATGGGACTCGAACATTTGAAATATAAAGTGCTAATTTTAAAGGCTAATATGCAAGTTATTGTAATAAAACGTTTTTGGGGACCTGGATCCTGCCCCATGGGACATGTATCAATGCAAAAAAAAGTTTTAAAAACTACAGTTTTTTTGGCAGCAGTGATTTTAATAATTCCTTTAAGTGAAACAATAAAAGTTTGCCATGCTTAGAACTGTCCCTGCACAAAGTGTCTGAAGAAAAAAAATAATTTAAAATCACTCGCGGCTATAATGAATTGTCGGCTCCCGGCAAAACAGAGAAAAGTCATTCATAAAAAAAAATGTGTGGGGGTCCACGGCATTTTTAAAAAAAAATTGGGGTGGAGTTCCCCTTAAAATCCATACCAGACCTGAAGGGTCTGGAATGGATATTGGGGGGAACCCCACATCATTTTTTTTTAATTTGACGCAGGGTTCCCCTTAATATCCATACCAGACCCTAAGGTGAGTGATTTTAAATTACTTTTTTCCTTCAGAAATTACATTTTGTGCAGATACAGTTCTAAGCACAGGAAACAAGCGCTACTTTACAGGCATACTATACACCCCCCTAGGTACGAAATTTAAAGGAATATTTCAATTTTATTGTTTCACTTTAAGCATTATTAAAATCACTGCTCCTGAAAAAAACTGAAGTTTTTTAAAACTTTTTTGCATTGATACTCGTCCCCTTGGGCAGGACCCGGTCCCCAAACACTTTTTAGGACAAGAACTTGCATATTAGCCTTTACAATTAGTACTTTAGATTTCAAACATTCAAGTCCCATAAACTTTAACAGGGTTCTAAAGTTCACACAAACTTTTGGTCTGTTCGCAGGTTCTGGTGCGAACCGAACCCAGGGGTGTTCGGCTCATCCCTACTCCTGAAATTCTCCACCATTGGAAATGTTAGGTTACTCTAATGTATGGAAAGAAGTAAAAGTCATCAGTGAGGCCTGCCTCACATCAGTGCGTTTTCAAGTTTTGCAGAAATGCACTACAGTACATTTAACATGATTTCCTATGAGTCACGTTCACATCTGTGCTTTTTCAACCAGTGTGTTTTTCTGAAAAGGGTCCGGGATTTTTTTGCCTACAGCAGGTTGCATTTTTGGTTCCATAGACTTTAATGGAAATGCAGAAGAAACGTGTAAGAAATGCAGTGCTTGCGTTTTGATGCATTTTCGCTGCATTTTTGCTGGTTTCTCATGCATAACAACAGACGACTACCAAAAGATGCAAAATGCATCAAAAACACATTTTAAAGAATTGTCAAAAAGGCAGAATGCACCAAGAAAACAAATTAGCTGCAACCTGCATAGGTGTGAACCCAGTCTGAGGAGGAGGTATTCACGCAGTGCAGGGAAAGTATTACATCTGGATGGTATGCACTCCAGGCTATGGGGAGGTTGACTTTCCTTTGCAACCCAGCTCCCAACTGTCCCTAATTTTGAGGGACTGTCCCTGATTTGGAGCAATGTCCCTCTGTCCCTCATACCTCCTCATTTGTCCATCATTTCGGTCTGATCTATATAGATATATATAAAATGTACGTTTTATCTATTAAAACGTGTTTTTCGGCACTAATCCTTTCATCCAATTTCTAAATTCAAATTGCCCCATCCTTTTGCCCCATCAAAAACTGCCCCCATCAAAACTGCTCCATCAAAAACTGCCCCCATCAAAACCTGCACCATAAACATTTTCCCATCCTATTGCCCCATCAAAAACTGCACCATCAAAAACTGCCCCATCAAAAACTGCCCCATCAAAAAATGCCACCATCAACATTTTCCCATCCTATTGCCCCATGAAAAACGGCACTGTCAAAATTGCCCCCATTCTAATGCCCCCAACAAAAACTGCCCCCATCAAAACTGGCTGATCATGGCTGATCATGGGGAGGTCATAATGTTTTGGCTGATCATGGGGTTTTCAGCTTTTGTCAGCTTTTTTCCCGCTTTTTAAAAAAAAATATATCACGAATATTCGATATTAAAATGAATAGTTACACCACGTCAGTAACTGGAGGGACTTCCCATCAGTCCTCCCAGGGACTCTGCTATACCACCGCAGGTCCCTACTCTTTTCTATTAACTGGAGGGACTTACTATCAGCCCCCCCAAGGACCTTGCTATACCACCGCAGGTCTCTATACCACTATCGTAAACGGAGAGACTTTCTATTATTCCTCCGATAGACCCTGCTATACCAGCGAAGGTCTTTACACCATTCCCACAACTGGAGGGACTTTCCATCAGCCCTCCCAGGGACCTTGCTATACCACCGCAGGTCCCTATACCAGTGTTGTAAATGGAGAGACTTTTTATCAGTCCTCCCAGGGACCCTGCTATACCATCGCAGGTCCCTACAACACTTCCATAACCGGAGGGACTTTCCACCAGCCCTCCCAGGGACCCTGCTATACCACCGCAGGTCCCAACACCACTCTAGTAACCCGGAGGGACTTTCCATCAGCCCTCTGAGGGACTCTGCTATATCATTGCAGGTCCTGACACTGCTCCAGTGACCGGAGGGACTTTCCATCAGCCCTCTGAGGAACCCTGCCATACCATCGCAGGTCCTGACACTGCTCCAGTGATCCAAGGGACTTTCCATCAGCCCTCTGAGGGACCCTGCCATATCACCACAGGTCCCGACACCACCCCTGATGGAGGGACTTTCCATCAGCCCTCCGAGGGACACTGCCATAACATCACAGGTCCCGACACCACTCCAGTAACCGGAGGGACTTCACATACAGTGTCATTCAATTCAAAAGTGACTTGCAGTGAGTGTATCAAGATGAGATCGAGGACCACTCTATATGGTTATCAATCAAGAGCTAGATCACAACTCCTCTTTCAGAGGAGAGGTCTATACTATACCACTGCAGGTCCCGACACCACTCCAGTGATCCAAGGGACTTTCCATCAGCCCTCTGAGGGACCCTGCCATATCACCGCAGGTCCCAACACCATTCCAGTAACTGGAGGGACTTTCTATCAGCCCTCTGAGGGACCCTGCCATAACACCGCAGGTCCTGACTCTGCTCCAGTGACCGGAGGGACTTTGCATCAGCCCTCTGAGGGACCCTGCCATATCACCGCAGGTCCCAACACCATTCCAGTGACCAGAAGGACTTCACATCCAGTGTCATTCAATTCAAAAGTGACTTGCAGTGAGCGTATCAAGATGAGATCGGGGACCACTCTATATGGTTATCAATCAAGAGCTAGATCACAACTCCTCCTCCAGAAGAGAGGTTTAGCTGCACCACGACCGATGGGGGGTGATACGCCGGCTGCCACTCAGACTTCCACCACAACAGTCCTAGACATGTCTGGCCAGTCCTCCCAGGGACCAGGTGCGGCTTTGAGTCAGATCCCCGCACCAGTGGCGGCTGCAAGTTGCTTTCCCACACCAGTGGCAGCTGTACGTTTCTTTCCTGCACCAGTGGTGGCTACCACTCAGACTTCCACCACAACAGTTGTAGACATGTCTGGCCAGTCCTCCTAGGGACCAGGTGTGGCTTCGAGTCAGATCCCTGTGCCAGTAGTGGCTGCCACTAAAAGTCCCAGATTCAGACTAAAACGGGCACACTTGTTTGATCTGTCCTCCCAGGGACCAGGTGCGGCTTCGAGTCGGATTCCTGCGTCAGTGCCGGCTGCCACTCAGACTTCCACCACAACAGTTATAGACATGTCTGGCCAGTCCTCCCAGGGACCAGGTGTGGCTTTGAGTCAGATCCCCGCACCAGTGGTGGCTGCCACCAAAAGTTCCAGGTTTAGACTAAAACGGGCACACTTGTTTGATCTGTCCTCCTAGGGATGACTTTACATTCCTTCTGGCAAAACTCAAGAAAATTCTGAGTATTCAAAATGTCACAGAAGATCCTTCTCCGGAACTGACCCTGGCCTGTTATATGACCACGCTTCTGCCTAACGCTAAACGGTACCTACCTCTGCCTGCTCTGGAACTTACCCTGGACTGTTTAAACATGTTTTTTGCCTGCCTCTTTTACTGATCTTTTACTCTTCTACTGGAGTAGTGGGATTCATAACACAGCGGTCTCACATATGTTTGTTTTCTGGATGATGAAAACTAATTTTTTAGTCTTCTCATTCCCAGATTAGGGTCTGGAGACTTGGAGGCTTCAAAGAGATTTGGATGGGAGAAGCCTCTACCCCTGTCCCCATTCTTTCCTGGCCTACTACTTGGACCATGTTCCTGCCTACTACCAGGCAGGCCCATTGCAACAGGACAGGCAAACCAAGCAACCGCTTGGGGCCCCCGTGCTGGCTTGGGGCCCCTTCCTCTCAACTCGATGCATGGTAGAAGGAAGGCAGATGTGTGTGTGTCGGAAGAATCAAGAACCAAGAAGTCATCTTCGGTAGCCGCCTAACCCCCCACCCCCCTTCTCATCTTACAAAGTTGTTTTTGCTTTCGGCAGCACCCCCCCTCCCTCTCAACTTGAATCAAATCCCCAGCTTCTCAACTGAGAAAAACTCAGCAGCAACCCCCCCCCTTCTCAACTTGAAACTTGAAAACAAATGTTGTTGTAGTCCATTTTGCTTGGGGCCCCCAAATTCCTTCAAACGGCCCTGCTACCAGGACCAATATTTTGGCACTGCTGGTAATGTCTCTACTTGCACTGACCCTGGACTGTATATGGACAGTATCCCTGCCTGTACTGACTATGGACAATATTCGTGCCTGCTGCCTGGACAATTCCATTCCCTGTTGCTGACCATGTCCCTGCCTGAATCAGGGCTCTCCTCCTGTGGACAATTGCACTACTAAAACCACAGGTAATCTTTTGTTTACCATTTACTCAGCAGAATGTATTTTAGGGTGTAATTCTTGGTATGTACATGCTATGTGCTAAAAATATGAAGGGCCTTCAAAAAATGTGCACCTGATGTATGTGGCCAGGCTGTGTAAAAGTCTCACACATGTGGTATCGTCATACTCAGGAGGAATAGCAGAATATATTTTGGGGTGTCATTTTTGCTATGTACATGCTATATGTTGGAAACATCTTATAAATGGACAACTTTATGTAAAAAAAAATGCTTTTTCATTTTTTTCCACATTTCCCCAAAACTTCTGAAAAATGAACCATTCAAAAGACTCATTATGCCTCATAGATTATACGTTGGGGTGTTTGCTTTCCAAAATGGGGTCACTTTGTGGGCGTTTCCATTGTCCTGTTTATTGCTGATGCCACTGATCCTCTACCTACTGTCCACTCTGACTCTACTAATCCTTTATCTGCTATCCAGCTTAAATCCATTGGTATTTCACCTGTTTCCCAGCCATATGCCACTGATCATTTTTCTGCTGACAAGCCTGATGTCGCTTATATACCACCTGCTGCCCAGCCTGCCTCTGCTAGTTTTGTGCCTGCTGCCCAGCCAGTCTCTGTTTCTAGGGTCAAGATATTATTAGCTCCAGAGGTCTAATACCTCCACATCTCCATGCTTGTTGCAAGGCTGGCATGAGTTACCCGTTTGGTCCAAGATTCCTATAGACAAATTTTCATGAGTCATTTGCTTATGTTGTGCCAAAGCCCAGTGGTCCAGATTTCTGCTTTTTATTTACAACTCCAGTAGTAGAGGTGTTCTGAGTGAAGGCAGATTTCCATCTGAATTTTGTCCTGATCCAGTTGTAATGTTTGCCTCTGCGATTCCAAGGGTATTAGGGGACCTTTGCTGGGGAACCAATGTCTTGGTAAGACCTGAGTGACTGTTAAAATACACTTACACTTACAGCTTCAGTAGTTGAGGTGTTCTAGATGAGGGCAGATTTCCATCTGACGTTTGTCCTAATCCAGTTTTAATGTGTGCCTCTGAGATTCCAAGGGCATTAGGGGACCTTTGCTGGGGAACCAATGTATTGGTAAGACCTGAGTGACTGTTCAAATACACTTACAGCTCCAGTAGTAGAGGTGTTCTGGGTGAGGGCAGATTTCCATCTGACGTTTGTCCTAATCCAGTTGTAATGTTTGCCTCTGCGACTCCAAGGGCATTAGGGGACCTTTGTTGGGGAACCAATGTCTTGGTAAGACCTGGGTGACTGTTAAAATACACTTACACTTACAGCTTCAGTAGTAGAGGTGTTCTGGGTGAGGGCATATTTCCATCTGAATTTTGTCCTGGTCCAGTTGTAATGTGTGCCTCTGCGACTCCAAGTGCGTTAGGGGACCTTTGCTGGGGAACCAATTCCTTGGAAAGACCTGGGTGACTGTTAAAATGAAAAGCAGTATGGGTTAAGGACTCCATGTTAAGCCCTTAGATCAGGGATCCTCAAACTATGGCCCTCCAGATGTTGCAAAACTACACCTCCCATGAAGCATTGTAAAACTCTGACATTCACAGACATGACTAGGCATCATGGGAATTGTAGTTCCTGAACAACTGGAGGGCCATAGTTTGAAGACCTATGCCTTAGATAGTCCATGGGATCCCAGCATTGGGATATTTTCTGCCTTGTGGAGCTGCAACAATCGAAGTGTTGTACTTCTTATAGGATCTGATCTGGGGGGAACTCAGCCAGCTTCCAGACCCCAGCAGCAGGGCACTCAGCCACGCAGGGCACCTAGCCAGTTGCCAAAACCTGGCAGCAGGGTATCTAACAGACTGATGGACTATCAATTTTCAAATGTACTTTTTATCATATTATAGGGCACTTTTAAAGCAGAACAGGTTGCTTTCAACCAAACTATAAAAACATCATATGGCTGGTGTCATGGCTGATCACCTATAGAACACCATGAGAACTGCAGATCAAGCAGAAATTAAGATGGAAGCTTCCTTGCTTGTAAAGGATAAAAAGTTAGTGGATGCAATAATATCCACCAACAATGGTGTCAGTGGGTGCAAAAATCCCCAGCATTGTTGTCAGACAAATCGGTCTGGTGCCTCCATAAAGCGGCCGCACTGCTGCCGGTATGATGGTGCAGACACAAGGGACACTGACATGGTCACCTATACCTGACAGGTAGGTAGTAGAACTCCCCTTCAATCCTTTGCTTGTGTCAGTTGTACATATTAAGGAATCTTAATTTTATATTTTTCTGTTGATTACTGATGAACGTTTTTTTACTGACACACACTGGACTGGCATGCACTGACCTACACTAACAGAGGACATCCAGATGTACATAAACTGACCACTTCATGCTTTAGAGAGATGCACACAGACAGACAACCAAATTAGGAGAGAGTAGATCGCACACAGAGATTATAGGATGAGGCCTACTACAAACATACACCCAACATTAGAAAAAGGATGACTATCATCCAGTAGGGTAGCTTAGTGTAGTTAGTGTAGGTCATGCCCTAGAAGAGTCTACCTTGCCGTGATGGGCAGGCTTGGAATCTCTTGGTCAAAAGCGTATCAACGAATGGGCGAGAGGATCACTAGATCTTCACTTCTGGCCAATTGATTTTACTAAAGGACTCTTGGTTTATTCTGAATATATATAGTTGGAAAATGAAAAAATTTATATAGATACATAATAAAACTTTCATAAAACACACAATAAAAAAATTGGTATATTTACATTTGAATTGCTTCCTCTTTTATTTAATCCTTTCATTACCGGGGGTCATTACCACTTGGATGCACAGGCCACATTTGTAAGGCTGGAAGGGACTCTATGGCTACTTCTTCCACTCATGGCGTGTGTAGGGATGTGTAATAGGTGTTTATGTATTAACATGTGTCCTAACCATGTATATATGTATGTACTGACAAGTCCCTTATGTGACAGTAGTGACAACTAGGAATGAGCTTCGAGTTCGAGTAGAACTCATGTTCGACTCGAACATTGCCTGTTCGCCGAACAGCGAACTATTTGGGGTGTTCGCGGCAAGTTCGTGTGAACTTTAGAACCCTGTTAAAGTCTATGGGACTCGAATGTTTGAAATCTAAAGTGCTAATTTTAAAGGCTAATATGCAAGTTATTGTAATAAAAAGTGTTTGGGGACATGTATCAATGCAAAAAAAGTTTAAAAAAATGCAGTTTTTTTGGCAGCAGTGATTTTAATAATTCCTTTAAGTTAAACAATAAAAGTGAAATATTCCTTTAAATTTCGCACCTAGGGGGGGGTGTATAGTATGCCTGAAAAGTAGCGCTTGTTTCCCATGCTTAGAACTGTCCCTGCACAAAGTGTCATTTCTGAAGGAAAAAAAGTAATTTAAAATCACTTGCAGGTATAATGAATTGTCGGCTCCCGGCAATACAGAGAAAAGCCATTCATAAAAAAAAAGTGTGTGGGGGTCCACTGCATTTTTTTAAAAATTTGGGGTGGAGTTCCCCTTAACCACTTCCAGCCCAAGGACGTCATATGACGTCCTGGACTTTCAGTGGAGATATCTGAAAGATGCCTGCAGCCACAGGCATCATTCAGATATCCATCTCTTCAGCCGGCGATTCTGTGCACCATAAGAATGATCATAGCGGTTCCACTGCTTGATCGTTCCTTATAGGCGGCGGGAGGGGACGCCCCCCTCTCCCGCCGCCATCCGGTGCTTCTCCGGGCTCTCCTTTGCCATCGTAGACCCAGGGAAACGATCCGCCGGCGTCGGATGGAAACCATAGAGTAGACTGGTGACCAGATGGTCAACAGTTATCTCTATGATCGTCGGAGGCCTGGACGCAATGTTATGACATCACTCCCAGGTCCTGGAATGTAAACACAGCCACAATTTTGGCTGAAAGCATTAGATCTGTGATTTTTTTTTCACGATCTAATGCTTTCCAGCCTGGAGGAGAGATGTGGGGTCTTATTGACCTTGCATCTCTCCATAAAGAGTACCTGTCACGAACCATTCCTATTACAAAGGATGTTTACATTCCTTGTAATAGGAATAAAAGTGATAAAAAAAAATCAAAAAAGTGTAAAAATAGAAGTAATTAAGTAAAATAAAAAAAATAAAAAATAAAATAAAAATGTAAACGCCCCCATGCCCGGTATCTCGCGCTCAAAAGCAAACACACACGTAAGTCCTGCCCACATATGTAAACGCTGTTCAAACCACACATGTGAGGTATCGCCGCGTGCGTTAGAGTGCCAGCAATAATTCTAGCACTAGACCTCCTCTGTAACTCTAAATTTGTAACTTGTAAAAAAAAATATGGAGATTTTTACGTACTGACGTTTGGCGCCATTCCATGAGTGTGCGCAATTTTTAAGCATAACATGTTAGGTATCTAATTACTCTGCGTAACTTCATCTTTCACATTATACAAAAAAATTGGGCTAACTTTACTGTTTTGTTATGTTTTAATTCACAAAACCGTTTTTTTTTCTCCAAAAAAAAGGTGTTTAAATAATTATTGCGCAAATACTGTGTGAGATAAAAAGTTGCAATGGCCGGAATTTTATTCCCTAGGGTGTCTGCTAAAAAAAACATATATAATGTTTGGGGGTTCTGAGTAATTTTCTAACAAAAAAAATATGATTTATGTATGTAGGAGAGAAGTGCCAAAATAGGTATGGAAGTGGTTAAAATCCATACCAGACCTGAAGGGTCTGAAATGGATATTTGGGGGGAACCCCACATAATTGTTTTTAATTTGACGCAGGGTTCCCCTTAATATCCATACCAGACCTGAAGGGCCTGGTAATTGAATTTGGGAGGACCCCCACGCATTATTTTTTTATGAATGACTTTTCTCTGTATTGCTGGTATCCGACAATTCATTATAGCCACAAGTAATTCCTTCAGAAATTACATTTTGTGCAGGGACAGTTCTAAGCACAGGAAACTAGGGCTACTTTACAGGCATACTATACACCCCCCTAGGTACAACATTTTAAGGAATATTTAAATGTTAATGTTTCACTTTAAAGCGGTGGTTCACCCTAAAACTACTCTGTCCCATAGCATCCAGCATACTGGCATCAGCGCCAGTATGCTATTTTTTTATTTTATTTTTATCGCTGTACTTACTGTTAAATGAAGAATTTTCATTTCTGTCCACCGCGGGTGAATGGCGCGGCTATGTCACGTCACGCCTTCCGAAAATACCCAATTTAGGACTCGGCTCTTTCCGGAGCTATACAGCGCCTGCGCACAGACCTAGGAGCTGACTGCGCAGGCGCCGTATATATCCGAGTCCTATTTCGGCTTTTTTCGGAGGGCGTGACGCGCCATAGCGATAGAACTCGGCTATATACGGCACCTGCGCAGTCAGCTCCTAGGTCTGTGAGCAGGTGCCTTTTAGCTCCGCGGTGGACAGAAATTAAAATTCTTAATTTAACAGGAAGTACAGCGATAAAAAAAAAAAACAGCATACTGGCGCTGACGCCAGTATGCTGGATGCTATGGGACAGAGTAGTTTTAGGGTGAACCACCGCTTTAAGCATTATTAACCACTTGACCACTGGGCACTTAAACACCCTTAATAACCAGACCAATTTTCAGCTTTCGGTGCTCTCACAGTTTGAATGACTCAGTCATACAACACTGTAACCAAATGAAATTTTTGTTCTTTTTTTCCCACAAATAGAGCTTTCTTTTGGTGGTATTTGATCACCTCTGCGTTTTTTTTTTTGCTATAAATGAAAAAAGAACAACATTTTGCAAAAAATAATACTTTTTCTTCATTTCTATTATAAAATTTTGCAAAAAAGTAATTTTTCTTCATAAATTTGGCCTAAAATGTATACTGCTACATATCTTTGGTAAAAAAAAAAAAAATTTGGATATTATTTAGTCTGGGTGAAAGTTATGGGGTCTACAAGCTATGGTACCAATTACTGAAAATTGATCAATTTCATCACACCTGATGTACTGACAGCATCTCTCATTTCTTGAGACCCTAACATGCCAGAAAAGTACAAATAACCCCCAAAATGACCCCTTTTTGAAAAGAAGACATTCCAAGGTATTTAGAAAGAGGCCTGGTGAGTTTTTTAAAGTTGTCATTTTTTCTCACAATTCTTTGCAAAATCAAGATTTTTTTTTTTCATCAAATTTTCATATTATTAGGTTATTTTTCACACACAGCATATGTATACCACAAATTACACCCCAAAACACATTCTGCTATTCTTCCCGAGTATGGCGATACCACATGTGTGAGACTTTTACACAGTGCGGCCACATACAGAGCCCCAACATGCAGGGAGCACCCAGGCCAATTCTGACATTTCTCTCCTACATGTAAAAATCATCATTTATCTGCTAGAAAATTACATAAAACCCCAAAACATTATATAAAGATACCTCACATGTGTGGTTTGAACACCGTTTTCATATGTGGGCGGGACTTGCGTATGCGTTCGCTTCTGCATGCAAGCTCACGGGGACAGGGGCGGAGTATGCCCAGAGTATTGCGGAGTATGCCCAGAGTATTGCGGAGTATGCCCAGAGTATTGCGGAGTATGCCCGGAGTATTGCAGAGTATTGCAGAGTATTGCAGAGTATTGCCCGAGTATTGCCCAGAGTATTGCCCGAGTATTGCCCAGAGTATTGCCCAGAGTATTGCCCAGAGTATTGCCCCAGAGTATTGCCGAGTATGCCCCAGAGTATTGCCGAGTATTGCGCCAGAGTATTGCCGAGCATTGCCCTAGAGTATTGCCGAGTATTGCCCCAGAGTATTGCCGAGTATTGCCCCAGAGTATTGCCGAGTATTGCCCCAGAGTATTGCAGAGTATTGCCCCAGAGTATTGCAGAGTATTGCCCAGAGTATTGCCCAGAGTATTGCAGAGTATGCCCAGAGTATTGCCATAGTATATCAGAGTATGCCCAGTATTGCCAGAGTATGCCCAGTATTGCCAGAGTATGCCCAGTATTGCAGAGTATTGCAGCAGGGATGGCTGAGCAGGGAGGGATGGATGGATGGATCTGTGACTACATTTGTCACAGATCCAGCCCGCAGCACTGCCGCTGCCATCCGCTCCCTCCCCTCTCCTCTCACACTCTACAGAGAGAGGAGGGAGGAACCGGCGTCAGCACATGACGCCGGTCTGTTTACAAGTGATCGCTCTGTCATTGGACGGAGCGATCACGTGGTAAACCGCCGCTATCAGCGGCGATTTACCATGATCCGTGATGCGCCGGGTCCTCCGGACCCGGCGGTCACGGATGTTCCCGTGTGCGCGCCTCAGGGGGCGCGCGGGAGCGCGATTCTAAGAGGCCGTTAATTAACGGCCACTTAGAATTAAGCAATCGCCCTGAAGTGGTTAAAATCACTGCTTCTGAAAAAAACGACCGTTTTTTAAAACTTTTTTTGCATTGATACATGTCCCCTGGGGCAGGACCCAGGTCCCCAAACACTCCCCTGGGGCAGGACCCGGGTCCCCAAACACTTTTTAAGACAATAACTTGCATATTAGCCTTTAAAATTAGTACTTTAGATTTCAAACGTTCGAGTCCCATAGACTTTAACAGGGTTCTAAAGTTCACACAAACTTTTGGTCTGTTCACAGGTTCTGGTGTGAACCGAACCCAGGGGTGTTCGGCTCATCCCTAGCGGTGACATACAACACATATGCCGGCACTATAAAAGGGAAGTCATGTTAGTGAAAGTTTGGTGAGAGACGATTCACGCTTTTCAGCCTCGTGCTTTTCAGTCCGTTACAGTGTGACAAATGTGCTATCTCCATTATGAACGCTAGTTTTACCAGACCAAGCGCTTCCGTCTTGTACTTGATTCAGAGCATGCATGTTTTTTATGCGTCGGAATTGCCAACAAAAACTTTTGGCGTCGGAAAATTTGAGAACCAGCTCTCAACTTTTTGCTGTCGAGAAATGTCCGATGTAGCCTACACATGGTTGGAATTTCCAACCAAAAGCTCACATCAAACTTTTCTTGTCGGAAATTCCGATCTTGTGTACTCTGCATCAGTTTAGTTGCCCTTCTCTGAACTCTCCTTAGTTCTGCAACTAAAAAAGATATAAACATGTGGTCAAACTTAACCTTCTTTCACACTTCTGTGACTTGAGGTCCAAATTGTGAAACCCCAAGTGGCAAGACATGTGAATTTCAATGTATGTCTTCGACTGCCATTCCTACTGATACTACTGAAGTTGTTGCCACTTCAGAAAAGATTTCTGCACTACTTTGGTCCAATTTTTGATGCGACTTTGGTCCTGAGAATACACAGTTAGGAGAGGAGAGAGGTTTTGATCTGCTCCTCCTTCTCCCTCTCCTACCCATCTGTCTGCCCACCCACACTCCATTCTGTGCCTCAGGAAAGGGATGTGTGGGCTGGAAGTTTGAAACTCAGCAACCGGCAGATACATCGTAGATGAAAGGCTTTGAAGCCTGAGCCTCCATCCTCGGGTGAGTGAGCTCACCATCCAATGTCTGTTACTAAAGTCTCCGCCCTGCCTCCCTTATCTCTCCTGCCTCCAAGTGAGCGATTGCACTAAGGTAAGGTGTGTCCTGTGGACTCTGATGTAAGGGGGGCTTTGGGGACCCTAATTCAAGGGGGAATGCTGGGAACTCTGATGTAAGTGGGAGGTTTGATGAGCAGAAATCACCTTAAATCAGAGTTCCCCTTTACATCAGAGTCCACAGCGTTCCTCCTTAAAATTAAGATTTTGCCATGCACGGCTAAAGTGTTTGGGTTTGGCTTGAAGAAAAGGTGGCAATCCTAGATGGGAACAAAGTATGTACCAAACCTACAGAATTCATTACCAAGTAAAATATCACTAGGAAATAATTTTAATCGTTGCCGTGCATCAAGTTTGTAGATCTTCCAAAAATCAAAATCACTTTTAAAAATTGACTTTCTTGGAGAGCTTTCTGAACAATTCCCCACTTGTCCCTTCGACTGGAGCAAGGAATTCCGCTAAACCATCTCTGCCTAATCTCCCATATGTTTCTGAATATATTAGCAGGGCTGAAAGGTCTAATCTTTTCCTCCCTCGGGAGCTGTCATCCAGTTTCCTTTTATGAAATCAGCTTCAATCACTACATGATTGACTGATAGTTTTGTAACTGAAGATAGCACAAACCTTCTCACATCTCTGTGACCTGAATAAAGTCATTTAGACTAGCCATTATATCTATGATATACTAAGGGTTTTCATAACCTGTCTGGGGAGTAGGCAAACCTAGAATATGAAATCAATTAAATGATATATAACCCCTCACCTTGTAAAGCTATCCATTACGTTTAAAATAGAAATGAAAGGCAAAACATTTGTGTATACCTATAAAAAAACATTATAAATACTGGTTTTCCTTTTTTAACCACTTCAGCCCCAGAAGAATTGGCTGCCCAATGATTGGGCCAATTTTTGCGGTGTGGCACCACGTCGATTTAACTGACAATTGTGCGGTCATGCGATGCTGTACTTAACCACTCCCCGCACGGTCAATAGACAATTGATGTCCGGGAAGTGGTTCTGTTATCCTGAATGGGTGTCTATTGATGTCCAGCAGGATAACATGCCAGTCCAATCAGCCGTGTCCAAATCATTGTTTATCAGCGTAGCCCCCCCCCCCCCCACGGATGCCCACACTGGACCACCAGGGAAGCCACCAGGACCACCAGGGAAGGGGGCAACATGCGGATGGCCATGCATTTACCCCATGGCCATCCACATGTTAAAAAATACTTGCAATAGATGCCAATCAGTGCCCACGAATGGGCACTGACTGGTAACATGGGCACACCATATGAAAAAGTGATGCCCAGCAATGCCACCATCAGTATCATCAGTGCCACCCCTCAGTGTCCATCAATGCCACCTCTCAGTGCCCACCCATGCCCATCATTGCCCACCTATCAGTGCCCATCTGTGCCACCTATTCGTGCCACCCATAAGTACCCATCAGTGCCACCTATAAGTACCCATCAGTGCCGCCTATAAGTCCCCATCAGTGTCGCCTATGAGTGCCTATGAGTGCCCATCAGTATCGCATACCAGCGCCTCATATCAGTGACTATCATCAGTGCCACCTCATCAGTGCCCATCAGTGCCACCTCATTGGTGCCACCTTATCTGTGCCCATCAGTGCCGCCTTATCAGTGCCCATCAGTGCACCCATAGCAGTGCCCGTAATTGAAGAAGAAAACTTACTAATTTACAAAAAAAGTTGTTGCGCAAAAATAAAATCGCAGAGGTGATCAAATACCACCAAAAGAAAGCTCTATTTGTGGGAACAAAATTATAAAAATTTCATTTGGGTACAGTATAGCATGACCGCGCAATTGTCATTTAAATTGCGACAGTGCTGAAAGCTGAAAATTGGCCTGGGCTGGAAGGTGCCTAAGTGCCTGGTATTGAAGTGGTTAAAAAAAATTTATGTCCTTTTTTTTCCCGCAAATATAGTTTTTTTGGTGGTATTTGATCATCTCTGCGATTTTTTTTTGCGAACATTGCGACCGCAGGTCATGAGCATCGGCACCCCCCGCAATGCAGCGGGCACGCGTGTGCCTGCTAGCCCGCTTAAAGTGTCCGACGTACAGCTACGATGGTTCGCGCAGCGGAGCCAACCTGCCGCAGTATAACTGCGGAGGCTGGTCCGTAAGTGGTTAATAAGTGATTACATAACTCTGTTTTCAGCTGCATAATGAGCTCAGAGACCTAGGGGAGGAGAAACAGCAGCACACTGCTCTTCCCAGTGAATGACTGTGTGTATGTGTGTGTGGGGGGCTGTGGGGCATGCAAACACAAGCCTAATCATTGGAGGAGAGCAGACTAAATTCCCAGCACATCCAGAAAACTGACCATGCTGTCCTCTTCTGCCTGTTGTGGTCAGTTTTAATAGGTAAGCAGAGAGACTGTAAGGAACACCAGGAATTTCACACAAAGGAAGCAATACAAAAAGTTTGTAAATAAAATCTGTGCTGTGGATAACACATGTCTGGCAGCTTTTACATATAGGTAGTATAACAAACCCCAATAAACATAAAAAAGCCAAATGTGTAGCACCACTATATAATAAACAATACAAAGAGAACAGGATAGTGTTTCAAACAGATGTATGGTACAGCAGGCACATATCAGGGATGTGAAATGTTTGAGTAACATATTCTTCATACCACAGGATGAGCACACACCATACAGTTGAACATGTTTATCCGCTTGCCGACTGCCCTATAGCAGTTTTACTGCTACAGCGCAGCAGCTGTTCGCGGGATCACGTATTTATATATATACAGTATATATATATATATATATATATATATATATATATATATATGTGTGATCCTGCACTTCCAGGTAGCGGGAGCAAATTTGTGCCACCAGTGGCTGATCGACAGTTACCACGGATTCCATGTCCGCCGGCATCCAATGATTGTTCGGTACAGAGGCAGAATTGCAGGCTGCCTATGTTAACATGGCAGATTGCTGTTCTAAGAGAAGGGAAGGCATGGATCCCGTGTCTCTGCAAAGCACAAGGACAAGGATCCATGGCTTTCCCTAGTAAAAGCACCTCCCACACTGTAGTGAAACACTGGCTAGGCACACAGTTAACCCTTTGATCGCCCCTGATGTTATTCCCTTCCCAGCCAGTGTCATTAGTACAGTGACAGTGCATCTTTTTTTAGCACTGAGCACTGTATTAGTGTGACTGGTCCACAAAAAGTGTCAAAAGTGTCAGTTAGTGTCCGATTTGTCTGCTACAATATCGCAGTCCTGCTATAAGTCGCTGATCGCTGCTATTACTAGTAAAAAATAAAAAAATAAATAAAATATCCCCTAGTCTATAGACACTATGGGGTAGATTCACGTACCTCAGCGCATCTTTATGCGGGCGTAGCGTATCTTCTTTACGCTTCGCCGGCGCAACGTTGAGAGGCAAGCATGGAATTCACAAAGCAAATGCTTCCAACATTGCGCCAGCGTAGCGTATATTTGTCAAAGTAGGTGAAAATGGGCGTGATATATTTAAATGAAGCGTGACCCCATGCAAATGATGGGCTGCGCTTCAAAAAACGAACTGCGCATGCGTCGTATCTTGGACGCATCCCAGTGTGCATGCTCACAGGCACGTTGAAATAACTGCCTAAGATGCGTCAAAACACTGCCTACGACGTGAACGTAACCTACGCACAGCCCTATTCACGTACTACGTAAACAACGTAAAAATCTACGGCGTTCGTTCCCTGGTCCATACCTTTGCATGAGTTGCGCCTCCAATATGGGGAATAACCTTACGCCGGACGTAACCCTTACGCAAATCGCTTAAAACATGCGCTGGGCGCAAGTACGTTTGTGAATCGGCGTATCTTACTCATTTGCATATTTAAAATGGGTACGCTGAATGACTCCAGCGTAACTATGCACCCACGATACGCCGGCGTAGGCAAGTTACGTCGGCCGGCTTAAGCCTATTTTTTGGACGTATCTAGCTTGGGGAATCGGCGCAGAGATACGACGGCACACATTTGTTGTTACGACGGCGTATCTCCAGATACGTCGGCGTAAGTCCTACGTGAATCCGGGCCTATAACTTTTGTGCAAACCATAAGTTACTGTACTGGGATTTTTTCACCAAAAATATGTACAGTGCCTGTAAAAGATATTCATACCCCTTGAAATTTTCCAAATTTATGTGATAGACCAGCACATAATTGTGAAGTGGAAGGAAAATTATAAATGGTTTTAATTTTGTGGCATGCATTTGTATTCAGCCCCCTTTACTCTGATACCCCTAGCTAAAATCTAGTTGAACCAATAGCTTTCAGAAATCACCTAATTAGCAAATAGAGTCCACCTGCGTGTAATTAAATCTCAGAATAAATACAGCTGTTCTGTGAAGCCCTCAGAGGTTTGTTAGAGAACCTTAGTGAACAAACAGCATCATGAAGGCCAAGGAACACACCAGACAGGTTAGGGATAAAGTTGTGGAGAATTTTTAAGCAGGGTTAGGGTATAAAAAATATCCCAAGCTTTGAACATCTTGCGGAGCATTGTTCAATCTATCATCCAAAAATTGAAAGAGTATGGCACAACTGCAAACCTATCAAGACATGGCCGTCCACCTAAACTGACAGGCCGGGCGAGGAGAGCATTAATCAGAGAAGCAACCAAGAGGCACATAGTAACTCTGGAAGAGCTGCAGAGATCCACAGCTCAGGTGGGAGAATCTTTCCACAGGACATCTATTAGTCGTGCTCTCCACAAATCTGGCCTTAATGGAAGAGTGGCAAGAAGAAAGCCACTGTTGAAAGAAAGCCATAAAAAGTCCCGTTTGCAGCATGTGAGAAGCCATGTGAGATCCACAGCTTAGGTGGAAGAATCTGTCCACAGGACAACTATTAGTTGTGTACTCCACAAATCTGGTCTTTATAGGCAAGTGGCAAGAAGAAAGCCGTAAGAATTACCGTTTGAAGTTTGCGAGAAGCCATGTGGGGGACACAAACATGTGGAAGAATGTGCTTTGGTCAGATGAGACCAAAATTTTACTTTTTTGCCTAAAAGCAAAAGGCTATTTGTGGAGGAAAACTAACACTGCACATCACTCTGAACACACCATCCCCACCGTGAAGCATGGTGGTGGCAGCATTATGTTGTGCGGATGCTTTTCTTCAGCAGTGAGAGGGAAGCTGGTCAGAGTTGACGGGAAGATGGATGGAGCCAAATACAGGGCAATCTTATAAGAACACCTGTTAGAATCTGCAAAAGACTTGAGACTGAGGTGGAGGTTCACCTTCCAGCAAGACAACAACCCTAAACATACAGCCAGAGCTACAATGGAATGGTTTAAATCAAAGCAAATTCATTTATAGCCTGGGATGATGTCATTGTTGGGCGCACGTGCAGGAGTTACAGCATCAGTCGCTGCCCAATGGTGGAAGTGGAATGACACTGGACCTGGGCGAAATGGAAATTAACATAGCAGCATGGTGGGGTGAAGAAACTACAGCGAGCCTGGACCTGAATGCTTGCACACCATGTAACCCAGCAGACTCAAACTCACCCCTTCATGACTAGGTCACTTATAAGCTAAGCACACCCTGTGTTTGGGTGTTGTTCTCCCTGACCAATGCTTGTATATAACTACAGGATGCAGGACCCGGCAGGAGGAACCATAGTGTCCGTTGGGAAGAGCAGGTATTTAACACATCAGACATGGACCTCCAGAACATAATAGATAGATAAATAGATGCTTTTCTATAATAGGTTTGTGGTAAACACTTCAAAGGAAGCCTGTATTATGACAATTTGCAGGCTACTATTGCTAACCTTGTAACATTTAGAATAATTGTGACATTTACTGTAAAAAAAAATGTTGTGAGTACCTACATCCAAAATGCTATGTTTAAAAATATTTGTGGAGGATTTTGTGGACTTTAATGGTACTGCCATATAAATCAGAAATTGATCATTAAAAAAATTGTGTGTGTGTGGGGGGGGGGGGGGGATTACATATACATACACATGCAAATAATTAGACACTAAAAAGGCTCTCTAATAGTCAGATAAATACAAAGTGATACTAAATGACAAGATGGTACAGTCTATCGCGTAAGTCTAATTCAAATTCTTCTTGACATGTTTCACGGTTTATTGCCGCTTCATCAGGAGTAGAGAGCACAAATATCTATAGACAAAGAAAACCCACCAGGTCGGACTTTGGAGGCAGACTGAAACAACAATATCATTTTAAAAGTCTACTTTTATTAAACATTAATATATAAACATATACAGTATAAAAATTGGGTAAAAGGGTATTGTCCATTAATAGCCAAGCAATGGCCAGAAAGGGAGTACATTACATATACCCAAATGACGTTCAACAGTGTGACATCGGAACATCAGATTGTTGTTCCAATCTGCCTCCACAGTCTAATTTGGTGTGTTTTCTTTTTTCTTCATCTAACAAGATATACGGATGTGGCACATGAGTGATTAAGCCTAACCACAAATATCTATAGTGAAATAATCAAAATTATAAAAAAAATATGTCATAAATTCACAAATGTAGGATCTTTTCAGAGACACAAAATAAGGCTTACCATTGGCCAGGATGGCACACCAACCATAAAGGAACCTTTGCAGTTGGTGTGCCATCCTGGCCTATTGTAAGCCTCATTTTGAGTCTCTAACGAGATCCCGCTTTGAATTTATGACATACCTATGTTATAATTTTGATTGTTTTTCTATAGATATGTGTGCTCTCTACTCCTGAGAAAGCGGGAATAAACTGTAAAACATATTGAGAAGAATTTGGATAAGACTTATGTGAAAGACTGTACCATCTTGTCATTTAGTATCACTCTGTATTGATTCCAACTATTAAGCCCTGTACACACGGCCAGGAATCCCATCAGGAAAACAACATTGGTTTTCCTGACGGGATTCCTGGCAAGCTTTTCTTGCAAAGCCATGCATACAGACAGCCATTGAAAAGAAATACCGTTCTTTCAATAGCAAGAACGTGGTGACGTCATTCGACTATGACAAGCCAGCGCTCGTCACATTCGATGCCTTGTATGTGAGCATGAGTGGGTTTACCTTCGGACAGGTAAGCATACAGATGACCGGTTTTCTCGCCAGGAAACACTGCCGGGAAGCACAACGAGAAAATAGAGATCAGGGTTCTCTATTTTCCCGTCGGGATTCCCGGCTGTTTTCCTGACGGAAAACTGCTAGGGAGCATACACACAGCCGGGATTCCCAGCCAAATGCTCTCCTGGCAGTTTTCCTGCTTGGGAAACCGGTCGTGTGTACGAGGCTTTAGAGAGCCTTTTTAGTGCTTAATAATTGACATGTGTATGTATATATAACACCCCCCCCCCTTTTTTTAAATGATACATTTTGTAATAAAATATGTTTTTATAACTAATTACTGGTTTCTATGGCAGTACCATTAAAGTCCACAAAAGCCTCCACAAATATTTTTAGACCTTGCTGACTGCCTGGCTGCCTCTCATTCCAATAGCTGTGCATCACTGGCTCCGGACAAACATGTAAGTCAAAGCAAATTAGAACTGATCAGTACAATTTGTATGGCATAATTACTAGGAAAGTATTGAAGCCTTTGGATCAACATGACAGCCAGGCAACAAACATTTGCATAGTAAAAGAATGGCATTAGCATCCTCCTTGCTTCTTTATATGTTCCTTTCAAGTAAATATCACACCTCACTACATCACCTTAATTTTAAAAGGCTTTACTTCTGATAAACTCTTGTAATTTTTCCAAAAATAAGCATTATACTTTTATTTATTGTCCCCTTTTATCTGAACCCCTGGCAGGGTTTAATATTATTTGATGTGGTTAATGGTTATTATTGGACAAAGTAAGCTCACGTCTTAATCACTACACAATGTCTACAACTCTTTTAATCTGTCACTGACAGATAATTATTAGTGTTACATGTTCCAGCAAGTCAGCAACACAATACGGTACACTTCCCAGTGCCACCCATCCAAGCTGTCCAGGGGCAGTCCAGGCTTAGAAAATGTTGTCACTTTCAACGTCTATCTCTGTAAATCTCCAAAGTTTGATCTCATTATAAAATCCCATATTTAAAGTATCGGTATTTTGAATTGTCAACTTTTTTTTCGGCTGTCTTGAGGTAAACTTCAACCATACTGCAGAGAAGTAGGCAATTATGTCTGAATTAGCAACAATTTTTGATTCTAATTTTGTTATTAATAATAATTAAAAGAAAATCAAGTATTCTATAGGCAGGTTCTCTTCCTCTCCTGTGTCATGACTTTGTATTTGTCTGAAGTTTCCTAATTTGCCCCTTTTATGATTGTACAGTACAGTATGCTGTCAGTCTATAAATATGGATAGTAAAAACAATGAAGAGCCAATGACTGCTAATAGGAAATGTGTGACAATTAATCTATTGCTTTACTAAAAATAAATTAAGCCCCATACACACTATCAGTTTTCCTGCAGGTTTTTCTCTTCAGGTTTACCAAAACCATGTACAGGCATACACCACTTCTAATTACGCAATGGAGTTTATTTACTAAAGCTGGAAAGTGCAAAATAAGGCTCACGTCTGCATAGAAACCAATGAGCGTCTAACCCCAGCTTGTTCAATTAAACTTGGGTAATAAAACCCAGAAGCTCATTGTTTTCTATGCAGAAGTGAGCTTGATTTTGCACTTTCCTGCTTTAGTAAATAAACCCCATTGTGTACTTAAAAGTGGGGTATGCCTGTAGTGCAAGGGCCTGCCTGATTGCATACAAATTGAAACTTTTAAGATGGTTTATTAGATGGTTTTGGTAAACCTGAAGAGAAAACCTGCAGGAAAACTGATAGTGTGTATGGGGCTTTACTGTTAAATTCACATTGAATGGATTTTTTTCCAACGGAATGTTGACTTAAACTTGTGTTGCATACACACGGTCACACAAACGTTGTCGGGAATTCCAAACGTCAAGAATGCGGTCACGTACAACACTACGACGAGCCGAGAAAAATTAAGTTCAATGATTTAGAGCATGCGTCAAATTGATTCCGAGCATGTGTAGGATTTTTGTTTTTTCGAATTGCATACAGGCGATCGGTATTTCTGACAAGAACTTTTTTTTCGGGAAAATTGAGAACCAGCTCTCAAACATTTGTTGTCGGAAATTCCAACAGCAAATGTCTAATGGAGCATACACACGGTCCAACCAAAAGCTCACATCAAACATTTGTTGTCGGAAATTCCGATCGTGTGTCAGTAGCCTAAACCACAGTTTTTTATTCTTTTTTTTTTAATCCAAAAGAGTTCTTATAAATATTTAAAAAAAAACTTTAACAACATCACTGCTGACAAAGACATGCACCAATGTTGTACATAGTTAGTGGAAGTACAGTTTTTCTTTCAATACTATTTCCACACAGCTCTTCTATTCATGCTATTGGAGGACATTGCTTTCAGGCTTTAATGTATGACAATACTAAGCAACAGTCCTCAGCAGATTTAGCAGATAATGTTAATGCATAATAAAGAATCTAAAGTTGTGTTAATTTTATGATCCTTTAAATTTGTAAACTAAATAAACTTTTTAACTTATTTGTAAGGTACAATTTCTATTTCAGATTTTATTCCTGAAATGATGTATTTGGTCAGTACATTGGGCACTTACCTGGCTTGATATCACAGGTGAGCTGAACTCCCAGTGGAGCTCCTCCCAGTTCTGCATTGGCGTATTGGAATTCCGGTACTTCACCAATGAAGTGCGCCGCTCTGTCTGACAAACGCACAACGCCCTGCTGCCCTTCTGCAGGTGGGCACCCCTCCCCGGTACACAAAACTCTGCCTCGAGACTTTATGCGGATCCGCAGGGGCAATTTGCATTCTATTCCTTTGCAGTCCTTGGTGGCATTGTTGTTTGGTTGTGGAGCTCCTCCCCAAGTGTCTGTGGTACCTGAAACTTCAGCTCTTGAGGATGCGGAGGGCTGCTGGCTAGCTCTCCCAGGTTGTAAAAAGCCATCACTGCTAGCTGTGTGTTGGGATGAACGAGAAGCTCTGTTGGCTTTGGCTGGGCATCTGGTGCCCACACATGGTTTTTGTTGGTCACTGTCTGTAGAGCCGCTAGTACAGGACGGACCCCCTGTGCATCTCTCCGCAGGGACTTCATAACAAACAAGAAGGAAGAACAGACAACTCAGTCTTGCAGAGGACCGACAACTCACCATTGTTACCTGCAAATCAAAAAATAAAAATTAAGAGCCTTAAACTGTTACCCAACATAATTACTCTGGAATCGAATGCATTATGACATGCAACTTCGCGAAACAGCTGTGCTGAGATCTTTGGAGAATACAGCTGCGAGCAAGTTCACATCTCTACTCTGTGACACATAAAATGCATTCTTCCTTGCAAACAAAATAGAACCTCTTTAATGTCTCTACATAAAAGCTTTTGGAGCATGTGTTTGCAATTGTCTCTGTTTTAGTGTTCTTGGATTCAAGTTTTTTCGTTAAGCTAGATTTGTAAAGAGACCTTTTTATGGCAGGAATACCTTGGGAAGGCTTGCAGGGTCTAGTCTTCTATGCTGCTACCTCCAATTAATGACTTATCATCTGTGCAGAGTGCTCGCTCTATCCAAGCAAGTGTGACCTCTACAGAGCTACAGGCTGGAGAATGTTATGTGCAACATTCCTCAGATTTCATTAGCTTCAAATTTCTTAGAGACCACCCATTAACCCTCCCCTCACAAGCCTAAATTGTTCTGAAACTTACCTTAAATGAAAGTCTCCTTCTGCAGTTCCCTCTATGATTCTTCATTTGTATACTGTACAAACAGCCATGCTGGTTTGTGAATTCCATGTCAGCTTTTCAGTCGTTCATTAAGAGTGTCCTGGGTTCCCCCATGCTGTCACTTTGATAGAGGAGAGAAGAATAAGGTTAAGTGTTAGTGACTCCCTCAAATGTAAATCCAAGTTTTAGCCTAATTATGGTAGCCAGGGGCAGGAATGCTTTTCATTGTGTAGTCAATCTTCTCTTTCAGACTGAAGTTGGTAAAACCTTTTTTTTTTTTTTCATTACTCTCCAAAGTTCAGCTATACTCAAGATATTTTAAAGCTATTGGGTTTCAAGACCACTTCCTGCATTTTTGTGGGGATAGATAATTTACTTACAAAAACAAAAACAGAAGCCAAGAATAGGTATATCTCCAACTCTCTCCGTTGACTTCCATATAAATGAAAACATAAGTAGGAATATTTCAACATGTCTATTCAAGGAGAATTTCATCTTTGTTTTCAATGGGGACAGAACAAAGGATCATGCAGTGTTTCCATGCCAAGTGCTAAATAAAAAAAATTTGGAAAAGGAATTCTCCAGACCTTGTTTAATTTACCATATATCAAACAAAGTCCATGGCTCGCTGGGGGGTTCTACAAACACGTCGTGTAAGACAACCCAACAGAGAGGGACTGTTGCCTTTTCTGGTTGAGTTTGGAGGATGAGCCAAGGCTCATCATTGTCTAAGGCGGTGGTTCTCAACCCTTCTAGTGCTGTGACATCTTGATAACATTTCTAAAGTTGTGGGGACCCCTAACAGTAACATTTTCATAGCGTGGGTTGTCAGCATCCAAGGCAAGACAAGTAATTTGCGCCCATAACCCACATACTTTTACTTTTACTTTTACTCTCTCTTTTTGTTCTCCTTTCTTTCCCTTTTATCTCTCTCTATCCTAATTTCTTGTCCCCCATCCCTCTTCTCTATAGCCCTCTATCTTGTTCTTTCTCTTATTCTTTCTCTCCCTTTTTCTTTGTTCCTCCCCTCTTTTTCACTCCCTTCCATGAATTCTTAATTGTTTCCACCTTCTCTTAGGCCCCTTTCAGGATGGGACGGGAGCGGCGCTATACCGTTGGATTTGCCGCGAGTTGCGGCCGCTAGTGGTGCGGTATTAACCCCCGCTAGAGGCTGTGAAAGGGTTAATACCACCCGTAATGCGCCTCTTTAGAGCGGTATACATGCCGCTTCTCTCACCGCTCCAAAAATGCTGCTGACAGGAGATTTTTTTATCTCCCGCCAGCGCATCACCTCAGTGTGAAAGCCCTCGGGCTTTCACATTGAGGTTGCTTGGCAGGAGTTTTTCAGACGGCATAGCAGCGCTATTTTTAGCGCTGTACCGCCTGAAAAACTCCTTAATGTGAAAGGGGCTTTACTCCTAGCGGGGAGTTGGGATGAGTGTCAGTTCTGGTGGGAGGTGGGATGAGTGGAAGTCCTGGGGGGAGTTCTGATCAGCCAACTTAGGTGCTCTTGATCAAGGTCATCTGCTGATTTGAGAACTGTAGTAGGGACTTTTAATTGCAACTCTAATTACAGGTAGTGTTACTCACTGGGGGTTATTTACGAAAGACAAATCCACTTTGCACTACAAGTGTAATTGCACTGAAAGTGCACTTGGAAGTGCAGTCGCTGTAAATCTGAGGGGTAGATCTGAAATGAGGGGAAGCTCTGCTGATTTTATCATCCACTCATGTGCAAGCTAAAATGCTGTTTTTTATTTTCCTTGCATGTCCCCCTCGGATCTACAGTGACCGCACTTCCAAGTGCACTTTCAGTGGTCTTTCAAGTGCACTTTGCACTTGTAGTGTAGTGTAGTAGACTCCCATTGTGTCTCTGGCTTCACTGTGTCTCCAGCTCTGTGGTGTCTCGTAGCAGTGACACCTATGCTGAAATCAGGAGATAGGGTCTCCTCCAGCCCCTCCCACTTCCTCGCAAGTCAGCTGACCTCTAGTCTCTGCCCCCCAGCCATGTTGTGACCTGAATGGGCGGCTGCGAAGAGGCATAGTGGGCAGCCCTGGGCTCCAGGAACAGCCCAGCTGGGCAGCCACAAAAAGGCTGGGAGAGCGGTGCAGGCTTTGGGAACAGCCTAGGTTGAGAACCGCTGGTCTAAAGCATGTATGAGGACACTTGTGAGTGGTAAATGCATGTTTTGTATGAACAAATAACTTGGAAGCCTCTGAAAACTTCAATAAACACCTATTAAGTAATTTTTTTATATTTTTTCCAAATTTCCACCTTTTTAATTCTCTACAAATAGTATATAATATATAAGTATATTAATAGTCAAAACTTTAAAACCTCTGACAATTTGTTGCTCCCTGCTCCTATTTTTTTTTTATTTATTTTTTTGGATTTCCACTCACTTCCTGTTCTGCAGAAGCATTGGAAAGTGAGAAAAAAAACTGTTGTAATTTCCCTTTAAAAAAAGTTGTCACTGTAACAATGAAAAATTAAATTGCTATTTGTTTGGCTTTAAAGGCATTTCTAAATTGTACCTCATTCTCTCTTTATATTAGCCTCTGGTAGTGATTATCAAAGCAGACTTCATACTGGGAAGGATGTAGAAGCACTGTAAGCCAATCAGCTTAAGGCAGTATTGAACACAAAACCAAAAAATTAATATATTGCAGCTTTCCAATCATTAGATGTGGTGGGTACATTAGTTTTCTTTTTGAAGCTTTTTTCCCTTTGTTTTCACCTGGTGATCTGGCCAGTAACACATCTGCTCTATTAGAATGCCTCCACTCTGGATAAAGGAGCAACAAGAAAGAAAGAGGAGGAGGAAGCAACATAGTGTGATATCGCAAGGATATATAAAATTTAATGAGCAATGCACTTACATATTGATGAAGATATGGCGCATGGAAAAATGTACAGTGGCAGCAGTAAAGTCGTCCCTGACGCGTTTCATGTAAATACACGTTATCAAAGGGTATCAATATACAGTGGCCACTCTGAATATATACAAAAATACACCCCATAATGAGAGTCCAACTCACGTGTTGTGATGAGCGCCGTGCGTTGTTACTTCCGGGTGAGAGCAGGATGGCATGGCGGCGTGCGTTCCAAGTCTCAATGTGGTGATAGTATGCAACACATATAGGAGAAAGAGATATGTTTCAATAAGGGGGCGGAGACAAGGTTGGATCGGACTTGCCATCGAATCAAACAGCTAACGAGGACGTGCGTTCCAACATCCAAAGCCGGATACAGTGCTATGAGCAGCGCGTATACGGCCACGCCCACATGCGACGCGATGCGCCAGCGTTGAGAAGACTGGAACTGAGGTCATGCGTTCCAGCCCTCAGCGCTAGGCGGCTGTGTGCGTTCCAAGCAGCCAGTGATGCTGCCAGGCGAGACTATCTCATGACGCCAATATTACAATGCCGACAACGATGACGGAGCCATTGAAAATTTGGCCTACTCAAAATTGAGCACCAGGTCTAAACAATGTATGTCAAGAGACTCCATTGCAGCAAAAGCAAACAGATTAAAAATAAATCAATTGCTAAATGTTAAAAATACATTATAAAAAAGACATATATGAAAACTTTAAAATATGAAATAAAAATGTAGCATTCTATGGCGGTACAGATAATATACCATCTAATAGTGAGATATAGAGTCAGATAGACTGTATAGACTGAAATTCACTGTAAATAGGTAGAAAATATATTACAGGTCAGGTATACAGTAACCGGAAACGAAAGTTGGACTTTCAAACTGGGAAAGTAAAAAATGAGTTCAACAATATATTATAATATCTATAATCTCATATACAATGTAAATGGTTAAAATAAACATGACAAGAAATGCTATGTATGAAGGAGTGGTTAAAATATGAAAAATTAACATACTAGCCATTGAGATCAATGGGAAATTACGATAATGAGCAAAAATAAAGAAAAGGCATAAATTTGGGTTTATCACGGGGAAAATTAAAAAAAAAGGTACCATAAAAAGGGTAGCCTCAGGACCTGTCTATGAATGAATTGACACCGACCACACAGTCCCTAGGCATTATAGGCAGTGTCACAACAAAGATCCTACAGGTACCGAATTTGTAATCATTGATAGGTACATAGCTCCATGGAGAGGTGGAGCTAGGACTAGGGGCGTGTCACGCCTAGAGACTTTTTGGATTTTTGAACTCCAGTCTTACCAGCCCTTCGGTTTAAATGTCGATTGGGACATCAATTCATTCATAGACAGGTCCTGAGGCTACCCTTTTTATGGTACCTTTTTTTTAATTTTCCCCGTGATAAACCCAAATTTATGCCTTTTCTTTATTTTTGCTCATTATCGTAATTTCCCATTGATCTCAATGGCTAGTATGTTAATTTTTCATATTTTAACCACTCCTTCATACATAGCATTTCTTGTCATGTTTATTTTAACCATTTACATTGTATATGAGATTATAGATATTATAATATATTGTTGAACTCATTTTTTACTTTCCCAGTTTGAAAGTCCAACTTTCGTTTCCGGTTACTGTATACCTGACCTGTAATATATTTTCTACCTATTTACAGTGAATTTCAGTCTATACAGTCTATCTGACTCTATATCTCACTATTAGATGGTATATTATCTGTACCGCCATAGAATGCTACATTTTTATTTCATATTTTAAAGTTTTCATATATGTCTTTTTTATAATGTATTTTTAACATTTAGCAATTGATTTATTTTTAATCTGTTTGCTTTTGCTGCGATGGAGTCTCTTGACATACATTGTTTAGACCTGGTGCTCAATTTTGAGTAGGCCAAATTTTCAATGGCTCCGTCATCGTTGTCGGCATTGTAATATTGGCGTCATGAGATAGTCTCGCCTGGCAGCATCACTGGCTGCTTGGAACGCACACAGCCGCCTAGCGCTGAGGGCTGGAACGCATGACCTCAGTTCCGGTCTTCTCGACGCTGGGGCATCGCGTCGCATGTGGGCGTGGCCGTATACGCGCTGCTCATAGCACTGTATCCGGCTTTGGATGTTGGAACGCACGTCCTCGTTAGCTGTTTGATTCGATGGCAAGTCCGATCCAACCTTGTCTCCGCCCCCTTATTGAAACATATCTCTTTCTCCTATATGCGTTGCACACTATCACCACATTGAGACTTGGAACGCACGCCGCCATGCTCTCACCCGGAAGTAACAACGCACGGTGCTCATCACAACACGTGAGTTGGACTCTCATTATGGGGTGTATTTTTGTATATATTCAGAGTGGCCACTGTATATTGATACCCTTTGATAACGTGTATTTACATGAAACGCGTCAGAGACGACTTTACTGCTGCCACTGTACATTTTTCCATGCGCCATATCTTCATCAATATGTAAGTGCATTGCTCATTAAATTTTATATATCCTTGCAATATCACACTATGTTGCTTCCTCCTCCTCTTTCTCTCAAACCCTTCGTAAAAACCTCTTTGGAGTATTAACCACCAGTCCTAAAGACTCATCATCTCGAGTGACTAACTCATCAGCGACAAGAGAGTCCCACCAGAGCCATCGGTGATTATCCTGTACCCTGATGAGACCTTGTTCCAGTTCAAACTGATCATCAAGCTGTCATGACTCTAGGAATATATGTTTCTATGAGTCCATAGCTTCTGGTAAGCTTTTAATCTTCACGGTGGTGGGATTTCTTCACTTTTATCAAGGAATTTTCACTTTTGGACATTACTTTGTTTTAGTACCACGTCCATACACCAGGCCAAGATTTGACCGACATTTCCAATCTCATTTGGACAATATCACTTTGATGTTTATGGACATCCATTGATTATTGTTTTTGTTTTCTTAGCACCTTTTGTATGGTATCTGCATAACCGACCATCGTCACTATATATTTATCACTTTTTTACCTTGATGATCACACACGAGGTAACTTATCAGCGCTACACTTTATTACATAGATTTAGAGACATTAACCAATTCAGCCCTGAAAGGTTTACCCCCCTACATGACCAGGCCATTGTTAAATTGTGTGCCTCAACTTTCTAATTGCTACATCTGCAGGACAGCTTGTTCTGTTGAAAAACAACATATTTACTGGCAGAATCACCATGAGAAAAATAAAATGACTTGTCAAAAAACTGTGTTTATTTACAATTACATTTTTTTTTAGTTGCTGAGTAGGGTTACTTACTCTTTAACATGGGAAGAGGGGGTTGGGTTACCCTTTATTGGTATACAGTGCGGAAAATAAGTATTTGAACACCCTGCTATTTTGCAAGTTCTCCCACTTGGAAATCATGGAGGGGTCTGAAATTGTCATCGTAGGTGCATGTCCACTGTGAGAGACATAATCAAAAAAAAAATATTCCAGAAATCACAATGTATGATTTTTTTAACTATTTATTTGTATGATACAGCTGCAAAGAAGTATTTGAACACCTGAGAAAATCAATGTTAATATTTGGTACAGTAGCCTTTGTTTGCAATTACAGAGGTCAAACCTTTCTTGTAGTTTTTCACCAGGTTTGCACACACTGGAGGAGGGATTTTGGCCCACTCCTCCACACAGATCTTCTCTAGATCAGTCAGGTTTCTGGGCTGTCGCTGAGAAACACGGAGTTTGAGCTCCCTCCAAAGATTCTCTATTGGGTTTAGGTCTGGAGACTGGCTAGGCCACGCCAGAACCTTGATATGCTTCTTACAGAGCCACTCCTTGGTTATCCTGGCTGTGTGCTTTGGGTCATTGTCATGTTGGAAGACCCAGCCTCGACCCATCTTCAAAGCTCTAACTGAGGGAAGGAGGTTGTTGCCCAAAATCTCGCAATACATGGCCCCGGTCATCCTCTCCTTAATACAGTGCAGTCGCCCTGTCCCATGTGCAGAAAAACACCCCCAAAGCATGATGCTACCACCCCCATGCTTCACAGTAGGGATGGTGTTCTTGGGATGGTACTCATCATTCTTCTTCCTTCAAACAGGGTTAGTGGAATTATGACCAAAAAGTTCTATTTTGGTCTCATCTGACCACATGACTTTCTCCCATGACTCCTCTGGATCATCCAATGGTCATTCAAATACTAAGACGGGCCTTGACATGTGCTCGTTTAAGCAGGGGAACCTTCCGTGCCATGCATGATTTCAAACCATGACGTCTTAGTGTATTACCAACAGTAACCTTGGAAACGGTGGTCCCAGCTCTTTTCAGGTCATTGACCAGCTCCTCCCGTGTAGTCCTGGGCTGATTTCTCACCTTTCTTAGGATCATTGAGACCCCACGAGGTGAGATTCAGCTACCTCTTTACCCCCCTATCCACAGCTACCTCTGTAACCCCCCTATCCACAGCCACCTATGTAACCCCCCTATCCACAGCCACCTCTGTAAGGCCCCTATCCACAGCCACCTCTGTAACCCCCCTTCCACAGCCCCCTCTGTATCCAACCCCCCCCCCCCACCCACACACGTCCGTCCACAGCCACCATTGTAACCCTCCCTTTAAAGAGTTCTTACCTCTTTTTACCAATCCCACCCCCCCTTCTCACAGTTCTTATTCTCACCACGACAGTGCACCTTTCTGTTATGTATGTGCGCTCTTTTTCCAACACACAGTGCAGTTTAGATACGTAGCATACATCCAGTACACTTCGCTCTGTTCTGTGCTATAGAAGTCTGAGAGGGGGTGACGGGACAGGGGAGCATGAGATGCTCTGCCTCACTCCCTGTCACAGCCAATCTGATCCTGCAGCTCCTGACAGAGGGAGAAGCAGGACGAGTCGGCTCTTACACAGCCGCAGCTGTTCTCCTCCCCTGTCAGTGTGGCCGCTTGTGTTAACCCGGCCGGGAGAGCAAACGGGGGAGGACGGCACAGTTGTGTTTGTGACGGCTACACCGGGGGAACTATTCTAAGGCAGCACAGGCTTCAGGGGAAGCTGCTTTGGGCCCCCCAACAATGACAGGGCCCTGGGCATCTGTCCCTTTTGCCCTGCGGTAAAGACGGCCCTGCATACAAATCCAATAAATACAACACTACACTGAGTGCTTGTTTGCTGCTGTAACGGCAGCCATCTTTTCCGGTGAGTGTCCATTTCACAGGGGTGCGGTGGATGATTCTGGAGCACTGTACTGGATCACCTCTTCACTTTTCAAGTCACCACCAAATTTTTGTGCACATCTTTGCACTGAATTATTGTGTTTTCACCCAAAATGTTATATCGCTGTTCCTATAATGGGGCTGTGCATTTAAATCTACATTTTTCACTATATTGTTTTTTTATTGTTGATATCCATTCAAGATTGGACTTATATATATCATTTTTTTCAGGTTGTTCTATTTCACGTTGTGAAAAACGGTCGTGTGTACGGATCGGGGGAAAAAAATGCACATGTTCAGAAGCAAGTTATGAGACGGGAGCGCTCGTTCTGGTAAAACTGGCTTTCGAAATGGAGATAGCACATTCGTCACGCTGTAACAGACTGAAAAGCACGAAGACTGAAAAGCGCAAATCGTCTCTCACCAAACTTTTAATAACACGCAGTAACACGAAATCAGCAAAAGGAGCCCAATGGGTGGCACCATTCGAATGGAACTTCCCTTTATAATGCCGTCCTACGTGTTGTACCTCACCGCGCTTAGCTCCAGCATTTTTTTTCACGATCGTGTGTATGCAAGGCAGGCTTGAGAGGAATCATGTCTAGAAAAACGTTGTTTTTTTCCATGACATGAGTAGCGGCATAACACTTTTTTTCACATTTTATCGCTGTTGATTTACTTTTGGCGCTAAACGCTTTTTCTTAAGATTATTTATAAGTTTGGTATATTACTTATCTGTGTCAGCTCCTGCCCTACCACAGCGCAGAGATACATTTTTTTCATTTATGTCTGATGCTCGTTGACCAGCCAAATGAAAAAAAATGCAACTGCTGACACACACAAATGGTCCCGTCGCTTCACTCCTGCCAAAAGACAGGTCCTGCAGATGAACAATTATATAAACAGAAGGTCAGGGTTTACCGACTCATGTCATTGACCATATATGGACATGACCATATTTGGTACGCTGTAATACAAGTGGTTTTAGTCCAAACCTTATGCCGCGTACACACGACCGTTTTTCCGGTTCTAAAAAAAAAAATTTTTTTTTATGTCATTAAAAACAATTGTGTGTGTGGGCTCCAGAGCATTTTTCACGATCTAAAAAATGGGCATTAAAAATAATTTTGAACGTGCTCTATTTTTTCACAACGTTTTTAACGTTGTCGTTTTTTAAGGTTGTAAAAAATGGTCGTGTGTGGGCTTTAACAACGTGAAAAACCCGCGCATGCTCAGAGGCAATTTATGAGACAGGAGCGCTCGTTCTGGTAAAACTATCATTTATAATAGAGATAGCACATTCATCACGCTGCAACAGACTTAAAAGTGTGAATCGTCTTTTACTAAAACAAAATCAGCTAAAGCAGCCCAAAGGGTGGCGCCATCCGAATGGAACTTCCCTTTATAGTGCCGTCGTATGTCTTGTATGTCACCGCACATTGCTAGAGCATTTTTTTTCATGATCGTTTGTAGGCAAGGTTGTTTTAACGATCGGGTTGAAAAAAACTTTGTTTTTTCTAGACCCTAAGGCTGCATTCACATCTAGGCGACAAAACGAAAATTCCCATTGATGTCTATAGAGATGGTTCACATCTCTGAAACGCCGAATGCCTGTCGCCTGGAAAAAAGTCCCGGACCCTTTTTTTCAGGCGACATTGGCGTTCGGCCATAGACATCAATGGAGATAATTTGTAAAAAAAAAAAAATGAATCGAATCGCGGCAAGTAATGCCGCGTACGCGGCGTTACTTGCCGTCTAGATGTGAATGCAGCCTTAAAAACGTCATTTTTTTAGAACCCGAAAAACTTGTCATGTGTACGCGGCATTAGGTTCATCCTTAGAGTACAATTATGATAAAATGTATTTTTGTCATATTCAAACTGCTTACCTTCCTTTGATTCTGATTTTATGTCATAAGCAGCACAGCAAGGAGTATTTTGCTTTTACACTCTGTTTGCCCCTCTGAAAATGTAAATTAATTCATTTGAACAAAACAAACAAGGAAAGGGAGAAAGGGGATCTGACTCATTTATGTGTGTGTGTAAATTTCATCCTAAGCTATTGAGCTCTGTTAACTAAAGGCTTTTTTTTAGCACAGCAAGTAAGAAAAGCTTGTAAGATTAGAAAATAAGTCAAAGGGCTTGTTTACATGACCAGATTGGGTCACACGCAGCTAGTTTGCCCCCAAGACCGTTCATCTGTCCCTAAATGCATATAACTGCTCCGATGTGGACTACATGTGAACAGACACAGCACCTGTTGCCCTGAAATTGCGTTGCACAGGCTGCTGACTGTGGCTAATCGCAAACACCTGAGCGTACCCATGGCAGGGAAACATTGATTCTTGATGGTGTATGGCCCAGATTAGCCACGTGATTGAGTCCTAAAGCTTTACCTGCTGGCTGAAATAAAAATATAAAATATGCTTAATCAATATTTCATATATACTCGGCTAAAAAATTCATTTTTTTTATGTTAACCATAAAAAAACGAAGAAAGGTAATTTATATACAAAAGCTCCATTCATTCCTTTAGAGGTTGCCCTTTGTAACTGACATAAGAGCTTTAAAGATGTAAACATGTTTATATAGCTCAGACTAATTCTATAAATCCGCCATGCTCCACTGCAATAAAACACTGTGGTTTCCACTTCACTTCATCTCTTCTATAAGCTCTTTCCAATGAATTTCATATAGAGATATTCAGAGTCAGACAGGCTCCTTAAAATCTTAGTGCTGCACTCCATGGCGGTTCTTAAGTGATTCAATACCGTACTTATCAGCTGGAAGCAGAGATTGCAGCGTTCTTGTAGCATCATGGCAGATACATATAGAATCTACACCTCATTATGGCTGAAGGACACTTTACATATTTGTTACATCTTTTACAAATGATGGATGCTAAAGAAAAACTACAGTACACTCATAAGCAGGATATACACCCAGAGTTTTTTTTTTCCATTTAATCTGCTGGTTGAATGAAAAAAAAAACACATAGATCCCCACATCTACACAAGCAATATGGATGCAGTGATCTCCCCTGCTGTGCTATTGTGTTCTGGCACCAGGACTCTCCGCCCTTTTCAATATACACAGATCAGTGCAGCAGCCATTGGCTGCAGTAGCTGACCAAACACTGGTTTTCCAGCAGGACTGTTAGACAGAAGCCAATTTTAACGATCAGCCTCTGTTTAACAGCGGGGTAACAGATAAGGAGGGAGGGACAGTGAACAGCAGGATCAACCAGGCTTTTTGCAATCTACAGAAAACAAATGTTCTCGTGGCAATGTGAGTATGAACAGTTTGTAATATAGTATGTATTGACAGTTTATATTGATTTGGGTTGAGTGTCAGAGTCACACAGCTTCCCTGGTGGTGACCTAGGAAACCATAGAGGAAACATCTTCCTCTTGACTTCGCCACCTACAATGGAGAAAATAGACTGGACCTGCCTACAAGCTGATGCAGAACATTTTCAGCTTCTACCTAGCGAGTGGGCCATTTTCAGGATCTGGGACATATGGGTCAAATTGAAAAAAGAGGGAACTGCCCTCCTGAACGCGGGACATTTGCTAAGCACACATGTGCTGGGCTTTAGGCTAGACTCACCTGGGTGATGTTTTTGAGTGTGATCTTGCTGGTAAAATCGTCTACAACGATATTGTACACTGAACACTGAACGACAGCCTTGATTCATCATAAAAGGCATTCTGTGATTTGGTGAGAGGGCCAGTGGTAAACATCATGATCTCTACCTTGTCCAAACACAGAACGGCCTGTATTCTGTAAAATAAGTACAAGACATTTTATGAATTCGGAAGATTTGGAGCATGCACAGACACGATGTTGGCAGAGAATGTTTAGTAAATTTCCAGATTCACTGCTTTATGAATATGCCCCTTAATCTCCTGCCTAGAAAAATCCCTCTCTCTCTTTCCTAAACTAGAAAGTAAAGGTTTTGGTTGGAGTTTCACTATAAAGCCTAACCCTGGGAATTACAAAAAAAAGCCTTTGCAGTGTTAAATGCTTGTTAAAGGGGTTGTAAAGACAAAAATATTTTCCTCTAAAATTAAAGTCTGACGGTAGCTGATAAAGTAAAAAGTAATGTTTTGCATTATAACTAGTTTGATACCGGTTAAAATCGAGCTGTTTTATTCACCTCCGTCACTCCTGAATCGTTATTCTCACTGACTTCCTGGTTTGCTGTGCGCATTCATTCTTGCTACATCACGGCCTAATGGGAACTACAGTTCCCATTAGGCTTAGCCTGCATGCCTGTGATACGAGAGCATCTTCACGCAGGGCTTTAGTCATAGGGAGGGGGCGAGCACATTCTGCTTTCCACCATGCAAAACGGCTCAGATGCTGCTGGAAAGCAAAAAGAGGAGAGACAGGAAATGGCATTTTCAAACCTGGATTACTGTATTTTGAAGGTCAAAAGGAAAAACGAGGTAAGTGATATTTAAATGTTCTAGCTTACAGCGATCAATTGATCTAATACAAAACGAACCTTTAGTGTTCCTTTAAGTTGGCCATACACTAGAAGATTTTCGAAGGACTGTTCGTACAAACATTCATATGAATGTAGCGCTCACCCCTGGAGGAGCTGCTGGAAATATACATGTCTCCCTTGCCTGTTAAAAGGCTGCCAGCCTTGCAACCAGCTCCAGAAGCCCAATGACAAAATTCAGTCTCAGTCTAGGGGTGTCTTTTGAAGTTTTATTGCAGATCTTAAACAGGGTGCAGGGTACTTAAAAATTCATGCAGGTCTTGAAGGACAGATTCTTCAACAAAGTCCTGTATTACCAGAATTGGGCCCATCAGTAGAAGCTTCAAAGTAATGCTGGAGCTATAGGCAAAAGGTCCTACTCACAATATCCAGAGGCAGTTCCCACCCAGCTCCCCTGATTCTCTTTAGTGAAAGATTTCTCTCTCCAGCCCAGCTTCCTCAGGTAGTGTCCTTCAGCAAGTCTACTTTAATCCAGCTTCATTCAGGATCTTGGCCATAGCACATGCAGAGGCTTAACAGCAGTAACTCTTCCCCCAAGGAGGAAGGAGACCCCCCAGGAGGGAGAGCTCTAATCAGACCCTCCCAAACATTTATCTTCTCCCCAGCTACACCTTCTGGGAAACCTTTTTTTTTTCTTTATAAATCATTTTATTGGTTTTCAAAGAAATAAAAAAAAAAACAGTAATACATAAAATGGTCTTACATTGTGTCAAGTCAATCTTAGCCAGGAGCACATCAGCACAACAGTCGTGTAATAAAACAAAGCATTCAGTATTGGTTGTGAAGTAGAGTATAGCAGTGAGGCTATGGGGCCATGAGATAGGGCAGTTCACAGCTGTACAGTGTCAATTATTACAGTATGTATACATCTGTGAGCACCTAGTACCCAACTGGGAGCTAATTAACAAGCTGGATCATTAGGGGGCCCGGGGCCGTGGATGGATCCGCCAGCCATTTGGACCAGACCTTGTTATATTTAAGTGGGCAGACTCTGTTGGCATATGTGTCTTTGTAGAGTGGCAGGTAGGGATGAGCCCTGCGTTCGATTCGAACGTATGTTCGACTCGAACATCGTCTGTTCGTACGTTCGTCGAAATCCGAACAAAACGGGTCGTTCGCGCCAAATTCGAGTGACCCATCACGGCCCATAATTCACTACAGCATTGCACGCTGATGATTGGCCAAGCATGCACTATGACCCGCATGCTTGGCCAATCACAGCGCGCAAAAAAACGGAGAGCCATAATTGGCCAAAGCCAGGGTGGCTTTGGCCAATTATGGCTCAGGGGTTTCAGTACACGCCCCACACTATAAAAGGCTGCCTGCAAGGCGGCCTTGTGTAGTGTGTTGCGGCATTGTTAAAGAGATCAGTCCAATAGAGAGAGAGAGAGAGACAGTAGGGTAGATTCACATAGATCAGCAGATCTTTAGATCCGCGTGATCTATCCTATTTACGATCCGCCAGCGCCAGTTTTTAAGGCAAGTGCTGTATTCATAAAGCACTTGCCTCGATAGTTGCGCCGGCGTATCGTAATTCCCCCGGTGGAATTCAAATTCCGCGGCTAGGGGGAGTTTACTATTTAAATCAGGCGCGTCCCCGCGCCGATTTAACTGTGCATGCGCCGCCGCCTAAATTTCCCAGCATGCATTGCTCCAAATGACGTCGCAAGGACGTCATTGGTTTTGACGTTAATGCAAATTACGTATGGCCGTATTCGCTAACGACTTATGTAAACGACGTAAGAAATTCAAAACTCGACGCGGGAACGACGGCCATACTTAACATAGGGAATGCCGCACTTACCCCTCATATAGCAGGGGTAACTATCCACCAGAAAAAGCCGAACGAAAACAACGTAAAAAAAAAAGCGACGGCCGGGCGTTCGTTTCTGAATCGGCGGTTCTCCTCATTTGCATATTTGTCGCGTATACAAACGGAAGCGCCATCTAGCGGCCATAGGGAGATTGCAGCCTAAGATCCGACGGTGTAAGTCACTTACACCGGTCGGATCTAAGGGAGATCTATGCGGAACCTGAATCGATGAATCAGCCGCATAGATCCAACCGTTTGATCTCAGAGATACGACGGTGTATCAGAAGATACGCTGTCGTATCTCTATATGAATCTACCCCCGTGTCTTTATTAATAGATAGATAGAGCAGGCAGGCTAGTCAGTTTAGGTAAATTTACAGTGTGTAGAAGATATATATACATCCCAGGAGTTGTACATATATTTATACACTGTATAGCTTAGCTAGATCAGTTCTTCCTAATTTACTGGCAGGCAGGTTATTGTGCTATTTAAAGACGTTATCACAGGTATAGACACCCAGCAGGTACAATATTAAAAGGAATTTTTCATTTTTTTATTTTTTATTTAAGCATCATTACAATCACTGCTCCTGGAGCAGTGATTGTAATGATGCTTAAATAAAAAATTTAAAAAATAAAATAAATTCCTTTAAATATTGTACCTGCTGGGTGTCTATAGTTTGCCTGTGAAAACGTCTTTGAGAACCAGAGTTTTGCCCGAGGGAACATGTTTCAATGGAAAAAAGTTTTCAAAACAGTCGTTTTTTCAGGAGTCCTGCTCCTAAAAAAAACAACCGTTTTTAAAACATTTTTCCATTGATACATGTTCCCTGGGGCAAGACCGGGTTCTCAAAGACGATTTACGACAATGACTTGCATATTAGGCTTTAAAATGAGCACTTTTGATCAGAGGTTATACTAAAGGACAACATGAATTCAAAATCAGTTTATACGCTGATGACGCCCTAATTTTTCTGACCGAACCCCTCTTATCTATACCTGTTCTCCTTAAAGTTCTCAACACCTTTCACGACATCTCAGGTCTTAAAATTAACTACAACAAATGCTCAGCTTTTCCTCTTAACCTTCACCAAGACCTCCAGCTGCTCCTACAAGCTAATTTCCCATTTGTATGGTGCCCACTCTCCTTTAAATATTTAGGAGTTAACATCACCTCCTTACACAAGTGCTTGTTTAAAGCTAACTACCCGCCCCTATTATCTCACATTAGCTCCCTCTTGAATACTTGGTCATCCTACCATATCTCATTCTTGGGCAGAGTTTGTGCGGTTAAGATAAATATCATACCTAAGCTGCTCTATTATTTCCGCACCCTGCCCATCAATATATCTAAATCTAAACTTCATAATATTCAGAGAATGATCAACAAATTCATATGGGCAGACTAAAAACCCAGATACAGTTATGCTCTACTCTATAGACCCCAATCGAAGGGGGGCCTAGGTCTCCCTAACTTTTGGCACTATTTTTTGTCTGCGAGGCTTTCACAGCTCTCCAAGTGGTTCTCCACATCCCGGGGACATCCCTGGAGAAGTTTTGAAGCTTCCTCGATTCACCCACTTCACCTTCAAGGAATCTTGTGGTCGAACTATGTTCTTCCTCGTACTCTGCTAAAGCACAACACAATCGTGGCACACTTATTTCAACTATGGCTTAAAATTAAGGACACTTACAATCTCTCCTCCCAGGTGTCCCCCTTAACATCCTTTTTAGGTGATCCCAGATTCAACCTAGCGTATGTGAATAAACCTCTATTTTCACGTTGGGTCAATGAGGGTCTGACAACTCTAAAATCCTTAAAATCCAAATGGACCTTCAGATTCTTTGAATCCCTACAGAAAGCTTATGGGCTTCCCAATGCTGAATATGATCGCTACCAACTAATTAACTCATTTTTGACTCCCACTTTTCTCTATCCACCCCCTCCATCTATACGCTATTTATGAGAATTTGCCTTAGCTCATCGAGGGACAGAGGCATGATATCCACATTATACCACTTTCTAAACAACTTTTCCCTCCAGGAAAAATCTAACCCTATGTTACGTTGGGAAACATACCTGGGATGTGTATTCCCACCAGAAACCTGGTACTCAATGGTAGATCTGCGGAAATGCAACAGAGCCATATCATTTAGAGAAACTCCCTTAAAAATATTCTCCAGATGGTATCTCACACCATCCAAACTAAATTCTTTTTACCCCACAATCTCCCCCCACTGTTTCAGGGGTTGCCAAGTTGAAGGCACGTTACTTCATATGTTCTGGAGTTGCCCTATACTAACTCGGATCTGGGAGACCGCTGTTTCCAGATTTGAGAGCTCCTTAAAATCAACATCTCCCCGCAAATTTCTATCCTCTATTGCAGAGTCCCAGATGTCCCCACTCAGGCGTCTAGGCTGTTCCACTCCCTCTGTAGCTCCATTCAGTGGATGGTTGCACTCAACTGGAAAACCAGTAGCTTGCCCTGGACTCAGGTCTTGGATAGAATGGAAACCATCAGGCTTTCAGAAAAAATATACCACACACTGAACGACTCTATTCAAATTTTTAATTCCAAATGGTCTTATTGGTTTACCACCCAACAAACATAATTATATTGCCTCTCTCCCTCATCTCTCAGGTGTCTTGATGCTGTACAGGCTTTCCTCTCATATAAGCTACATATATATTCTATGTTACACCTTCTAAATTACTTATATTATATTTCCTTCCTTGTGATGTTTTTTCTTGACCTGCCATCATTGTAAGAAAAAAATCCTAATCTGAATATTGTATGGACAACTTTGTTGTATCTGTTTGCTTTGACTCTGTAATGTTGCACAAAATTATTAAACTATTGTAAACAAAAAAAAATAAAAAATGAGCACTTTTAAATTTGAACGTTCGAGTCCCATAGACTTCAATGGGGTTCTAAATGTTTGCGTGAACGTTTGGTCCGTTCGACGGTTCTGGTGCGAACTGAAGGTGGGGGTGTTCAGCTCATCCCTAGTGGCAGGCTATCATTAATTAGTCGTTTCCACAGGGAAAGAGGTGGGGGAGTGGACTTGCGCCAGCTGAGGGCAATGGCTTTACGGCTATAGAACAGGAGCAACCCTACCAGGGTGTGACCCGCCACCGTTGGAATAAGTCGTTCTACCAAGCCTAGCATGCAGATTGGCATTGAGGGTTGCAACGAGATAGAGGTAACTTGTGTTATACAGTCTACTATTTCTCTCCAATATTCAACAATTACCGGACAGGTCCAGAATATATGAGTGAAGTCGTCGGGAGTCTCACCACAGCGCCAACACTCGGGGGAGGAGTCAGGATTAATTTTTTGTAATCTATGAGGGGTGAAATATGACCAGTGGACTATTTCGAATTGGATCAAGCGGTCTCTCAAAGAGACTAGGGAGCTAAAGGGGAAGTCCCATATGTCATCCCAGTTATCGTTATCAAAGTCGGGGATATCGTGCGACCATTGAGATCTCAGCTTCTCCAGAGACGTAAGGGAGGTGATTATCAAATGTGAATATAGGTGAGAAGTGGGTTTCTTTACACAATCTGATCTAAGAAGGTCTTCCAATGCAGACTGGACCAGCTGAGGGGGGGGAGCCCGCGAATTGGCGGCTGAAGGCATGGGAGAGTTGAAGGAATCGAAAAAAGTAGGACTGTGGGACATTATAATCAGAGATTAATTTGGAAAGTGGGACCAGGGATTGGCCAGAGATAACTTGGGCCACTGTTTTGATGGTAAATTTGGTCCAGCCTTGAGGTTCGAGCAATTTGTAGATGTGCTCCAGTGTAGGGTTCAGCCATAGAGGGGCACTGGGGGAGTTCGCCTGTCAGGGGTGTCGTTGTAATTTTAGACCTGCCCCCCATGCACGTAGCATGGTGCGTATGGAGGGTGTCAATGGATAGGGGGCCCAGGGACCACGAAAAAGCAAAAATTTTAGCGCCTCTAGGGAACTTAGCACTGCTGCCTCTACCTGGATAGCGGGGTTGGAGATGTCCGGGTTGAGCCACCATGCCGCCGTGACCAGCTGGGTGGCCAGATAGTATTTATACAGATCAGCCTTGGGAGGCCGGGCGCACCAGCGGACAAGGGGCATTACACAAAAATGCTCAATACATTTGATGACTTTACAAGTGTTTTTTGAATGTACATCAAAATGTTATTTGCTTTTAACATTTGATTTTGGAATGTATAGGCTTTCCTGAAGGAAAATCACAATTAGAAATGTATTTGTTTGTGTAAAAAAAATTACATCCTTTGACTCTAATTTGACTCCACTAATGATTAGAGTATCTAACAGGTTTTCTTAAAAATCAAAAATGTGAACGGAATTCTGATGACCAGCTTTAGGATGCAGTCACTGCACATAAATCAGTAAGATGCGGTTTTCTGTTGATAAACACGATGGAAACAGCTTGATGAACTCTTTAATTTGATACATTGCCCCATTAGGATGTTCATTGTTGTACCAAAATAGTAAATGTACATACAAGTCACAGTTTTAAACATCTCACAATGTTTAAAGTTCCGTTCGCATCTTGCACAACATGTGTCTTGCACAACATAATCTTCCATATCAAGGTGTAACAGCTGTTCCACATATGTGTCCAAAGTTTGGTCCTAATCTTCTCTGCTTCCAAGTAAATACACAGAGACTATAGATAGTATACTTTCATCTCCACTTTAAAGATGAGCTTATCTTTGTATTCAGTATTAACAATAAATTTGCCAATAAAAGCTTTGTAGAGCAAAATTCCAAAATCAGGTGACTTTGACAGCACACACCATTCAGCCCCCCCAAAGGGGGACACTGGAATTTCAATTCTACTCCTATAGAGAAGCAAAGCTACCTTTGCAGGAGATATTTTAGAATGACTGGCTTTTCAGGGCTTTAAATAGGTCATGACGTAACCAAGCCACTGTTCCATAGGAATTGGGGCTTGTTTATAGCCATTAATTAGAGTATGGGGACAGAGTTAGCCAACATTTCAATTGTTTAAAGTAATTCTTAACAGCAAATTACTCATTCCTGCTGGATGGTCCATCAATGGAAAGAAAAAAATGATCCCAATATTCGGACACTGATGAGCCCATATTGTAGTAATCACCAGGTGGTATTAGTTGGAGAGGGAGACACACTTTTGGGGAAATTTCCCATCACTTCCTGTCCTGAAGGGTAACAAGAAATCTCTTCAAATTGTGGAAAAATCAAGTCTTATGTACTGTGAAAAAGTCGCAGAAATAGCAGTAATGTAATGCAGCCAAGTCGCTGATCTTAAGCAATAAATATGGCTTTATTGCACTCAAAAGAAATAATACAAAACAAAATGGCCTACTCCAATTTAGGAGGCTAACTAACAGTAGTGTACCTCACTACACTGTACTGGAGGAGCTATTCCAGACTCCAGTATAAAACAAACGGAATAACAGTCCAAATAAACAATTATCTATGACAGACCTTGTTCCTCCAATGCAGACAGCCTCCAACCTGTCCATCCAGCTCAGCATACCTCTCACACTTCCCTCTCAGGTGACTGTTAATTAATAGGGGGAAGAGAGGAGGTTTGCCTGTTGGCCATATACACATAGTAAAATAATGATAAAAATAGTGATAAAAATCATCAAAAGTCTTTATCAATAAAATACAGCAGCGCTAGTGATCAGGGCACAGTTCAAATCCGATCACTCATTCACATTCAAAGAGATAAATGAAAGTAAGAAAGTTCTCCAGAGCTCAGAGGGTGCACAAATATTCCGTGACAAAAAAGGGGTGCTCTTCAAGACAATTTCAACTGTCCATGATTGGTGACATCACTCGTGAGCCGAACAAAGCATGCGAAGATCCTGTGCCAATGTCCCCTCAAGAATGTCTACTCACCAGATTGATGTTATAACAGGCTTTGAACAGTAATGTCATCGGATTCCCTCTTCCTCATGGAGATGATATTCCAGCAGCATGCAGTACTCCTAATGACCATCCGGTGTCAGGGCACATAAAAAAAGCTTGATATGGTGTGATACCATTTAAAAAACTTTTATTTTAACATGCTGTTAAAAATCATGCATACAAACAGCAACAACAAAAAAAGCTCCGCAGAGCAGTAACTGATACAAGGTGTAATGCCTTTCAGCCGGTCATCAGCTCACAGAGGGTGATAGATAGTTTGCCGCTAGCACACTAGATCACTCTCCTAACTGGAGCACGGCTGAACCACAGCGTCAGGCGTACATGTATCAAAATATCGCGAGATCAGGCCCTGACATTTCGTCCTTCTGACTTCTTCTGAGGGCCAGGCTTAACCCCTTCCAGGGCAGGGAAAGCTGACCTTTGGAGTCTCTCACTGGCGTACATAAAATTGTGTACCCTGTCACAGGACACACAAATGGCTTTTCCGTTGGAAAAAAATCACATGTTCCGCTCAAGCTTGGCTTGCATACACACAGTCACACCAAATTCCGACCGTCAAGAACGCGGTGATGTACAACACTACGACGAGGTGAGAAAAAGAAGAAGTTTGATGTTTCCGAGCATGCATGTTTTTTTCCTGTCGGAATTCCATATAGATGAACAGATTTTCTGATGGATTATTTCCATCTGAAAAATTGAGAACCTGCTTTCTAAGTCCATAGAAAATTGCGACGGAAAAAGTTTTATGGGGCATACACACGGTCGGAATATCCGATGAAAAGCTCCCATCAGACTTTTTCCATCTAAAATTCTGCCCGCTTGTACACAACATTTAGCGATAAGTTCCACAGGTGTTCCCATTGGAGCATTTCCCTTCACCAAAAATGTAGGATTTACCATCACTTTCTGCCCAGGCATAAATGGTCATCAAGATAAATATAAAGGCAGAATCTCCCTATAAGGGACACAGGCAGTAAGAAAAAGCTGACAAAAAATCTAATCCTTCCCTACTCTATTCAAAACATATACTTTAAAATAAATTTTGTATCTGATATTACTATTCTCCTCAATTTTGTAATTGCAATAAAACACAACTCTGGGAAATGTGAAAATTACCCCTTTCAGTAGGGCTGCACAAGGGAAAGGAAAAGCAGTACTCCACTCCTCCGACAGACAGTGCTCTGGCAATGGACTGACCTTGGTGTCAACACGTCCACTTTGCACTGGTCTTGATGACATCCAGCAGAGCATAGGAAAAAAAAGCTGCAATACCCAGTCTAGCAGCACAGAGGATCTGGTAAGGAAATCTTGCTTAACAAGTTTCCTAGACCTAAATAAGCAATTTACGCTTGAAGTGGGGGCACAGCCCCACTGCAAAGGAGAATGTTTCATTTTTAAATTTCCCGAAGTGGGACTTTAAAAAAAGATTAGCTAGCAAAGGTACTGTAGCTAAGTGCAATTATTGTCTCGTACCTAACAACTGTTGAGATTAGTTAGCAGCCACACAAGGAGCGCATTATTTTCATTCAATAAATTGACCTGCATTTTAGGAAGAACCAGTAAAGAACAACCAATGTGGAGCACTGCCATGCTGAAGACACTGCATATATAAAGACAATACATGGCTGCCCCGTGTAAATATATACCCACAAAACACATATATTTGGAAACAAGCTTGATCCAAATAAACTATTTAAAGTCAAATGAAACATGGAAACCAGCTTTAAATACTGTCCTACTTAAAATTGTTGTCTATTTCCCATAAAAAAAGACATTAAGCATGTATGGCTGTAGACTTCATGGGAAAATTCCTGGGGCAGGTGGCTTTCTTCTTTTAAATGAACAGGTCAACTGTACTGAGGATGCTTTGAGATGACTGGGTGAATAGGCAGGGCACTGATGAAAGGTAGCATAATTGCTTATAATACAAAGAGAGGGAGATGAGCAAATGAGAGACTGTTAAAATGAACTGTTACTTTGACATTAACCATATCATAACTACAAAGTGCGGGAAATTGAGCAGAACAGAAGGGACTGGCAAAACATCAAAACAAAACAGTTCATAAAAGCAGATGGCTCTTGTCAATTAATTTATTCCATCATACTTTAAAGTGAACCTGTTGGCCTTTTGAACTGTAACTGAAATCATGGCTTGGTGCTTACACGGAGAGAGAGCTAGGTGACAGCGCCTGTGTATGAGCGGCCAATCACCAAGTGCCAGCACTGTCATATGACAGAAAGACGAGGGAATCCACTTCACTTCTTTTAAATCCACTCCACTACAGTGGTGGAGAATCAAAGGGTCCACCTAAACTGACAGCTTGGACAAGGAGAGCATTCATCAGAGGCCCATGGCAACTCTGGAGGAGCTGCTAAGATCCACAGCTTAGGTGGGAGAATCTGTCCACAGGACAACTATTAGTTGTGTACTCCACAAATCTGGTCTTTATGGGAGAGTGGCAAGAAGAAAGCCATAAGAATTACCGTTTGAAGTTTGCGAGAAGCCATGTGGGGGACACAGCAAACATGTGGAAGAAGGTGCTCTGATCAGGTGAGACCAAAATTGTACCTTCTGGCTTAAAAGCAAAACGTTATGTGTGGTGGAAAACTAACACTGCACATTACCCTGCACACACCATCCCCACTGTGAAACATGGTGGTGGCAGCATCATGTTGTGAGGATGCTTTTCTTCAGCAGGTACAGGGAAGCTGGTCAGAGTTGATGGGAAGATGGATGGAGCCAAATACAAGGCATTCTTAGAAGAAAACCTGTTGGTGTCTGCAAAAAGACTGGAGTTCACCTTCCAGCAGGACAACGACTCCAACCATACAGCCAAAGCTACAATGGAGTGGTTTAGATCAAAGCATATTCATGTGTTAGAATGTTCCAGTCAAAGTCCAGACCTAAATCAAATTGAGAATCTGTGGCAAGACTTGAAAATTGTTGGTCACAGACACTCTCCATCCAATCTGACAGAGCTTGAGCTATATTTCAAAGAAGAATGGGCAAAAATTTCACTCTCTAGATGTGCAAAGCTGGTAGAGACATCCCCAAAAAGACTTGTAGCTGTAATTGCAGCGAAATGTGGTTCTGCAAAGTATTCACTCAGGGGGGCTGAATACAAATGTACCCCACACTTTTCACATATTTATTTGTAAAAAATGTTGAAAACCATTTATAATTTTTCCTTTCATTTCACAATTATGTGCCACTTTGTCTTCTTTTTTTTTTCTCCATTTAACTCACATACTCATATAGTCAATTTATGCAAGAGAAGGAACAGACAGTCAGATCGTCTACAAACGATAAGGCGATTTATACATAATAAAGATAAACAAAAATATCTCATAATTTCCACCTAGTCCATCTCTGCTTAAAGGGGTTGTAAATATTTTTATGATGTTCATAGGATGCATTAAGGAGAAAAAACATCTGACAGTACCGCCCCCCCCCCATGAACCCCCCCCACCCCCACCCGCCACTGTATCACGGAAGCGCGCCCGCAAGAGCTTTCCACCAAGCAAGCTCGCAAGGTGGAAAACTCTTGCGGGGGGAGCTGAGACAGCCACCGAGGGACCCCAGAAGACATGGATCGGGGCCAAAACGAGCCGCACAGTGGAGGTAAGTATAACATGTTTGTTATTTAAAAAAAAAAAATTACTTTAGTGTTCCTTTAAGTTTTACTGTATCAACCATATGGGTCATATGGAACCCTATTCATTTTGTGTTCTATCACATAAAATCACAATAAAATACATTTATGTTTTTGGCTATAACATGAAAAATGTCAAGGGGTATGAATACTTTTTCAAGGCACTGTATAGCAAATGGGTCCACAAAAACCAAATGGCTGGAAACTGAGCTGTACATGTTTAACTCCTTCCCCAGCCTGGGCCACCTGCTAAATACCCAACTACGTACACATATATTACAACCTACCTATAGCTAAGTATGTTACCAGATGGGCTGCATTCCAAGTAGACACGAGTAACTCCTACCTCCCTACCAAATTAAGTGTTTTAAATTAGGGCTGTTACTGATGTTTGTGTTTGATTAATCAATGTTTTTTTAATCGATTAATCAACTAATTTCGATTAATTGTAACGCATATACATTTTTCGGCTCACCACCATATATAGTCCCCACTGTAATATCCACAGACATCTCCCCCACTGTAGAATGAGAGCCTCTGGGTATAATATGTAAATACTAAAATATGAGGTACCATCATCCTGAGAATGTAGATAATTAATGAGTCTAAGGTCCCCAAACCAAAGAATCAAGGGGGGAAGGAATGGGCCAATTAGGACTATCACGGTACAGGTACATGGGTAAAAAATGAGGGTACATGATTAAAACAAAAAATAAACTTTATTCAAGGCATAGACAGACATAGTCACACAATTAAAATAATAACCAAGGACAACACCATGCTGAAGGTCTCCAGGTAGGGAGAAAAACACGATGGGTTGACGGTTATGACAGTCTCAACTAGTTTCGCGGAGTATTCCGCTTCCTCAGGAGAAAATCTACAAATTATTAAACAATCAATTAATAAATAAAATACATGAACATTACATCAATTAAATGGGGAAGCATTGGGCTGAGCTGCTCACGTAGACAGGTCCTGCCAGGATGGAAAACAGCGGGCGTAACCCAACAAGGTCCCGTGCGGTGGCCAGGGGAGACACATGGAAGGAGTGTCCTGCTAGTCTAATATGTATAATATAAGAATGTAAAAGTTCAGCCTTTTTTGCCTCCCTTCCAGCCCCCCCTTGTTTCTCTCCCCCTTTCCCTCCTTCTTCCCCCCCCCTTTCCCTCTTCCCCACCCGCTACCCCTCTCCCCCTCTGCACCCACATCCTCACCTTCACCTACTAAATTTTACTCACGCGTGTTCACACATTCCCCCCTTTCACCCCAGGCCAGCTAAGTAGATGTCAACTTTTACATTCTTATATTATACATATTAGACTAGCAGGACACTCCTTCCTTATTGGGTTACGCCCACTGTTTTCCATCCTGGCAGGACCTGTCTAGGTGAGCAGCTCAGCCCAATGCTTCCCCATTTAATTAATGTAATGTTCATGTGTTTTATTTATTAATTGATTGTTTAATAATTTGTAGATGTTCTCCTGAGGAAGCTGAATACTAGTTGAGACTGTCATAACCGTCAACACATCGTGTTTTTCTCCCTACCTGGGGACCTTCAGCATGGTGTTGTCCTTGGTTATTATTTTAATTGTGTGACTATGTCTGTCTATGCCTTGAATAAAGTTTATTTTTTGTTTTAATCTTGTACCCTCATTTTTTACCCATGTACCTGTACCGTGATAGTCCTAATTGGCCCATTCCTTCCCCCCTTGATTCTTTGGTTTGGGGACCTTAGACTCATTATTTATCTCCCCCACTGTAATATTCAAAGACATTTCCCCCACTGTAATATCCACAGACATCTCCCCCACTGTAATATCCACAGACATCTCCCCCACTGTATAGGAAGATTAGTGCTTGCTTAGTCTTACCAGAGAAGCTGGCCGAACACGAGCAGTTGAGGCCGGGTGATGACATCAACGCGCTGCTCTAGGCTCACCTAGGCCGCCGCCGGGTAGACCAAGATGGCCTTTGCTCCAGGAGCGTGGTGTGCCGATCCGCATATGGTGATCAGTTCGGATCACTGATCATTTATGATACGTTGCACCACTAGTACCAATCAAAGGAATTTTGATTGATCAACAAAAATTTACGATTAATTGAGGAATTAATCTTTAATTTCCACAGCCCTACTTTAAATCCATATTTACTTGGTAATTTCTAAAAATAAATATTGGGCCATCATTCTAAGATGGTCATTTCTATAAAATGTTGAATCATTCAACTACCCAGTCCCCACATTAAAATAAAAATGGATGTGCCAAAACAAACTGCTATGCTATTATATTGCATTCACAACTTCTTCACAGGCCCCCCATTTCTTTTTTAAATTAAATAAATCAAAATCTCAAGATAATAACATAAATCTCTGTATTTTTAATAACTAAAACATTCTAATTTCCACAATGCAATCCACAATGCAGCTCTGGTTTTGAAATAGCTTTGTAGCTGCTCAAACAGCTAAACCGTTCATTAAAACCCACTTTGAAGTATATTACAGCTCTGTTTTTCCGACAAAGCCAATTGTGCTTATTTTGTCATGCTTTTTCCTACTGTTACATCACTGGGAATGTCCAGACATGTCTTAGAGGACTTTTTAAATAAGCAGTGGAATATCTTTTTGCTGTGTTCCAGCAGCCTGTGCTAACTACATAATTACAGTACAATTTAATAATTATGTACAATTTTTTACTATTTTTTCTTACCTTTTTTTTCATCACTTTAACAAAATCTAGGACCAGAACCAGAAAATGACGAATAATACTTTTTGTATTGTGAACAATAAATAAATAATAATTAATTTAATCAAATGTATTACATGGTAAATAGAAGGAGAGATGATTTATTTTCAAGAACAAAATCATCTGAAAGCTTTTTGCATCCATGCTGACCACAAGCTAAGGCTTGGTTTACACCAGAAAAGCATGTTAAAGCAATCTGCAGTTTTCTATGTGGACAGGCATGGATGTGTGCTGTTCTGTCACTGAAAAAAATAAAATAAAGCTACTTCTGGATGCAAGCACTCACCTGACATAGCGCAGAGAAACCTAATGGGAAAACCGAGGACCAGCTTGGTCCTTTTTCCCCATGTACACACGGCCGGTTTTCCCGACATGTTTTCTCTTGGTCGAGAAAAACGGGCATGTGTAGGCTCCAGCTATGGGAAAACTGCAGAGGAAAAAAACGCTGCGTTTCACAACGAGAAAAATTAAAACATGTTCTAAATTTTCTAGTCGTGATTGTCAGTGGTTTTCTCGTCGGGAAAACTGCTGGAAATCCTACACACGGCCAGTTTTCTCGTCCAAGGGAAAACATGACAGTTTTCCCGTTGAGAAAACTAATCGTGTGTACGTGGCTTAAGAATACATGGAAGCAAAAGGACTGATAGTGCTGTAGCTTAGTCCATTCGGAAAAGACTGGCATTTGGGTCTGGAGAAGGACAATGAAAACAGGCATGTGCATTGACCTCTAGGTCTCTATTTAAACTATATTAGCAAAAACTCATGGACAACTTACCATCACACCTAGATAAACTTGTTGTTAGACAGCCTATTTCAAAATCATGGACGCCACCATAACAACCTCCAGTCTTCTAAAACGTTTTTCCATAAGATTTTTAAACGTGCCTGTCGAAATTTGTGGCCATTCAGCAAACACAGCATTTGTGAGGTCCGGTTCTAATTTTCAGAGGATGAGGACTATACTCTTTGGTACAATAACAGATGGGTGCTTATAGTAACTGTAGTGGCTGGTGCCGCGCAAACAACAGTCAAATGATGAGACATCACCGACGCTTTGTTACAAACATATACACTCTTTTATTACTGCAATGTCACACCATCAAGTAAGATAATGTTTTGAGGCCCACAGTGCTGAGTCCCTTACTTAAGGAGACATAGTGACAATGATGAATGACAGTTCAAGGTGCTGGTGACATCTCAGCATTTCACCAGGGTCTTCATTTTGGATGTAAGGTTCTGCCTCTACATTTAGTTTTTCAAATCATTCCACAGTTCATCAGAGTGAAGATCAGGGCTCTGTGTAGGCCACTTGAGTTTGTCCACACCATACTCTTGAAACCATGGGATGAAAGAAAAAATCCTGGATCACCGCACTCGATGTCTTTATTTAAGCATAAGCAAACAAAATTTCAATAGAAAAAAAACAGCCAAAATGCATGCAGTCAAAAACGGTGAGTGGACAAGGAGAAAAGGGCTGACATGTTTCACATCATCATTAACATGATGTGAAACATGTCAGCCCTTTTCTCCTTGTCCACGCATTTTGGCTGTTTTTTTCTATTGAAATTTTGTTTGCTTATGCTTAAATAAAGACATCGTTTTCCGAGGAGTGCGGCGATCCAGGATTTTTTCCTTCATCCCATGCTAATTGTGCACAGCCAGCACCCTCTTGGTTTGATTGGGACGGAAGCAACGGGGATCATTTGTTTTATGGAGCGGTACACTTCTCTTTACTCTTGAAACCATGTCTTTGTGGAGTTAGCTTTGTGCACAATGACGCTGAAGCATAAAAGAACCTTCCCCAAACTGCTGCCACAAGTTGACAGTGGACAATTGTCTAAATGCTTTTATATGTTGTATCATTAAGGCCCCTTTCACAATGACAGACCAATTAGGACCACCTGTCAGTTTTTCAGGAGGACCCAAATTGGACCATCTATTGCTCTCTCTGGTGCAGCAGACATGTATTCGCTGACACCTGCCAACATCCGATCCTGTCCACTAAAAACAGATGGATTGGACTGTTCCCCATCCGTCTGGCAGATCGGATGACAGTCAGATGGAAATGGGCAAACAGCTTGGTTCCATCTGACAGCCCATAGGAGACAGTGGCTGTGTCCGTGTCTACTTTGTATCAGTAATACCAAATTGACAGTTCTTGCTTTGTCCATCAAAGTAACCATAACCTAGCCAAGTGATGGAGTCTTTTTCATCTTGATGCATTTTCCATTAGGCAAAGGTATAAAGAAAACAGTGGCGACAGTTAGTCACTGTTTTAATGGCTGTGGCAAGTCAAAAGTTGTGGTTTCAACATCTGTTTTAGAAATATTACCACTGGAGTTACCCCAAAACATAAAGTGATGCTAAACACACAGTTTATTTTATGTAGAAAAAAAATACCCAAGTACCTTTTTCCTAATTGATATACAGCTGTCACATGACCCAACTCTTTCGCAGCCTGTCTGTAGGGAAACATAAGCAGGAGGAGCGTCTAGTCCTCTGCTGCTGGTCACATGTTCAAAAATAAATATATAAATAAATAATATCAATAAACTGTTTTAAATTGTCATACAAATATATATATTTGAAATTAAATCTCTATTTTTTTTTTGGCAACAACATGGTGTTCGCAGATTTCTGCCCGTCCCAGGCCCTGTTACGCCCCTGCAGCCTGTGTCTTAGAATAAGAGGGAGGTGAAGCCTTCATTAATCTACATGTAATATCCTGCTCCCATTGTGTTTAGCTAGTTAGTGAGCATGAAGGAGGGAGGGGTGATTGATTTATCACTGTGTATACGCCCACATGTATAGTCACATGGGCTGCTCAGATGTGATGGGTAGGAATTGCTTTACATAGAAGCTCAGCCACCATAGCTGCAAATTTCCCAGCTGAATTGGGGACATGAACAGAAGGGGGAGATAGAGAGCAGCAGGATCAATCAGTTTTTTTTCAGAATACAGAAAACAAATCACATAGTGACTGAGTGAGTATGAACAGCATGTAATACAGTTTTTATCGCTAGTTTTTTATGATGTGGGTTTAGTGACACTGTAAAGCATATCTAAACCCAAAAACAAAAATGTAATATATTCTGGGGTTCAATGAGAACCTTAGATTTAAACCATTTCTTTAAAACCTTCTTAAGGTTTTCATTCTGCACTAGTACGCAGTCTCTCTATACCCCCTCGGACCCCATTCTAGTGTTTGTAGCCATTTGTTGGGTCTTTACTTATTTATTGTCTCCTCCCCTTTTCCCCTTCCCTGCCCCTGTCATCGTCACTTTTCCCTTCTCCTCCCCGATCCTTCCCTTTTTGTTCCTTACCCATCCTTTGTTTTAATGTATTCTCCAGTGTCTTGGGTTCAACAGGACAATCAGGTCCTTTAGACTTGATTTAGTTCAAATTTATTTATTTTTAAACTGATTTTAGATATTTACTTTTATGTTTACCTTTTTCTAAATGACATTATAAAACGTATTGTTGTTAATTAATAAATTAATGAAATATACAAAACTGTTATGATTAATGTATTATGTATTACATCTATGTACAGTGGGGATCGAAAGTTTGGGCAGTGGGCACCCCAGGTAAAAATTTGTATTAATGTGCATAACGAAGCCAAGGAAAGATGGAAAAATCTCCAAAAGGCATCAAATTACAGATTAGACATTCTTAAAAATATTTAAAAAAAAAAAGTTAGATTTTATTTCCATCATTTACACTTTCAAAATTACAGAAAACAAAAAAATGGCACCTGAAAAAGTTTGGGCACCCTGCAGAGTTAATATCTTGTACTGCCCCCTTTGGCAAGTATCACAGCTTGTAAATGCTTTTTGTAGCCAGCCAAGAGTCTTTCAATTCCTGTTTGAGGTATCTTTGCCCATTCTTCCTTACAAAAGTCTTCCAGTTCTTTGAGATTTCTGGGCTGTCTGTCACGCACTGCTCTTTTAAGGTCTATTCATAGATTTTCAATTATGTTGAGGTCAGGAGATTGTGAAGGCCATGGCAAAACCTCCAGTTTACGCCCCCGTGGATTTTGAGGTGTGTTTAGGATCATTATCCATTTGTAGAAGCCATCCTCTCTTTAACTTGAGTTTTTTCACAGGTGGCATCAAGTTACCATCCAAAATTTGCTGAAATTTTATTGAATCCATTTTTCCTTCTACTCGTGAAATGTTCCCTGTGCCACTGGCTGCAATACAACCCCAAAGCATGATTGATCCACCCCCATGCTTAACAGTTGGACAGAGGTTCTTTTCATTAAATTCTGTGCCCTTTCTTCTCCAAACATACCTTTGATCATTCCGGCCAAAAAGTTATATTTTAAACTCATTGGTCCCCAGAACTTGTTTCCAAAATGCATCAGGCTTGTCTATATGTTCATTTGCAAAGTTTAAACGCTGATTTTTGTGGTGAGGATGTAAAAGAGGTTTTTTTCTGATGACTCTTCCATGAAGACCATATTTGTACAAGTATCTCTTTATAGTGGAATAGTGTACCACAACTCCAGTGTCTGCCAGATCTTTCTGGAGGGATCGTGCAGTCAAACGTGGGTTTTGAATTCTTTTCTCACAATCCTGCGAGCTGTTCTGTTTGATATTTTTCTTGGTCTTCCAGATCTTGCTTTAACTTCCACTGTTCCTGATGACTGCCATTTCTTAATTAAATTCCGAACAGAGGATATTGACATCTGAAAACGCTTTGCTATCTTCTAATAGCCTTCTCCAGCTTTGTGAGCGTCAACTATTTTCAGTTTCAGTTTTCTAGACAACTGTTTAGAAGAACCCATGGTGTTGATTGTTCGGGCAAGGTCAGATGAGTCTGGCCATTTAAAACCTTTGAGATTGACATCACCTGGTCTTCCCAGATGATGATTGAGAACAATCCATGACACTGGCAGGTCTCAGCTTTGCAAAGGGGGCAGTGCATGCTATAAATTCTGCAGGGTGCCCAAACTTTTGCAGACGCCATTTTTTTGTTTTCTGTAATTTTGAAAGTGTAAATGATGGAAATAAAATCTAACTTTTTTTGACATATTATAAGAATGTCTAATCTGTAATTTGATGCCTTTTGAAGATGTTTCCATCTTTCCCTGGCTTCGTTAAACACATTAATACAAATTTTTACCTGGGGTGCCCAAACTTTTGATCCCCACTGTATAATCTATCTTCCTGTGTATTATACTTATGTGACTATTTGACCTGGTCATATCCACACTGGCCAATAGGGTGTCCTCTGCTGTAATTTGGTCCATCAGCTTGGTCACCTATGTGCAGTTATATCTCCTTTGCTCCCACATTGTTGGAGCGCTTCCACACTCCCTTTTTTACCACCCTACAAGGATGTGATCTTTTTGCCCTATATGTCCGGTTGGTCACAAGGACACCCAAGGGAATATGCTGTCCTCCTGGCTTTTCCCACCCCATGCTCCACAGAACCGGCCAATTTATCTTCATTTTTTATTTTTATTAATTTTATTTTATTTATTTTTCTTTATATCTATTTTTATTCATTTTTACAGCTATACACTATATTTCTGGTTTTGTTTGCAGCCATTAGTCACCTTATAAGCTTAGATACAGTAGCTTCTATTTGTGACCGCTTCCTGAACTATGTGTTGACCCACACAAGGGTCCATACTTCCATCCATGTCCTTGGGAGCTGTAGTGCGCCTGACTCTGTGGTGTGTGGTGGTAAGTATGTCTTGTTTGCCCCCCCCTCTTTGGAATATTCCTTGGCCTCTAGTCACATATTTATGCTACCTATACATTTGTATAGTATAGTAATGTTCTTTATACATTGTACATTGTTAACTCTATGTATTTTCTTTTGTCTAGTTATAAATATTTTTATACAAATTTTGCTTTCCCCTGAAGAAGCGAGAATCGCAAAACATGTTGGGAGTATGCGATCTACGTGTATTGCAAATCTGAATTCTGTATATTAATGACCACCACCAATTATTAAATTGAGTAAATTCTTTTTTATATCCATATCTAATAAAAATATTTTGTATTTTCTTAAAGACATGTTCTTTCTCATCATTACCGCCTCACCCCATGCACCGTAAAATATCCACCTCCTTCTCTCGTTTTGAATTCAATATTGGGATTAGTTGCCTTATTATATGAGTGATTCTATTAAGCCGCGTACACACGATCAAATCTATCTGCTGGAAACGGTCTGCCCGACCGCCCCAGCAGACAGATTCGATCGTGTGTACGGGCGAGCAGACCGATTTAGCCAGCCGACAGATTTTTAAGCCTGCTTTAAAATCTGTCGGCTGAGAATCCGTCCGCCCGATATGTCTGCTGGTTAGTACGCTAACCAGCAGACATATCTTCTCGCACATGCATCGAATGTATTCGACGCATGCGCGGAAGTAATTTACTTCCTGGTGCGGTGACGTGGCGGCGTCAACGTCACCACCACGTCACCACCACGTCACCGCCACGTCACCGCGCTGTCTGCTGGCGGGGATTTTGGTTTGATCGTGTGTACAGCGATCAAACCAAAACGCCCAGCAGACAGATTTGTTCAAATCGGTCGGTCTGACCGATTTGAACAAATCTATTTGCTCGTGTGTATGGGGCCTTAGTGCTTGGACAAATAATACAGTAATATATAGCTATTTTCCAGGCATTTGGTACGGTCACTGCATTTGTTTCCTGGATTTTTTTCCTTTAATTTAACTTGGCAGTCCTGCCACTAAAATGCCTCCTATGCTACAGTGTCAACGCTCTCTGATTATACTGGATCTATGAAGGTGCAACATTGTTACCCTATGCTCTCCTGATTTGGACTACAAACTCTCTCCCATTTCCTCATCCCTAAGACCCCTTTCACATTGAGGAGTTTTTCAGGTGGTACAGCGCTAAAAATAGCGCTGCTATACCGCCTGAAAAACTCCTGTCCCAGCAACCTCAATGTAAAAGCCCGAAGGCTTTCACACTGAGGCGATGCGCTGACGGGAGATAAAAAAAATCTCCTGTCAGCAGCATCTTTGGAGCGTTGAGAGGAGCGGCATGTATACCACTCCCTCACCGCTCCTTCCCATTGAAAACAATGGGAGACCGCGGCAAAACCGCCCGCAATGCGCCTCTATAGAGGCGCATTGCGGGCGCTATTAATGCTTTCACGGTCGCTAGCGGGTGTTAATACTGCACCGCTAGTGGCCGCAACTCGCGGCAATTCCGGCGGTAAAGCGCCACTATTTTTAGCGGCGCTATACCGCCAGCGCACCTCCACTGCCCCATGTGAAAGGGGCCTTATACATACGGGGACTTTGCTCCAAAGATACTTAGAAAGCTAATAACATTGTGAGTTACAAATACACATGAATTCTGTCAAAATCAACAGGTTTATTTTTTCTGTACTTCTGTACAGAAATAGCTTTTAGCCTTAAAGGGGTTGTAAAGGTTTTTTTTTTTTTTTTCTAAAAAGGTTCCTTTAACCACTTAAGGACCGCCGCATGTACATTTACGTCGGCAGAATGGCACCGACAGGCACATCAACGTATATATACGTTGGTGCCTTGGGGGGGTTGGGGGGTCCGATCGGTCCACGCGGCTGTAGGAGCGATCCGACAAGAGGGGGCGGCTATTAGTTTTTGGCCCCCCCCGGATTGCTCCCAGCCAATGCGCGCACCCGCCCGCTCTGTCACTTCCTCCTCCTGTGTAAACACAGGAAGGAGGAAGCGATGTGATCTCTCCCCCTGCGTTTTTTTCAACCACCGCTGAGGAGAGATCACAACACAGTAAGTCTGCACAACACTACACCGCACTAACACTACACATAGTCACATTTAACCCCCCTGATTGCCCCCCCCCTCCCCCTGTCACAGTGTCACTGAATGCAGTAATCATACATGTATGATTACTGTATTTAGTGTCAGTGTGACAGGCAGTGTGACAGTCAGTTAGTGTTAGGTCCTGGGTAGCCCCCGTACCCCCCCCTAATAAAGTTTTAACCCCTTGATCACCGCCCTAGTTAACCCTTTCACTCCCTATTGCCAGCATCACTAAGCGATCATTTTTCTGATCGCTGTATTAGTGTCGCTGTTCCCGCTAGGTAGCTAATTTTTTTTTTATTGCGATTTTTTTTTACTAAAGACATGTGGCTAAATAAATTTTGGCCTAAATGTTTGACTACAATTTAGTTTATTGATTTTTCTTATAACAAAAAGTAAAAAATATTGTTTTTTTTTCAAAAATGTTGCTCTATTTTTGTATATAGCGCAAAAAATAAAAATCGCAGAGGCGATCAAATACCACCAAAAGAAAGCTCTATTTGTGGGAAGAAAAGGACGCAAATTTTGTTTGGGAGCCACGTCGCACGACCGCGCAATTGTCTGTTAAAGCGACGCAGTGCCGAATCGCAAAAACCCCTTGGGTCATTTGGCAGCATATTGGTCCGGGTCTTCAGTGGTTAAGCTAGTGCATTGTTGGTTCACTTACCTTTTCCTTTGATTTCCCTTTTAAATCTTTTTTTTTTTTTGTCTGAATCTCTCACAGTTTACTGAGGAGGAACAGAAGGAAAACATTTAGAAGGGAAATCGAAGGAAAAGATAAGTGAACCAACAATGCACTAGCTTAAAGGAACCTATTTAGAAAATAAAAAACAAACCTTTACAACCCCTTTAAAAACAGAAAACGTATCTAGCAACCACATTCCTTGCTCAAAACTTTAACTAAAAACTATATGAAAATATAAAAATAATTAAGAAACTATTTTTTTTGTAAAATTGAATTCACAAGTCACTGATCAAACCATATAGCGTTTCCCCCTTAACAAAGTTGGGTGTTAAAAAAATATATGATCTGGTATTTTAATTATATTCAAAAGAATGCTAAAAAGAATGTGTAGGTCTCTTTGGGTTCACTAGTCCAAAATAGACTAATCAATACTTTGAAAAGATAAAAAACAGGTCCCTTTGTCCTAAGAAAACATCTTCATATGTTGCTTTTAAATTGAGTAATGTAACTTGAAATGTTTGGGATGCCTTTTATAATCTCTTTTGTGTTGGGTGACCTCCATTCAAGTTAAACGTTCCCAACAAATTGGAGTTTGGCTGTGATGAGGGTAAACATCCTCCGGAAATTGACACTATTCATGAAGTCTTTTTTTGTTAAACTGTATAAAAATGCATTCACGCTGCGTAAGGTTTTTGAAAAAAACATGGTTTATATACAATGGGCCAGATTCAGAAAGACTTACGACGGCGTATCTCCAGTTACGCCGTCGTAAGTCCGAATGAGTGCCGTCGTATCTCGGCGCCTGATTCAAAGAATCATATACGCCGGGATATAGCTAAGATACGAGTGGCGTAAGTCTCTTACTCCGTCGTATCTCAGTTGCATATTTACGCTGGCCGCTAGGTGGCGCTTCCGTAGATTTACGCGCCGAATATGTAAATTAGGTAGATACGCCGATTCACAAACGTAGTTGCGGCCGGCGTATCTATTTGCATCGTTTACGTAAGGTGTCGGACCGGCGTAAAGTTACCCCTGCTATAAGAGGCGCAGCCAATGTTAAGTCTGGACGTCGGGACAGCGTCGTATTGTACGTCGTTTACGTCGTTTGAGCAAGCCGATTCAGAATGGGGCTGGGCGTAAGTCACGTTCACGTCGTTTTCAATTACTATTTTCAACGTGATTTGGAGCATTTTTTTGCGATTCGGCACTGCGTCGCTTTAACTGACAATTGCGCGGTCGTGCGATGTGGCTCCGAAACAAAATTGGCGTCCTTTTTTTCCCACAAATAGAGCTTTCTTTTGGTGGTATTTGATCATCTCTGCGATTTCTATTTTTTGCGCTATAAACAAAAATAGAGCCACTATTTTGAAAAAAATGCAATATTATTTACATTTTGCTATAATAAATATCCCCCAAAAAAGATATAAAAAAAAAAATGTTTCCTCAGTTTAGGCCGATACGTATTCTTCTACATATTTTTCGTAAAAAATATTGCAATTAGCGTTTATTGATTGGTTTTCGCAAAATTTATAGCGTTTACAAAAAAGGGGGTAGTTTTATGGCATTTTTATTAATATTTTTTTTTACTAGTAATGGCGGCAATCAGTTTTTTTCGGTACTGCGATAATATGGCGGACACATTGGACAATTTTGACACATTTTTGGGACCATTGGCATTTTTTTAGCGATCAATGCTATAAAAATGCATTGGATTACTATAAAAATGCCATTGGCAGTGAAGGGGTTAACACTAGGGGCGGGGAAGGGGTTAAGTGTGTTCCTGGTGTGTTCTAACTGTATGGGGGGGGTGGCCTTACTAGGGGGAATCACTGATCTCCTGTTCATACATTGTATGAACAGAAGATCAGCGTTTCCCCGCTGACAGGACCGAGAGCTATGTGTTTACACACATAGCTCCCGGTCCCCGCTCTATAACGACGGCGCGCAAGCGGGACTCGGGTGGCGCGCGCGGGCGCGCCCCCTAGCGGCCGCAAAAGATAGGACGTAGAGCTACGTGCTCTCGCCTAGCAGTGCCGACCTGCCGCCGTATAACTGCGGTGGGCGGTCGGCATGTAGTTAAATGTCATGGCTTACCTGAGTATTGTTGCTGGCCATGTTTATCCCTTTATGACTACAGTGTACCCATCTTCTGATGGCTCCTTCCAGCAGAATAATGCACCATGTCACAAAACTCAAACCATCTCACCACTGGTTTCTTAAACATGACTATGAGGTCACTGTACACCAATGGCCTCCACAGTCACCAGATCTCAATCCAATAGAGTGCCTTTGAAATGTGGTATAGATTTGCAACATAGATGTGTAGCTGACAAATCTGCAGCAACTGCGTAATGCTATCATGTGAATATGGACCAAAGTCTCTAAGAAATGTGTCTAACACCTTGTTGAATCTATGTCACTAATAATTAAGGCATTTCTGAAGGTAAATGGGTGTCCAACCTGATACTAGGTGTACCTAATAAAGTGGCCGGAGAGTGTATTTGCAAATGTATGCAAACTAAACCCCTGGTTTTAATGTGAACTGTTAGGCCCTGTACACACAATCAGACATGTCTGAACTTGTCTGATGGTCTGATGTGCGCGCACACCATCGGACCAAAATCCGATCAGACCAGAACGCGGTGACGTAGAACACAACGGCGTGATGAAAAAAACGAAGTTAAATGCTTCCAAGCATGCGTTGACTTGATTCTGAGCATGCGCAGGTTTTTGGTCCGAGGCTTTTGTGTACTAACCATCGAACCTGTCCGACGGACAGGTGTCCGTTGGACAGATTTTAAAGCATGTTTTAAAACTTTGGTCCGATGGAAAACGGTCCGATAGGCCGTACACACCATCGAACTGGTCCGATGAAACCCGTCTGCAGACCAGTTTCATCGGACATGTCCGATTGTGTGTACGCGGCCTTAGACAGGACAATTCGGTTTGTTCCAGGCTGGCTGGTAAGTTGAGCTGGGATTTTTTCTTTGTTGTTTTTTGACATGCGTTGCCCATCCGTGTACTCTTTGCTGTAAAGGCCAGTTATAGGTTGGGGTGGTTGTCATTTGTTTGTACTGTTTGTTAATTGGTGAGGGATCACACTGGATACCTTTGCTGCCATTGTGCTCTTGCTGTGTGTCCAGTACGTCACTGTACCTTTGAGGCCGCGTACACACGATTGGTGCAACCCGATGAGAATGGTCAGACGGACCGTTTTTATCAGGTCACTGCTGAAGTGGTCTGATGGTCTGATGTGCGTACACACCATCAGTTCAAAAAACGATCGTGTCAGAACGCGGTGACATAAAACGCAACGACGCGCTGAAAAAAATACGTTCAATGCTTCCAAGCATGCGTCGACTTGATTCTGAGCATGCGCGGGTTTTTGAACCAATGCTTTTGCGTACTAACGATAAGTTTGACCGATGGTCAGGCGTCCATCAGTCCGATTTTAAAGCAAGTTTTAAAACTTTGGTCCGAAGGACGACAGACCGATGGGCAATACACACGGTCAGTTTGGACCGATGAAACTGGACTAAAGTCCATTTTCATGGGTTTAGACCGATCGTGTGTACGCGGCCTAAGGGGAGTGGGCTCCCTCCAGGCACAACTGCCCTTAATCTATCCATTATTATATATGTGTTACAACTTTGGGGATCATTGCAGTACACTAGGGTGCCATGAAGTGACTTCTGCAGCTTACGCATATATTTGCAAATGTGTGCAACCAAAACACCTGGTTTTAACTTGAACTGTTAGACAGGACAATTCAGTTTGCTGCAGGCAGGCTGGTGAGCTGCAAATTTGTCTTTGTTGTTTAGACCAGTAAACCAAAAATTACGGCCTTCTTCAGTACAAATTCCCAAATTCAATCCTATATTCCCCACAGTACAAATGTCCAACAGCCCCAACTAACCTACAGTACAGATTTTCCCCCATAGACCTGAATCCCACTCCAGCCCACCTCCTTCCCAGCCTAACCCCTCAGTACAACCCCCCCATCATACGCCCGTCCTGTACATTCTCCCCTCCTAGCCTAACCCCTCAGTGCAACCTCCCCCATCATATGCCCACCCTGTACATTTCCCCCTCCTAGCATAACCCCTTAGGACAACCCCCAATAATACGTCCACGCTGTACAGTCCCCCCTCCTAGCCTAACCCCTCCTCAGTGTAAGCCATCAGACCCCATGATTACAGACCCCCCCCCCCCAAGTACAGACACTTAGGGTCCTTTCACATAGGCGGACCGTATGTCCACTTTTTCATCCATCTGTGTACAGATGAAAAATGGACATACATTGGTCCCTATGAGATCATGGGTGTCAGCGGATAAACATCCACTGACACCCGATCTCTCCCGCCTCTGCGTTCCTCCGATTCAGCAGACAGAGAAAAACCCTATTTTTCCTTCCATCTGCGGATCTGATCGGGTGAACACGGACAGACAGTCCGTGTTCATCCGATCCCCCATAGGGGAGAGCGAAAAAAAGATAGGGCGGTCCCTGCACCCTGTCATCTGCCGGCTCAGCGGGGATCAACTGAGCGATCCCCGCTGAGCAAGCGGAGGTTCACGGGAGGATCTTTACTGATCCACCCCGTGTGAAAGGGCCCTAACAGTACACACACCCCAGTACAGATGCCCCTCAGTACAGACAACCCCAGCAGAGGCTCACCTACAGCTGCAGGTATTTTGGAGTAAGGGAAGTTCTTCATTTGGCTGTGTTTTGTAACCAGAGCAGAGGAGGAGCTTTCCCTTGGATCTGAACAGCTGCTGTCAAATAGGCAGAAGCACCACCAATCAAAAAGGAATATCATACTGTAGTTTTACCTAAGGTTTCTGTCCCCCAAAGGAAAAATCTCACTCTATGACGTTATGGGAAAAAGACCTCTCCCAATACCTCCACATTCTACAATGGCACAACACCACCAACAATGTATTTAAACATTCAAGATGTGCTACACGCTGGGAATCCCAAAACTCGTCCACCGCTGGTACTACACGCCAATACGCCTATCCAAGTTCTCTTCCTCCTACTACCACTTTGTTGGAAACAATGTGGAGAACCAGGATCCCTGTTGCACACACGGTGGCAGTGTCCTAAACTATTTCCATTCTGGATCAAATTTCACTTCAATATTTCACTTCATCTTCTCAGTAACTGGTTTTAAACTGGATCCAGACAACCACATCAGCACTCCTCCTCCTAAAAATGTGAACACTGGTCCAAATGGCACCTTCCCTTCATCATACACTGCATGATCTCAGCCAGGAGATCAATCATATCTAAATGGAAACAAGCAGAGCCTCCATAAAAACTGCAGAGGTGATCAAATACTACCAAAAGAAATCTCTATTTGTGGGGGAAAAAAAGGACGTCTATTTTGTTTGGGAGCCACGTCGCACGACAGCGCAATTGTCAGTTAAAGCGATGCAGTGCCGAATTACAAAAAGTGCTCTGATCTTTGGCCAGCCAAATGGTCCAGGGCTTAAGTGGTTAAGAACTTGATATACTGAACTACATACTACAGAATGTTTGGATCATTATCACCAGTTTCTTTTTCTTTTCTTGTTAAAATGTTTTTAAAAATGTTTCCACATGTCCAAGATTGGACTATTATTTTTTTGAAATATATGTTCATTACTTATTGGTAGCGAAATTGTATTAATAATACTTGTGTACGCAACTTTAAATGTAATAAAATATGATTGATTTAAATATAGCAGTGGTGCCGTGCCTATAATGCTACCGGTAGTACTACAGCACTGCTTCTGCCTATTTGACAACACTATTTGCAATGTAAATGACTGGCCACCACCCCCAGAGTGCCAGTACCTGGTGTGGGCAGCACCTCTGAAGTACACCACTGGCTGAGTGGCTCTCTGGCAAGTTGACAGGTAGTTTTTCTGTATCTGTCACATATTTCAGGTATGTGCAGCATGTGTGTGGTTTTATTTTGTCCAGGCACACTTTAAAAAAACAACTTTATGCTACTTTGTAAAAATTTGTACCAGCTATAAAGAGCACTGGCACAGTGGCAGTGCTCCAAAGATGTAAGCTTGCATACATCAGAAACAATGGATGCTAATGCAATATGCTGTGCTTGGTCTCCAGAGAGAATCTTATCTCTGCTCACAGGTCACCTTACTTATAAGCTGCTTCCTTTACCTCCTCAATCCTTTTATCTCAACCTACAACCAAGTGATGCCAATTGCAGTGCAAATAAGAACAGCAATATACCGTAGATAGCTACTTAGATACATGGACTCTGTGCTTTTTTTTAATCATGGTTTGTAATAAGATTTTAAAGGTGTAAATTAAAAATAAAAAATAAAATGTTTGCAGCATTAAAAAGAAAGACCTGCATACATTTGTCATTGCTTAATATTAGACATGTGCACACTGAAATATTTTATTATTTTGTTTTGGAATTTAGTTTTCGTCCGAAAAATTAATTACTGTATTTATTGGCATATAACACTCACTTTTTTACCCTGAAAATAGATGGTAAACTGTGCCTGCGTGTTATACGCAGGGGGCTGTGGAGTTTTTTTCCTGAAACTTCCCTCTTAAAGTTAGGGTGCGTGTTATACGCCTGTGAGTGTTATACGCAGATAAATAATAGTAAAAGTAATTTAGTTATTCCCGAAATAAATTTAGTTTCGTTGCAAAATGCATTCGTCTGAAAATCCGAATTAACTAAGGTCGAATCTGTCATTGAAGGCTTATGGTGTCTGTCGAATGTTCTAAGAAGTTCCGATGGAGCAGCTAAACTGTACGTCGGATAGTACATTTCCGGTCGAATGTTCCGCCTACAAGCTATAGTAGAATTCTAATGTTGTATGACTAGTAATAATTATATTATTTTTACTAGTCAGCCAACATTCAAATTCTTCTACAGCCTATGGGCCGAGAATTTGATCGGAAATGTACAATTGCGGCGTCATACAGTTTAGCTGCTTATTGAATCTTCTTAGAACTTTCGACAGACACCATAAGCCTTCAATCTTCGTTGTTTATGTTGAATGGTCTACCCCAACACTATCTCTATAATGTTGAATCTTTTCTCTCTATGTCGAATCTTTCCTCTCTACATAGAATAATCTCGGACTAATAGAGTTAAGGTTAGGCACATTCGACCACAGGTTCGATAGACACAGATTGTTATTGTCAGCGTCATGTTGAATCTCCTATCTATATCAAACTGTTGTAGCAACGAAAACGAAAATAAGGCATTTTTTGATGTCGGATCTTTCGGATTTCGGATTCTGCATGTTCGTTTTTGTTTGATAACGATAACAAAAATACCCAAAATTTGGACTAAAATGTGTTCGGACGAAAACTAATGTACATGTCTACTTAATATGCAGGCATTGGTTTTCCACTTATACCTGGCTTCCAAACTCGCCTAGAGGGCTGCCCTTGTCTCGCTGATGGGCTGATGTGAGCTGCTGCATGAGTACGACCCAATTCTATTCCACACCAGTCATGTGATCGTTCTGTATGGTGCCTGGAATGATATTAATTATGGATTGTTTTATGTGCTTTACATGACGTTATCATGTATTGGCATCATATGTGGGCATGTATTGGCATCATATGTGGGCATGTATATTGTTGCAGTGTGTATTATTGCACACATACTGTATATGCACACAAATGAATGCATACATATTTGCATTTTTTTCATTATTATGTTTACTTTCCTACAGATCATTACTCCTAATTAAACTCTTGAAGAAGCAGTTATCCCACGAAACATGTCGAGTGAAACTCTGGATTACGATCAAATGTAGATCCCCTATGTCTGGAAGATACTATGTAAAATATACAGTCCCTGAAGGGGAATTATATATATTTATACATACATACAGTATAATATATTATATATTTTAAAGCTGATATTTAGGTATGGCAATTTTTACATAATTACATTGGTCCAATGTAGGTATGTATGTGCCATACCAGTGAGATCTCTGTGGAAGTGATTGCCGCTAGCTTCCAGGTCCTATGCTTAGCAGCTGGCCTGCTGCTTAGTGAACACAAGAGATATCTCACATGGCACAGATGCCATTCAGGGAACATTGAGCTTATGGAATGGCAATGCACATTAAAAATAAACAAAAATTCTCGGCTCACTTACCAGCTAGCCTGCAACAAAACCAAATTAACCTTATCTAACAGTTCAGGTTAAAAGGGTTTAGTCACACACCTTTGCAAACATATGTGTAAGCCGCAGTGGTCACGTCAAGGCACCCCAATTTACTGCATTCCTAACTGTATAATTTTTAGAGCCTCCCAATTTGTAGCACATATAGCAATGGATAAGCTGGTAAGTGAGCTGGGGATTTATGTTTGTTTTTGATGTGTGTTGCCTTCCATGTGCTCCTTGCTGCAAAGGCTATCTTTAGGTTGGGGTGGTTGCCAACTTGCCATTTGTTTGTGCAGTTGGCGAACTGGTATGGAGACACACTGGATACCTTCATCTGCCATTTGTTTATATTTATATTCCCAAAGACCCAAGAATGGTCCTTTTGTACCACTCAGTCCCAGCTCTCAATGTCACGCAACAGCAACTGGCTACTTTTTATTGAAGCCAAGCAATCCATCCTGATGCATGGATGAACCCTAGAGTTAATTTAACTAATCTATGAATATATTATTTGTTAACAAAAAAAAATATTTTTACTGATTCCCAACCAAAATTCCTTAAAGCTTGGGAACTCTGGCTCCATTATACTGTGCCTACACTGAAAATGGCTACTCATAGCAACTTATAGACAATCGTATAATGTTTGAATAATCGCAGGGGAAGCCCATCCTCCTTGCCTTTCTTCTCCATCTTCTTCTCCTATTGTCTCCTTGCTCTTGCATCCTCCCTTTCTTGCTCTCTTTCTTTCTTACTTGTTGATAACTTAAAGAGGAACTTTAGTTTTTAACTCCTAAATTTTATATATCAGGTACTTACCAGTACCTGGGGTCTAGCACTGTCTTCCCCCAGACGGTCCACGGCACTGCGATCTTGGATTTTGGAGCTGGCTGTTGCTTCCTGAGTAACTACAGTGAGCTCCTGAATGCAGATGTGCAAGCTGTGAGAGGGGAGGAGATGAGGCAATGGACATCATCCTCCCCTAGGCAAGTATTATGAAAGTGAAAGCAGGTACCAATAAAAATTGGTACTTGTCTTCACAGCCCCCCAAGAAAGCTCAGTTAGGGTTGAGGGTGGGCAAACCTTGGAGTGAAATTTTAGCTTGAACTTTAGAACCTTGTTACTTGGATAAAAAAATAATAATGTAAAACTGCACTAGATAACATCTAACAAACAAATAAAACAAATGAAATAAAAAATAAAATAAAAAATGAATTTACGATTTAGTGCAACACAATCAAATTAAGAAAATAATAAATCGCACTAATAGCGTGAAGTCTAAATAACCAAATAAATTATTCAAATATATAAAAAGTCCACACTTGTGTAATAAAGTGAATAATCAATGTCAGTATCCATCCTCCTTCACCAATGATTTTGGCTGTGATTTTGAGATTGAAACATTCATTACGTGTTCCTCAATGGGAATCGTCTAATTGATTCAATGTCCGTGCGCACTCCAATATGTAGGACCAACCAAATGTACCCTAGTAATACGGCTTAATAAACATGTTAAGGATATAAGGAAGGGTTTTAAAAAAACGTTTGGTATCAAAACATTAGGCTTTAAAACATAATAGGGATCCCTCGAAAACATTTGTTATTCTATAAGTATCTCACTGGAGGGGGAGCTCTCTAGTGAGAGAAATATCCAAACAAAAAAGGTCCTGGGTGCATAGAATAAAAACCTATGTTCCCCTTGTTCTTAATGTAGACACTGACGTGAATGCGTTTATCAACAACCCTTAGGGAATATACATTGTGCTTTGTAGCTATTATGGTCAGGAGATTCTGTACCATGGGTGTAAGTTGGGGGACGAGCCATCAGTCTCTCTGGCACATCCCCATTGGAGGTTGCCTTGATGTAGTGACATATGGTGATATCTAACTGGGATGGCCATATATATATATATATATATATATATATATATATATATATATATATATATATATATACATATTGGAGCAGGGAGTTATCTAAGATAGGTATATGGTATTTGATCAAATTACAGTTAAAGTCTCAATATATTCGGAACTATAGTCGAGTTACTTGTATATATTTGTTCCTTATTTGTTTTTAAATACTATAGAGCTGGGTATTTGTATGGTACAATACCAGCTTAGATTTTATAGTTTTCAGTAAAATAATGGATTTTACTTGAGGAACATCCCTTTTTCACCACTAGAATTCGTCTTTGAGACGATTCTTATGCCGCGTACACACGGTCGTTTTTTGCGATGAAAAAAAACGTAGTTTTTTTAAAACGTCATTTAAATTGATCGTGTGTGGGCAAAACGTTGTTTTTTGTCTTCAAAAAAACGACCCAAAAAAAATTCCAACATGCTTGAATTTTTTGTGTCGTTTTTCAGAATGACGTCTTTTGTTTCACAAAAAATGATCGTGTGTGGGCAAAACGACGTTTAAAACAACGTTTTTAAACCCGCGCATGCCCAGAAGCAAGTTATGAGACGGGAGCTTCAATGGGACAGAGTGCCGTCGAAAGTGTCTTACGTAACCACGCTTTGCAATAGCATTTTCAGAAAATGATGGTGTGTATGCAACATCGTTTTTTAAAATGAAGTTGGAAAAACGTCGTTTTGTTTCATGAGATAAAACAACGTTTTTTACATCACAAAAAGTGATCGTGTGTACGCGGCATAAGTGGTGATCCCTATGAGCAAATTTTTGCCATTGTCTGTGTTGAGAATCCTCTGTGATGGATATTTTAAAGGAAATTTTGTGTATAAATTTGTTTTTAAACAATTTGTTTATGAACTGGTATTTATTTTTAGTCATGGTAGTCATGCTATCCTAGACAACACAAATCCATATTTTACTGCCAGTTTGGGATGGTTAATATGCGGCAGCTGAATGAATATTTATGCTGTTTAAAGATTGCACACTGATTTGGCAATTAAAAGTGTGAAAATGTACGGGCTGTACATTGTAAAGTGCTGCGTAAACTGTTGGCACTATATAAATTGTGTATAACAATATCAATAAGGTGTGATGCACTACGCTGCCCGTGCCCCAGGATGACGTCATTTGTAATGAAATGCTTAAGAAGGATCGACTTACTGACGTCACCACCTCTTTTCGTGTCTCCAAGCAGACGGGTTGATGATGTGTACTGGTCAACACACTGAACATCAGGCTTTTACTGCTGTAAATTAGAGTTTTTACGTAATAAACCCAAGGATTTTTATACTATTTGGAGCCTTTTGGTTTCTTTCCGGTGTGCTATCCCTTCCAAATCACTCGATCATCATTGGGAGAAATGGAGTGACCCTGTGATGTGGATAAAGGCCCAGACTGGGTTGCAAGCCACAGGTGTCTATCGACCCCCTGTAATAAGGGGTCATTTAAATCTGGTAAGCAGTTTCTTCAGCTGGGAGTGGATCCACATTTATTTCACTGGGATATCATTGGTGAAGGAGGTTGGATACTGACATTGATTATTCACTTTATTACACAAGTTTGGTTTTTTTACATATTTTAATAATTTATTTGGTTATATTTGGACTTCACACTCTTAGTACAATTTATTATTTTCTTATTTTGAAACTTGTATAGCCTCCGCTTAGGGCATTTTAACTATGATGTCTAACTTTGCATCAGGAATATGTCAGGGCCGACTCTTCTAACCTTGTTCTATGATGACAACTGATGTATTTTGCTGCTGTTCTTTAGCCCTTGCCTAGACAACATTCTTTTCGATTGCAATGGAAAAGGCAAATTTCCCTGCAGTGTTGATACCCTCCCTACCAAGCCATAACAAAGGACTCTCTCTCAGCTGGATTCACCAATTTTAATTTATTCCGCATTATAGAGATTCCATCAGCAAACATGGACCCATTATTTTGCATTGTAATAGGAGTGTCCCATGAACCTAGGAATTCTGGATGTCTCTAATGCTGTCAACAATAAATATAACCATGTGATTTAAAGTGGACCTTTAAAAGTGTGCATGAATCCAATACTGATGTTCCATTACACAATATACAACAGCATATTTAATATCTAAAACCCAAGAACAAAACTGTAATATATTTCAGCTTATGTTCCTTAGATGTGATGGCTGCATTAGTTCATAAGATAAAAACATTTTCAGCACTAAATACATGTTGATCGTTCCAAAAAAATTCCACATGTCACTTCCTGAGAGCTGCACTGAAAGTTATTTTCCTTCTAAACTTTTTTTTTCTGTGAACTACCAATTGCCTTGCTCCAAATGTAATGCATATGAAGGGATACAGACAGGTTTCTACAGTACATGTTTGTTGTCCATAACAGGAGTGACAACCTCCCTTAGATACAGTTAGAGGTGACATAGCCACCCAGGGACAGGAAATGTGTTATTCGCAGGACCACCAAGAGAAATTTAAGCAAAAGGAATCTGGACAATGAAAACAAATGTAGCCATCTCCCCACAGGGATGTAGCCCAATGGAGGGCTGAACACGCTGACTAACCCCCAGCCAGAACGGTTTGGATGATGGGGACAAGCTTAAGCCCTGTACACACAATCGGATATCTGATGGAATCTAATCCGATGGATTTTTTAGTCGGATATCCGATGAAGCTGACTTTCATCAGTCTTGCCTGCACACTATCGGTCAAAAATCCGACCGTTTCCAATGCGGTGATGTAAAACACTACGACATGCTGAGAAAAATGAAGTTCAATGCTTCCGAGCATGCGTCGACTTCATTCTGAGCATGCATGGATTTTTGACCGATGGACTTCCACACAGACGATCATTTTTTTTATCGTTTTTTTATCCATAGGAACATTTTAAAACATGTTCTATTTTTTTTACAGATAGAAAACAAACCAATGGGGCCCACACACGATCAGTTTGTCCGATGAAAACAGTCCATTAGTCCGTTTTCATGAGACATACCGATCGTGTGTACAGGGCTTAACTGAAGAGGAACAGGAAGTAAGAAATTCAGACAAAGAAAAAAAAACATTTAGAAGGGAAATCAAAGGAAAAGTTAAGTGAACCAACAGTGCACTAGCTTAACCACTTCCTTACTGGACACATATACCCCTTCCTGACCTGGTGAAATTTCAGCTTGTGGCACTGCGTCTGTTTAACTGACAATTGCGCGGTCGTGCGACGTGGCTCCCAAACAAAATTGACGTCCTTTTTTCCCCACACATAGAGCTTTCTTTTGGTGGTATTTGATCGCCTATTCGGTTTTAATTTTTTGCGCTATAAACAAAAATAGAGCGACAATTTTGAAAAAAAAAACCAATGGGCCAGATTCAGAGAGAATTAGATTCTCGTAGCGTATCAGAAATACACTACGCCGCCGTTTTTTACCTGGCTCTACGTGGAATCCAGGTAGATTTTGTCCAGTAAACGACGGCGGCGTAGTGTATTTCTCCCGTCGCAATCCATCTGCGCGAGTAGGGGGCGTGAAGCATTTAAAATAGGCGCGTTCCCGCGGCGATCGAACTGCGCATGCTCCGTTCGCAAATTTCCCGCCGTGCATTGCGCGAAATCACGTCGTTACATCGTAGTAGCGTCGTTTACGTACATTCCTATTCCCGAACAAGTTACGTTAAAAAAAATATATAATTTCAAATTGACGCGGGAACGACGGCCATACTTTACATGGGTTACGCACTGTTAGATCAGCAAAAAGCTCCTCTAACATTACGTAGCCAAAAAATGACGTAGGCGATTGCGAGGGACACTCGTACCTTCGTGGATCGCCGTAAAAACTAATTTGCATATCCCGACGCATGAAAACGACGCAAACTCCTCCCAGCGGCCGCAAAAATATCGCAGCGTAGATCCGAAGGCTTACGAAGACGTAAGCCTCTCGGATCGAAGCCCGAAGCCACCGTATCATGGTTTGAGGATTCAAACTAGTGATACGGCGCGCAAAATTTGAAATTACTCCTGTCTAACACCAGTTAGACAGGCGTAATTGCTCTGTGAATCTGGGCCAATATTTTGTACTTATTGCTGTAATAAATAGCCCAATTTTTTTTTTTTTTTTTTTTTAAACATTTTTTTTCTCAGTCTAGGCGATACGTATTCTTCTACATATTTTTGGTAAAAAAAAAATCGCAATAAGCGTCTGGTTTGCACAAACGTTATTGCGCTTACAAAATAGGGGACAGATTAATTATTATTTTTTATTATTTTATTTTTTTACTATTAATTGCAGCGATCAGCATTTTTTTTGTGACTGCGACATTATGGCGGAGACATCGGACACTTTTGACACATTTTTGGCGCCATTCACATTTATACAGCGATCAGTGCTATAAATATGCACTAATTACTGTATAAATGTGACTGGCATTGAAGGGGTTAACACTAGGGGTTGAGGAAGGGGTTAATGTGTACCCTGAATTGTGTTCTAACTGTGGGGGGAGGGGGGGTGACTGGGGGAGGTGACCGATGCTGTGTCCCTATGTACAAGGGACACAGATCGGTCTCCTCTCTCCCCTGACAGGACATGGATCTCTGTGTTAACACACAGAGATCCACGTCTTGTCCCTGTAGCCGCCGATCCCGAGTGCCTGGCGGACATCACGGCCGCCAGGCACGCGCATCGGCATGTCAGCGATGCGGCGGGCACGTGCGCGCCCCCCAGTGGCCTGGCGGAGCGCAGGCCGTAAAAACACGGCCAGTTAGAGATTTAGAACCACCCTGCGGCCGTACAAAGTCGTACGGCCGTCGGGTAGTGGTTAAAGGAACCTATTTAGAAAATAAAAAACAAAACTTTACGACCCCTTTAAGCTCCATAGGGAGGTTGAAACCCTTTTCCGAACGCTGAAAACTTGATAGCTGAAAGCTGACGGTGAAAAACATCAGTTTTACAGCTTTTACAAGTTTATTCAAGTTTACCAGAAGTTATAAGTATTTGAAGTTAGAAGCATTTTTAAAGATAACCTCAAGAGACCCTCCCAAATGCCCCTAATGCATGGAAAACAAGGGAATTATTAACTATTTAAGCCATTCTGTGAAAGAAGAGAGAGCGGTGTGCTTGTAGATTGCGGCCTTATTTTTGTGTTTTCACTATGGATCCCATCATGAGCAAGTGTGAGGAAATGCTCCTGATGTTGCTGCGGCTTTGAAGATGTAGAAAATTGTGTGGGGTGACCAGAGTTCATTGCTACTGGATTCATTCATTGATGCAGGCAACGTCATGTGGTGTAATTTGTGTTTTTTCAAAAATGTTATATGTTCTAAAAGTATTAGAACTTTTTTCCTCTTTAACCGATTGCCAACCATCCGCCATCAATCATTATACTCATCTTGTTCCTGCATATCGCCGTAGCTATAGTAGGCACGCACACGTTGCAAAAATCACTGATCACTGGCATTACTTCTAAAAAAAAAAATTATAATGAAAATGCCATAAATCGATCCCTTATTTTGTAGACACTATGGCCCAGATTCACATACAATTAGATTCGCGTAGAGTATCAGAAATACACTACGCCGCCGTATTTTACCTGGCTCTACGTGGAATCCCGGTAGATTTTGTCCTGTAAACTACGGCGGCGTAGTGTATTTCTCCCGGCGCAAGCCATCTACGCGAGTAGGGGGCGTGAAGCAATTAAAATAGGCGCGTTCCCGCGGCGATCGAACTGCGCATGCTCCGTTCAGAAATTTCCCGTCGTGCATTGGCCGAAATCACGTCGTTACGTCATTCGTTGTTTGAGTAGCGTCGTTTACGGACATTCCTATTCCCGAACGAGTTAAGTAAAAAAAATAAATAATTAAATTCGACGCAGGAACGACGGCCATACTTAACATGGGCTACGCACCGTTAGACCAGCAAATAGCTGGTCTAACAGTACGTAGCAAAAAAATGACGTAAGCGATTGCGAAGACCACTCGTATCTTCGTGGATCGCCGTAAAAAGTCATTTGCATATCCCGACGCTGAAAACGACGCGGACTCCTCCCAGCGGCCGCAAAAATATCGCAGCGTAGATCCGAAGGCTTACGAAGACGTAAGCCTCTCGGATCGAAGCCCGAAGCCGCCGTATCATGGTTTGAGGATTCAAACTAGTGATACGGCGAGCGAAATTTGAAATTACTCCTGTCTAACACCAGTTGGACAGGCGTAATTGCTCTGTGAATCTGGGCCTATAACTTTTGCACAAAACAATCAACATACGCTTATTACGATTTTTTTACCAAAAATATGTAGAAGAATACATGTCCTAAACTGATGAAGAATTTATTATTTTGAATATTTAATATAGCAAAAAATAAAAAAAAATTGTTTTTTTTTTTAATTGTGTTGGTTTTTTTATAGCTCAAAAAATAAAAAGTTGCTCTTTCCTGGCGAGCTAAACACCCACCTGCACAGGCTGCATTCACACCTGAGCGTAGACGGCAGTCGGCGTATTGCCGCGACACGACATTGGCGTATTGTCCCCGCAATTTGCGGCGTCAAGTCGCTCCTTGTTTTCGCTGGGAGGGGTGATTTTAACATTGTTGGCTATTGCCAAACGCCTGATACGCCTGAAAAAAAGGGTCCGGGACTTGTTTCGAGCTTCAGGCGTACGGCGTTTCGACGTTCGGCGTAGAGATGTGAACCATCTCCATAGCCGACAATGTTAATTCGCCCCTCCAGCGTATCTCAGGCTGCTACAGCGTCGGGCGTAGGGCGACAAAACGCCTAGGTGTGAATGCAGCCTTAGGGCACGTTCACACTGAGTAGCGCTCAACTTCTTAACCCCCGTTAACGGCCAAAAAAGTGTTAAAAGTGCCTGCAAAGCAGTGCTAAAGCGCCTCAAAAATTCTGCTTGCAGGAATTTTTTAAGCGTTCTGCCAGCGCACCACTCCAGTGTGAAAGCCCTCAGGCTTTCATATTGGAGTGAAAGGAGAGGCGCTTTACAGGCGCTATTTTTAGCGCTATAGAATTTTGGCCCACTTATCTTTGCAAAATTGTTTTAATTCAGCCACATTGGAGGGTTTTCCAGCATGAACTGCCTGTGTAAGATCATAATACAGCATCTCAAGAGGATTTGAGTCCGGGCTTTAACTAGGCCACTCCAAAACCAAAATGTTACTTTGTTTAAACCATTTGGAGGTGTACTTGCTGTTGTGTTTCAGATCATTGTCCTGCTGCATAAGCCGATTGAGGTCAAAAGCTGATGGCCGGACATTCTCCTTTAGGATTTTCTGGTAGAGCTCAGAATTCATAGTTCCATCAATAATGGTAAGTCGTTCAGGTCCTGAAGCTGCAAAGCAGCCCCAGACCATCACGCTACAACCACCATATCTGATTGTTGGTATGATGTTCTTGTTGAAATGCTGTTAGTTTTATGCCAGCATAAATGGTCAGCAGTGGCTTTGGCCTTGGAACTCTCCTATGGAAGCCATTTTTGCCCAGTCTCCTTCTTATTGTTGAATCATGAACACTGATCTTATCTGAGGAAAGTAAGGCCTGCAGTTCAGAATGTTTTTCTGGGTTCTTTTATGATCTCCTGGATGAATTGTCGTCATGCTCTTGGAGTAATTTTTGTAGGCCGGCCACTCCTGGGAAGGTTCACCACTGTTCCAAGTTATCTCCATTTGTGGATAATGGCTCTCCCTTTGGTTCACTGGAGTTCCAAAGCCTTATGGCCCATACACACAATCCGAGAATCGTACGAAAAAAAGTCGTCCGAGGAAGAATCGTACGATAACCAGATCGTTAATACAGAGCTTTCGAGAGCCGATCATGACAGTTCATCCGATATTATTTTATCGAACATACACGAAAATTGTCTTTCGAAAATACAATACAAATACATTACAACACATGACATCACTTCTATTTTTTTTGCTGTCGTACGAGAATTTTCGTGACTTTAATAACCTATTTAATTTCTACTTGCGACTATAACGCGAAAAAAGTCGTACGATCTGTCGTACGATATTCGGATCGTGTGTACGGGGCATTATAAATGGCTTTGAAACTCTTGCTAGACCGATTCATGTACATTTCTTTTTGTTTCTAAAGAGTTCTTGATTTTTTTTTTAGATTGTGGCATGATGTATGGCTTTTTGTGATCTGTTAGCGTGCTCCACTTTGACAGACAGCGTCTATTTATGTGATTTCTTGATTCAACAGGTCTGGCAGTAATCAGGCCTGGGTGTGGCAAGTGAAATTTAACTCAGCCCTCCAAAAAATTGTGGTTAATCACAGTTCATTAATGATTCAGCATGGAAGGGGGCAATTACTTTTTCACATAGGGCCAAATCAGGTTTGAACAGCTTTTTTCCCTTAATAAATTAAATAATAATTAAAAAACTGCATCTTGGAGTTTGATCATCTGAATCATTTTAGTGTTTTAATAAATATGCAAAAAAAATAAAAAATCAGGAAGGGGGTAAATACTTTTTCACACAACTGTATATAGATTGAATGGGTTTTTGACTAAAGACCAATTATTCCTATCGGGGGAGATCAATCAAAAAAAAAAATAGATAATTTATCAAACCAACTATGGCCACCATAACACAGATTCCAGGCTATGCTGTTTCAGCAAGGTTATACTGTGCATGTCTCTTCTAGAATGCAGTAAAGAGCTGGAAAATGGCTTTCTGCTTTTACCAGAACTTCAATGTTTGACCTATTCACTCCTGACATTACACTGACACTCCTTGCCAGATATAATCACACATTGAAATTATGTATTCCTCTTGCCATATCCTCTATAACTGTTGTAGCCTTGAGAAATGAGAGACAGAATCGCAGCTGATCTGGCAGAGAAAGCTATTTATATATATTTTTAGCTAAGGATGATGGTTTGCTAGAATAAAAAGTTGCTAGGGTCAGGGCACATTAATGGTGAAAAATAAAACAAATTGCTTCGGGAGTTGCGGAAAGAAAAGTACAGGAATGGGACTTCAGTGTGGTAATTTTTTAGTTGCAGTTTACTGTAAAAAATGCTTCTGTAATAAGACTGAAGCTAAAGCTCCATACACAGATCTGAATTTGTTCTACAGGTGGCCCTTTTTGGCACAACCCAAGGCCTATTTCACACGGGCGGACCATTCAGGTCCGCCTGTCAGTTTTTTAGGCGGACCTGAATGGGCACTCCGTGCTCCACTATGAAGCCATGGATGTCCGCAACGATTTATATAGGCATGGGGCATGGTCACAGAGTGATGTCACCTGGTGATCCTGCCTCTTATGACGTCACCGCCCGGAGCATGATGGGACTGTGATGTCATAAGTGGCAGGGTCACCAGGTAACATTACCCGGTGACCTATATAAATCGGCATGGGGCCGCGCACCCAGCATTACAGCGGGAGAGATCGTCGAGTCAACATCAGAAGAGGGAAGAAGATGACACGGAAGACCGGGCCGCCACTGGTAAAAGAGCTGGAAGAAGATAGTGGGGCACCGACAGGCAGAGAGCCCTGGAGAGCGTGGAGAAGGCACCGGAGAGCAGGAGAAGACGCCGGAGAGAGCGGAGAAGTCGGAAGAGACCCCCAAAGTCGGAAGAAGACCCCCGGAGTCAGAAGACGACACCCAGGAGCTGCCTAATAAATTACTTAAAAAATCTGTGTAGTGTGTTTTTTTATTGATACAACGTACTCCATACTCATTCACATAGGGTGGGGGGCCGGGATATGGGGGCCCCCTTATTAAAGGTGGCTCCTAGATTCTGATAAGCCCACAGACCCCGACAACCAACGGCCAGGGTTGTTATTAGACAAACCATTGCAGTACAGATGATGTTTTTTTGCAGTCTTTTTTTTCAGCCCAGACTGAAAAAAAAATTGAAGAAGTTGGGGGTGTCTAACTAGTACTGAACTAACTAGCACTAAATAGGAGGAAGGACAGAGGGAGAAACCAAATTACATAGTAAACACATTGTAGTGACTCTAAACTGCCACTAGATGTTAGCATACTACAGAACAATAAACAACCTGATGCAGTTTAAAACAACTCATAAAAAGTGCATGTATATGGGACGTAAAATGCAGTCTGCTGCGTTATCATATCTGGCGGAGCTTTCCCTACTTAACACATCAGATAGAACTCTGTGATTGGAGGAATGGTTGGTCACATGACTTTGACAAGTTACAAGACTGGGCATTCCTCCCACCTTTTAGTTTTTCTCTGTATTTTTATTATTAATGCTCCACTGGATTTAGAATACCAAAACTAGTGAAGCACTGAGCACATTGGTACATCACACCACTGTGCTTTTTAAATGTTCCAGGAAGATTTAAAATTTGTATGTAGCACTACAACCTTGGGGGGACCAAGATGTATAGTCTATGTACTTTGTAGTGTCAAGTGAAAATTGTTGGTGACATTATGAATTGTCACAGCAAAAAACAAATCTGTAACATGCTCTTGTTCCACTAGATGGTCCCTGTGTGTGCTGATTTACCCTTCCTGACACCTTGTTCTGCCTTATCTTAAATAAGGTTATTTTTTAAAGCTTTATTCTGTTTAGCAGGTCTTCTTTTGTCCAGGCATGGGAACAGACTGGATCCCTTCCTATCACCCGGCAGCTTAATATATAATGTCATTCTCTGGCTTGTCTGCCTTTCTGTTATCATTGGCAGAGGATCGTGTACCTTTTCACTGAGGCTGTACAAGAAAAGAATATCAATGGGATGAAAATAGCTACGGGCAACATAGCAGACACCGCTCGTCAGGCTTTGTTAAACATCCGAGAGCAAGCGCTGACCTCACATTCTTTGCTACATTCATTTTCAGTTCATTCAAGATAGATGGACCTTTTTCATACAAAAAAAAAAGATTTTTTTGAGTACAAATTCCAAGAGTGGCAATACATGGGCCAGGTTTATCTGATTCAATGATGAGAATGAGGATTAAGTCACGATGGGCCTCTCTAGGGAGCTTAAAATCACTAGAAGAGCTAATCACACCTGTAGCACCCTGATGTTTAGGCAGGGTTGCTATTAAATGTATTTGCCAAGTGATAATTGCATTGGCCAATTGATAGGATGTCAATTGATTTCACCTTAATTATAGATTTGACAACTAAGACAACGTATAAACGATCACGTTTACTATTCCGGAAACGGAAAAATGTTGACGTCTGTAAGCCGTCACCTGGATTTGTGCCACAAATTTGACACCTCTGTCATTTCCTTCTATGTGCTGGCTGTCTCCCCTAAAAACCCGAGAGGTGGAGAATGGGATAAAATAATTCTCCAAAAGGAAGCTATTTGGGTCGAGAGACTTGATGCGCTAAAGCCGACAGGGCTTAATGAAACCCAATCTTATAAGTGCTTCCTTTAGGTACGACCATACCCTCTGGTTAACCCTCTGTAACTCCCAGATCACATTCGTGTTCCAAATTTGTCTCCATTCGAGATTGTTTTCACTTATTTTCACCTAGTAGTCACACTTTATTATTGCTTTTCAAAAACTCTCTTTGTAGGTTCATTTATATTTTTCTGCTCGTTATGCACTACTTATGTTCACCCACACACATCTTTAACGCCACTGGATGAGCAGCATTGCCCATCTCGTTATGGAATGAATTGTAATGCGTTAGAACAATATCCAGTTATTCACATATCCATTATAGGTATGTGTCCTCTATTATATTATTTTCTTTTCTTTTCTTTTTTTTCTTTTTTTAACACACCATGCACCTTTTAATTATTAATGATCTACAATAGCTGTGTATATACACTACACGCAGGGCTTTTTTTCTGGGGGAACTTGGTGGAACTCAGTTCCACCACCTTTGGCTCAGACCCTTTGGTGCCCGCTCACCACAATCACTTGTGAACACAGAAGTCTGGTTTCTGTGTTTACAAGTGACTGCTTTGTAACCCCCTGAACTCTGCACACTGTATGTAATGCAATTCTGGTATTTAATGCCCCTTTAAGACCCTTCTACTGTTTGTGAAATCTGAACGGGTCGTGGTTGAGTTCCTGCACCTATTTTCTGAGAAAAAAAGCTCTGACTACACGTAATTGAGATTTTGGAACTCGGAATGTGTAATCCAGCAAAATCCCCAATTCTGTTCTCCCTTCCTCTTCTCCCTGCCTTTTTTTTTCTTTCCTTCCTTGGTCACTCTCATTATTAATATATATAATTACAGTATATAGAGCTAGGATGTATTGGGTGAGTGTGATTTATTTATTTTTAATTACAAGTTCTGATGCTGCTTTTCTTTCTTCTTTTTCCTTTTTTTGCTGCCTATGCACAATGCGGCCCATGATCCGCTTACTGCATAGGTAGCAACATTTCAGCAGCTTTTTAACCTTTTATTTATTTGTGATTTTTATATGTTTTATGTATAAACTGGTTTGACTAACTGACATATTTTGATGTTTCTCTGTTTATGTTATGTATGTTTGTTATTAGACCTATATGCTCCTGATGAAGCGCCATTTACGCGAAACATGTCGAGAGTAAAAAGCAAGATCTACCTTTATACATATTGGATTCAGCTTCAAACACTAAGGCTGCGTACACACGATGAGACATGTCCACTCAAACATGTCCGACGGACCGTTTGCAGCGGACATGTCGCATCAGATTTTGGTCCGATGGCGTGTACACACCATCGGACGAAAATACCCTCTGGCTGAGGACGCTTTGACGTGGCAGTGACATTGACGCCGCCACGTCACCACTCCAGGAAGTAAAATACTTCCACGCATGCGTTAAATCCATTCGACGCATGCGTGGACAGTTATGTCCGCTGGTGAGTGTACTAACCAGCGGACATATCCAACGGACATGTCTCCGGCGGACAAATTTCAAAGCATGCTTTGAAATTTGTCCGCTGGTAAAACATGTCCGCTAGCCCATACACACGATCAGATTTGTCTGCTGAAACGGCCCGTCGGGCCAGTTTAAGCAGATAAATTTGATCGTGTGTACGCGGCCTGAGAGTTCTATACCTTTTTGATGTTATGTGCTTTTATGCCATGAATGTATATGTGTAAGTATAAACCTACCTTTTACTCTGTGTTAGACACACTGATATCATATGCTGATACTGTCTTATGAAATTGTGTAATTTCTATTTACAAAAATAAATATTTATAGATCTTTTACAATAACTACTTGTTCCGCCAAAAGTCCAATTTTTAGTCCATTAATTTTCATTGTCACTATTCTGGGACGTTCGTACACTAAAACTAGTGCATTCACAGTGATTAGTCGGCCTGTGTTTTTATGCAAGTTTGGCAAGACCCATTTAAATTTTAAAACTAATTATAGATTTGCTGCACTTCTTTCTTCTGTCACTAGATGGCCGGGTATCTGGTGACATTGGATAAGACAAGAGCATTGCAAGGACAGATTAGGAATACATGGGGTGTCTCAGCCAATGGGCAGGGATTTTCTTGGGTCCCTTGGCCTGCTGGGAGAGCCTATTTATTTGGGTGGAGTCATGTGATCAGGGTTCTGTGCCACCCGGACGACTGTCTGGGTGGACATGTGTCGTATTACCCAGGGCTGCTAGGCTATGGCCAGAAACCTAAGGCCTATCCTGGGTACATGTTGCTGCTGAGCTATCTGATAGCCTATCCATATGTATTGCAAGGTTGGGACTGCGGGCTTGTAGTCCAACCAGAAGTAACAGCCGTGGATGGAGGTGGAGGGGAAGCTGTTGCCACAAAGGGATCATCCACCTTGCTACCAGAGATCACATTGAGTAAGCTGAGGCCAGTTCCACAGCAGACTTCTGGCCAACAGGGACGGTGAAGAAGTGGAAAAGCATCAGCAATTGCCAAGTCAGGGACCCAGCGGGACAGCAGAGGTGTTGCTTGTGGAGGGCCCAACATCACCAGCCGCTACTTTGGGGGTGAATGCTACATATTTATCTGAATTATTTCCTTACATATTTTTTTAAATAAATGTTACAGTGGAATAAAGATTAATCATTAGACAGTTGCTTATTGAGGAGATTCTTGGGTGAATTTTTCCCATCCACTAAGGGCCCTTTCACACGTGCGGACGAACGGTCCGCTTTTTCTAAGTCCGTAAACGGACTTAGAATGGGGCCCTATGGGAGCGGATCCGTTAGCGGATGATGCATCCGCTAACGTCCGCCTATGATCCGCGTCCGTCTGGATCCGTTTTGCGGACTGAAGAAAACATTATTTTTCTTCCGTCCGGTGGATCGGATCGGATGCAAACGGACAGACGGTCCGTTTCCATCCGATTCCCCATAGGGGATAGCGGAGGAGAGACAGGGCGGTCCCTGCACAGTGTGCGGGTACCGCCCTGTCCGCCGACAGCTGATCGGGTCCGCACCGTGTGAAAGGGCCCTAACAATCCTTAAAAATCACCTGCTGTAGAACTAAAACGTGATTACACTTTAAGGTAAGTTGAAGCCTATTCATTTTCATTAGGCTAGCCAATGCAATCTACTTCAATGCACTAGTGGCGCACTGCATTCTGGTTTGAATGGGCGCTAAGTAAAGTAAAAAAAATCACAGATGTGGCCCCTTTCTTATGCCGCGTACACACGATCATTTTTCGGCATGAAAAAAAAATGTTTTTCGGCATGTAGAAAAAACGCAGGCCAAATCATTGGACAAACTCTCTTACGATGGACTGACAAAATGAGAAATGCTGGTTTATGAGTGTTCAGACTTTGTAGTGCACAAAAAAAAGTGTTCTACTGTTATTGGTAGATCACTTCACCACTTCCTCCAAGGGTGGGGAACATGTTGCAACTTAATGGAGAAGTTTCTGTGTGAGTCAAACAGGCTTATATGTGAAGGGTAATACACTGTAACCTTTGTGAAAATCCACTAGATCTGAGCAAAAAGAAACAAACTAAAAAAAGAACAAGGTAAGAGCTTTGTTTATTGATGATCGATATTATTATATAAAATGTCACTATTGGAAAGAATCAATAATCTTGCCGTTAACTGCTGTTGCTAACTATTGTAGCAAATAAGGAACAACGTACACAAACATACTGTGTAATCCATCTCATGCAACCCTGCAACGTATACATGATTTTGTTAAAGGCTTATTTCTCTTGGTTTTTAAAATTGGGTGTTGGTTGGCTTCTTTGTGAAGTTAACACAAAATTGTATTACTCACCTTAGCAAATCTAGAGGTAAGCTATTCTAAATGACCTTGTACTGATAGAATATGGAGGCTGCCAATGCTTCTTACCAAGATGTATGCAGATCGGGAGTTATAAGTTCACTTTGACTTTATGATAAGCATGCTTGTTCCAGGTCAGTGACAGCCAGGTAACTATAATTTTCAGAAGGATGTCAAGCAATGGCAACCTGTTAACTCTCTAGAAATGTATGGGGTTTAAGTGTGGTGTTTACACAGGGGCGACCTGTCAATCGACTCAGCCGCCTGACAAGTCGGGGTCCACTCTATTCAATGGAACCGTTCTAATAGGAGCGACGTGAGTCGCTCCGACTTAGAAAAAGGTTCCTGTACGACTTTGGGGGCGACTTGGGGCGACTTGCATTACAATACAGAAGTAATTTTGCAAGTTGCCTCTCAAGTCGTCTTGAGATCACCTTGCCGAGTCGCCCCCAAAGTCGTGCCGCCTGTGTGTGAACCAGCTCTTAGGGTGATGCCCTTACAAAAAAAAACAAAAAAACAGAGAAGATAGTGTGGGACCTTTAACCGTTGGGTCTCATTGACAGAATCTCCTAGCTTTGATTGGCTTATTTGCCTTTTTGTTAACACGTTATGCTATCTAAATGTGTGTGTGTATATATATATATATATATATATATATATATATATATATATATATATATATATATATATATTTATGGTCGTTACCCTCTGACCGAGAGTGATGTGGATCACATACACACGCGACAAGACATACAACATAAATAGACCTGAGGTGTGCCTTGGTGGTCTGGTCAGTATGCCAAGAAAAGGGGGCATACCCAAGGTAAGTAATGGGTAGTTAATTGAAGAAGGATATGCTGAGAAGTGCCCTGAAAAAGGGAAGGGCGGGAGGGTGTCAAATGCGATTGAATACGCAGACTCACGGACATGAGGTGAGCTGGGAAGAGTCAGCCCAGTGACCTGTAGTACCGCACACTGAACCGACAAAGAGCATGTGTGAGTGAGCTGCTTAAATACCCTCCGGGCTCCTCCCATAAACTCAGGCCACCATACTGGCCTATATATATATATATATATATATATATATATATATATATATATATATATATATATATATATATATATATATATATATATATATATATATATATATTAGGGTTGTGCAAATTAACTTTTAATTAATCGATTAATCTTTAATTTTTTTGATCGATCAAAATCTTTTTAATCGATTAAAATTCTTTTGATGGTATTCAGCTCTCCGTCGGCTTCTGGGCCTTCTGGGAGTTCCGTCAGAGATCCGGTAACGTCACGGACACCGGCGGGGCTTGCCGTGTCCATCTGAAGGGCTCATTTGCTGTGCCTTAATATCTGCATGCCGGCGGGACCTTACTATCTGCCACACGTAAGGGCTGTTACACTTCCCTCTATCACTTCCCTCTACCAACCTGGGATTCTACAGCCATCCACTGGGAGTTGTGATAGTTCCCTGTATGGGACATCCACATGCCGACGGACTGATGTTAACCCCTCCTCATCTGGATTTAGCATTGGTATAGTTGTACACATTTTTACTTACTCATACCTACTCATACTTAGCTACATGTTTTTATGACTGCTTTTGGTACCGTTTGGTATTACTCGCACCATTTTTACAGTTTATGTAGCTACATCGATTTTATCTCCAGTGCAATATTTATTTAGTTACCTACTTGAAGACTATAACAGTTTTAATGCTATTCCCATTGAGTGCTGCCTTTGTGTGTTTTTTGTATCCTGCTACCCATTTTTCCAGTGGTTGGTGGCTGCACTGGGAATCAGCCTGCAAGGAGATCAGCTAAAAGTAGTCGGATCTGTATGTGCGTTATAATTAATCGAAATTAGTCGATTAATCGATTAAAAAAAAACGATTAATCGAACACAAAAATTTTGATCAGTAACAGCCCTAATATATATATATATATATATATATGCTTTTTTTGGAGGGATTCCTTAGAGTGCAAACAAAAAAAGTGAGAATCTGTCTTTGGCGATACAAGATTGTTAATAGTTCCAGAAAAAATTATATTTTGTCCTGCTTGCAACCTTAATGAAAACCCACACTGAGAAACTCTAGACAGACATTCTTGGGCACCAAGATGGGACAATCAAAAAAATGATGTATGCATATATAAAATCAGGGCTTTTTTTCAGGGGGAACTTGGGGGAACTCAGTTCCACCACCTCTGGCTCAGGCCCTTTGGCGCCTGCTCACCACAATCACTTGTAAACACAGATGTTCGGTTTCTGTGTTTACAAGTGACAGCTCTACACTCTGTGTGTAACCCCCCTGAACTCTGCACTCTGTATGTAATGCAATCCTGTATTTAATGGCCCTTTAAGACTCTCCTACTGTTCGTGAAATTTGACTGACCACACCCACTATTTGATGTGATTTGGAGGGTGTGTGGGTGGAGGGGTTTACGGGGGTCGTGGTTGAGTTCCAGCACCTAATGTTTGAGAAAAAAAGCCCTGTATAAAATATATGTACATAAAAAAGTGACCCGTGTATACCAAAAACTGTGAAATAAAGAAAAAATGTGTGTGTATGTATGTTTTACAATAACAATCATATACAGGGCTTTTTTTTTTAGTGGGAACATGGGGGAATGCAGTTTTAGCACCTCCAACACTAAATGTTTGCAATGGCAAGGGGGGCTGGAGAGTCTATTGATGATGGCTGATACATCTATTGTATATATCAAATTTTTGTGTGGAAGTCTATTGTTGCTGGGAGGTCTATTGTTGCTGGGGGAGGGGGGCTTATGTTGCTGGGGGGGTCACTTGTTGCTAAGAGGGATCTACTGTTGAGGGAGAGGTCTATTTTTGCTGGCTGATAGAGCGTCTATTGATACTGGCTGCTGGGAGATCTGTTGTAGCTGCAGGGGGTCTATTGTTGCTGGGGTCATGTTTTGTTACGAGGGGGGTCCATTGTTGCGGAGGGGGATTACTGTTGTGTGGGGGGGGGGTCTATTGTTGCTGGGGGTCTATTGCTGCTGGCTGCAGGGGATATATTTTACTGTTTTTCTTGTTCCATTCATATTACTTAGCGCCACAGAATGATACTTATCTCTGTATTCTCTAAGGCTAGGTTCACACTGTGGAGCGGCTCAAAGCAGGGCCCTGGTGCGTCCCTGTTCACCGATTCAGGTCCGAATCTTTGGCCGAATTGGGACCTGAAACAGAACAGAAGAAGCAAAGGATTCCTGTATAATTTGCTCCATTGAAAGCCGAACACAGGCTCCTGACATGCAAATTGGATGAGGGGATACCCGCATATCGCAATCGCAATAGTTTGAACCCAGCCTAAAAGGGGCGGTACTGTCTAAGAGGTGGGTAGGATATGGAACCATGTAGCAATGCTCGAAGGCAGGTGACCCAGAAGGGGGGAGTTTCTGCACCTATTATCTGAGAAATAAAAGCCCTGGTCATATAGATATATCAGGAAAGATCTATTAGAAATGTTGTGAGGAATATGTTCCTAGGTTCCTATGTAGGCAGTCAGTATCAGGAAGTGGTAAAGGTAGGCAATCTGTGTCTAAAGCTGGCCATACACCTATAGATTATCTGCAGATTTTCTATGGTCAGATGGAAAAAATGGAACAGATTCTTCCTTCTACGCTGAACTGTGTGGATGGAAGAATCTTCCACTGGCCCAAGCTTCTATATCTTGCTAGTCAGCCCCACTGGCTCTCACAATACCTGAACATTCTGATTGGGTGCAAGCATTGTTTAGGTTGAGAGCTTAGCAGCATACTGAAGCTTGGCCCAGTGGGAGATTCCTGCATTCCTGCAGATAATCTATAGTATAGTGTATGGTCAGCTTAAGTGGAGAAAGCATTAACACAAATAAAAACAGGTAAGGCTATACAGTAAAATATAGGCAGGTGAAAAATCTAAATGATTTAGTGGGGAGCGCTTGGAAGCTAAGAGGGACACTTTAAACAAGTGCGGCAAAATGGAGTAACTAAGAGCAGGCCAGTACAACTAAGTGCACAAAATACTAATTTAAAGCTAGTTTCAGTAAGAATAAGTCATGGTGAATGGAAAGGAGACCCAAAAATAATTCACACGTTGCATGGCTGTGTATGCCACTCATTCAGGAGCATTTTGGTGGGTTGTACTTGTAGGCCATTTTCTCACAATGTTACCCACATGAACCCAGTGTACAGACGAACGATAGATAGATAGATAGATAGATAGATAGATAGATAGATAGATAGATAGATAGATAGATAGATAGATAGATAGATAGATAGATAGATAGATAGATAGATAGATAGATAGATAGATAGATAGATAGATGTTCTTACCAACCAGAAAAAACACTTAAAAATGCTAACCTCTGACTGGTTGCTAGGCCTCCACAGCACTGCTCATTTTGTTCCATCACACTTTGCATTATTTCAAACACACATCTCTTATTTCCGGTAAAGGGAAGTAAAAAAGCACAAGGTGCAATACTACTACAGAGCGCAGCTAAAGATCTCAAAACCCATCATGTAAAATGAAATCATGTCCAAGCACACACGTCTTCTCTATGCTGGTAACACCAGATAGCAGATTGTTGAGAATAAGGTATGTTGTCTTCATTGCCAAACAGAAGGATGCATGCTGTATATCAGCACAGGAAACATAGTGAGATGCTAAACAGATAACATATCACTAAGGGTATTGTGGTTTGAAATACAGGAACACCAGCTGTGATGAAATTTTCAAAAGCAATGCAAAGCAGTTTAAAGTGACTTCCAAATAAACGGTTATATACGTAAGGCTATTGCAGGTGCTCCTGACCTAAAGAGATATTTTTTTAACAATCTAAAAAAATATTCCATCTAGGTTTTACATGGGAAGTAGCCTTAGAATTCTCAACACCATGTAAATGTTTTTTTTTTTTTTTTTATATCCAGTGTTGCCAACCATCAGTATTTTTTACTGGCAGCCAGTAAAAAATGGTCACTTTTCACCTGCCAGTAAATGCCAGTAAGAGGGAAAAGTTGCCAGTAAAAAAAATGGCTGTGACACTCGGCTCGGAAATTCACATGAGCAGTCCGGGTCCTGACGCTGCTTAGACCATTCGAGTGCCTGCTACAGTGTGTTCAGCCAGTGCCGGCAGGGGATGGGTCTGGTGGAGATGATGCATGAGAGTTTCATCTAATGTCATGGTACAATAGAGCCAAGTGGAGCGGCTTGAGCCTAGGGAGGGATGGGAGCAAGGCAAGGCAGAAGCAGGACTGTTAGTGCTGTTTGGACTGGAGGGACCACCCGGTGTGGAGAGAGACTGTCACTCAGGTGGGTGATATTTGCAGCTGCACACTGCGATCAGTGTCACTGTGAGAGTCAATTTCTTGCCCTCCTGAGTCCTGTCCCTGAGCTACATACTTACTATATCAAAAATAAAATATTTTTTTTGCCTTAATATCTACCTTAAATCACATTTCTAATTGCATAGTGTACTTATTTGTAGCCTAAATACTGAAATTTGTACTTAAAATTAAAACTTTTGGAAATGGCAGTAAAAACTTGGCTGTGCCAGAAAATTTCGGGTGTCGTGTCAGTACATTTCAATCTGGTAGGTTGCAACACTGTTTATATCTATTGAAGAATAATTGGAAATACCTTAACCTTTCTTGGTTCCATTTTTTTGGTTGCTACCTTAACCATTTTACCTATTCTGCACAGTGTCTGTGTATGGGCTTGTGTTGACACACTTTGGATTTATGGTGATGGCACCCCTTGGCCTTTAAATTGAGATGGATGTTTCTAAGATCATTCAGAGTTAATTTTCAGGTGCAATTGATCTTCTTTTTTTACTTGTATGGTAATGCAAACCTGCTGGAAGGGAAAAAAAGACCATTGACACAGGCACTAAAGGGGACCCCCTGGACTCACTGATATTCCCCTCTCCAGTGGTCTCCGCCATTCCTTCTGCTGCCTCTCAGGATTGCTGGGCACTCAAAGTCCCATGAGAAGACACCACAGCCCAGAGGTGAAAATTTCACCCTCAGGGTCCCATTGTGAGAAAGCATGTAGAGCCCCCTGACGGCTGGGGCTCTTTCCATCAGTCTCTGGCCCTTTCCTCTGAGCCCTAGGCCCTGCTCTCCAGACAGGGCCCTTTACACTGATATCAGGGCATTTTACTTCTAATGCAGGGCTCACTGCAACTTAATTTGCAGCAACTTAAAAAACAAGGTTCTTGCATTACTTTTCTGTGACTTTGATGCGATTTAAGTGCCATAGACTGCAAAGTTAAATCACAAAAGTTGCAAACAAGTCACAAGAAAATCACAAGGAAGTTGCACTACTTTAGGGTCACAGCAGTGTAAACCAAGCCTTATGGTCCCACAGCAGGACCCGTTCATGTGTTCTGCAGTCCCCCCACAGTGGCAGAATGCCAGGGCCCAGTCGCAAGTGCAAGTTCTGCCACTGCCCCAGCACTTTGAAGGAGTGCATTCTCGTGATATTTCAGGAGGAAACAGTGAAATCATTCATGTATCCTGGAGGCAATGGATAAAGGTGAGGGTTTATTTTGTGTCTTTTTTTTTTGTGATTTTTTTTTTCTTTTTTTTTGCATTTAATTCTGGGGGCTGGTCTTTGCCAGAAACCTTTGTGGATCATCAATGCTTGGGGCAGAAGCAAAGGACAACAGGGTTTATTTGCTGAAGGAGAAAAGACTATTCATTTTGCAAAGTGTATGTTCACTTTGGTTAGTAAATTTGGTGAAGCAGCATTTTTTTTTCATTGCAAATGATTCAATATTTGAACATTCTCTACTCTGGCTGATCTTGCTGGATATGTTCAAACAGTTATACACACTGCTGAAACACATATATGTGAGCTATCTTATAAGACAAAATATTGGTAAAGCTGTTCAGCCAGTCTTGAGATCCAGAAACCCCTGCCATATTAGATGACTAGTGTGGCACCCTTGTCCTGGAACAGGGCTACAGGTACATTTAGTTATGCTGGGTGGTAGCCAGCCTGGCTAATTTATAGTGTTTAGTGGTCAAATGGCTTTCCTTCCAATCCTGTTTTAGCTGTGGCTTCTGCCTTTTGTCAGTAGGTGGCGCTGTTGCCTTTGACAGTAGTATGATGAGCTACAGTGAATTCAGAAAAAGTATAAATATACCTTTCTCAGTCAATCAGATTCGCTGCTATGAATGCTGGGAGAAGGTATTTATTTGGATAAAATCAGGTCATCTAGGTCTTTCCTGTCCAGACTGCGGTTTGGGTGGATGTGAGTTAAACAGCTCCGGGCTGCTAGACCTGAAGCCTGTGGCATATCCAGGTGTTCGAGATTATGCTGAGAAAAGCCTGCTAAACATCTGGAAAAAATTCTAAGAGGGACAGAGACCTAAGTAAAAGAACCACAGGTGACTCTTGCATGGCCCGGGGACCCATGAAGAATTGCATAGCTCATGATGACTCTCCCTCATTTGGAGGGACGGTTTTTCTATTGAGACTGAATTCCTTTGTCCCTCGTGCATCCTCAGTTGTGCCTCTTTTTGTACTCTTGTATACATCTCTTTATAAATGTAAATATTTAATTCCCAAAAGCGTTATACTGTATTACAGTTAAGAAAGGGTTACATGTTACGGGGAACGTTATTATACTGTAGATAATACATTTTCGCTTTAGGGGGCTGCATACACTGTATATCTGGCACCAAGAACAAATGTATTGCACGTCCAGAATCCTTGACTATACCTTCAGAATCCTTGACCTTACCTTTACTTTACTCCCAACTGTGAGCTGTTGATGCACCACTATTGGGGATGGTGGTGCATTTGGAGGGTGGTAGTACTCTCAATTGGAGCTAAAGCAAATTGTTTCAGGAAGTCTATGTTTGAAGCTCATGTGCTCCCATGGAGGAGTTGAGAATGTATAAATTCTAGCAGGCAGATTGTGACACCTGCTTTCCGGTGTTCTTATATATGGTAACATACTGTAGTTACATAGTAGGTGAGGTTGAAAAAAGACACAAGTCCATCAAGTCCAACCTATGTGTGTGATTATATGTCAGTATTACATTGTATACTCCTGTGTGTTGTGGTCATTCAGGCGCCTATATAATTGTTTTTTGAAACTATCGATGCTCCCCGCTGAGACCACTGCCTGTGGAAGGGAGATCCACATCCTTGCCGCTCTTACATTAAAGAACCCAGTCTACGTAGTTTAAGGTTAAACCTCTTTTCTTCTAATTTTATTGAGTGGACACGAGTGTTGTTAAACTCCCTTCCACAAAAAAGGTTTATCCCTATTGTGGGGTCACTATTACGGTATTTGTAAATTGAAATCATATCCCCTCTCAAGCGTCTCTTCTCCAGAGAGAATATGTTCAGTGCTCGCAACCTTTCCTCATAACTAACATCCTCCAGGCCCTTTGATAGCTTTGTTGCCCTTCTTTGTACTCACTCTATTTCCAGTACATCCTTCCTGGGGACTGGTGCCCAGAACTGGACAGCATACTCTAGCTGCGGCCAGACCAGAGTGTTGTAGAGTGGGAGAATCATAATTTTATCTCTGTAGTTGATCCCCTTTTTAATGCATGCTAATATCGTTTTCTTTGTTAGCAGCAGCTTGGCATTGCATACCATTGCTGAGCCTGTCATCTACTAGGACCCCCAGGTAATGTTCCATCCTAACATGCATATTAAAGATGCAGGTTGACATTAGGATTACTACTACTTTAATACCACAAATGCAGACAACATGTAACAGTCACAGTTATGTGAACTTATCTAATGTTGCTACATGAACAAGAAAGAAGTGAAATTGTGGATGTTAGAGAATGGTGGTTATGTACCCATATTACACAATTGTGCAGTTTACTGTATATGCAAAAACTGTAACTAAATTTGGAAGACATGCACAATTTAACATAACTGTCTATTACATAATGCACACTTCATATGAACTTTAAAGTGGTAGTAAATTTAAAATTTTTAATTTTACCTACAGGTCCAATTTCGTAAGTGCAGCTGTCACAATTGTTAGAATTTCGTTTTTGCACCAAGCGAATGTATTTTCTTTCTTTTTAAGCTTATAATAAAGTTTAATAGTCTAATAAAAAATAAGCAATAACCAATGTTAGATGAAATATCCATTTTCACTGGTATACAAAAATAATGCTAATGTCCATAAACATCACCATGTGACAAAAGTGAATATGTGCACAAATTCCAAAAAATAGCTCAAAAATAGCATGATACCGTAAAATCAGTTTAATAACACACTTAAATCTTCAAATATAGCACTCACATGAATCTCAAAAAATAGAGCAATACACTGCACAGCAAACACGTGTTCAGAGATGAACCGAAAACCAAGTATATTGGTGGCGGCGGACCCAAGGTGTCCACTGATCGCTCACCACCTCCCCGCTGTTCCTTCCTGGATCTCCGCTTCCTTGATTGGCCTAGACACGTCACACGTTCACTTCAGACGTCATAAAAGTCTTATGCCGCGTACACACGATCATTTTTTGTGATGAAAAAAACCGACGTTTTCTGTGAAGTAAAAAACGACGTTTTTGAAACGTCACTTTTCAAAGACGATGTTGCATACACACCATACACACCACAAAAAGTGAGGTTACGTTCACCACTCTTTTCCATTGAAGCTCGCTTCATAACTAGCTTCTGGGCATGCGCGGGTTGAAAAACGTTGTTTTAAACAACGTTTTTGCTACACACGGTGACTTTTTGTGAAACAAAAAACAACGTTTTGAAAAACGACACAAAAAATTCAAGCATGTTGGAATTTTTTTGGGTTGTTTTTTTGAAGACAAAAAACGACGTTTTGCCCACACACGATCAATTTAAATGACGTTTTAAAAAACGAAGTTTTTTTTTCATCGCAAAAAACGACCGTGTGCATTAGACATGAATGGAACAGCGGGGAGGTGGTGAGGGATCAGTGGACACCTTGGGTCCGCCACGACCAATACATATGGTTTTCGGGTTCATCTCTGAACAAGTGTTTGCTGTGCAGTGTATTGCTCTATTTTTTGAGATTCATGTGAGTGCTATATTTGAAGATTTAAGTGTGTTATTAAACTGATTTTACGGTATCATGCTATTTTGAGCACTTCTTTTATCTACATGCGGTGCTTTCTGGCAGTGAAGTGGTTGGAACTGGGATTATCTGCTATACCTACCAGTGAGGTCTTTTTGTACACGTTTACACGCTGAACACGAGAGGCAATCTGACGTGAGAGGATTCACTGACACCAGGTGTGGTGGAAGATTGGAAGCTATTATCATTATTTTTTCACAAACCTACTTGATGTGATATATGGACTTATATTTAATTAATATTTAAACACATTTATATATATTTTGGGGAATTTGTGCACATATTTACTTTTGTCACATGGTAATGTTTATGGACATTGGCATTATTTTTGAATACCTGTGAAAACAGATATTTCATCTTACATTGTTTACAGCGCTGCTTATATTTTATTACACTAATTTTAGGGTTTTAGAATATGTTTTTCACAGTTTGATTTTTTTTTTTTAAGTAGCTGCTTCCCTCTTTTGTAAATTTGATTATGACTATTTGTTCATAAGCGCAGTGGTGGGAACACAGAAAGGGCGGATTTACCTTTTTTTACCATTATTTACATTATAATAAAGTTTACCTGTTGGTTAAATAAATATCTCCTAAACGTGCACTGTTTAGGAGATATTCCAGCGAGTAGCAGCCGGTGACATCACCAGCACATGCACTTTGAAGGAACGGCATACCGTGGGGTTCCTTCAGAGCTCTGTGCCGTGGCCGTTCATGTGGCCGCAGCCCACGAACCCGGCAGCAAGACTGGGTGAGGATGGAATACTCTGCAGTGGTGACAGCATGCCGCTGGAGGGCTTTGTTTCAGGGTTAGTCTTTCATAATTTGCCAGTGTGCAATGCGTACTAGCACATTGTGCCTTAATAGCACATACTAGCACATAGCAGGGATAGGTTTTTTTTCCAACATTTACTAACGCTTTAAAGTGGATACACACTGTCAATTTCTATTAGAAAAATATCCGTTAGTAAGGGGTAAATGGCAGAGAAGGATTAAAACATACTTTTTTCCAGAATCTTTGAAATCTTCTCCCTGCGGTGCCTCACTGATGTCCAAATGCCAAGCATTGGTCACTTGATCTTTGATCAAGGTGAGGATCAGATTGTATGTGACCTTTACCAAGAAGTAGGAAAAAAAATTGCAGATATTTCTCACCTCTCAGTACATTTACATTATATAGGGGTGTTTTTTTTCTTATGGGAAACAAATTTAAAGACTCATTTAAAGAACAATTCCACTTGCTCTAATCTGCTTATATTTTGTCCTTTTGATTGCTCTTTCAACCCTCATCAACCTACTAATAACATTTTGAAATAAAGCCTTTCCAATTTCATTACATACCTTATCATTGGCCCAGTGATGTCATCACTAGGTCTCAGTGCTTCTTTGTGCAGTGCAGGCAGATCCATGACCCTAAAGTTATTGGATTAGAATTATTCAGTACACAAGAAGTAACCTGAAACATGAAGTAAGCTAAATGTTTTCTTAGAAATTGTAAAGCAGAAATGCAGCGGATTATTCAGACATAGCTATGGTTATGAAGAGAACTTTAAAAAACATTGGATCGCATGATTTCCTGGCCACACTCAGCTTAGACAGCATTCTGCCTTCCAGGTGCATCTTGGGAAATTGGTGTTATCAGTCTTTCTTTACCATAGATGGATACAATTTTTCATAAAACGCTATTCCAGTTGATTCCTCTGGTCCAATTTAGTTCCTAGTGGTTGCCTTACTGAAATGCATGTGTAATTCAGCATAAAGGAGTTAAGCAATAATTACACCTGCCATTTACCTGTTCAATTGCATGTCCCCAGTGGCCAGCAAGGGCACTCTTATTGGACAAAGAAATGTTGGAAAGTCAGGCCTCAGGGACAAGGTCAAAATTAAAGAGACCCTGTGAGTCTCTTGGAAAAAATGTACCTAAAGCACTCCACAAGAGAAGAGTCAACATACTGATGTTCGCTGCAGCCTGTGTCTCCCGCCTCCCTTCGATTTCAGTGATGTAACCTCCTTAAATCTTTTTGTCATTCAAACCTTCTGGAAGATTTGTAAGCCTATGTCTCCTTTCCACCCATTACTTGTCACCGTGTGACTCAGCAATGACAGGGAACAACCCAACCTACTGAAAATTTTAAATGCCATAGACACTGACTGGAGCTGCAGCTCTAAAATTGAGGAACAGTAAGAAGACAATGATTGAGGCTGCAGCTCTAGAACTGTGGCAAAGTAGGAAGATGCAGACTGAGGCTGTAGCTCTGGAACTGAGGGAAATTTGGAAGACACTGATTGGAGCTGCAGCTTTGGAACTGAGGGAAAGTAGGAAGACGGTGACTGGAGCTGCAGCTCTGGAACCGAGGTAATGTAGGAAGACATTGACTGGAGCTGCAGCTCTGAAATTGAGGGAAAGTAGAAAGACAATGACTGAGGCCACGTACACACGACCGAGGAACTCGTCAGACGAAACACATCATTTTCCTCGTCGAGTTCCTTGTTAGGCTTGTCAAGGAACTTGACAAGCTTGTTTTGCGTACACACGTTAAAGACCAAATCTCCTCGTTCTCAAACGTGGTGACTTCAACACATACAACGACAGGGGCTGCTTTTGCTAATCTCGTGTTACTGCGTGTTAGGAAAAAGTTTGGTAAGAGACATTTGCACTTTTCAGTCTGTTACAGCGTGACAAATGTGCTATTCCATTACAAATACTACTTTTACCGAAGGTGCACGGGTTTCTTAGCATACACACGCTCGAGTTTCTCGTCGAAAAGCAGCTATCCGAGGAACACGACGAGCCAATTTGACTCCCGTCGAGGAAAAAAAAAACTTGCTCTCTTTTTTGCTCGTCGAGTTCCTCGACAGTTTCCTCGATGAAAAACGTACACACGACCGGTTTCCTCGGCAAAAAAGCTCTCCCACCGAGTTTCTTGATGAATTCTGCCGAGGAAACCGGTTGTGTGTACGAGGCCTGAGGCTGCAGCTCTGGAACAGAGGGAAAGTAGGAAGACACTGACTGGAGCTGCAGCTCTACAACTGAGGGAATGTAGAAAGACAATGACTGAGGCTGCAGCTCTGGAACTGAGACACAGTAGGAAGATGCAGACTGAGGCTGCAGCTCTGGAATTGTGGGAAAGTAGGAAGACACTGACTGGAGCTGCAGCATTAAAATGGAGGGAAAGTAGGAAGACAATGGCTGAACAAGGTCAATGACTGAGGCAGCAGCTCTGGAGCAGCAGCTCTGGAACTGAGGGAATGTAGGAAAACACTGACTTAGCAGCTCTGGAACTAAGGCAACATAGGTTGAAAATCTGCCCTGTGGTTTCACAATTGAAAGATAGATGCGCCATCTTGAGTAATGTACCTCTAAATGTTCTGGACCGTAAAAATATATTAAACATTATTTTCCTCCCTTAATTCCTATATGTATTTCTCTCAGGCGAGATCCACTCTCCAGCTCCCTGCTAGTTTTGGTGGGTTGGCCTTTCATAACTATCAAATCTACTTCTGGGCAGCAGTACTCCTTACAGTTCATTGGTAGGTTGTGGGATCTAAGACAAATGCAGCAGTTTGTCTAGAAATGTCCCTGCTGGGATCGCTCACAGAACTAGGTAACCTGATGTACAGAAGATTGAGGGCCCACCCATCCCTTCCACTCCCTACTAGGGTGGCGCTGAAGGTGTGGATGGCTGCCAGGGCTAGATTTATCAAGCCTGATCACTGGTCTCCTTATGAACCACTTTGGGGTAATCCCTCCTTTCCACATATTGGGATGATCTGGGCTAGGTATGGGGTTTCATGGGGGCTGAAGGATATTATGCCTACAGGAACACTCCTATCTTTTGGGGTGCTATCGATTAACGTTATATTACCTTGCTGGAAGTACTTTTGGTACCTCTGATTGCAGCATGCTGTATGCTCCCAGTTCCCGAGCCACCCTACGCTTGAGACTGACCCGATAGATGATCTTCTGGCATTCATTTTCGAAGCTCCTATCTGCGCTCTATCTGGCTCTCCTTAATGTGCAATCATCTAAGATGGATATACTTTGGGAGCACTGGCATGCATATATTACTGCATTAGATAGGGAGACATGGGAGGAATGCTTTGAGGATAGCTCTAGGATGATAATAGTCCCCAAAGACAAATTGTCGCAGACAAAATTTCTTCATAGAGTGTATTTTACGCCACAGAGATTGCACAGAATCTCTCCACAACGTCCCTCGGTTTGTACTGGGTGTTAGGTGGCTGAGTGTTCTTATTTCCATATGTTTTGGACTTGCCCTAGGATAGCACAGTTTTGGATGGAGGTTCTTGATGCTATCAATTCCTATCTACAGCTATCTCTCCCATGTAAACCTGAATTAGCTTTGCTCGGTATTCATGCCGATAAGCAATGACCTAGAAATACAAAGCTGCTGATTTCATACTTGCTGTATTATGTGAAAAAAAAAATACTCTTTAATTTAGCTTCCCCCTCTCCTCCTACGATATCGTTCTAGGAAACAACTATTAATGGGGCTCTACCAATGTACAAACTGACGTATATTAATGGAAATTGTCCCCGGAAATACGATAAAATATGGCAATCATGGGTGGATTGTACATAACCCTGTCCCTAGGAAACAGCTATTTTGGTTATTAAACAAGATATTGATGTATTGTGTGTTGTGATGACTCCATCTTTTACTTGTTTGTTATCTGTAACCTGTAACCAGCTATTATATGTTATACATTATTTTCAATAAAGAGCAAGCTCTAAATTTGAGGAAAAGTAGAAAGACAATGACTAAGGCTGCAGCTCTGGAACTGAGGGAACATAGGAAGACACTGACTGAGGCTGCAGCTCTTCAACTGAGGGAACGTAGGAAGATATTAACTGAGGCTGCAGCTCTGGAACTGAGGGAAAGTAGGAAAAGACTGACTAGGGCTGCAGCTCTGAAACTGAGGGAACTTAGAAAAACACTGACTGAGGCTGCAGCTCTGGAACTGAGAGACAATAGGAAGATACTGACTGAGGCTGCAGCTCTGGAACTGAGGGAACGAAGGAAGACACTGACTGAGGCTGCAGCATCGGAAATGAGGAAACATAGGAAGATACTGACAGAGGCTGCAGCTCTGGAACTGGGGAAAAGAAAGGAAGATACTGACTGAAGCTGCAGCTCTGGGATTGAGGGAACATAGGAAGATACTGACTGATGCTGCAGCTCTGGAACTGAGGGATCGAAGGAAGATACTGCCTGAAGCTTCAGCTCTGGAACTGAGGGATCGAAGGAAGATACTGACTGATGCTGCAGCTCTGGGATTGAGGGAACATAGGAAGATACTGACTGATGCTGCAGCTCTGGAACTGAGGGAAGGAAGGAAGATACTGACTGAAGCTGCAGCCCTGGGACTGAGGGAACGTAGGAAGATACTGACTGATGCTGCAGCTCTGGAACTGAGGGATCGAAGGAAGATACTGCCTGAAGCTTCAGCTCTGGAACTGAGGGATCGAAGGAAGATACTGACTGATGTTGCAGCTCTGGAACTGAGGGATCGAAGGAAGATACTGCCTGAAGCTTCAGCTCTGGAACTGAGGGAACGAAGGAAGATACTGACTGATGCTGCAGCTCTGGAACTGAGGGATCGAAGGAAGATACTGACTGATGCTGCAGCTCTGGAACTGAGGGATCGAAGGAAGATACTGCCTGAAGCTTCAGCTCTGGAACTGAGGGAACGAAGGAAGATACTGACTGATGCTGCAGCTCTGGAACTGAGGGATCGAAGGAAGATACTGACTGATGCTGCAGCTCTGGAACTGAGGGATCGAAGGAAGATACTGTTTGATGCTGCAGCTCTGGAACTGAGAGATCGAAGGAAGATACTGCCTGAAGCTTCAGCTCTGGAACTGAGGGATCGAAGGAAGATACTGACTGATGCTGCAGCTCTGGAACTGAGGGAACGAAGGAAAATACTGACTGAGACTGTAGCTCTGGAACTGAGGGAACGTAGGAGACATGGGACCCTGGAAGGAGTATATTGGCTCTTCTTTTTGCGGGAACTCCAGTTGTTGTTTTTAAACACGGACACCTTTTGAGGTCGGAGAAAAAGCTTTTCTGACCAATAAAAGTAATTAGATGCATTCTGTGGTCTTTTACTATAAAAGTATAAAATAGAGATCAAGTTGACCTAAATAAATATTACAGTCTATGGGTGGTCAAAGCATCTGAAGTATGTACAGATTTACTTTAAATTAAAATTAAATGTGGAAAAAATATCTCTATTCCAAGGCGTTAAACAATGTAAATCAATGTTGCCATTTTGTAAGTCCTGGCAGAGCTGTGCTAGGAAAACTTTGTAAATTTTGTTTTACAAATGTGGTAAAGTTGTTGGATGATGTTTGGCATTGCCTGATTATGTTCCCTAAACGAGTCAAAGGGAAAACAAACGTTTCTGCATCGTTTAGGTTATTTAAACCCTAGTATGAACCTCTCTATTTGTTCCCTTTTTGGTCTGTTAAATATACAATTGCAAGACTTTTGTTATATTTGTTTGATAAATACAGAAAAAACCTGTGGATCTTGCCAGAAATCTTGTCATCTGGTAACTTCCCATGCTTTCTGCCTGTGCTGCATTTTTATCAGTTACATTATTCCTTATTACCTCTGAGGACTGCAGAACCCCACTCCTCTAAATTATGGAGAAAGGGAGAGGGGGAGATTTCTGTAGTGCTGTCCTGTTTCTGTTGTCCTGGTACAGTAGGATGAGTGATGTCTCACTAGCATAGGAACAGTGTTAAGCTTATACATTATACAAAGTTCTTATTCAATTTCTTAGATTTACATTCAACTATGTACTGCAAGGGCCTGCCTCATGACATACAAATTCAAAGGGGCAGATTCACAGAGAAGTTTTTTACCTGGCTCTACGTGGAATCCAGGTAGATTTTGTCCAGTAAACAACGGCGGCGTAGTGTATTTCTCCCGTCGCAATCCATCTGCGCGAGTAGGGGGCGTGAAGCATTTAAAATAGGCGCGTTCCCGCGGCGATCGAACTGCGCATGCTCCGTTCGCAAATTTCCCGCCGTGCATTGCGCGAAAACACGTCGTCACGTCGTAGTAGCGTCGTTTACGTACATTCCTATTCCCGAACGAGTTACGTTAAAAAAAAATATATATTTTCAAATCGACGCGGGAACGACGGCCATACTTTACATGGGTTACGCACTGTTAGACCAGCAAAAAGCTCCTCTAACATTACGTAGCCAAAAAATGACGTAGGCGATTGCGAGGGACACTCGTACCTTCGTGGATAGCCGTAAAAACTCATTTGCATATCCCGACGCATGAAAACGACGCAAACTCCTCCCAGCGGCCGCAAAAATATCGCAGTGTAGATCCGAAGGCTTACGAGGACGTAAGCCTCTCGGATCGAAGCCCGAAGCCGCCGTATCATGGTTTGAGGATTCAAACTAGTGATACGGTGCGCGAAATTTGAAATTACTCCTGTCTAACACCAGTTAGACAGGCGTAATTGCTCTGTGAATCTGGGCCAAAGTGTTTAGGTTTAACCTCATATTATATGGTTTTGGTAAATCTAAAGGAAAATTGTACAAGAATATTGTATAATTTATAGCTAACTTTACTGCCAGAATCACCAGGTGAAAGTAATGACGAAAACCACTTGAAAAAAGAAAACTAATGTAGCCATCACAACCGAGCATTGATAAGCTGCTTTATATTAAAGGGGTTGTAAAGGTTTGTTTTTTATTTTCTAAATAGGTTCCTTTAATCTAGTGCATTGTTGGTTCACTTACCTTTTCCTTAGATTTTCCTTCTAATTTTATTTTTTTTGTCTGAATTTCTCACTTCCTGTTCCACCTCAGTAAGCTTGCCCCCATCATGGGTGGGGGTTAGTCAGCGTACTCGCCCCCTCCCTTGGGACTACATCCCTGTGGGGAGACGCTCACATCTAGGTATTATATCTTTACCTAGCTTCTTACAGCACCAGGTGTCCCAAGACACAGTGTACTCCAATATGAAAATCTTTCATGGCAGGCAAAGTTGAGCAAGGGTCTTTATGTAACACTTTACTGGCAACATCTAGGGCATCCTCAACGAATGAGTTTCAATAGAGAGGAGTAAGGGGCCAATCACTTAATTCTGATGAATGTATGTGAGTATTCCTATACGGGGGGAAACTGTAAGCAACATGAGGACTGTTTGCATTTCTGGGACTACTCACTTCCCTTTGTTGTGGGATGCTGAACTCTGAGGCACACCTTTCTTGCTCCTTAATGACCAGGCCATTTTTTGCGATACGACACTGCTTCGCTTTAACTGACCATTGCGTGGTCATGCAACACTGTACCCTTTTTGCTATAAGAAATATCCCCAAATAAAAAATAAAAAAAACAAATGTCTTCATCTGTTTGGACCAGGGGTCTCCAAACTTTTCAAACATAGGGCCAGTTTATTGTTCTTCAGACTTTAGGAGGGCCAGATTGTGGCCAACGGGTGGCAGAAAATGTCCAGGGCCCAGCACCAGTGAGAATAATTATGGCCTCAGGGTTGGTGGTCAGTAGGAGGAGGAGTAGGACACCTATCAGTAGGAGGAATAGTATCCCATCATTGCTATCCATAGAAGAAATAGTGCACCCTTGTTGGTGTCAGTGGGAGAAATAGTGCCTCAAATCAGTTGGAGGAATAGTGGCCCAAGGGCCGGATAAAGACTCGCAAAGGGCCACGTCTGGCCCTCGGGCCGCAGTTTGGAGACCCCTGGTTTAGACCAATATGTATTCTTCTACATATTTTTGGTAAAAAATCGCAATAAGCATACATTGATTGTTATATGAAGTTATAGCGTCAACAAAATAGGAGATAGATTTATGTCTTTTTTTTTTTACTAGTAATGGCGGTGATCTGCGATTTTTAGTGGGACTGCGACATTGCCGCAGACAGAGCGGACACCTTTGACACTTTTTTGGGACCATTGACATTTATAAACATGCACTTATTTCTGTGTAAATGTCATACAGGGAAGCGGTTAACACTAGTGGGTGATCAAGGGGTTCAGTGAGCACTATATCAGTTTTTGTATCCTTTTGAGCACTGATCCCCATGCTTTATTAACTGAACTGACCTATCAGTTTGGGTCAATCCATGAGGTGAGCATGTGCCTAAAAAGGGTTTGGTTGAGGTGTCTGCTATAACACAATCTGATCTCACCGAAATGAACTGTGAACTGTTTATGTGGACCTGATCAAGATTCATGGATTGTATCACAGTTTTATTCTCGGACATTTATTTGAAAGACTGTTATGCAGTGATTTTGGATTTTAATTACACATATTTCTATAGTTAGCAAAATTCTCATTTACGTCATAGCAAAGTTGTAGCAGTAGGGCCTGAAGCTGGTGTGAAAAGAACTGTCAAAAGGTACCCATTAAGCCAGGATGGGTCTCCAAACAAGCATCCCCAAAGGCAAGGGAAAGAAGGACAGCTCCTCCTGGGAGGTCCTGTGCTCATGGTATGATGTTAACTCCTTGCCGACCGCCCGCCGTCATATTACTGCGGGACGGTGGCACGCCTGGGCGAAAGCCCGTAGATCGCCGCCGGGCACCCGCGATTGCTCGTTACAGAGCGGGGATCGGGAGCTGTGTGTGTAAACACAAAGCTCTCGTTCCTGTCAGCGGGGGAAACACTGATCTTCTGTTCATACAATGTATGAACAGAAGATCAGTGATTTCCCCTAGTGAGTCCACCCCCCCATACAGTTAGAACACACCCAGGAACACACCTAACCCCTTCCCTGCCCCCTAGTGTTAACCCCTTCACTGCCAATGGCATTTTTATAGTAATACAATGTATTTTTATAGCATTGATTGAGTCTATAAAAATGCCAATGGCCCCAAAAATGTGTCAAAAGTGTCCGAAGTGCCCGCCATAATGTCGCAGTACTGAAAAAAAATGCTGATTGCCGCCATTACTAGTAAAATAAAAATATTAATAAAAATGCCATAAAACGACCCCCTATTTTGTAAACGCTATAACTTTTGCGCAAACCAATCAATAAACGCTTATTGCGATTTTTTTTAACAAAAAATATGTAGAAGAATACGTATCGGCCTAAACTGAGGAAAAAAAATGTTTTTTTTATATATTTTTGGGGGATATTTATTATAGCAAAAAGTAAAAAATATTGCATTTTTTTCAAAATTGTCGCTCTATTTTTGTTTATAGCGCAAAAAATAAAAAACGCAGAGATGATCAAATACCACCAAAAGAAAGCTCTATTTGTGGGAAAAAAAGGACGCCAATTTTGTTTGGGAGCCACGTCGCACGACCGCGCAATTGTCAGTTAAAGCGACGCAGTGCCGAATCACAAAAAGTGCTCTGGTCATTGGACAGCAATATGGTCAGGGGCTAAAGTGGTTAAAGTAGTTGTAAAGGAAAACATTTTTTTGGGCTAAAATTTATGTCTGCAAGGTAGACAGACAGAATAGCATAATGATTCCTTCATCTATATCACCTCTGGTGTTCTAGTTTCTGTTCTCTCATTCACTTCCTGGTTTGAGGCGCTCGTTAATGTAAGAACTACGTTTCCCAGTATGCATTGCGGCACACCCAGTAATTCACACCTCCTTGAAGTCTCTAAGGCCGCGTACACACGACCAAATAAATCCGATCAAATTGGTCTGTCAGACCGATTTGATCGGAGTTGTCTGCTGGGTAATATTGGTTTGATCGTGTACACACGATCAAACCAAAATCCCCGCCGGCAGACAGCGCGGTGACGTGGTGGTGACATTGACGCCGCCACGTCACCGCACCAGGAAGTAAAACACTTCCGCGCATGCGTCGAATCCATTCGACGCATGTGCGGGCAGATATGTCTGCTGGTTAGCGTACTAACCAGCAAACATGTCGGACGGACCGGTTCTCAGCAGACAGATTTTAAAACATGCTTTAAAATCTGTCTGCTGGAAAAATCTGTCTGTCAGCCCGTACACACGATCAAATTTGTCTGCTGAAAAGGTCCGTCGGACCATATTTCTCTAGAAAATGTATTAAAATCAAATATTAATTGTATAATACATCTTGCAATAATGGTTTTTGGCTCTAGTATAGTGAGCATCAGCCTCCATCGTGCTCTGTGTACATAAGTGTATTAAATTATTTCTAAATTAATAAATTATTTCTAAAACTTTGTCATATGTGTATCCAGTATTCAATTACTTATAAAATAAAGGTGAGCAAAATGGAAACAGGGAGGGACTTTATATGAAGCATGCACCCAAGGAGATAACACAATATAAATGAAATATGGTAGATACCTAATATAATAGGTAAAATAAAGGTGTTTATCCGAATAGTAACTAAAGCAAATATAAAACATTTGTTTTAAGAAATGATACCAAATCATTATACAGTCTCACTTTAAATCTTTTGCACCTGCAGACGCTGGCATGTCATATTTGCACCAAATGATTTGACCCAGCATGGCACTGTTTCAATCTTATAAATAACTTCAGGGTTGTTTAATATATCCATGGCAAATGTGCGTATTGTCAGCAGATTATGGATTTTGATGAATGAGTAAGAATTTTGTTTTGCATTGTTTGCTGGCAGCTGGAGGTGGAATGTTTTGCACTGTGGGAGTAAAGTCCTCACAGCAGCAAAACTACAACCACAGCATTGTTAATTGGGGCTCAGGGCTGTTCACAGTTTCACAGAGGAAGTAAACATTGAGTCTTTATATTCTGTTCAGTGTTTGTCAGATATATGAATGTTATCAGCTTAATGTAAACCTTTCACAAACCCGGGTAGTTCAAAGGAGCATATGGTAAATGCATAAGGAGAGGTAACCTTTAGTGAAGACAAAATGCCAAAACAATCAGCAGATCCTGGCATATACACTAGGGTGACCACGTGTCCCGGATTGCCGCCACATCACTGCTTTACTCAATGACAGTACTTGCCATGGCCGGGAACGCCTGGAGGAGCACAATCCCCACGCCCTGCTTGTGATTGGAGAAATCATAAATCCCACCTTTTCTGTCCAATCACTGTGCTGTGATTCGTTACAGCACAAGCTGATTTTTGGGCAGGGGATGTGTCCCTGAATGGTAGTTTGGAAATGTGGTCACCCTAATATACACTCACCAGCCACTTTATAGGGTGCACCTTGATAGTACTGGGTTGGACCCTCTTTCCCTTCAGAACTGCCTTAATTCATCATGGCATAGATTCAACAAGATGTTGGAAACATTCCTCAGAGATCTCAGAGATTACACAGCTTCTTCAAATGTGTTGGCTGCTCTATTGTATTGAGATCTGGTGACTGTGGAGGCCATTGGAGTACAGTAACCTCATTGTCATGTTCAAGAAAGCAGTAATGAGATGATTTGAGCTGTTTGACATGCATTATCCTGCTGGAAGAAACCATCAGAAGATGGGTACACTGTAGTCATAAAGGGATGGACATGGTCATCAACAATACTCAGGTAGGCCGTGGTGTTTAATTGATGCTCAATTGGTACTAAGGGGCCCAAAGTGTGTCAAAAAAATACACCACCACCGGCTTGAACCATTGATACAAGACAGAATGGATCCATGCTTTCATGTTGTTTACACCAAATTATGACCCTTCCATCTGACCGTTGCAGCTGAAATCGAGACTCATCAGACCAAGCAACGTTTTTCCAGTCTTCTATTGTCCAATTTTGGTGAGCCTGTGTGAATTGTAGCCTCAATTTCCTGTTCTTAGATGACAGGAATGGCACCTGGTATGGTCTTCTGCCGCTGTAACCCATCTGCGTCAAGGTTTGATGTGTTGTGCGTTCTGAGGGGGTTCCCATCCAGGCCCCTGGGGACCCCCAGGCCCCTTACAGGTTTACTGCCTGTACCCCCCTGATGGCAGCCCTGACTGGAGGTAAATGTTGTGCACAATATTACACTTACCCCTTGTGTATATCTATAGTATAAGACCTGGAGTTCTGCTTTACACACAAGACCAGTTCTGGAGAATGTGTCTTTGTCAGACTGTGTGTCTGCAGATAATTCATCGTTATCTGTACAAAGTGTTCTTCTAATGAAAACCAGGAAGTAAAACCTGAAAGTTGGCAAAAAAAAATACAATGTGTACATACAATTCTAACCAGGCATTCACAGTTGGCATTCCATAATTACATGGAGTAACCTATAACTAATCACATGTTCTGCAACTTCCTCGAGACATAGAACTTATACTGAGGTTCCTGCTATGGCAACCTCACTGAAAAAACTTTAGCAGGGTGACCCCCTGCTACTCGGTAGAACGGTTGTTTACGCCAGATTTTGGGAGAAGCAGGCACACGAATGGTCAGGTGCCTACGAGCTTCCTATTGGAGCCAGAATTAGAGCTCAGGGCCCCACCCCCTCAAAAGGGTCAGTGTGTGATGGGAGCCGTGAGGTGCTGGTGCACCATGCTGAGAGAGATTCCAGGAGGTACAAGCACAACTAGGGAGCTGCGAGGAAAGACGCAGAGCTACGATACAGGGCCTGCACATAAACACTGAATTGTGTTTGATGGTCAGGATGGCCAAAAAAGGTGTTTGATGGTCAGGAAGACCCTGCAGAGGTACTCGGAGCAGAGGTAAACTTTGGCTTGCTTTTAATCACTAGCCGACAACCTCACACAGATATACTGCAGCAGGTCAGCTCTCCTATGCCAAACGAAGAAGGAAAGTGTGTGTATGCCCGCCACAAGCCACGGGAGCGTGCACGTGGGTCCCACGGACTTGATGTCTGCCAGCAACGCCTGATTGCTGTGTACAGAGGCAGAACTGGGTACTGTAAATAAGACGATTCCCCATTTTGTCTAGTGACATGTCAGAGATCTACTGTTCCAGGTGATTGGGAACAGTGATCTCTGTCATGTCCGTGAGCCCATCCCCCCTACAGTATGATCACCCCCTATTGTTAACCTCTTTCCTGCCAGTGTCATTTTTACATTGATCAGTGCATTTTCTTAACACTGATCAATGTAATAATGTCACTGGTCTCTAAAAAGTGTAATTTGGAGTTAGATTTGTCCGCCACAATGTCGCAGTCCCGCTAAAAATTGCAGATCGCTGCCATTAACAGTAAAAACAATAAAAAATAAATATCATTAAATCTAGTTTGTAGACGCGATAACTTTTGTGCAAACCAATCAATATATGTTTATTGCGTTTTTTTAATCAAAAATATGTAGAACAATATATCAGCCTAAACTTATGAATACATTTGTTTTTTTTCATTTATTTTCCTTTGGATATGTATTATAGTAGAAAGTAAAAAAAAAAATTTAAAAAAAATTGTTGGTCATTTTTATATTATATTATATATTATATCTTTATAGTGCAAAAAATAAAAACCACAGAGGTGATCAAATACCACCAAAAGAAATCTCTATTTGTGGGGGAAAAAGGACGTCAATTTTGTTTGGTACAGCATCGCATGACCACGCAATTGCCTGTTAAAGCAACGCAGTGCCGTATCGCAAAAAATGGCCTGGTCATTAACCACTTGTCCACCGCCCACCGTCAAATGACGGCGGGCGGAGGACTCCAATATCCTGACTGCACGTCATATGACGCGCAGTCATTTGAATATGGAAATGCGCGCGATCGCGCATCCCTATACTGTCGGTAGCGGCGTGTCACGGAGACACCGCTCGTTACCGACAGGGGTGAACAGCGGCGCGGATGCGCTGTTAACCACGTGATCGGCCGTGATGAAGTCACGGCTGATCACGCATGGCAACACCCCCAAAGTGCACGACACGTGTTCGCGATCGCGCCGCGCGTGCCCGTCGGTGGCAGCGTGTTCCCGGGAACACTGCTCGTCACCGACAATGGTACACAGCCATTGGTCAGGGCTGTGTACCACGTGATCAGCTCTGATCACTAGTGTAAACAAAGAGCTGTAACTAACTGTTACCAGCTCTTCTCCCCTCACACATCCAGTGTGAGGAGAGAAGAGCTAGAAGCAGTGAGTTACAGTTCTGTGTTACTGTAGTGTCTGCACAAACACCACATCTGTCCCTTTGCCCCCCCACAATTGTCACCAGTCACCCAACAGTCACCCATAAAGTGCACCTGTCACATAAATAGACTGGCATCAGCGGTGCAACCGTCACCCACCAGTGACCGTACCCTGTCACTGCCACCCACCAGTGACCTGCCCTGTCACCCGTCACCCACCAGTGACCTGCCCTGTCACCCGTCACCCACCAGTGACCTGCCCTGTCACCCGTTTATGAAGAAAAAATACTAATTTGCTAAATTTTATGACAGAAACAAAGAAAAATTCAATTTTTTCACAAAATCTACCGTCTTTTTTTATTTATAGCGCAAAAAATAAAAAACCCACGAGTGATTAAATACCACCAAAAGAAAGCTCTATTTGTGTGAGAAAAAGGACGCAATTTTTATTTGGGTACAGTGTTGCATGACTGAGTAATTGTCATTCAAAGTGTGAGAGTACCGAAAGCTGAAAATTGGTCTGGGTAAGAAGGGGGATTAAGTGCACTGTATTGAAGGGGTTAAGGGGGCAAATCCTTCCGGGGCTGAAGTGGTTAAATAAAAGTGGGGCTGCCATACCCTAAAATACAGTTTTGGACTGGCGCAACTCATTGTAAATGTACTTACCACTTGAGTTTATGCACCCCAATCTCACAGACCCATTTGCACCTGTATGTTATGTCACACATTAACATGCATTGCATTGAGGCAACCCTTTCATTTTGGATGGGCTACCAACTCACCACAGGGTATGTAAAAAACGCACCTGTACCTTGTTTTTTCAGTGCAGCATACCACAAGGCACAGTAGTATTCAAAATGGATGTCACCGCAACATGTGTAAGGCATGTTATCACAAAGTCATGAGTCATGAGTAAGTGCTGAGAAAACTTGTTGACCCTTTTTCCTGGCTCCCATAGTGTCTAAGTGCTATATTCTGGTGATTTTATGATTCAATACATTTGGATGTTTTATCGGAGTGCAGCCGTCCAGATTTTTGGAGATTTTTAATGCATGCAGTCATGTGAATTGGGCTGGCACAGGAATGTGTGAGAGGTTGAAGAATATTGGCGGAAGGCTCCCCTTGAGCAGCAGCTTACTATCTGATACCACAAAGCAATGCCGTGAATTTGGCCTAAATTAATACATGTGTTATTAAAGCCTAACACCATTTTTTTTTTTACATTTTTGTTACAATGAATAAGAGATAACACTTCTGTCAGGTTTTTAGTCTGTCACGTAACTGGGGAGATTTTTCCTTGCTTCCTCTTCCTGTGACATCTACTGTATTTAGGAAATGAAGTTCCCATTAGCAATAAAAATGTGTTTTTGTTTTTTCATTGTTTGCCATCACCTTCGTGCCTTGTCTAGAATAGGGTCACAGACAGCAATACAAATTAGACAGGGGTTCTAACCCTCCTCTGTTCTATCCAAAACAAAATAAACATTTTAGTTGGAATTTAATTTTCCATAAGCAAATGAACTTAGCTTAGCAGGAACACACAATCTGTCTCCTCTCTCCTGACAGAATCGGGATTTGTGTGTTAATACACACAGATCCCTGGTTCTCGCTCTGTCACAATCAATCTCAGGGCCCCTGTGGTCATCACACCTTCCAAGAAGACGCATCTGCGCGAGGGACACGCTGTGAGCACACACGGCAGTGTGCTCACGACACGGTCCAAAGCTCCGTGACCGCGCCTGCGGGATCCGCGGACCCGATCGTCGCCGTGTCCCTCGAACGGTCACCAGAGCTGAAGAACGGGGAGAGGTGTGTAAACACACCTTCCCTGTTCTTCATTGTGGCAGTGGCAGTGATCGTCTGTTCCCTGATATAGGGAAAGACGATCACTGACATCACACGTCCAGCCCCGCCCCCCTACAGTTAGAAACACATATGAGGTCACACTTAACCCCTACAGTGCCCCCTAGTGGTTAACTCCTAAACTACAATTGACATTTTCACAGTAATCAGTGCATTTTTATAGCACTTTTGGTCCCAAAAAAGTGTCAAAATTGTCTGATGTGTCCGCCATAATGTCACAATCATGAAAAAAATCACTGATCGCCTCCATTAGTAGAAAAAAAATTATTAATAAAAATGCAATAAAACTATCCCCTATTTTGTAAACGCTATAGATTTTGCGCAAACCAATCGATAAACGCTTATTGCGATTTTTTTTACCAAAAATAGGTAGAAGAATACGTATCGGCCTAAACTGAGGAAAAAAAATGTTTTTTATATATTTTTGGGGGATATTTATTATAGCAAAAAGTAAAAAATATTGCATTTTTTTTTTCAAAATTGTCACTCTATTTTTGTTTATAGCGCACAAAATAAAAACTGCAGAGGTGATCAAATACCACCAAATGAAAGCTCTATTTGTGGGAAAAAAAGGACGCCAATTTTGTTTGGGAGCCACATCGCACAACCGCGCAATTGTCAGTTAAAGCGACGCAATGTAGAATCGCAAAAAGGGGCAAGGTCCTTAACCTGCATAATGGTCTGGGTCTTAAGTGGTTAAAGAGCTGACGTACAGCTACGACGGCTCACCCAGGGGAGCCACTCTGCCGCAGCCTCATCGTGAAGGGGTTAAACTGGCCATGCACTGGTAGATTTTTGCACAAACGTTTGCACAAAAAAAATCTCAACAGTACATTTGGTAATGCCGGCAGAGACTTGATGAATGTCATTTGAAAGTACTTTAAGATTTCATCAATTTTGGAATGAATGGAATTTCCAAAATGAAAACCATTTGCCGTTAGAATTTAATTCCGGCATAATCAAACTTTTTTAGAAAATTCAATCCTGCTCCTCCGAATCTAATGGAATGTCAATTTGACTTCACTAACCATTAAACAATGTAATGAATATTCTGAATATGAAAATTTTCAAATGAAATTCTACTGATTTATGGCTAGTTTTACTTGTTAGAGGCTAAGAATATAATGATCAGTGTTGTCTGGTGACTGGTATACATTACATGAAATTGTTGTATGCGGCAGGAAAACCAATACCAAGAGACTCATGTGTAAGGCAGTATTATGGTCATGATATTTTAATAAAACACATATTTATAAAGCACATGGGTAGAATTCCTAAGCAAGTGGAGTTAACAACACTATACAAAAACAGAAAAAAACAAATCTAGCAGATTGTGGATAGCAGTATCTGCTCTCTGTTATAAATAGGGCCCTTATTGTTTTTATTTGTAACTAAGATTGAGATTAGGAATGTACAAAAGGGGGTAAGGGAGTAAGGGGTAAATGGTAAATGAATTATGTTTGGGGGAGTGGCGGGGGTATGGGGGTTATCCCCCTATTTTTGGGGGGGCAGCGGTCCCAGTGGGGACTCACTTTTAGAGCTCAACCTCCGGGGGGAGAATCGTAGGCTTGGAAGGAGAAGGAGGGCCACGGATCTATGGGCCTTGGGAAGGTCGTAATCCCCCATTCGGAGAGGGAAAGTGGGGGGAGGGGCTGGGTGGGAGGGCGGTTGGGGGGTGGTGGGTGGAGGGAGGATGATGGAGGGTTAGGGGGTCAGATAGGGGTAGGGATCAGTGAATGGAGGGAGGGAGGGTATGGTTGAAGGAATAGGTGAGGGAGGGAGGGTGGGTACGGATTGTTCTCTCCGAATTATAAGAAATAGGACACTGGATGTGGCAATGCACCAATGCCTATTGAAAACCTGACGATACATTGAAAAGAACTTCATGAATCAAATAGGATTAAACAGTAAAATGAAGGGAGTGGGAGGGCGATTACCCAGTAGATATCATGGGTACTTTAAAAATACTTTTGTATAATGTACGGGGGCTGAACACCCCCTTAAAAAGGAGTAATATTCTGAGAGAACTAAAATATCTCAAAGCGGATGTAGTACTACTTCAAGAGACACATATCTTGCAGGATTCAAATCTTAAAATCTGCTTACACGATTATGGTACTATGGGGACTCCCCGACTAAACGTGCGAAGGGAGTCGCCAAAGGTTTTGCCAAGGAAGTTAGATTTGTCCCGGGGGAGAGAATAGTAGACCCAGATGGACGCTATCTTTTGCTTGGGGCAAAATAAACAAAGTTTACTATTCCATAGCGAATATCTATGGTCCAAACCAAAATTCTATAAAATTCCGTAAGGGGGTAATCGAAATGTTTATGGATTTCAAGAAAGGTAGGGTAATTATGGCCGGGGACTTAAATCTCTGCTTATACCCAGAAGTCGATTGTACGTCACGTGTGCAGCGGATTGGGAATGCACAATGGAAATCACTTAAAAAGAAACTACACCAACACCAATTGATGGATATCTGGAGAATACAACATCCGAAAATACGTGACTATACATTCCACTCCACTGTACACGGAACGTACTCAAGAATCGACACATTATTGGTGGATTTTAGATCACTGGATACAGTGACAAGTTCTGATATAGAAATAGTTACCTTGTCGGATCATGCTCCTGTATCAATTAACTTAAAAATAGAGGAAGCGCAAAAGAGTAATACTGTCTGGAGACTTAATGAAGATCTAATACAAGATGAAGAGGTCGCAGACAGGATTAATAAGGATATGAGCTGTATTTTAAAACAAACAGTTCAGAACATATGTCAAAATCATTAGTATGGGAGGCTCACAAGGCCTATATTAGGGGAATACTGATTGCAAAAAGAAGAAAGCAGGAGGAAATGTGATGAGTTACAATAATCTTTGATCTCAAACAGAGTCACAAACAAACAGGTGATCATGAAGTTGAACGTACTGTGGACAATCCGCAACTTGTGGCAGGTGACGTGGCCAGTTGACGTGGCAGGTGACGTGGCCAGTGGACAATCCACAACTTGTGGCAGGTGACATGGCCAGATGACATGGCAGCTGACGTGGCCAGGTGACGTGGCCAGTGGACAATCCACAACTTGTGGCAGGTGACGTGGCCAGGTGAGGTGGCAGGTAACGTGGCCAGGTGACGTGGCCAGGTGACATGGCAAGTGGACATGGCAAGTGGACAATCCAGTACCACTTCTACTTCCTATTTCGTTTGTAATTGGGACCGTTCACATAGACTTTTAAATGACAGAATATGTTGCTGTTTTTTCACAGATGTATTGTTTGGTTCATTATGCACTTTAGCTTTTTTAAGGTCACATATACATTTAAGGTCGCATAAACAATATAGATATACTGTTTGGTCCATAATGCACTTTAGCTTTTAAAGGTCACATATACTTTGTGATGGAGTAAGATCCCTAAGGGGATATATGTGTACCTTTTAGAATTGAATATCTCTTAAAGGGACAGTGTTCACTAATATTTTTGAATTTCACTTTCATTTATTTCATCTTTACATGTTGCTGCAGAGATCTCTCTGCATATATGAATTTTCATGTATAGGGTACTCTCCACTTTGTTATTATTTGTTATTATAACTAGTGGCTATGGCAGCCGCTAGCGATAATCGCAAAAGAATCCGGCAGGCTGATTGTACCCAAGTTGATTGATTAATCAATCAGCTTGGTACATTCAGCCTACCCATTAATGGTTCAAAACTTGTTTGGTTCCTGCTGAACTGTGTATGGCCTGCCTTTGTGTGGGTAGAGTTAGAACTGTTGTCAGTTTCCTAGTGCTGTCTGCATTCCCATTTGGAAGGTTACTTCCTGTTTATAAGACAGTAATCACGGGAAAAAGGGAAACAAATTCACATGCATATGACTAAATAGCAATAAAAGCTTGACAGATGTTCTAACCCATCCCGGCTTCAGGCAAAACTCTTTTATCAAGCATTTAGCAAATTCAGCTCAAACGGCTTCACAGTGCATAGCTATGATATGTACAATGTATTATCCTGTTGAATCTATCTGTGAATGGCATGCATTGTGAATAACTTCAAGTGGCACAGGACTCCATTCACGTAGCGGCATCTACTGCTTTAAGAAATGCGGTAAAAAAAAAATGCATGAAGGACATTATGATTAATGAGAAATTGGTGGCCCTGGCCTCTAATACTCAAAACAAATTTCTCAGGGTATGGCAACCGTGGATATCATACAACCAACCCATCAGGTTTAACAACCTACTCCTCTCAATTTAGTGGTCCCCTGACGCACCCCCCTCCAGCTGGACTCTTCCCCCCTCTCTCTCCTCCTCTCCCCTTTTTTTCTCTCTCTTCCTCTTATGTCCCTCCTTAATTCTACATTCTGCCAACCTTTCTCCTTCCCTTCTGCGTATAATTTTCTCCCTGACGCTCCTGGTTCCCAGGAGCCAGTTTAGTGAAGATGGTTGCAGTGATACAAAATAATATATATTTTTTTTTATTGGTGGATGAAGATACTAAGGGTCCTTTCACACGGAGTGGACCGTTTTTCGGTCCGCTCCGTGTGTGTCCGTCGGCTCAGCGGGGATCCCTGCTCAGTTGTCGGCAGACAGGGTGGTCTCCTCACACTGTGCAGGGACCGCCCTGTCTCTCCTCCGCTCTCCCCTATGGGGAATCGGATGAATACGGACCGTTTGTCCGTATTCATCCGATCCGATCCGCCGGACGGAAGAAAAATAGGGTTTTCTTCCGTCCGAAAAACCGGATCCAGACGGACGCGGATCTTTGCGGACGTTAGCAGATGCATCATCCGCTAAGGAACGCGATCCCATAGGGGCCCATTACAAGTTCGTTTACGGACTTGTAAAAAAAGGACGAACAGAGGCGGACGTCTGAAAGGGGCCTAATAGTGTAAATTTGATACCATTTGTATTCAAAAGTAATAGAGGGGGAATTTTCCAATGGGGACACTAGTTTCCAAGGTATCTAATGCAGCTGCTTAGATTATAGGGATTGGGGGGGGGGGGCAGTGTGGAACAAAATTAGTATTTTTGAGTTTATATAAACTGCACACCTTGTCCCACCTCGTCCCATCTGATCCCACCTTGTCCCACCTTGTCCCATCTTGTCCCACTTTGTCCCACCTTGTCCCATCTTATCCTACCTTGTTCCACCATCTCCCAACTTCTCCTATCTTGTCTCACCTTGTCCCAACTTGTCCCATCTTGTCCCACCTTCTCCCACCTTGTCGCATCTTGTCTCATCTTATTCTACCTTGTCCCACCTTCTCCCATCTTGTCCCATCTTGTCCCACCTTGTCCCACCTTGTCCCAATGTACTCATGTTTAGTAAAAAGTGAATTCACTTCTTTGGTGTTCCAAAAAGCAGAAGTGGAGATGGCACCCCAACATAAAAATCAACTGTTCTGTAATCAGAAGGCACACCCTACTGATACTTGTGGTACCTACTATGTGGTTTTAAAAGCGCTGTACAATGGTGGTGACTTGTTATCCACCCTTTTCAGCTGCAGGCGTTTTCTCACAAACAAAATAAAAACCATATTGTTAGTTATAAGAAATACACGGCTCGTGCTGAACAAGTCAGCTGGTAAACATGTTTACTGTTAATCTGAAGAATTCTCATTGAACGTGCATCTTGAGTTTATGCTGCCTGTTTTTGTAATCATTGCCCATCTGAGCTGATGATATGCAGATTTGGGCCTACCAATTCTTAAAACCTTGATTATATCAGAGTGTAGGGATAAGGTTCAAGTCTGGTGTTATCCTGGATTCAAGAATTGCCTTTTTCAGTAAATTTATGTAAAGGTTTGTCATGGAGATTTGTTTTTAAACAATAATGCCTGACATGGCCTTTGAACTATGGCCATCAGGCTTAGAAGGTCCAAAGGGAGGTCTTTTGGATGAACCAGCCTCCACTATATAAAAGGGAGAGGCACATTTGTAATAATGTCAGTGATGTTAAAGCTGTGATAGGGAAAGCTGACAAACTGCAGAGAGATTAAAGTGACACTAAGGCCCCATACACACGAGCAGACAGATTTGTTCAAATCGGTCGGGCCGACCGATTTGAACAAATCTGTCTGCTGGGGACATATTGGTTTGATCGTGTACACACGATCAAACCAAAATCCCCGCCGCCAGACGGCGCGGTGACATGGCGGTGACGTTGACGCCGCCACGTCACCGCACCAGGAAGTAAAACACTTCCGCGCATGCGTCGAAACCATTCGGCGCGTGTGTGCGAGAAGACATGTCTGCTGGTTAGCGTACTAACCAGCAGACATGATGGGCGGATGGGTTCCCAGCCGACAGATTGGTAAGCATGCTTTCCAATCTGTCGGGTGGCCAAATCCGTCTGTTTGCCCGTACACACGATCGAATCTGTCTGCTGAAACGGTCTAGCAGACCGTTTCCAGCAGACAGATTTGATCGTGTGTACGAGGCCTAAGACCGCGTACACACAATCAAATTTATCTGCTGAAACCGGTCCGACGGACCGTTTCAGCAGACATCTCCAAGCTTATTTTTTTTATAAATTTTGACTTGATATACAATCGATGTCTTGATATAAGAGTAGCATCATGTCACAACTGGGTATAAAAGAGAAGAGAGGCTTCTCTAAGTGTAGCAATATGTTTACATTTAGTGAAGGTACAACATTTAGAAACTCCTATGGTTGATGATTAACAGGCACATCTAAGTATGCAGGCATGCAGGCATCCAGGGTAAAGCTGTCCACATAGACCATCCTACGCACCGTCATCGTCGTCGTCGTCATCGTCGTCGTCCCTTCCACGTTGTGCTCTACGAGCAATTCAAGCCTCGCTTTCAGATCGCTCTACTGCAGGGTAGTCTTCCCGGTCACAATTGCAGACTGACAGCGGTGAGAGCCAGCGGTGAGGAGGACAGTCTATGTGGACAGCTTTACCCTGGAGGCCTGCGTACTTAGATGTGCCTTTTTTGATCATCAACCATGTGAGTTGCTAAATGTTGTACCTTCATTAATCACTTAAGGACCGCTGCATGTACATTTACGTCGGCAGAATGGCACGTACAGGCACATTGGCGTACCTGTACGTCCCTGCCTAGACTTGGGTCGGGGGTCCGATCGGGACCCCCCCCCCCCCCCGGTACATGCGGAGGTTCCGTGGCTATTCGAGCGATCCGGGATGAGGGCACAGGAAGGGGGAAGTGATGTAATTTCTCCTCCCGGCGGTATTTTTAAACGCCGCTGAGGAGAGAAGACATCACAAGTGAGTCTGCACAACACTACACTGACACCAGTACACACAGGCACATTTTGGCCTAAATGTTTGACTAAAATTTAGTTTATTTGATTTTTTTTATAACAGAATGTAAAAAATATTGTTTTCTTTTCAAAAATGTCGCTCTATTTTTGTATATAGCGCAAAAAATAAAAATCGCAGAGGTGATCAAATACCATCAAAAGTAAGCTCTATTTGTGGGAAGAAAAGGACGTAAATTTTGTTTGGGAGCCACGTCGCACGACCGCGCAATTCTCTGTTAAAGCGACGCAGTGCCGAATTGTAAAAACGCCTCTGGGCATTTAGCAGCATATTGGTCCGGTCCTTAAGTGGTTAAATGTAACCATATTTCTACACTTTTTTTTTTTTAATTAATTCTCTTTATTTCATTATCTTTCATATTGAAAAAACAGATTACATACAAAAACTTTCTTTATACAAAACATTTTTCATTCCCCGCATACCATATTCTTGGATTTAACCCCTGTTGAATACTTATTTTCCCCTTCTCTCCCTTCCCCACTTCCCACCCCTAATTTCCAGTTTGCTCCTTGGCTTTTCATACCAAATATCCTATTTCAAGTAGCCACGGTTTCCATATTTTATCAAATTCCTTAATGTTTCCTCTTTTGATATAAACTGTTTTCTCTTTCCATATTGTTTCTGTCACACTATTAGTCAACTCTCTTAATGATGGGGGGTTTACTGCTTTCCATCTTTGGGCAATTAATTTTCTTGCCTGAAATAGGCACCTTACTACAGCTTTTGTCGTACTCGCCAGCCCTCCCCTTTCTTCCCATATTCCCAATATGCACGTTCTAGGGTCCATCTCCAACCTAGTCCCGTATGTTTTGTTAATAAGTCTGGTGATCTCTAGCCAATACCTAAATAATTTAGGGCATCTCCATAACATATGTAATAAGTCCCCCGTGTCCTGACATCTGGGGCACCCTGCATCCGTTCTCCAACCAAAACTGAATAGTCTTTTTGGGGTAAAATATGCCTTGTGTATCATCTTTAAAAAGGATATCTTTTGGGCTGGTAAAACTGTGACCATTTGCCCTCTCTCCAACACCGTCTTCCATTGGTCTTCTGTTATAATTCCCAGATCTTCCTCCCATTTCTTTTTACTTTTAAGCTGCATTGGTCCCTCTATGTTCTCCTCACATATATATGGGTAAATTACGGAAATAAACCCTTTCTTCTCTATCCCTCCTCTTATCTTTTGAGATATTCGTGGCTTTATCCAGTTTGGTCCTGCTCCATTAAACTAAGTATTTAATGCATGCCTAACTTGGAGATACCTGTAGAACGTGCAATTGGGAATTTCATGTTCCTCTCTCAGGGTGGCAAATGTTTTTAAAGTCCTTCCCTCATATAACTGAGCCAGTCTTGTTATCCCTTTTACTGCCCATTCTTTAATCACTCCCACTGTTTCGAGCTCTTGAAGGTTGCTGTTATTCCACAATGGAGCGTACTCTGTCACTCCCACCTGTCCTCCCTATATCTTTATGGCTTTCCACACTTTTGTTACCATCTTGACCGTAGGGGTCAGGTTGATAAATGAGTTGGCCTCCATCACCTCCATGATTGTTTCATGGGGGGCCCCATGGATCATTAAACTTCCATTCATATCCTGTCCTGGTTCAGTTTTAACTCCTATATGCTGCAGCTGTGCGGCCAAAAAATAGCAACGTGGATGGGGTACTGCCATTCCCCCCTCTCTCGTTGGCAGCTGCAGAGTCTGCAGTCCTATCCTAGCGGGTCCTCCTTTCCATATTAATTCCCTAAACAGGGCGTCTATCTTCCTAAACCATTTTTTGTGTATCCATATGGGTGTATTATGTAATACATAGAAGTAATTGTGGCATACATACCATTTTAATCAGGTTGCACCTCCCAGCCACCGATAATGGGAGATGCCGCCAAATTCCAATTTTCTTTTTAAATTTAAGTATCAATGGTTCCAAATTATTCTCTATGTATTTATTGAGGTCCGGTGTGATTATTATGCCCAAATACTGTATTTTCCCCACTGTGTCCAATTGTGGGATCTCCTCCTGGATCTGGTTCCTCATTGGGTCTATCGGCATCAAGGCCGATTTCCCCCAATTTATTACCAGTCCAGATATATTGCCAAACTCTCTGAATATAGTCATTGCCCTTCTAATGGAGTGACCTGTGTCCCCTAGGAATAGCAGAACATCGTCCGCGTATAGAGCTATTTTCTCCTCTCTAATCGATCTTATAAATCCCTTCATTAACCTGTCCGTTCTTATAGCCATGGCAAGAGGTTCCATTGCTAATGTGAAGAGCAGGGGTGACAATGGGCGGGGAAGGGGCCGGAGCCCCCGGGCCCCCGGATTGGTTTTGGTCTGATAAATGCATGCATCCCTGGGGGTCAGCGCTCGTCGGCATGTATTAGCTCTAGAATTACCACAGTTATCCAAGTAACAGATGGAGCGATCAAAGGAACCATAACTGATTTAATGAGCCATTCGCAGTTTCACTGTACCGGCCGTGTGTACTTACACGTGCATGGCTTAATCTTTGAGACAAGCATATGCTACTGGCAGGATCAACCAGGTGCATATTTCTACACTTAGAGGCTCCTCTCTTTTTTGTTATACTCTGTAGCTCCTGCTGGATTTTGCTTTTCAATCACTTCCATTTGTGGATGGACATTTTATGGTTACACAACCTCAATCACATTGCTATAATCTTTTTATATGGACTATAAACTGAAGGGTTTATGAATAAATGATTGTGGAACGAATCATCTTAGTTTCCATTATTTCTTATGGGGAAATTTGCTTTGATATACAAGTGCTTTGAATTACAAACATGCTTCCGGAAAAAAAAAAAATTATGCTTGCAATCCAAGGTTTTACTGTATTAATAAAAATACAAGGGGCCAGATTCACAGAGTGATTACGCCGGCGTTACAGGAGATGCGCGGCGTAAGTCTAAATTTGCGCATGCTTTTCGATACTCCGCATCCCCAAAACGAGATACGCAAGAATTCTACCTTTTTTGTCCAGCGTAATTTCGATAGACAGGCGCATCCGTCCGCGCAAAACTGCGCTAGACACACCATTGATTTGCTATTCAAATATGCTAATGAGGGAGTTACGGGGATCCACAAAAGAACGTTGGTGCAGCGCAGGCTACGCGCTGTGCGCAACAGCTGCACGGCCTGTCTAAAATTAGACCATATAAAAGGTGGTATAAAATTAGACAATTCGTCTACATGTCAGAGAAAGCAACACTGTTAGTGAGGAGCTGAGCAGTCACACGTGTTGCACAACAATCTGTATGCCAACATGCCAGTGGCATCCATGCTCATAGCTATACTACTGACTTTAGATGAGCAAAGAAGGAGGAGGGCACGGAGGAGGGCACGGGAGAGGATTTTTATTTTTTTTACAAAAACATTTTCTTTGCTTTAAGAAACATTTTTACAAAAAATATACATTCATATATATATATCAATACATAACATACATACAAATTACAAACACGGTCTCACTATCTTTCAATAGCCCGTTAAAACCTTGATGGATATAATAATCTAATCTGATACAAGCCCCTCACTCTTCACTTGATATATCAGACACGCATAGACATCTTTGGCATGAGTGATTCTGAGGTGTCTCGCATCTTCAGATTCACCCCTCATGCCATCCTGGAATTAACCACAACCCTGCAGGAGCCCAACACCAGCCCAACACATGACACCACCCATGACACCCATGACAGCTACATATACAATCATAGCACCATCCCCACAGATTTCGAACAGAACATGTATGGGGACAGCTGGCTGGTTGGTGAGTGACATGGGTGGCAGGCATGACTTTCCCCCCCATGATGCTGAAATCACAAGGGGCACATGCACTACTAACATCCTCCTGTCTTATCCCTTCAGGGTGACTCTGCATATCCACTGGGACCCCATCTCATGACTCCTATACGGAACCCCCCTAACCAAGGCTACCCCGTCTTCTGAGGGAGGAGCAGCCAGGAGACAGCTCACATTAGGCATATTTGCACGTTAAACACACACATTAATCATGGCATAATGAGAATGCATGCATGCACACCACTGTGGTCCCTAGCACAGATTGGCACAAGCCCACCATGCAGGACTTGTGAGCTGCAACGCCATGCCACGGCTCCAATTATGTCACTGTACATTCATACACCATTCACACGGACCTGGGGATCACTTCTCCACCACAAATGAGGGTGACACCCCTTTTCTGGCAGGAATGTCACCCCCACATTCCCAAATCATACACAAACAGAACCAAAAAAAAAAAGTTGACCAGCAAAAATAAAAAATGCCCAGCAAAAATATAATTTAAACAAAATAACAACAAAGAAAACACATAAAAGACAAAAATCACTCTGCAAAACAGTCCCCAAATATCTCAAAGACACGTCACAAACAAACAAACAAACGCTAACAAACAACAGAACAAAAGCACCTTGCTGTATAGGGAGGGATACAAAGGGATGTACTTTTGCAAAGGAAGTGCGTTTGTCTCTGTTTATGCTGTTTGCGTAATTTGCCCTAGTCCACTTCCAATTTCACTGATTGCACCATTCCCGAGTTGTGAACATGCACACAGAGGTGCTGACCATGGTCTGCTTCAAGCGCGCATGCGCGAGCCGCCCGGCCCTTCATTTGCATGGGGTCACGGCTCATTTCAATGTAGCACGCCCACGTCCTTCCCAATTTGAATTACTCCGCCTTGCGCCTCTAAAAATAACGTTGCGCAGGCGCAAATTTCTGCGCAAAACCGACGAGAATGGGGTGATTGCGCCGCTACATTGCCCCAGTCTAACGTAAAGCGGTGCGCTACGCCGATGTACGTGAATCTGGCCCAAGGTGTTTTATAAATGGATGCAAGTAAGCAAACCCCTGAGATGACTGTGCAATGGGTCATATTGCATGGAACATGAGCAGAACCCGATAGATTGCAGCTATCAGTGTAGTAGCACCAACTACTACAGTGATTTACAGATTCCCAAGAAGTCCATTAGGTATGAGTAAACTACTTACACGTAGTTATGAAATACATATTATTCCTGTAGTTCAGATTCAGCATTTACTTGTTTCTGACCATCTGTTCTTGAATGCCTGTTTGCTTTTATTTTATGTAAGTGTGTTTTTGGCTTCTTTTAAAATAAATTTTTAAGACGTTGTTACACTATTGTGGCCTTTTTTGTTTTTCCCTGGCCTTTGGTTCCGAGTGTCCAATCTGAAGGGGATCGATATCTCACCTGGTCTACCATCTTCCTCCATTGGATATACATATGCTTTCTGGGGTCTTCTTTTTGTTAAGAGACCACCGGCGTTCCGGTAAGCAGTTAGTACTTTCCGTATGGTGGAGGATCTACTATCAGCACTTCCTTGAATGTCACCACGTTTATTGTCAACAACACAATTTTTCTCACTGGTGTTTCTTCAATTATATTAATATATTCATTACTGGTCCAAGTAGGATCAGTTGGACATTAACCCTCTAGTTTATCACTTATGGACACTATTTTTGGTTTAGTAGTTTATGATGACTACCCATGGACACTAAGTGTGTTTTTTTGTTAATAATAATTTTCAGCGCATCCTGTTTTCCTTTTTGCTATTTGTTTATCTGTATTTGTAACTACAGTCAGGTGCAGCTTTTTTGAGTTTCTAATTTCACTTTAGATCACCAGCACTTCGTTGCTTTGTTGTGTTTTTTGTTTCTTTGCTTGCCTTAGCGCAGTTGACCTTCTCTTTTTTCACATCTGTTCTTGAAGCTGCCCTTTTGTTAGCAGCACACGGCTTCATCATTTGAAAGTAAAAAAAGTTGGGTTATGAATTAGGCTATAAAACGAAAAGCTGTGCTATTAGGCCTCACTAGAGCTGGAGACTAATAACGTGCTTGTAAATACTGTCCTGGGAGTAGGACATGGGTTTTACACGGTAATCATCAAATTATATGTACATTATATGTTAGGGAATGCAAAGTCTTTTATGTGGAGGCAAAGTGTAAAACATACTTCAGGATTAAAGACAAATACGGTCTTAAAATAAACAGACTGTCTCACCCATCTATACCGTATAACCATGTATGACATATGGCCACTTTATTAGCTTGCCAAGATAATCCTACATGTTATTATTAGTATTCTCAATTTAGATTACATAAAAGGCACTTGTCAGGTTGTTTCTCCGTGGAGATAATTTAAACAGTGATGTAATCCTGTTAACCACTTGCATACTGGGCACTTACACCCCCCTCCTGCCCAGGTAAAATTTCAGCTTGCGGCACTGCGTCGCTTTAACTGACAATTGCGCGGTCGTGCGACGTGGCTCCCAAACAAAATTTACGTCCTTTTTTCCCCACAAGTAGAGCTTTCTTTTGGTGGTATTTGATCGCCTGTGCGATTTTTATTTTTTGCGCTATAAACAAAAAAGAGCGACAATTTTGAAGAAAAATACAATATTTTTTACTTGTTGCTATAATAAATATCCCAATTAAAAAAAAAAACACTTTTTTTTCTTAGTTTAGGGCGATACGTATTCTTCTACATATTTTTGGTAAAAAAAATAAAAAAAAAATCGCAATAAGCGACTGGTTTGCGCAAAAGTTATAGCGCTTACAAAATAGGGGAGAGAATTATTATTTTTTATTATTTTTTTTTTACTAGAAATGGCGGCGATCTGCGATTTTTATTGGTACTGCGACGTTATGGCGGACACATCGGACACTTTTGACACATTTTTGGCGCCATTCACATTTATACTGCGATCAGTGCTATAAATATGCACTAATTACAGTATAAATGTGACTGGCATTGAAGGGGTTAACACTAGGGGGTGAGGAAGGGGTTAAATGTGTATGCTAGGTGTGTTCTAACTGTGGGGGGAGGGGGGGGTGACTGGGGGGTGACCGATCTGTGTCCCTATGTAAGAAGGAACACAGATCGGGCTCCTCCTCTCCAGAGACAGGACGCTGTCTCTGTGTAACACGGCAATGAGAGATGATCTATGAGAGATCATCTCTCATTGGCCCACAGATCGCATCGCAAACGGCCACTCTGATTGGCCGTTCGCCGCGATCTGTGATTGGCCGTGTCCAAGGGACACGGACAACACAGGGCTTCCCCGCAGCGCGCACTACAGCGCGCGCTGGGAACGCCAGAATGACATGCCGTCAAATGACGGCATGTTGGATATTCAGGCCCGCGCTGTTGCCGTCATCCGACGGTAGCGCGGGCCTGAAGTGGTTAAAGGGAAATTAAAAAATAACCCCCCAAACTTCCTAATTTTGAGCTAAAAATGTAACATTTGGAAGTAGTCTTGACATGGTTATCATATTTTACAAGCTTGCTGTGTCATCTTTTTTATTATCATATTTAATATGCAGATGCATTGCCATTATGTCAGGCAAATGACAGGTGTCAGTCTCTATACAAACAAAAATCATAAGCCATAGACATGTGCGGTTTGTTCTGAGTTTAAATTCTGACAAATTTTACGAAATTTGGATGTATCCCTATTTCCAAATTACAAAAGTAATACATTTAAACTAATCCGAAGTAACAAAACAAAATTCCGGACAAAATTTGAATTTGAATAGTTTTTAAATCGAATTTGAATTTGAAAAAACATGCATGCTCGGAATTGATTTGACACATGCTCGGAATCATTGAACTTCATTTTTCTAGGCTCGTTGTAGTGTTGTACGTCACCATGTTCTTGACAGTCTGAGTTTTGTGTGACCGTGGGTATGCAACACAAGTTTGAGTCAAAATTCTGTCTGAAAAAAATCCACGGTTTTCTTGTCTAAATTTCCGCTCGATCGTGTGTACGCGGCATTACTGTGCACTCTCTGAAATTATGTCCCTTAGGCTGTGGAATTCCAAGAGTGAACAACTGCATTTAGATGTTCTATTCCATAATTAAAGCTGCACTTTAGACAGGACCCACCCCAACTCCCCGCCCATATTGGAAGAATGAAATGCTCGTTTAGTCTTGGGGTGCAGGGATAAGGTGTAAAGCTGGTCATACATGAATCTAGCTTTCGATTGATATATGGGCAAGCTGGCCATACAGAAGGTGATCTACTGGTTGGCTTGTCTACAGCCAGCTTGTCAGATTTTCCCCACTTGATTAACTCTGCCAGCTATAGCTGATTAGTGTATAGCCCTACCTCTACAGGAGCCGCTTGCTACATTGAGTTCTCTGTTTTTCTAACTTGACTCTGAGAGCAACTTCAGCCCCACTGACACACACGATTAAGCAAATGGATACTGCCCTGCTACTAGGAGCAAAAATATAGATACCCTGAACACAACTAAGGTTCAGTATCAAAAAGCAAACATCAGACTGGTTAATAAATTAACCCAATATATTGTCACAGGGTGCAGTAAATAGCAGTATGCATACAAAGGATTAGGTCAATCACAGTTCACAAGACAGTGTGCTCACTAGGCTATAGCTTCATAGAATGGTGTTCTATGCAGATAAATTAGAGTGAACCTGGTAATCAACAAAATCAGTAATAAGTAATGGCATTAGAATCCAGTAACAGCAATGATAATCAATACTGTGATGGCTCCTCTGTAAACAGTAGGTTACTCTAGTCTATATGCACTTTAGAGTGCACTCTATATGAATGGCAGTAATGAAATTTAAGACTCCCTAAAGAGGTATCTTTTACAGTGGACAATAGGCAAAGTTCTTGTAGAGCATATATCTGAGTGAGCAGTCTTTAGTCCTAGTTCTTCAACTGGCTAGCATTGGGGCCTAGTCTTTATGGTGGTGCACATGAGTACAGTCCAAGTAAAGTCTGCATGCATTAAATAATGCTGCTAGTTAGATTGCCAGTCCATGTGTGTTCAATCTCTGCTAGCAGCAAAAGGTTAATAGCAGCAGTGTCCTTTCACCAGTCCCAGCAATAATGCAACAGGGGTCCTGTTGTTTAGTTGTCAGCTCACTTCTAAATCTCTCTGGAATGACTCAGGCCCTCAGCACATGGTCTCAGGCTTGAAGCATTTTGATGTGCACACAGGAGCAGTGATGTGCACACCTTGGTCTCATCCTCGGGTCAATCTATCAGAACTCCAAGAAAACACACTGAAAAAGGTTATGTCAGGTTGGTGTGTAAATTTTAGTCCTTTGAAAACCACAATATTTTAACATGCATCGAAGACAAAGCCATAAAAACACTAACATCACTTAATTCTGTTTAACACTAAGCTTTTAATAGATGATGGCTAACAGCATTGTCCGGCTACCGATACCACTACATGGTATTTATGACTCAGTGCTACTTTCTGTTTCCTACTAGATGTACGCACATCCTCCACAATTTCCACACGGTCATCCTGTGATCATTATAATTCCTATAGTTTGGGTTATTGGACCTTAAAGAAGAAACATACCTATTCAGGACATCCAACATTATTATTACTATTACTACCTGTTATTGAGCAGGAATAAGCACCAACATATTTCACAGCACAATTAGACTGTAACATGTATAGGCAGGTTTAGGAAGGTTGTATAAGACTTGTAATACTATTTTCTATGTAGCTGGATGTAACCCACTGTTTTATATTGACTTAACACTTCGCAGTGGGAACATTTGTTTATTCACTTAACCACTTCAGCCCTGGAGGATTTAGCTGCCAAATGACCAGAGCACTTTTTGCAATTCGGCACTGCGTCGCTTTAACTGACAATTGCGCGGTCGTGGCTTCTAAACAAAATGTACATAATTTTTTTCCCTCAAATAGAGCTTTCTTTTGGTGGTATTTGATCACCTCTACGTTTTTTATTTTTTGCCTCAGTTAAGGCCGATACGTATTCTTCCACATATTTTTGGTAAAAAAAATTGCAATAAGCGTTTATTGATTGGTTTGCGCAAAAGTTATAGCGTCTATAAAATAGGGGATAGTTTTATGGCATTTTTATTAATAATTTATTTTTTACTAGTAATGGCGGCGATCAGGGATTTTTATCGTGACTGCGACATTATGGCGGACACATTGGACACTTTTGATGCTAGTGAAGTGTAGGGGTTAACCACTAGGGGGCTAGGAAGGGGTTAAGTGTATCCTAGGGAGTAATTCTAACTGTTAGGGGGCGTGGATTACTGTGACATGACACTGATCACTGCTCCCGATTACAGGGAGCAGACGATCAGTGTCCTGTCACTAGGCAGAACAGGGACACGATCGCAGCTCCGTAACATGATCGCGCCCACATGTCAGCAAATTTAAAGGGACGTGTATATATATATATATATATATATATATATATAAATATATATATATATATATATATATATACAGTGCCTTGCGAAAGTATAAGTAATTGCAAATAACCCATATTTTTTTGCATACAAATTATTCATAGTCCATATAACTCAGTAGTGAATGATATCCCTCCTTATGTCAAAAAGTTGGGAGGTATGGTGATTTATCATACTCCTCATCAGTTGACAGTGTCTTGGCCTAGCAATCGCCCACTCAGGCCCCATCACTGCTTCTTGGGAGAAAGCCTCATGCTCCCTAATATCAGAAGTAGGTTATTGGCACCAGCTGATACATACAAATGGGACAGTGGAGGAATACGTTAGTACTGTATAACTGGGTCAATGGGTGGGTTAACCCAGTATAGTATCAGTGTATTACAATCAATAATGATTCAGTGCTGCACCTGTGTGTAAATATATGGATTTTAACCAATAAAATCTTCACATTTGACCAATGTTTAAATTCAATATGTGATCAAACCATTTTTTATATACAATCAAACTGAGATGATGTTCAATATATTTTTTTTTGAGCTTCCCATCGTGATAAAGCGATGGTGAATACGGCATTGGAAAAATATATATTTGTTTTTCTTTTTATGAAAGACGTAGCAGAATACATTTGGCCTAAATGTATGAAGAATTTTTTTATTGGATATGTTTTATAACATAAAGTAAAAAACATTATTTTTTTTAATGTATTTTCGTTTATAGCGTAAAAAATAGAAAAACACAGAGGTGATCAAATACCACTAAACGAAAGCTCTATTTGTGGGGGGGAAATATTATATAAATTTTGTTTGTGTACAGTGATGCATGACCATGCAATTACCAGTCAAAGTAGCTCAGTGCTGAATAGTAAAAAATGGCCTGCTCATGAAGGGGGTAAAACCAGGACTTTTCAGCTGGAACTTGATGGAGCCTCTGGCTCGGGCGCTTTGCTCCCTGCTCACCACTATCACTTGTAACACAGAAGTCTGGCTTCTGTGTTTACAAGTGACAGCTTGTTTTCCAATGGCTCCCACAGATCGGATCTTCTGAGCGATTCCCACTGAGTGTAGGATGCGGACCTGGGAGATGTACAGTATGTGCCTGGGGTGCAGTGTGGATGCTGACACTCCTATTGGATGATCTCCCTGCAAATGAGAGAGGTGGAGCCACCTACAGTGTGCGGGGAGATACTAGGGAAAAAGAGGGGTGAAGGTGAGATGTGGATGGAGGATGCAGAGGTGAGCAGCTGTGGGAGAAAGCTCTGCACTCTGTATGTAGCACAACCCTGAACTCTGCACTCGGTGTGCCACCCTACCGAACTCTGCACTCTATACATCAGGGGTGGCCAACCAGTGGCCCGCGGAGCCCTCTGGTGTGGCCCGCGACCTCCTGCTCTGGATTGGCAAGCCCAGATTGTAGGTTGCAGACCTGCCATACCGCAGCATCAGTGTTGTGAATGAAGCTAGTGGTAGAGGAAGAACGTGGCTGCAGAGCAGAGCCCCATGAGCCGATGTGTCCTGTACAGTGCCGGCTTTTGCCACAAGCGGATAGACACAGGTGCACTACGCTGCACCCACAGTGTGGGTAAACCACAGCACATCAGTGTGAAAGAAGTCTTAGGCCCCTTTTCACACGATCAGCCCAACCAAATAAGACCATCAATTCACCTCTATAGAGCGACGGGTGTCCGTTTACGCCAGCCTACCTCCAATCCGAAAAACGGAAGGGAATTCATCCCCTTCCATCTGGGCGGATCAGAGGGCCTATAGAGTAGCCGTGACCTGTCATCCGCTCCGCTCTGCTCATTGTGGTTACCAAGTTGCTTAAGTGGCCCTCGCTCTTCAAAAGGTTGGGCACCCCTGCTATACATAATGCATTTCTGGTATTTAATGCCCCTTTAAAACCGTTCCACTATTAGTAGGATTTCACCATACCCACTATTTGATGTGGTTTGGAGGGTGTGTGTGGGGGGGGGGGGTGGTTTTGGGTTATTGTTGAGTTCCTGCACCTATTTTCTAAGAAAAAAAGGCTTGGATATAACCTTCCTTAGCTGAAGTGGTTAATGCGAAAAGAAAACTATCTATTACCTGCATAAGCATTTCCCATGATAATCCAATGGTTCCAGGTTGAACAATCGGAAGGTTCAGCAGTAGTATCCTAGGGTGCTGACTTCAGTAAAGTCTTTATAAGGGATGAAGATTGTTGATCATGGCACACATGGCAAAAACACATTACAGCATTTCCTTGGGTCACCTAACATGCTGGTTTCAGGTCATGTGACCCAAAATAAAAGCATCACAGGACTTGATTGTCACATATTATAGGTTTACACTCACTGTTGACCTCACCATTTTTCCCTAATGCCTGTCTGGCGGAGTAAATTGGACCTATTTTAGTTTAGGTTCCGCTTTAATAAGCAACCAAAAAAAAGCATGTTCAGCAATGTTCAGCGTTGTTTTGCAACGCATGCATGAAATGAGGTGGCATTTTTTAAAATAATAACAATAATATTAACATGTAATAGTAAGCAGATGTGGTAATAGATACTTGGTAAGCCAATAACTCCTTTCTACAATTCTGCTTGTCTTTGATCACATAAACAGTTACAGAAAGAAATTCTTCAAACAAAGCAGTGCTATGAATGATTGCTTTCTGGGCCCACATATAAATAACCATCCTTGCATACTTAAGTGGAGATCAATTTTAAGATTAACAAATGCAGGTGCCCTGGCGTTTTCCTAAACCTCTTTACTCAACGGCGATTGTGATCAGAGATATCAAATTCTCTGGATAAATATAATAAGCATTAAGGATTTCATAACGTAAAAGAAAATGCAAAAATATAAGGATGGCATGCAGCACCATATGCAGATTACCAGAAACATATGTGTTCTTTCTTGCTTCACATATATTTTGGTCTTGGATGCCTTTACATTAAATAGGATTAAGATGTGGGAAGTATGACAACCTTGCAGTGTTTTTATTGGGAAGTAAGATTTCTTAAAGCCTGAGATTTTACAGGAGCCTTTTTGGAAGTGTACTTGTTACCCATATGTAATGAAAGATCTGTATTTTTTTTATTTAATTTACTAAAGTACTAAAGTTATCCATAGATATGGCCAGATATCCCATGTTTTTGGGTGGGCTCTTAAGTCTGCCAGCCATAGTTGTGGGGGCCAAAAGATTGGGTAGATTAGATTATCTCTTCCAGTCGCTAGAGTTCCCCACTAATGTGCCAGTGGCCCAAACTCTATTACCTCTTCCCATTCCCCACTCCATCCTCTACAGGGGTATCAAACTCAATTTCATCGTGGGCCACATCAGCATTATGGTTACCCTCAAAGGGCCTGTTGTATCTGTAAGACTATATAAATGTATCTACACTTTATCATATTAAATAATTGGCTCTACAATCAGTTATTACTGGTTTTAGTAATAACTTAAAGTGATGCTAAAGCCTGTTTTTTTTAGTTAAAAATAACAAACATGTTATAATTACCTCCTCTGCGCAGTGATTTTACACCCAGCAGCCCATCCTCCTCTTCTCGGGTCCCTCTTTGGCACTCCTGGCCCCTCCCTTCTGTTGAGTGCCCGAGCCGAGCCACTGTTCCCTGTGTCCATTCAGACATGGAGCTACAACTCGGACCCACCCTCTTTCTCTCCTCATTGGTCCTGGGAATGAAACTGACACAGCCATGGGGGGGGGGGGGAACTGGGCCCAGAGGGCAGGCTGCCACATTGCTGCTTTACTCACTGACAGTACTTGTCCTGTCTGGGCGAGACCCATTTTACCTTGTTCCACCGTTGGCTCTACACTACCTAAAGTGGTGACTTACCACCTGCTTCCTGGTGTCTGGCAACCAGTGACATTACATCACCACCGCAAAAGTGAAGGACCACAGGTCCTAGCACAAACACATCAGAGCTAAAGATGTGACACCACCCCATCCCCCAACTAGTGAAGAACTACAGGTCCCAGCATGAAAACATGAAATCTATGGGGTCACACCCTTAGATCTCAAGGGTTCGTGCTGGAACTTGTAGTCCTTAAATTTTGGAGGGGAGTCACATCCTTAAATATCAGGGGTTCATGCTGGAACTTGTAGTCCTTCAATTTTGGCGGGAAGTCACATCCTTAGATATTAGGTTGGTTTTCATATAGAGCTGCACCAGATTTTGCACGCTCCCGTTTTAGTAAATATCCCTCAATCTTTGGTAAAGACTCTTCTGAGTTTTGTCCCTTTAAAAAAATGACACTCCAGCTAAATGCAGGATGACTATTGTATATTACTCCATGTGTTCTGCTTGTATTGTAGTCCCTGTGTTCCACTTCTCCCCTCTGAGTCAATCAACTATGATAAACCTGGGTAATGCTGTTTAGGCCGGTACAAGGCAGTAGTAAACCTGTCTGGAAGCTCAAGACACTTACAGTATCTAATTTAGACTAGAGGATAGGAAATATTTCTAGTAAAGCAACATTTTTATTTTTACCTGACCATAAAAAAAAAATGTTTTAGCCTTTATATACAGTAGTACATATAGATTAGAATGAAAAAAGAAAAACACAGTTTATTAAATTTAACCACTTGCTAACTGCAATACGTAATTGCAGTTTGCAAATGGTTTACTGGGGTTATGGCTGAGGCTATCAGCTACAACCTCGCAGACTCGCCCAAGAAACGATCCGACGATGCGGCAAGCTGGTCACAGAGGCGATAAAAAACCAGGTCATCTTTGATCACCTCTATGGCCTTGGAGGACTGGAGCAACGGCACTTCCGTCCCAGGGTGGGATGCTGTCACAGATTAAGGTAAAGAGCCAATCAGCAGGTTTTTACCACATGATCAGCTGTGTCCAAACACAGCTGATCACAATGTAAACAGAAGCCGGTTATCGGCATTCCATTTCACGTGCAGACAGCGGGAGGAGAGCGAATAACCAGCGTGTATAAAAGGGACATAATCAGAGCATTGATTATGGGTGTCTTGATTATCTGTGCAGCCCCACGAGTCCCTACCAGTGCTGCCAATCAGTGCCCACCAGTGCTGCCAGTCAGTGCCTCTTTATCAGTGTCAGCTATCAGTGCCGCCTACCAGCGCCTATCACTGCCTAGTGCCGCCTATTATTGCTCTCATCAGTGCCCACCAGTGCCGCCTCATCAGCGCACATCAGTGAAAGATAAAAATTACTTGTTTGCAATTTATTTATTTTAATGTTCTGTCTTTTTTCGTTTATTATGCAAAAAAGCAAAAAAAAAAAAAAAAACAATAGTGATTAAATACCACCAAAAGAAAGCTCTAGTTGTGTTAAAAAAAATGATAGAAACTTTAAATGGGTACAGTGTTGTATGACCACACAATTGTCATTCAAAGTGTGACAGCGTTGAAAGCTGAAAATTGGCCTGGGCAGGAAGGGGGGTAAAAGTAAGTAGGCGAGTGGTTAAAGCGGTAGTAAACCACTATTGCTTTTTTTTTTTTAAACCTGCAAGGTAAAGTTATAATGTGCTAGTATGCATCACATACTAGCACATTATGTGAAACTTACCTTAGAATGAAGCTATCCAGCAATGAACAGTCATCGCGGACTGGGCTTCCATTTTCACCCAATTGTGTGGTCATGCGATGTGGCTCCCAAACAAAATTGACGTCCTTTTTTCCCCACAAATAGAGCTTTCTTTTGGTAGTATTTGCTCACCTCTGTGGTTTTATTTTTTTGCGCTATAAACAAAAGAACTGCGACAATTTTGAAAAAAAAAAAATATTTTTTGCTATAATATCCCCAAAAAATATATAAAAAAAAACGTTTTTTTTCTCAGTTTAGGCCGATACGTATTCTTCTACATATTCTTGGTAAAAAAAATCACAATAAGCGTTTATTGATTGGTTTGCGCAAAAGTTATAGCGTCTACAAAATAGGGGATAGCTTTATGGCATTTTTATTAATATTTTTTTTTTACTACTAATGGCGGCGATCAGCGATTTTTATCGTGACTGCGACATTATGGCGGACACATCGGACACGTTTGACACATTTTTGGGACCATTGTCATTTTTACAGCGACCAGTGCTATAAAAATGCACTGATTACTGTGAAAATGACAATGGCAGTATAGGGGTTAAGTGTGCTCTAGTGTGTGATTCTTAGGCCCCTTTCACATTGAGGCGTTTTTCATGCGGTACAGCGCTAAAAATAGCGCTGCTATACCGCATGAAAAATCATGCCCTGTAGTGTTCAATGTGAAAGCCCGAAGGCTTTCACACTGAAGCGGTGCGCTAGCAGGAACGCTCCAAAAGTCCTGCTAGCCGCATCTTTACCGCGGTATAGGAGCGGTGTGTTCACCGCTCCTATAGCGCGCCTTCCCATTGGAAACAATGGGAAACCGCGGCAATAGCGCGGTAATACCGCCCGCAACGCGGGCGGTATTAACCCTTTTTCGGCCGCTAGCGGGGGTTAAAACCTCACCGCTAGCGCCCGAATATCGCGGTAAACACGACGGTATAGCGGCGCTACAAATAGCGCGGCTATACCGTCACCGCGGCTCCACGCCTCAATGTGAAAGGGGCCTTACTGTAGGGGGGCGTGGTTGTGCGTGTGACGTCACTGATCATCATTTCCTATGACAGGGAACAGACGATCACTGATAAGCCACTAGAAAGAATGGTGAAAGGTTTGTTTACACTTAACTCTCCCTGGGCACAGTCATGGAGCCTCGAACCGGGTCGCGAGCGCACCGCTGTCTGCACACTAGTGACCAGCGGCTGAGTTCTTAAAGGGGACATACCTGTACACCCTTGTGTCCAGCCGTGCCATTCTGTTGACGTATATTGTCGTGCGTTAAAAAAACGCTGTGTAATCATCATTTTATTCCCTAGGGTCTCTGCTAAAATATATATATATATATTGTTTGGGGGTTATAAGTATATTTCTAGCAAAAAATACTGATTTGATCTTGTAAACAAAACGTGCCAGAAAAGGCTTGGCCTTACACAACATATGAACAAACATATCCTTTCTTTTGCAGATGGAGCAAACCTGTGAAGAAATCGATGAAATGTTTAGCAATCTGCTGGGTGAGATGGACCTCTTAACACAGGTGAGTCATATTTTTACAAAAAAGCCACACAACTTGAAGACGGCCATTTAAAAGAAAATCCCTCATTTATTTTCCCTTCACATTAGCTGCTCCACAAAACTTTCCAGACTGGATAAATATTGACAATGTGGAGACATTTCAAAGGAATAAAATTGGTCCCCTCTGCCTCCTCTCCAGATTGTGAGAGGAACAGTCGGCGTGACATCATTGCAGCTAACTGTAAGGAACAGCTGTATTTCTGTGCCGCCAAAAAGAGATTTACTCTCAAGTCTATCCAACATATTTCAAGGCCTAATCCAAAAAATGTCAACACATGCTGTTGCTTTTGTGAACAAGTGAAAGATTTAAAAACCAATTTTAATCTTGTTGCAAGAACTTGCATGTTTCGAAAACCCTCTGATTTCAACACATGCTTAATAAAGCAGATGTGAAGAGGAAAGGCCTGTAGAGGACACGGTGTGTGGTTTCCATGACGTAAACTGAACCTGCTACACTCACATAGAGCTGGTAGAAGTAATAGTTATGTGGCCATAACCTAGGCCACAATCCTCTGACCATTGACTTCAGGACTGCGCTGTTACATACCTTGTGAAATTAAGAAAATGCTTAAAATTCTGACATTTTAAGATGTTATCTTTTTCTTTGAAGACGTTGTTTTTCAGCATGTCCAAAAAACAACGTTTTCCCAACATCATCATTAAAAACAAAGTTGCCCACACACCATAGTTTTAAAAAAATGCTCTAGCAAAGCACGGTGACGTACAACACGTACGATGGCACTACGTTCCATTTGGATGTCGCCGCCCTTGGGGTTGCTTCAGCTGATTCCTTGTTAGTAAAAGACGATTCACGCTTTTCTGTCTGTTACAGCGCGATGAATATGCTTACTCCATATGAGCGGTAGTTTTACCAGAACGAGCACTACCGTCTCATAACTTGCTCCTGAGTATGCGCAGGTTTTTTTACATCATTTTAATCCACAAACGATCATTTTTTACAACTCGAAAAACAACATTGTTTAAAACTACGTTGAAAAATGCAGCATGTTTGAATTTTTTTTTGTCGTTTTTCAGAACCGGAAAAATTATGTGTAGCCCACACACGATCATTTTAAATGACGAAAAATGATAGTGTGTACGTGGCATTAGGCCCAATTAGAAGTTTCAAATACGGTGCAGTGCAGTTGTTTTTTTCCGTTTGTCAACCTGTGTTGCGGTAAGGCAGTGTATTCATATTGAACAAGCTGTCAACTTAAAGTGGAACTTTACCCATAAAAGGAGAAAGAAGATTTGCGGTTCAAGGTCCCAGACTATGGAACGCTTTACCAACCAGCATTCGGTTGGAGGAAAACCACCTGACCTTCAGAAGAAAGATCAAAACTCAGCTCTTTTGATGTCAAGAGAGACAGGAACAACAAGCGCCCAGAGGCGATTTAGTTGGCATGTGCCGCGCTATATAAGTTTTTCAATTATTCATTCATTCATTCTTGATAAAAAATGTTCTTTAGCAAGGAACCTACATTTCACAATAATAATTATGCTACCAAAATGAGTGTGTGCTGTAAATTACCTCCAGCATTGCTCCTGATTATTATTGCCGGAGGGGGCATTTTGCTGAAGCCCAAGCATCTAAACATTAGTGATCGGCTTGGGCTTGTTCAGATCAAACCCGCCAGGAAGCTGGCCCTCCACACCTCCAATCATAGGCAGCGTGTGTATGTACAGCTGCCAGTCAGGAAATGCCTCACTGCCTATGATTGGGGGTGTCCAGAGAAGGCTTCCTGGCGGGGTTCGTTCCGTACACGCTTGAGCCCATCACTATTGAACAGCAGTAAATCATAACGAGGAACTAAACCCATCAATTTAACGGTTTCAAAATACAGTTACATTCTTGAATTGCTGTCACGTTTGCTTGTGTCCTCAACTATGACAGTTGAAGATCAAACAGAAGCAGCTTCCTTGGCTGGTGGCCCTCAAGCTGTTGCAAAAACCCAGTCCCATCATGCCTCTGCCTGTGGGAGTCGTGTTTGTAACTTTCAGCCTTGCAATGCCTCATTAGACTTGTAGCTTTGCAACTGCAGGAAGACCACCACTTTGAGACCCCTGCATTAGGGGGATGCTGCTGAGCCTGTGTCACCTTCACCAGTCCAGTGTACCTCTGTTACCTCCCAGTAACAGAATAGGGTCCCGCGGTGCACATATTACGGACCTCATGCGTGCACTAATGAACTCGTTCACTCCCATACCCATGTGACCATGTCATAAATATTTGTGACAGGTGTTCATTTCCGGTTGCTACTGCATAAGGAAAGAGCCAGGACAACTACCCCCTCATTACCGGAGGACCTATCGCATAACGACTGGTTGCTTGTGTCTTGAACTAGTACTTGGTTACTCTTAGCAACTACATTCCTCTTCCTTGCCTCACGAGTTAACCCTTTTGTTGTAGCTGAGCTTCATACCCCTTTGTGCTTTACAGACCCTGGTTCTTGGTATACGCCAGAACCAACATGCACCCCTTTTGAATAACTTCAGAAAAGGCCTAAAACAGTTGATGAGACTTTACTATGAAGTATTTGGCATTACAGTTACAGTTCAACTTTTTCCCATCAGGCTTGGCCAAAGATTGTCAGCACGGGTCATAGAGATGCCTACAAAATGTGAACATTCCCAGATATGAACATGAAGGATGAACATTCCCTAGTGTCTGTAGGCACATTTGGTTTAGATGATAACTGTTGCATGCTAAGAAGAATTCAGATAGGCAACATTTCGTAGTATTGTGGAATATTTGAAGAATGATACTTATAACATCCTTTTGTCTGTAGGCACATTTGGTTTAGATAATCACTTTGAATGCTCAGACAAATTCAAACTAGCAAAATTTCGTAGTCTTGTGGAATATTTGAAGAATGATACTTAAATGATTCCTTTTGATTGCAGAGTCTGGCTGTAGAAAGCCCTCCACCCCCAACAACCACCAAGGCTAGTACAGATGGAAATGTTTTATTTGGTTTTAAAGATTTTGGTAAGTATTAGTTACTGTTCATGGTACATTGTGCTGGTAAACACATAGTGAGCCCAATAAAATGGATCTATCAGTTACATACAGTACATCCTACATAGGATTATGTTACTACTTACAAATTGTTCACATTTTCTTGAGTAATGAAATTGAATATTTTCACATCTAATTACAGTATATGAAAATAAGTTACAACATGTCCTCTGTGGACTATTGTACAGACTCAAAAGGTGATGGTACCTTAGGGTTAGGGTTAGGTATATGTTGTATGGTGACTACTTTTCACCCCAGTATTAGTCACAGAGACACATGTGTCTGTGCAGTACTAGCCAGCCCTGCAGCACAGTTTAGCAGACATAGGCATACTCCACTGTGCAGTCTGCATTCACTTGGTGTCTTGGGGGGCATTATTAAAGGGGTTGTAAAGGAAAAAAAAAATCATAATAAGCATCCTTTACATGCAGACATTCCTCTTTTCACTTCCTCATTGTTCGTTTTTGCTCAGAAGTTGCTCTATTTCTTCTCTGTTCTATTCACTTCCTGCTTGTCTGATTTTACTGACCACTGTGAAGGGAGACTTTACTGCGGTGGTCAGTAACGTGCTCGCCCCCTCCTGGGAACTACATCTGTGTGGCAGGACGCTCTCTACGTGTTAGGCCGTGTACACACGATCAGACCGGTCCGATGAAACTGGCCTTAAGGCCAGTTTTTATCGGACCAAATCGATCGTGTGTACGGCCCATTGGACCGTTGTCCATTGGACCAAAGTTTTAAAACTTGCTTTAAAATCGGTCCGATGGACGCCTGACCATCGGACCAAAACGATGGTTAGTACGCGAAAGCATCGGACCAAAAACCCGCGCATGTTTAGAATCAAGTTGATGCATGCTTGGAAGCATTGAACTTCGTTTTTTCAGCACGTAGTTGTGTTCTACGTCACCGCGTTCTGACCCGATCAGATTTTGGACTGATGGTGTGTACACACATCAGACCATCAGGCCACTTCAGCGGTGACCCAATGAAAACTCTCATCGGACCGGTCTGATCGCGTGTACACGGCCTTAGAGACTTCAAGGAGGTGTGAAATACTGGGCGTGCCACAATTCATACTAGGAAATTTAGTTCTTACATGAACAAGTGATGCACAACCAGGAAGTGAATGAGAGAACAGAAACTAGAACGCCGGAGGTGATATAGATGAAGGAATTTAATAGGTATTTACTCGTTTGTTAACTGAATCATTACACTATTCTGTCTGTCTACCTTGCAGACATTAATTTTAGGCAAAAAAATTTTTTCCTTTACAACTCCTTTAAGAGAGCAACACATAAAACATGAGTGACGACATCTGCGCCCTAAAGGAAAATAATATGTGTGCACGATCCCAACAATGCATGTTAAAAAAAATGAGTGAGGGCTTTTTGACATCTCAGATGAATATCTGCCTAAAAGTAATAATAATAAACGTCTATTGTAACTGCCAGAACTTTTTCAGGAGCCTGTGCACGATACAAATATGGGAGCTGTCACTGCCGACTTCAAAGTTGTCCTTCTGACTAGTGACTACTTTATATTTAACTGTACTAACCTGGCACCTGCATGCTGTAAATAAAGCATGGAAAGTCTGAATTCCTGTCCTGCATATTTGTTCCAAGTTAGTAAATCATTGGGGTCAGTTTATTAAAGATAGAGATTGTTCAATTAGCAAAGTGAATGTCAGCCTATTTAAAACTAAGCTGTGTTGATTTAAACATCTAGTCACGTGCAAGCAAAATCCTGGCTTTTTTTTTTTGGTTTATCCATTGCACATGATGGAGTATTCAAAGTGTACACTACGTTCCCTTATAAACATTTTTTTTATAAATGAACATTCTTTACTTCTTTAGAAATTCAACTTAACTGTTAGTAAAGGCATGGTTAGGATTACTGCCTGAACGTTTATGTTTAAAAGTAATTTAGCTATTGTTCAAATATTATATCCTTAGAACTAAATGCAAACCTCTTTTTTCCATTTCAGATAACATAAGGAAGGGTTATGCCATTTTTTTTGGCATCTGGGTCCAATTAAGGAGATTTCCCTTTACTTTGTGACCCATTGCCAAAAAAAGAAATGAGAGGAAATCCCTGGTTGACACCAGAACTAGTGTCCTCATTGGAAGAGTCCCCTCTACCCCTGTTCTGAGGACAACTCAGGACTTTAGATAATAACGGTAAACACGAATAGAAAGGGGCAATTCTCCCTAGCACAGACAGAAATAAAACCAGGGTGTTCTAATCCCTCTCCATTCTGTCCAAAATCTTTTTAAAAGTTTTGCCTATAGTTATACTTTTAATGGATAGGTTTCTGAATTTAGTTGTTAATTAAGGTTAATGGTTAGGTTAAGGGTTTATGTTGAGGTTAAAGTGTACAAAGAAATGTATCAGTTCCCTTTCACATGGGGTGGACTCCGCTAGCAGGTGGATGACTGATCCGTGTCCACGTAACTTACGCAGAGCGGACACAGACACAGCCCATTCTCCTTTATGGGCAGTCGGATGTAAATGGACTGCCTGTCTGTGTACATCCGACTACTGTATCATCCGACCTGCTAGACAGAAGGGGAACAGGTCCTTGTCTGTCTGGTTTTAGCAGACCAGATCAGATTGAATGTAAGCAAGTGTAAACGGACACATGTCCATTTACACCTGCTGCTCCAAAGAGGTGAACGGAGAATCGATCAGATCCGCCTGAAAAATTGACAATTGGACCGCTAGAGTGAAAGGGGCCTTCGTTTTTTGGGTATCATTAAATTTTAGCTGAGCTAAGTATAAAGAATACAAGACTTATCAAGTGTGGGATAATGTGACCACACATGGTCCATATTGTAGAAGTAGTTTGTAACTCGTATGTATATATATATATATATATATAAAGGAGCCTTTAGCTCTACTTTAAAGGATATTTTTTTCACTTTTCTACCCTTCATGCTATTATTGTGTAAAAACATGAAACTTTGTGTTCATACAAAAATTTTAGTTAACTCTAGACTCCATTTCTGCTTCACCATTTTTACATTTGTCCTGTAAGTTTTGGTTTATGGACTGGTACTTTGGCACCCCTAGGCACTTATGAATTTGATTATAGAGTAGAGTTGGTTACCTAATAGGATGAGGATAAGTCAGAAAATCACTACAACACCACATGTCAAGCAAGGGTCATACCAGCCAGGACTAGGTGGTAACAAGAGGCGTGCCTCAGCACACAGCCCAAGAAATTGAGTGTCTAATGCAGACATTGAACAAGACATCCAGGCAAGGTCAGGGTAGGTGAAGTTCAAGGAAAATCAGACAGGTGAGGTCAGCAACCAAAGTAAACACATGTGATTCTCACCGACAAGCTGAAAATATTCTACCATGGGCACCTGTAGTTTAGGGTCTGATGCCTATAAAAGATCATGTAGCCACCAGAGCATCGTAGCTCCCATCTCTTCTCCATTCCTCAAATTTGCTTGATGGATAATAAATGAGAAACACAGCCCTTGTGAACTTCTCTTCCTGAAAACCTAAATATCTCACCTTCTTTCATCCAGGGTTTGAAACATGAAACACATAACTCTGCCCACAGCAGTAGTGCCAGATTGGCTCACAGAGCAATAATGAGCACTCTTGGTCTGATTTTTGCTTTACTGGGATTCATAGGGATATAGCATACAGAGAAATGTCTGGTAGATATACAAGAAATATTGAAAATACATCGAATTGTTTTTTCCTGAATACGATCTGGACTACATTTTGAACATCAGATTTATCAGAATAGCTGCAGTGCAAATTTTAACCTCTTGATTATAATGCCTTTGGAAATCTACAAAAATAGTCATACAGCCTGAACAATGCTGTCAAGAATTTATTGGATCTTGTGTACTTCTGTGCAGACTCACTAAACACTCTAGAAGACAATGATCTGGATGCGTTAATGGCCGAACTTGTGGCCGACTGCACAGATGCTGAAATGAAAGTGAACAACCAGATCTCCAACAGCGTAGCTTTCTCCTCCAATGTGGATTCGTTTGCCTACAATATTCCTGATTTTACGCATTACCTGCCCACTGGTTCCACAGATGACCTGTCCTTTTTACCACCACCACCCCCTAGTGAATGGGAAATGGATCTACCTCCTCCACCACCTGACCCCGAGGAGCCAACAGAGAAGGTACTGCATACTTCAAAGTCTTTCTATATTAAGAATACTTCTAAAAAATGTCTGGAGTCAATAATTTGCAAAGTGAATAGCTATTTATATAGGTCTGTTTGTTTTGAGCCTTGTAGTAGGAAATGAAGCCTGTCTAAAGCCCCATACACACTATCAGTTTTCTCATCAGGTTTACCAAAACCATGTAGTGCAAGGGCCTGCCTGATTGCATACAAATTGAAACTCTTGAGGTTTGACCTCATATTAGATGGTTTTGGTAAACCTGAAGAGAAAACCGTCAGGAAAACTGATAGTGTGTATGGGGCTTAAGACAACATTGTACTTCTGTGGGTCCTGTACAATAAACTGACATTTACACACAATGCAATTCATGCAGCTGCAAACCCTTAAAAAAAATTGAAAGAATACAAAGGACTCTATAGAGCACATCTTAGATTAATCAGCAGCATGGATTGCCAATTTTTCCCACTGAGATAATGCAACACTGATGACAATACTGATCTGGCAGCACTTCTGCCTTAACAGGTATAGATAGGCAAGCAAACATGGTCGATTTAAGCATGCATCTTAATGCGCAAAATTTAATTATTGGGTAGTCCAATTGCACACACCAAGCTGGCCCTGCTGCATTCACACCTGTGCATATCCGAAACATAAAAAATGTGCGTTTTGCCTGCCTTTCGATGTGCTGCAAATGCCAGTCGCTCTTGAGTTGCTATTAACTAATGGCACCCCAAGCACAGGTAGCCAAGGTGTGTTTTGTCTCATGTTTGTCAATGCAACAAACCACACAATGAAAAAAAACGCACAATGCTCCACGGCCAAAATAGTTCTGGAACAACTTCGGTGTGCATGTCGTTTATGAGGCAACCCATTCAAGGCACAACCTGCATTAACAAAAACAAAATGTGCAAAAAAAAATGCAAACGGGAACATGCATTCCCGCAATGCTCATGAGTAAAGTCTTGAGGTTTGTATAACAGTCAAGGAGTTAGCATTTTCAGAAGGAGGTCAGCAATGGCCACTTTCAAAATTCTTCCATGACAGATTTGCATTATACTTAGGTTAGCAGTTAAAGTAAACCTGTTATTGCAAGACAAAGCGTACATATAAAACTTAACTAACATAAAGTTTAGGCACCATGATGTCATAGTACATACCTTATGTTCTTCAGAACAGTCCTTTCCCATGTCATCTTCCTGTATCAGCATATGTCATTTGTAATTGTCAATAAAGAATGGAACACCAAAACCAGATAATATACTGTATATGACGTTTGGATTTTTTATACAGGACAGAACCCATCTTTTATTTTTAAACAGTAAACCCCATTCCTGACTCCCAGCTAGGGAGCCAATCTAACCAAGAAAGGAGCCAAAATTTACCTTACTGTACATAATTTCTATATATTGTCTGTGTGTGCATTGACAGAACTACCAGAATAATAGAAAAGTGATGGCAGAAAAAGACCAAGTGGTCCAAAAAAATCAGCTTTTTTTTTTTAATACATGTTTTGTTTTAGTTTTTTTGTTTTGTTTTTTTACTTTTTTAATTTTTAACTTTTTTAACTTTGTTTTGTCTGAGTATAGATCAATGTTTGTCCCAAGCATGTTTGAAGCCACTTACTGTTGACTGAATCAAATATGATGTATGTGCGCCACATAGATCTAGGTTATTTGTGTCATAAATGTTAAAAAGGACTTCACTGTAAGAATTATAAGTAATATAAATTATTTGAATTTTGGCATATTTTGTATGTTTTGCATAACTGCCCAATCGTGTCTCTCAAAAAGAGAACTGAAACATTAATTGTAGCAAGCTGCATTCAGGAAGTTTTCAATTTGGGAACTGTGAAAGTTTCCCTGCTTCAAAAAACACGATAGCAAAAGGCTGAGTACACAACTTTTACTTGTCATTTTTAATAATAGTTTTTTTTTTTAAATAACAGAAAATTATTTTTACAGGGTTTTCTGCAGTTAAAAGAGAAGTCTAGCCAAAGCTATTTTGACTGTACTTCTCCTATGTATCACAGGAGTGCAGTTCATTCTGCAGTCCTGTAATGACTGTGGTGATGTCACAGAACCAGGCCAGGCTCTAAAAGGATTCTGATCATATGAACCACCCAGAAGCCTGGACTGGCACCTAGCTCTGCCTCTCAGTGATTTGCTGAAAGCCTAAGCCAGCCCCGCCCACCTCCTTCACAGCTTGGCGCTCCAGTGAGTGCAGGAGGGACAGAGCAGAGAGCTGAAGACTGAAAGTCCCTGGCTATCTGCTCACAGAATGCTGAGAACTGAGCTATCAGTGGTGTTTGATCACTCAGTTACATAGTAGGTGAGGTTGAAAAAAGATGCAAGTCCACCCAGTTTAACCTGTGTGTGTGCTTTTATGTTAATAGTACATTGTATACCCCTGTATGTTGTGGTCGTTAAGGTACCCATCTAATAGGTTTTTGAAATTATTGATGCTCCCTGCTAAAACCACTGCTTGGTAATGCAGAGGACAGATGCAGCATTGGATCGATAACAACAAAACCTGGGGAATGCCCAGGGAAAAACCAAGCTTCCTTACCGACCAGCCTGCAGAACAACTAAATAACCTGTCTAACAGTATGCATTAAAAACAGGGGTTTTGTCCGCACGCATTTGCAAACGCATGCGTGAGCTACAGAGCCGCGGCAAGGCACCCTGTAATCTGTGGTCCTAACACTAAACAATGACCGTCCCCACAGTGGAGGCACATGCATTCTAATGGATAGATAGGGGCAGGTGGACTGAAGCAGAGCCACCCCTCCTTAAAGGTACATGAGCACACCAAACACCCAGCATGTAGCACAATGGCTGGTGCACTGCTGGACCAATATAAGCACCACAGGTGAAACACAAACGTGTCCACTGCCGCCATCGATGCTGCATCCACCTAGGTGAGTATAAATGTTTTTTTTTTTTTTTTCTAAATCCCATACTTCTCTTCTAAAGGATAATTAAACTCAAGAACAAAAATGCAATATATTGCAGCTTATAGTGATTGAATGAGGCTGCAATAGTTTTCTTTTAAAGCTGCAAACATTTTCAGCAAATACAGAAAATACTTGTTGATCTTGCCAAAAATCACATGTCCTTGTCACTTCCTGTGAGCTACACCAAATAATATCTTCCTCTCTAGCTATCTTCTGTAAATTGCCCTGTCCCCCATTTAATGTAGAGAAAAAGATATGGACATGTTTTTAGTCCATATTAAGGGAGCAGCTTTGGATGACATCCATTGTTTCCTCCATATATGCAGTGGAGGATTATTGTAGCCACCCAGCGACAGGAAGTTTATTTGCAGGATTACCAGGTGAAAATAAAGCAAAAGGAGCTTGAAAAAGGGAAAATTAATGCAGCCACCACACCAAGTACTAGTAACCTGCCATGAGGTGTGGTGCAGTACAGAAAAATGCAGCCCTGACTGTCAGTCACTGGCTCTATGCTTTGTCCCTGTGCAAGGAGCAAGAGCAGCTTAGCGTCTAGCTGAGAGGCTGAGCCAACTCCCGGTCCAGACATCTGTGTGGATCCCACATTAAAGTGGATGTAAACCCTCACATATACCCAGTGAAGTGAACCGCCTCAGATGATACACAGGAATGAAACAAATCTCCCTACATACGTTTTACATGTATATCTGCTGTCTTCAGCTTGTATATTCTTAAGAATTCTTACATCGGGTTACAATGTTCACTTCCTCATTAAGCAGTAGCAGTGTGGTCTTGGCTTAAACTGAGGGACAGCTGACTGGAGGAAAGGCACACGTCCCCCCCTCCACATTGGCAGAAGAAGGAAGATACTTTCAGGGCTGTGCTGTGACAAGACAAGTCTTCTCTGCTAATATATTTATAGCAATCTTCCCGGACACAAATTTTCAGCTGCTTTTATCTCATTTTTATCTCATTTTTATAACTTGTCAGAAGTTATCATGCTGATAACAGAGGAACGGGCAGCATAAAGACATGGGATTAGGTCTTTGGAGAGAGATAAGAAAACACTGCAGATATATGTGCCCAGCTCAAATTTCATGAATCAGCTTTACATCCACATTAAAGTCGGGACTTCTCCAGAGCCTGGACTGGCTCAGTGATGTCAGTGGATAGCGGACTTTAGCCCACTTCTTGTGGCCCTACTTCTCCTTTAATGACCATACTTTGACAAGTACAAGAAGAAAAGCCCCTGCAGTAAAGGTAATGGTATGCAAACACTCACATTCCTACACTAACTGTTTGCCATTGTTAATAAAAATAGATAACCACTTTAAGTCTCTTTACTTTGGTTTTATAGTTAAAGACTTGATTTACTTGGAAATAAAAAAAGTCTCTATCCAATCTCTTTCGTAGGATGCTTTAGAGTCAAGAGACAAAGTAGACAAAATCATGCTTGCTTTGGATAAAATGAAGGAAGCCAAAGTTAAAAAGGTGAGAAATGAAAACAGATGACATTTTCTTGTATTGATTCTGGGTAGCTACTTTAGGCAAACAAAACTCCAAACAAAATAATTCAGAACCGAATAGAGAATTCAGTCCCACACATAGAATTCAAAGGTAAGAGGAAGCCGCTCACCATTTATAAGTCCTAATATCTATTTATTAAACTCTCTATCATAAAGGCTGTACCACCCGGTATGTGCAACTCTAACGAGTTTCACTCCAATTGGTGCTTACTCCTGCTACTTCAGTGTATTTCCATGTGACATTTGCACCATGAAAGGGACAAACACTTTCATAGTCATAATTTCTGCAGCCTGATAAAGCTAATTGGTTGTTATACACACCATCGTTTTTGAAAAATGATGAACAAAGCGCAGTGACGTACAACACGTACTACGGCACTCTAAGGCCTCGTACACACGAGGCAATCTATTTGTTCAAATTGGTCGGACCGACCGATTTGAACAAATCAGTCTGATAGGATTTTAGTTTGCTCGCGTGTACACACGAGCAAACCAAAATCCCCGCCAGCAGACGGCGCGCTGACGTGGCGGTGACGTGGCGGTGACGTTGACGCCGCCACCGCACCAGGAAGTAAAACACTTCCGCGCATGCGCCGAATCCATTCAGCGGCGGTGCGAGGCGACATGTCTGCTGGTAAGTGTACTAACCAGCAGACATGTCGGGCGGACGGATTCCCACCCGATAGATTTCAAAGCATGCTTTGAAATCTGTCGGGTGGCCAAATCCGTCGGCTCGGCCGTACACACGATCGAATCTGTCTGCTGGGACGGTCTAGCAGACCGTTTCCAGCAGACAGATTTGATCGTGTGTACGCGGCCTTAGGCCGCGTACACACGATCAAATCTATCTGCTGAAAACGGTCTGACAGACCGTCTCAGCAGACAGATTTGATCGTGTGTACGGGCGAGCAGACGGATTTGTCCAGCCGACAGATTTTAAAACCTGCTTTAAAATCTGTCTGCTGGGAACCCGTTGGACCGATATGTCTGCTGGTTAGTATGCTAACCAGCAGACATATCTGCCCGCACATGCGTCGAATGGATTTGACGCATGCACAGAAGTGTTTTACTTACCGGATTTTGGTTTGATCGTGTGTACAGCGATCAAACCAAAACAGCCAGCAGACATATCTGTTCAAATCGGTCTGTCAGACCGATTTGAACAGATATATTTGGTTGTGTGTACGTGGCCTAAAGGGGAAGTTCTATTCGCTTTTGGGCTGCTTTCAGCTGGTTCCTTGTTAGTAAAAGACGCTTTTCTGTCTGTTATAGCGTGATGAATGTGGTTACTCCATTACGAATGGTAGTTTTACCAGAACGAGCACTCCCGTCTCAAAACTTGCTTCTGAGCATGCGCGGGTTTAAAACGTCGTTTTAGCCCACACACGATAATTATTTACAACACGAAAAACAACATTTTTTAAAACGACGTGAAAAAATGCAGCATGTTCAAATTTTTTTTTTGGTCGTTTTTCAGAAAATGAAACACGATGTGAAGCCCACACACGATCATTTTAAATTACGTTTTTAAAAACGTTGGTTTTTTTAATGCCGAAAAATGATCCTGTGTACGCGGCATAAGAGTTGTCATGCTGTGGTGAAGATGGCTGGTGTGTTGAAGAACCCTCATATAGTTATATACTGTATATACACACAAGAGAGCTGCCTCTTTACACATGATGATATGGTGATGCAGAAATATGAAACAAAATTAACAGCAAAGTGAAATGGACTTTAAACGTAATGTATCATTTCTTTGGCCATCAGCTAATTGTTAAGATACATATGACTGATAACAGCACAAAGACCTTGATGGTGGATGAGCGTCAAACAGTCCGTGACATCCTGGACAACGTATTTGAGAAAACTCACTGTGATTGCACCATCGAGTGGTGTCTATATGAAGAGAACCCAGATCTGCAGATTGGTAAGCATGGTAGTATTTAGAGACATTATGAGGTTGGTTTACTAAAGGAAAATAGACCATTCACTTGGTATTGCACTCTGCAAAGTAATTTTCCCCAGAGCTTAGTGAAGGAGGTGAAGCTCTGCAGACTTATATCATCCAATCATGTGCTGTTTTGTTGTTTCTTTTCCTTGTACATGACTGGGTATAGTTTAGTGTAGGATGGTAGGCACATATAATTGGTGCTTCCTTCTGAAGTCAAGGGAGCAGTGATTGTTTGTTCTGGTCTGTTCAGGGTTTCACAGGTTGGAAGTTTTCTGTTGCTTCTTCCAGAGCGTAGGGAGAGAGATTTAAATGACCAGCATATTTATCATAAACTAGCCAATCCTTGGAGAGGAGTGTCCAGAAGGTGGCTGGGTAGTCTGAAGGCCCTGGATGGATAGTTCTCTCTTCCCAGGAGGGTTACAAGCCTTATGCCCCGTACACACGAGCGTGTTTCCATCGAAAAAAAACGGATGGTTTTTCAGACAGAATTCCGCTCAAGCCTGCCTTGCATACACACGGTCACACAAAAGTTTGGTGAACTTTTGACTGCCAAGAAAATGGTGACGTAAAAGACTACGACGAGGCGAGAAAATGAAGTTCTATGTTTCCGAGCATGCGTCAATTTGTTTCTGCGCATGCGTCTGAATTCCTGAGAAATTTGTACACAAGATAGGAAATTCCGATTAGATCTTTTTTTTGATCCAGCAGCGTCAATGCTTTCTGAGCAATTAACTTGGAATAAGTATGCAACAAATTTGAGCCAGAGACAGCCAGGAAACTACAATTTTCAGAAGAAGGTCAGCAATGGCCTTCTACATACTCAGTACTGGTTTTAATGCCTTTATATTTGCCAAATCCATATTCTGAAAACCAGTGGTGTCTCCAGCGTTCATATTTAGGGGGGCACATGGGGGGACAGGGACAAACATACATGATCATCAATGCCCGCCTATCATTGCTCATCAATGCCACCTACCAGTGCAGCTTATCAGTGCTGCCTATCAGTGCCCATCAATGCTGCCTATCAGTGCTCAATGCCCATAAGTGCCACCTATCAGTTCTTATCAATGCTGCCTATCAGTGCCACCTATCAGTGCTCATCAATGCCACCTATCAGTTCCCATCTGTGCCACCTATCAGTGCCCATCTGTGCCACCTATCAGTGCCCATCAGTGCTTATCTGTGCTGCCTATCAGTGCAGCATATCAGTGCCCATCTATGCTGCCTATCAGTGCCACCTATCAGTGCGCATCAATTCCACCTATCAGTACCCATTAGTGCCTCCTATCAGTGCTCATCAATGTCACCTATCAGTGCCAACTATCAGTGCTCATAAATGCCGCCTATCGTCACCATCATACACTGCTTATCAATGCCGCCTACCAGTGCTGCCAATCAGTGCCGCCTATCAGTGCACATCAATGCCACCTATCAGTGCCTCCTTATGAGTGCAGAATATCAGTGACCATCAATGCTGCCTATCAGTGCTCAATGCCCATCAGTGCTGATCAATGCAGCCTATAAGTGCCCATCAGTGCTGCATAGTGCAGATTAGTGCTGCCTGTCAGTGCCTCTTATCAGTGCTCATCAATCCCACCTATCAGTGCCCATAAGTGCCTCCTTCCAGTGCTCATGAATGCCATCTGCCTTCCAGCAGGGCTCTGAGCTGAGAACGTCTCTCTCATGGAAAAGCTAAGAGCCAGAGAGCCGACACTGATAGTTTTCTCTCCCCGTCCCTCCTCCCTCGCACAAGATGGGAGAGGAGACAGTCAAACTGCTCATTCTCCCCCTGACCCTCTCCTGTGTCTGTAACGTAGGAAGTCAGGTGTGAAGCTAACAATCTCACATTAACCGCAATGCACACACAGGAGAGGGTCAGGGGGAAAAGGAGCAGATCAGCTGTCTCCTCTCTCATCCAGTGCAAGGGAAAAAGGAGGGGGAGGGAAAACTAGCAATTCTGGCTCTGACATCACTGGTTGCTAAACGCCAGGCAGCTCTAGCAACCAGTGGCCAGGAGTAGAGTCAGGTGGAGGCGGAGCCGAAGCCAGCGCTACATTGGCTCAGTCTATCCCTGCCCCCTGCATTCACTACTCCCAGTCCAAGTGTCAATTACAGTATAATATTGGGGGGCTATGGTCCCCTCTGCCCCTAGTGACGCCACTGTTTAAAACAAACACTGCATTGGTAGCTAAAGCAAAGCAATACAAGTGCTGCCCTTGGTAACTTCCTTCTGAAATGGGCCAGAGCAGTTCAAGAATTGCAACTTACCTGCGTATTCTGGGTCACCATGTAGAGGATCTGTATGAGAGCCAGGTCAGGCAGTTGGGTAGCATTTGTCAAAGTTGGGCAGTGATATATCACCTGAAGATATGTAATCTTATATTGGTTAAAATTTGGAACTGATACAAACTATTCTCCATTTGTTCAGAGAGATTCTTTGAAGACCATGAAAACATAGTGGAAATCTTATCAGACTGGACGAGAGACAGTGAGAACAAAATCCGCTTTCTAAAGAAAAATGAAAAATATGCTGTTTTTAAGAACCCTCAGGTGAGTTTGCCTATATTGGTGAGCACAAAAATGCATACACAATAAAGGACATTTTAGGGATTGTATAAAAACCCATCTTTAGTCCCCTTAACTAGCTTGGGGGCAGAAACTAAGGAGGTAAGGGAGTCTAGGGGACACACTAATGTCCCAGAGACATGAATAGTACTTACCTGTTCAGCAAGAGCAGCATCCCATTAAAATCTATTGGATTTTAGTACGTAGGAAAGGGCAACCTGTCAATACATTGTTACAGGACAGTATGTAGGTCAACGTAGTAGAGAGCTGCTATCAAGGGAGGTACCGTGAGTAAGAAACTGGGGGGAAGTGAGACTAGCTGGTTTAAAGAATTAGTAAACTTTTTATCCTAGAAAAAAAAACCAATACTTCTGTTTTGTCTTGTTGTGGGTAAGCTGAATCGTATGAGGGCTTTTTATGTCTGAGGGAATCCTGTGGTGGTGAATCCCCACTGAAAGTCCCATGATTGCTCAACTACTGTGGCAAGTAAGAAGCTATATATCTCACAATTAACTAATTGAGAACCCAATATACTGTATAAGGAATCACACCGCTCAAAAGGCTCCTGCATCCCCTCTTGGGATGAGCTTCGTGGGATGAGCTTCGTGTTCGAGTCAAACGTATTTTCGACTAGAACATAGTATGTTCGATCGTTCGTCGAAATACGAACAAAATTTGACGTTGTTCGCACCAAATTCAATTGACACGCCACGACCCATAATTCACTGCGGCATTGCATGCTGATGATTGGCCAAGCATGCACTGACCAATCACAGCGCCATCAGTACAGAGAGCCGTAATTGGCCAAAGCCAGGGTGTACTGGCGCTGGTTAGAGATCAGTCAGAGAGAGAGTGTCATTTTTTTCTAGGTAGATAGAGCAGGCAGGCAGGCAGGTTAGTCAGTTAATGTTACAGTGTGTAGAGGATATATATACATCCCAGGTGTTGTACATATATTTATACACTGTATAGCTTAGCTAGATCAGTTCTTCCAAATTTACTGGCAGGTAGTTGATTGTGCTAGCTGCAGTACTCTCACGTGGTGTATTGCCTGTGTCCTCTGCAGTGTGCACCATAAAGCTACACAGGCATACTATAGACACCCAGCAGGTACAATATTTAAAGGAATTTTTTATTTTTTTTATTTTATTTTAATTTAAGCATCACGATGCTTAAATAAAAATAAAAAATCCTTTAAATATCGTACCTGCTGGGTGTATATAGTATGCCTGTGAAAACGTCTTTGAGAACCCGGGTCTTGCCCCAAGGAACATGTATCAATGTAATATTTTTTTTTTTTAAATTGTCGTTTTTTCTGGAACAGTTTTTTTTTTTTCCAAAAGCTTTTATTGAGCAAAAACACTCGAAATGAACAGGACATACATACAGTACATTATTACAGCTAACTGCGGGCGGTATCATACAAAGTATTACACTGCATAGTCACTTGTCTGTGCTGGAAAAGAGAAGAGATAGAGGCAACAAAGAGGCAGATGTAACAGCATCGTGCAAGACAGATTGACGTGTAGTGTTTACATGTTATTGCAACGTGGCTTTCCCCCAAATCCCCCAAATCCCGGTACCCCCCCCCCCCCATCCCAATGGTCAACCTCATAGTTAACAGGCGAGGCTGTGGGCAATCTCCCCCCTATGAGCAGGAAGCTGGTGATTTGAGCCATTTATCCCAGATCTTGTTATATTTAGATGGGCAACCCCTGTGTAAATAGACCAGTTTTTTGTAGGGCAGTACGTTATTTACTTCCGCCAGCCAGTGAGAGAACTCCGGAGGATCCGGCCTCATCCAGACCCTAGCAATAACCTTCCGAGCTACAAAGAGTGTCTCATGCAGGAAAGTTTGGAGGAATTTATTCATTTCCGCGCCAGGGAATATGCCAAGCAGGCATGGTTTTGGCTGTAGGATTATGGGGGATCCCACCTGGTCATGCAGGAACCTTACCACCTGTTCCCAGAATGCTTGGATCTTGACACACTGCCATATTAAGTGGAAAAAGGTACCCAGGGCCTGGCCACACATTGGGCAATTTGCAGGGTGGTCCCACTTGTATCTAGATACTCTGAGGGGTGTGAGGTATGCTCTATTAAGGATAAAGATTTGTGTGAGGCGATCCGACAGTTTAGGGGACACAAGTTTGCAGGCATCCAGGGCATCGCTCCACTCATCGTCCTCTAGGGGGCCCATCTCCCGTTCCCATCTCGGTTTCAGAGCATAGGCGGACATGGTCGCCCCCAGGAAGGGTCAGCATAGTATGGAATTGGGATATCAACTTTTTGGGATCTGGGTATTTAATGGCTGCCAGTAAGGGGTTATCTGCCAGGGATAGGTCTTCCTGAGGGAACTGGGCATGAAATGCGTGGCGTAACTGAGCGTACCGGAAAAGTATATGGTCAGGTAAGCCATATTCATCTTGCAGCACATTAAATGGCTTTAGTTTACCGCCCCTGGTGACATGGGACAAGGTATATATCCCCCTAGAACTCCACGCCTCAGTAAGTATCCCCGATAAGATCCAATTCGGGCAAAGCAGTGTTGTGCCATAGGGATGTATAGCTGTGTGGGGACGCAATATGGAGCCTGGCCGAGGCCACGCTCCACACCTTTTTAAAGTGGTACAATAATGTGTAACGGTCCCCCAAAGATCTCCCTCCGCCCGCTATTACCACTAAGGGGTCTTCTGTCGGCTGAGTCCAGTTAGGGCACAGGAGACGGAGAAACCTGACCCTGTCTACCTTGTCTATATGGAATATTTGCGAAAACTGTGGAACAGTGTTTTTAATGATGCTGCATCATTAAAATCACTGCTTCAGAAAAAACTACCGTTTTTTAAAACTTTTTTCCATTGATACATGTTCCCTGGGGCAAGACCCGGGTTCTCAAAGACGTTTTCCAACAATAACTTGCATATGGGGCTTTAAAATGAGCACTTTTGAATTCGAACGTTCGAGTCCCATTGACGTTAATGGGGTTCTAAATGTTCGCGCGAACGTTCGGTCCGTTCGAATGTTCTGGTGCGAACTGAACGCGGGGGTGTTTGGCTCATCCCTATTCCCCACACTGAGTGCTGGCCTCTGTAGGAGCACTTAATAAGCTCAGAATAGCACTCAAAATCGATCAATCACGTCCCATAGTAACCTTGCAGGCTTCAGCTTCAGTCCCCACATCTTAGCCACGCCATTTTTGATGCGTTTCACTCTGAATAGGCTTAGTTGTAAAGGTAAAGCCTGCAGATATATTAAAGGGCTTGATTGACCAATTTGGAATGGGGTCCTGGGTTTAATATTGTAATTGAGAAGCTAGATTTATTGGGTGGGGCCAGAGAGAGATCTTGCCACTGGAGCCTTTAAGACATATAACAAGAATTATTTAAATTCAGTACTTCAGTTAGTTTGACTTTTAGTGCACAGCTGCATTCCTAACTAGATAATGTTCCTCTATATTCCAAATGTCCAAAACCAACACACAGTCAGACGTATGATCCAAACCAGAATTTAAAGCTATATAAAAAATCAATAACTCATCAGAAATACACTTGTTACTTCTTCCTCCACCTGAAATTAATCTGTCTGGTTTTGCCTCACATGATCCCTATATGAAAGCATGAGATATTCTAACTATTAATTACTGGTCTGTGTGGTCTATCATCAAGGTACCAATACAAGTAGTTTCTGCTACTATACAGCTTTGCAATTACTGAGGTGAAGAAGAATATATGTGCCACTAATATGACGTGTGTTGAATTTTTTTTTCTTGGGCATTAGATCATACAGGTGGTTGATCTTTTAAGGTGTTTACTTCAAGTAATTGTGTTTGACTGGACACAAACCAAGTTAGTTGAGTCTATTATCTAATTTTGGTGTGATGCTTTCTTGATGGTTATTGCACCAGATTGGGTATTAAATAAATATAATTTTCAGGTGTGTTCATGGGTGGAAAGCAGGTTTTTTAACCCTGTTTAAGTTCTGTCTGACTGATTTAATGACCCCCTACTACAACCAGTCACGGTATGGCTTTCCTGATGCCCCTACAATGGGCAGTAGAGCTGATCTTTTCATCTTTGTACATGTTGACTTCAATCAGTATCTACAGGACTCACAACTCTGTGCCACTTGAGTTGCCATTATGTCCAGGGAGCATAGCAAATCAGTTGTTCCTGTTGTAGTTGGGTGTGTGAGAGGAAGACAACACTTGGGGACATTCAAGTTCAATAATGCTCAGGGCCCTCTAGCCTTGGGTTGATTTAGAAAAATATCAGGCAACAAGTAACAAAAATATAAAAAAAAAGGCAAAAAAGTTGGGCCTTAAAGCGGAGTTCCAACCACAATTAGCATTTTTTAAATATACAGTATGTCCTTTCATCATTAGTTTTTATAATATAAATCCGGTCACTTACTATTTTACAATATGCTGCTGCTCCGCATAGTTATTCAAAAAAGATAGTTTATAAAACTATGTCCACACCATTGTAATTTTTCTTGTGGGCATTGTGAAGCCCACAAGCACTTACTTCCTGGAAGTCTTGGATGGGGAGTTATAATGGGGAAGCGCACTGCATCCTGGGAAATCATGACACACATTTTCCAGGAGCATTAGCGTACTGAGGAGCCAAGGGAGATGACGTCAGAATCCTAGGTGATTCCGAAGGCAGATTTTGTGGGACCACATAGCAACAGGCATTTCCAGGTGACCAAAACATTTTATTGTTTATTTATTTTTTAATTTTTTAGGTCTAATGAGCACAATAATGAAAAAAAAAATTGGGATGGAAACTCCACTTTAACTTTCAGTGTTAACTGAACTTTACCTTAATTGCCAGATTGACAACAGAAGTCAATGTTCACTGCACATTGCCAATACTGGAGAGCCTGTTCATGTGAAAGCAAAGATGATGAACTTCAGATTTAGATGTGGGAGTAATGAAATGCTAATTGTAACTTAATTTCTTACACTGTAGCATATGTTGCATACATTTACATAAAGATGTGACCTTTAATACACAGATGTATCGGGCTCTGTAACTCGGCTAAAGGAGAAATAATGTGCAGTATGTCTCCTTGTGATGAGCAAATGGGAAAAGTTACAATAATGGAAAAGTGACCACCAACTGTGCAGAATCAATGACACACTGGGAATACTCTGAACATCGCTAGTTCTGCAATGTTTCCAATCAGGTGCTCAACACAGCTGAACGAAAAAAGTGCTTATCTTAGAAAAACAGGCGCAGTGAGAGACAATACAAAATAAGCACTCTGTTTTCTGTTTGGACAAGACAGACTTACTAATTACTGTATATTAGGTGAATTCACCTCTAGTTGTGAAGAGATGAGCAGGGAAAGAAAAAAAAACTTTTGGCTATGTGTTAAAATAGTAATTGACAGCATTTTTCAATACTGATATCGCGTACACACGACCATTTTTTTTGTTTCAAAAGTTTTTATTAAATGGGTCGCTAATATACACAAAATACAATGTAGTAACACTAAGCACACCGGTGCCCAGGTACAAAAATGCGGGCGCAGCCGCAATACAGTAACAACAGTAAACTAAAATAACAGTACAAGATTAATATTCGGGCATAACAGTGTAGGCTTTCAAGAGGGCACAGCATAACAGAATCCATCATCAACAAGCATTAATACGTTACAACAGAACCTTTTAGGGTATGATGAGGGAAGAAGTAGCCGGGGCCTGAGAAGGGAAACATTGTACATATCGAAAAGGGTCGTCAAGTAATCTGCAAAGGTAGAAACGGGAAATAAGGAGATTTGTCTGGCGGTGAAAATGGGGTAGAGCAACCCTAGGGGGGCGATAAGTGTGTGGGGCAGTGAGGGGGATTGGTGACGGGCAATTCGGTATATAGAATGTGGTAATCAAGGTGGGGTTGAGATAAGTTGCATTACATGGTCAGCGGGTTGATTATTGGTAGGGAGGGGTAGGTCTGGGAAGGGATCTGGAAGAGATGGGAGTATAGGATAAGGCGGGGGAACAACAAGGAGGATCGGACAGTGTCCCACCACAGCTCTCGGATAGTGCCTAAGAAGTGATTGTTTTATATTCATCCGTTGTACACACGACCATTTTTAATGGTCTAGAAAAAACGAAAAAAAATTCAACCCGATTAATGTTAAACTGGCCTTGCCTACACACAAAAAAACGCTCTAGCAAAGCACGGTGATGTACAACACGTACGACGGCACTATAAAGGGGAAGTACTATTCGGATGACGCCACCCTTGGAGCTGCTTTTGCTGATTTCGTGTTTGTAAAAGACGATTCGCCATTTTCAGTCTGTTACAGTGTGATGAATGTGCTATCTCCATTAGGAAATGCTAGTTTTACCAGAACGAGTGCTCCCGTCTCATACCTTGCTTCTGAGCATACATGTTTTTTTCACGTCGTTAAAGCCCACACACAACCATTTTTTACAACCTTAAAAACGACCACGTCAAAAACGACGTGAAAATTTAGAGCATGTTCAAATTTTTTAATGCCCATTTTTTATGTTGTGAAAAATGCTCTGGAGCCCACACGATCACTTTTAATGATATAAAAAAAAATAAAAAAATGTATATCTCGAAAAACGGTCGTGTGTACGCGGCATGATAAATCATTTACCACTGCCTCTGTCATATAGTGATCTGTCCCTGGGTAACCTGGCCTTCTTCTTCTTTGCATCTCTGGTGGAAATGTTCTATTTATTCCGTATGTGCACAGCATTTAAGTTATGGTATTTTAAAGGGTCAGTGAACCAAAAAGTAATATTTTAGTTGCAGATTACAGTATGGCCTAAATTTAAAGTGGATGTAAACCCGATTTCATGAAATTTGAGCTGGGCACATATACCTGCAGTATTTTGTTATCTCTCTTCAATGAGCCAAGTCCTTAGGTCTCTCCTGAGCCGTTCCTCTGTTATCAGCCTGATAACTCCTGACAAATTCTGACACTTTAGATAGAAGCAGCCTGACATCTGTCAGGGGAGGTTGCTAAAATAGATTAGCAGTGAGCTGGCCCTGTTACAAAACACCTCTGATGAGAGGGGGTGTGTGTCTTTCCTCCAATCAGCAATGTTAGCTATCTTGGCTGTATGCCCAGACATCACAAGCTGTGTTAAACAGGAAGAGAAAATCTCCTAACACAATCTGAACTTTCTAAACAGTATATAAATGTGAAGACAGCAGATATACATGTAAAACCTATGTAGGGAGATTTGGTTCATCCCTGTGTATCATCTGAAGCTGTTCATTTCACTGGGTGTATGGAGGGTTTACATCCACTTTAAGCCCAGCTCCAGGTACAATAAACTCACCAGGGTCAAAGTTGTTTAACACTATTTTCTTTGCCTGAAAAGCCACCTCCTATAATGTACACTTTCTTCTCTAAACTAGTACAACTCCTGCTGTACTTTCGGGTGCTTCAGGTCTTTTAGGCTGGGTACACCATGTCTTTGGACATGGCTCACAACAGGCGTCCCTGTTCTCAGTTTTTTTAATGAATTCAGACCGAAAACTGAGCCAAAGACATACAGGACCCTTGTGCAATCCACTTGCAGCTGACACAGAGATGTGTGAACTAACTCCCTGTGATAATCTGTATTGCATCACTTGCCAGTCACTCTGTTGCGGAAAATCCTGAGTTCGTTGTTAGGGGTGGGTTAAACCTAACTTTGACAAAACACAGAGGCAATGCTTTGTTTTTTTGCCAGTCCTCTGTCATTGGGAGAGGAAGTCTTCTGTTAGTTCTCCCTCTATTGGGAGCTTTGGTGGGGAGAGTTTTCCCTTCTGCATAGATTGTGCCTGAATTGAGGCCCTGGGGCTGGAGCTCAGGGCATTCTCTATAGACAAAGTGTGTGCTTGGTGTCCATATGCTGGCCCTACTATTTGAATTGTGTCTGATTCCTGATGAACCAGCTGAAATATACTCCATGGGTGACATTGTCAAAAGGACAAACAATTTTAGGCCAAAAAAGTGGCTGCATCCAATCTGATTTCTGGATTCTGGATGCTTCTTGTGACCCATCCAATGACTTCTAGCTAAGTACCTGTAGGAGCCCCTTGTGAGTTTCTGGGTGATCCACTGCTTTTGTCCTCCTGTCATATCAACTCAAAGTAATGTTTTGAACACTAACCTCAAGTGTGGAACTACTTACTAAATGTTATCTATTGTAGTACCAGACTGTCCTAAGGGGTTATGAGGAAACATCAAGGCATTAAATGTAAGAACTCCCACTTAGTTCAAAATGACCTGCTACCAGTGACGACTGGTGCTCCATTTTTTTGGGGGGCTGCAAACAAACCACCCGATAACCCCCCACCCCCCTCCTCGTGGGTGGTACTCATATGGTCGGGCTCTGGCTTGGGTGTTGGTGGAGATGCAGGGCAGAGAGATCGCTCCAATGAGGATAGCCATCTCCTGGATCTCCCCGTACGTCCTCCCTGGTTCCAGCCAATACGGTCACTTCTCTTCTCGGCCAATTAGGTCTTTAGTCCCGCTTCCTGATTGGCCGGTAGGGGAAGCAGGAAGACAATAGCAAATATTAATTGCTATTGTCACACAACTGGGTGGGCTCAGGGCATAGAGGTCAATTTTTTTTAATCCAATTAGAGCCTCAGGCTCTAATCACGTGCCCTGCATGCAGATTAGGGGCCAAGAGCATGGATTAGGGGGCGGCGCCCCTACGCCCCTAATGGAGCAGCCACCACTGCCTGCTACCTAGGTGCTGCTACAGCTGTGAAATATATTGGCTATGATGAGGTAGGGGTCATATCACATGTCTCCTGCTCCCCAAAACACCATTACATATACATTTCAAAAAATGTGCTATCTGTCTGAAAAGCTAAGCAATGCAACTATTCCAGGAAAGTTATGCTGCAGTTTGATGTCTCATTAACAGAAAAAATAACTTAAAATATATAAGTATGCTGAGTCTAAAGCAACAATAAACAGAGCCAGGAAAACGAAATAAGCAATTGTCTGCTTATGATTATTGCCATGTGTGATGTTCAGGCATGTATAGTAAGGCATTTTAACAATATTCAGCAATAAAATCAGACACATACAAGGCAAATAAACAGAATCAAAGACAGATTAGTTGATGTTGGCTTAGAGATCTTTTGGCATATTGTAAACAGGAGCAAATTGTTAAGACAATATAATTTTGGCATAACAGTATCTTTTTTTTTTTTCATTTTGGACAGAGTAAGGGAAGATTAAAACCCCTGCCAACTTTTCTAATGCCATCTGTGTCCCATTGGGGAGATTAACTTTTACTTCCTATCCCATAGCCAAAACAGGAAGTGAGAGGAAATCCATGCATATTAAGAGAATCCTTCGGGGACCTCCAACTAGTTATCCCATTGGAAGATCAAGGGAATCAAACGTTTTTATTTAAAATCGCTCAATCTATGGCAGGCTTTAAAATAAAATAAAAAGTTTTGCCTTTATTTATACTAGGTTTCTGGTTTTGGTTGATTATCAACCAAGGTTGCATATGATCATATTATAGAAATAGTTTGTACCTCATATGTACAGTATATATAGATCTGGGTCCCAAACATAACTTATTTTAATATAAAAGACAATAAATCACAATATTCAATGTGTCTCAATTAACAATTCCTTAAAGTATCATTGATAGATACAAAGGGGCAGATTCAGAAAGACTGGCGTAAATTTCGGCACTACGCCGCCGTAACTTAGAGCGGCAGGTCCCGTATTCAGAAAGAACTTGCGCCCTAAGTTACGGCGGCGTAGTGTAAATGGGCCAATGTAAGCCCGCGTAATTCAAAGTAGGCTGGTAGTGGGCGTGTTGTATGGAAATTAATCGTGACCCCACGTAAATGACGCGCCTAACGAACAGCGCATGCGCTGTCCGTGGACGTAGCCCAGTGCGCATGCTCCAAAGTACTCAATGCTTTCGATGTGAACGTAGCTTACGCAAAGCCCTATTCGTAAACGACAGAAAAATCTACGCTGTTCCGACGTCCATACTTAACATTGCCTGCGCCTCATATAGCAGGGGTAACTTTACGCCAGTCATACGCCTTACGTAAACGATGTATATCAACAGGCTGGGCACAACTACGCCTGTGAATCGGCGTATCTAGCTCATTTGCATATTTTTAATGGGAACGCCGAATGCGTCCAGCGTAACTATGCACCCACCATACGCCAGCGTAGGCAAGTTACATCAGACGGCTGAAGCCATGTTTTTCGGCGTATCTTGCTTTCTGAATCGGCGTAAAGATGCGACGGCACACATTTGAACTCACGGCGGCGTATGAGGTGATACGCCGGCGTATATTCTTTCTGAATCCGGCCCAAAACCATTAAACTTTTAAACCAGACAGAGTTTACTGGTTTTGTAAGTGACAATTAACCTTTGATGAGTTATTAATTAAGCTGCATTGAATATTTTGAATCATTGTCCTTTATATTATTCTAGATATGTACCACCTAAAGAAGTTGAAGCCTTTTTTCAACTAAATGCATCAAGTTGTAGCTCAAACCTGAAAAACATCTCAGCATGTTTATGTATTGTTGCGGTCTGAAGTACTAAAATGCATAAAAAAATTATTAAAAAATCAAAAAGTTATTCAAATGATGACAATAAAAACATGTCTAACATAAGTTAGCATAATCTGGTAGAAGCTGAGCTTAAAGTGGATGTAAACCCTCCATACGCCCAGTGAAGTGAACAGCCTCAGATGATACACTGAGATGAAACAAATCTCCCTACATAGGTTTTACATGTATATCTGCTGTCTTCACATTTATATACTGTTTCGAAAGTTCAGATCATGTTAGGAAATTTTCTCTTCCTGTTTAACACAGAGTGTGATGTCTGGGCATACAGTCAAGATAGCTAAATTTGCTGATTGGGGGAAAGGCACACACCCCCTCTCATCATAGGCTGAGACTCTCAGAGGTGTTTTGTAACAGGGCCAGCTGCCTGCTAATCTATTTTAGCAACCTCCCCTGACATAAATTTCAGGCTGCTTTTATCTGATGTGTCAGAGAATTTGTCATGAGTTATCAGGCTGATAACAGAGGAACGGGTCAGGAGAGAGCTAAGGACTTAGCTCATTGAAGAGAGATAACAAGATACTGCCGATATATGTGCCCAGCTCAAATTTCATGAATCGGGTTTACATCCACTTTAAAGCCACGTACACACGATCGGATATCTGATGGAATCTAATCCGATGGATTTTTCCATCGGATAACCGATAAAGCTGACTATATTTAGTCATGCCTACACACCATCAGTCAAAAATCTGACCGTGTCCAAACGTGGTGACGTAAAACACTACGATGTGCTGAGAAAAATGAAGTTCAATGCTTCCGAGCAAGCGTCGACTTGATTCTGAGCATGCGTGGATTTTTCTCCAATGGACTTTCACACAGACGATCGTTTTTTTTCTATCGTTTTTTTATCCATAGGAAAAATTTAAAACATGTTCTATTTTTTTACACTGATGGTAAAAAGACCAATGGGGCTCACGCATGATCGGTTTGTCTGATATAAACAGTCCATCGGTTTGTTTTCAACAGACAAACCGATTGTTTGTACAGGGCTTAAAGGTGGTGAATAATTTTTAATTGTCCTTCGGTTCAAGAAGTAAAATTATCATTGGATTCTAAAATTTGGCATTTTAATATGGACTTTAATAAAATGAACAAAATATTTTAAATAGATTATTTGACTGATTGCGTATGGTACCCATAACGTTCCTTTAATTTGAAAGTAGTTTTATCACACCAGAGGAAGAAAGCTGCACATATGTTTTCTTTGCTTCCCTGTCACTCCATTCAGACACCAGAAGCAAAGAGAGAAAGCTCTGTTTAAGCTCCAGGTCAATCGGTTGATAGTTTGGCTGCCTATCTGACCCTAAATGTGACAACAGTGGGTGCTGTGTAGCTGATCACCAAACATAATGTCATGTGGATTGTGGAAGAGAGTCAAATGATCCTTCATATCCATACATAACAGGTACTTCTCTTTAATTCTGGTGGCCAACTAGAGCAAAGAGGAGGTGAGTATGTGTAACTGAAGATGGCAGTGGTTAAAGTGATATTATATGTTCACATTTAAAAAAAAAGAAAATAACAAACACATCGGCCTAGATTCACATAGGGCGGCGTTACTATGAGCGGGCGTAGCGTATCGTATTAACGCTACGTCGCCGCAACTTAGGACGCAAGTGCAGTATTCTCAAAGCACTTGCGTCCTAAGTTACGGCGGCGTAGAGTAAATGTCCCGGCGTAAGCGCGTCCTAATTGAAATGTGGAAGAGGTGGGCGTGTTTTATGTAAATTAATCATGACCCCACGTAATTGACAATTTTAACGAACGGCGCATGCGCCGTCCGTGGACGTATCCCAGTGCGCATGCGTCTGATAGAATGCCTAAGATACGTCTAACACTGCCTTCGACGTAAACGTAACTTATGCACAGCCCTATTCACGTACAACTTACGCAAACGACGTAAAAAAATATGCTTGTTCCGACGTCCATACCTTGAATGGGCTTCGCCACCTAGAGAGCTGCTTTATCTTTACGCCGGCGTATGTCTTACGTAAACAGCGTAACCAATTTGCGACGGGCGTACGTACGTTCGAGAATCGGCGTATCTAGCTCACTTGCATATTCGTCACGGAAATCAACGGAATCGCCACCTAGCGGGCAGCGTAAATATGCACCCAAGATACCCTGCTCGTATCTTGGCCGAATTTATGCGTAACTGATTCCAAGAATCAGGCGCGGATATACGACGGCGCACATTCGGACTTACGATGGCGTACTGTGGAGATATGCCGTCGTAAGTCTTTGAGAATCTGGCCCATCATACTTAACCTCCACTGTGCACTTCGTTTTGCACAGAGTAGCCCCGATCGTCCTCTTCTGGGGTCCCACGGCGGCTTTTGCAGCTCCTCCCCGCAATAGAATAACCCCCTCTGGAAAGCTCTCTACCAAGGGCGTTACCTTGCGGGCGCACTTCAGTGTCATACACTCAGCGTATATAGCTGCTGAGTGTATGACACATGCGCGCCATAGATAACAGCGCAGGCGTTAGTGAGGGCGATCGTGCCGTCACTGACCGTGGCCAATTGGAGCCGCAATACCCGAAAGTAACTTGGGTATCAATGGCGACGGCAGAGGTGAGGAACAAGAGACGCTTTGGGGGCTTCGATCTCAGCTGAGTAATTCATAATGAGCTAATATGCTATGCATACTAGCTCATTATGTCTTTCTCTTGCATGGGTTTGTTTTTAGAGAAAGGCTTTAGAGCAGGGGGGTCAAAAGTGCCTGTTGTATCTGTAAGATTAGATATCCAGCGCATCCCTTCCCCTTACATTAGATGTCAAAAGCCACCCCACCATCAGAAGTTGAGTCTCCCCACCCTCCCTTACATCACAGTGCACCAGTCCTTACCTTTTGATGCTGCTGGAAAGATGGATGCATTGCTTGAAAGCAGAAAGTACAGAGTCTGGAGGAGGGCTGGAGCTCTCCTGCAGCTGCAAGAGAGGTGTGAGGGCCACAATAAATGACCTAGAGGACCGAATTCGGCCCGCCGGCCTTGTGTTTGACACCTGTGCTTTAGAGGGTTTACTTCCTCTTTAAGGTGAAAAAACAAGAGGCTTTACAACCCCTTTACGTGAACCCATTGCTTCCACCTGCGTGGACAAAGCATAGATTTTAATTCTGAAATTTAGTGAACTGCAGAAATTTACTAAGAGATTGCATACACAGTGGGGTTAGTTTACTAAAGGCAGATCCACTTTGCACTGCAAGTGCACTGCAAGTAGATCTTATGCCGCGTATACACGATCATTTTTTGTGATGAAAAAAAACAACGTTTTCAAAAACGTCATTTAAAATCACCGTGTGTGGGCAAAACGTTGTTTTATGTCTTCAAAAAAATGACCAAAAAAAAATTCGAACATGCTTGAATTTTTTGTGTCGTTTTTCAAAACGTCGTTTTTTGTGTCATAAAAAGTGATGGTGTGTGGGCAAAACGATGTTGAAAACGACGTTTTTAAACCCGCGCATGCTCAGAAGCAAGTTATGAGACGGAGCTTCAATGGAACAGAGTGCCGTCGAACGTGGTGTACGTCACCACGCTTTGCTAGAGCATTTTGGAAAAACGATGGTGTGTACGCAACGTCGTTTTGGAAAATGAAGTTTGAAAAACGTCATTTTTTTCATGACTTGAAACGCGGTACACACGATCACTTTTTGTGATGAAAAAAAATTTCATTTTTAAAAATGTCATTTAAAATGATGGTGTGTGGGCAAAATGTAATTTTATGTCTTCTGAAAAACGACAAAAAAAAAATCGAACATGCTTGAATTTTATTATGTCATTTTTTAAAATGTAATTTTTTGTGTCATAAAAAATAATCGTGTGTGGGCAAAAATTATGTTTTAAACCCGCACATGCCCAGAAGCGAGTTAGGAGACGGGAGGTAAAACTACCATTCATAATGCAGTAATGCCGCGTACACACGATCATTTTTTGTGATGAAAAAAACCAACGTTTTCTGTGAAGTAAAAAACGACGTTTTTGAAACGTCACTTTTCAAAGACGATGTTCACAAAAAGCGATGTTACGTTCACCACCCTTTTCCATTGAAGCTCGCTTCATAACTAGCTTCTGGGCATGCGCGGGTTGAAAAACGTCGTTTTAAACGACGTTTTTGCTACACACGGTGACTTTTTGTGAACCAAAAAACGACGTTTTGAAAAACGACACAAAAAATTCAAGCATGTTGGAATTATTTTTTGGTCGTTTTTTTGAAGACAAAAAACGACGTTTTGCCCACACACGATCAATTTAAATGACGTTTTAAAAAAAACTACGTTTTTTTTCATCGCAAAAACGACCGTGTGTACGCGGCATAAGCACATTCATCACGCTGTAACAGACAAAAAAGCAGGAATCGTCTTTTACTAACAAGTAACCAGAGTGCCGTAGTTTTGTTCATCATTTTCCAAAAATGATGGTGTGTAGGCAACAACATTTTTAATGATGAAGTTGGAAAAATTTCGTTTTTTTTTCATGATGAAAAATTACATTTTTTTTCATCACAAAAACTGATCGTGTGTATGGGGCATTAGGGGGACATGCATTTTAACTTGTACATGATTGGATGATAAAATCAGCAGAGCTTCCCCTCATTTCAGATCTACCCCTCAGATCTGCAGCGACTTCACTTCCAAGTGTTCTTGCAGTGCACTTGTAGTGCAAAGTTCATTTGCCTTTAGTAAATCAACCCCATTGTTTTCAAGCATGATGTGGGAACCAAAGTCAGTAAAAACTGACTTCTTCTAAGAAACAGTGAATTAAATGGTCAAATAATTATATAGACTATTTAGAAATGAATCCATCAAATGCGTATTATACAAACCATTAGAAATGATTAGATCCACATCTCATGAGGTTACTTCCCTGTGTTACTAGTATTTGTCTTTATTTTCATACTAGGCTTCTTTCCTGTACAATATAAACAGTAGTGGAGAGCATTGTAATGAGAGCGTAACTGCATAATTGCAACTGTCTAAATATTTTTCTTTCTATGGCCGTTCCACATTCTTGTCCCTTACAGCTGATCTCTTCATCCACAGCAAAGCTTCTGCTCCGGCATATTCATGTACCACCCAGAAGCCTGGAGCTCAAAGATCACGTTCACTGCACAGTCTTTATAGAGATTATCAGCTTGCTGTTTCACAGGCACACCTTAACAACTCTTTATTTTAATTTTTCGACAGACAGGGGCGGACTGACCATTGAGGAACTCGGGCACTGCCCGAGGGCCCCATGCCACTAGAGGGCCACATCAGGGTTGCCAGGCTCATTAAAACCAGAGACAGTGTGTAAAAATCTGTGTTTTTTTTTACATCTGTCCCTGATATGTCCAAAACCTACATGCTTTTGATATGAAAATCCCAAGATTTTAGCTGCCCCGCCTCTGCACTGCCACCTGGCTTGGTGGCCATCTGTAAGCCCGGGGGCCCCATAATCTTCTATTGCCTGGGGGCCCCATGAGTTGTCAGTCCGCCCCTGTCGATAGAACATAATGCAATGTGCAGTTATAACAAACACATTTTACATTTTGATTCTAAACAAGTTTTGTATATTTTTATATCTAAAAGAGAAACATTTTTTTGTAGGGTTTATTCAAAAGTTGGTAAAGCAAAAGGCATAACGTTGTGCTTCAGTTATCCTTCATGAGACACACACATCACCTTTTAAAATCAAAATTTTCAGTGTGTCTAAAATACAAGCAGTGTTGTAAAAACATGCATTAGGCCGCGCACACACGATCGGTCAAACCGATGAGAACGGTCTGATGGACCGTTTTCATCAGACCAAACCGATCGTGTGTGGGCGCCTTCGGTTATTTATCCATCGGTTAAAAAAAAAGCAAACTTGTTTTAAATTTAACCGATGGATACCTAACCGATAGCAAAAAAATGATCGTCAGTAGGCACGACCATCGGTTAAAAATCCACGCATGCTCAGAATCAAGTTGACGCATGCTTGGAAGCATTGAACTTCATTTTTTTCAGCACGTCATTGTGTTTTACGTCACCGCGTTCTAAAACAATCGTTTTTTTAAACGATGGTGCGTAGGCACAACTGACCATCAGTCAGCTTCATCTGACAGTTCTCATCGGTTTGACCGATCGTGTGTACAGGACTTGAACCACTTGCCTACTGTGCACCTACACCCCCTTCCTGCACAGACAAATTTTTTAGCTTCGGGCACTGCGTCGCTTTAACTGACAATTGCGCGGTCGTGCGACGTGGCTCCCAAACAAAATTAATATCCTTTTTTCCCCCCACAAATAGAGCTTTCTTTTGTTGGTATTTGATTGCCCATGCGGTTTTTATTTTTTGCGCTATAAACAAAAAAAGAGCGACAATTTTGAAAAAAGTTTTTGCTATAATAAATATCACATTTAAAAAAAAACATTTTTTTTATCTCAGTTTAGGCCGATATGTATTCTTCTACATATTTTTGGTAAAAAAAAAAAAAAAAAATCGCAATAACCGTATAGTGACTGGTTTGTGCAAAAGTTATATTGCCTACAAAATAGGGGACATAATTATGATTTATTTTTTATTTATATTTTTTTATTTATGTTTTACTAGAAAAAAAAAATCGGGACTGGGACATTATAGCGGACACCTCAGACACTTTTGACAAATTTTTGGGACCATTTACATTTATACAGTGAACAATGCTATAAATATGCATTGATTACTGTATAAATGTAACTGGCAGGGAAGGGGTTAACCACTAGGGGGTGGGGAAGGGGTTAAATGTGTTGGAAAAGAATTCAACTCATGTAAGGTGACATGTAGTTGCCATCATCCCTTTGATGTGTTAAACAATTGAAATAACCTCAAAGGATTGGGATTGTATAGGCAACAAATAAAAATTCCAAAATTGAAAAAAAAAATACAAATTTATTACAAAGATATATAAATATTACAGTACAAATTAAATAAAAGAAAAACATGTATAGTTTATATAATGTTAATACTGTCCGTCATGAACTGCCATCATCAGATGTTTTTATGGCAGATTGAAGCGGGTAACCGACGCGTTTCGAATGAAAGAAAATATTCTTCAGCAGGGTATGTAATAGTATCACATCTATAACAGATCAAAATATCAATATTAAACATAATACAAAAAACCTCACCATCCCACATGAAATTGTGTATAGTGAAACTCACTTTTGTCTAAAAAATCTGGGCTTGAAAGGTCATGCACTTCACGGCGTCATCAGATGCGGGTGCCTCCACACTGTATATAATGCACAAAAATATATATCTCTTCATCCCTGCCACCCATGGGGTGGACTGAATCAATAGGTTCAAAGATTGGTGTTTAAAAAGTCCTCACCACCACTACAAAAGGAGAGAAAAGATAGAGAGGAGGACAAAGAACAAGAAAACAAAAAAAAAAAAAAAAAAAAAAAAGAACCAAGCAAGAAGGGAGAAGAAAAAAATACACACAATGATTATCATGTAAGGGTGGTATAAACATATGAAAAGGGAGCAAAAGGATTTTTATCCCCCAATCCACCATGACAGAGGATCAAAGTTCTCCCCAGATAGGTGCAAGGCCTGTTGAAGTGATCCCTATTCAGCCACAGGTCCATCCATTGCAGCAATAGAGATTTGCCTCCTCAATTTCCACAGAGTGGAGAGGGAATGACACCAAACGTCCCCCCTGGCCTTCCTTTTATACTCACCTGTCCGCGTTCCTGGATGATGGGCCACTCCCATCTCTAATTCATACCTGTGTGTGGAACGACAGGTGTATACGTCCTATGCGGACGTCAGCTCGTCGCGTCATAAAGATGCGAATCTTCTCCCGCTATTGGCTGATGGCCCGCTGATGTCATCTCCGGAACCGGAAGCTTCGCCGCGGCCATCTTGCTGAAGGGCTTCAGCAATACTAGGTCGAGGACGTCACAGCCGGAACCGGAAATGGCGCCGCGGCCATTTTGCCAAAGGGCTCCGGTCGCACCAGAGGCCTGGCAAAAAGCCCGGGCCAAATGCTGGATCGGAACCTACGAGGGGGGAGAGAAGAGGGAGGGGGCCATGATAGGCCAGGTAGATGGAATACCCCAGCTGGGGAACGGGATAATATTGGGAGCTGAAAAGATGGAAAACCGCTCCAAAAACGAATATGTTAGGCCTCTACAACAGTGCCACCTGATGGTGATAGGGGGACAATTGAGAAAGCCTAAAGAAAAAAAGGGAAGAAAAATACCACCGCTGCCGGGATGTTACCCTGGGATATCATAGACATCCCATTGGGTATATGAACTATCGGGCAAATTTGTAGCCCAAAGGTCTCCCCCGGCAGCGGATGGGGGGCAGGGAATTGAAGAGATAGTGCATAGGTGAGGAGGACAGTACCCCATCCGATACATCGCGAGTAGCATAGCCCACAAAATTAATCAGCACAGATTCATAAACAATTTTGTACATATGTACATGCATATAACAATGAATAATACATTATGATGTACACTGTCGCAGAAATCAATCTGAAAAAACGTACAAACCATTAACAAAAAAGTCAAGTAATCAAATGAAATGTTGTGTACAACAAAGCATCCTAATAAAAAAAGTAAACAAGAAAAAAGAAAAAACCCTATCTATGCATCTCCCATATTTATACTTCTAGTCTCAAGGGAGGATTCTCCCGACACTCTGAAACCCCTGGGGTATAACGAGGAGGAAGATGTAATAATAAGGGATGAAGAACTATCCCAATGGTCAATACCAAGTATTGAACCAACAGGACATTCATCCAAGGAGGAGAGAAGACTAAAAAAATGATCACAAGATTGAACTCCTCAGATTGGGAGTAATTAGTCCGTTTTCCCAGAGCTAAATCCCTCTTGTTTTTTTTGTTTTCTTGTTCTTTGTCCTCCTCTCTATCTTTTCTCTCCTTTTGTAGTGGTGGTGAGGACTTTTTAAACACCAATCTTTGAACCTATTGATTCAGTCCACCCCATGGGTGGCAAGGATGAGGAGATATATATTTTTGTGCATTATATACAGTGTGGAGGCACCCGCATCTGATGACGCCGTGAAGTGCATGACCTTTCAAGCCCTGATTTTTTAGACAAAAGTGAGTTTCACTATACACAATTTCATGTGGGATGGTGAGGTTTTTTGTATTATGTTTAATATTGATATTTTGATCTGTTATAGATGTGATACTATTACATACCCCGATGAAGAATGTTTTCTTTCATTCGAAACGCGTCGGTTACCCGCTTCAATCTGCCATAAAAACATCTGATGATGGCAGTTCATGACGGACAGTATTTACATTATATAAACTATACATGTTTTTCTTTTATTTAATTTGTACTGTAATATTTATATATCTTTGTAATAAATTTGTATTTTTTTTTCAATTTTGGAATTTTTATTTGTTGCCTATACAATCCCAATCCTTTGAGGTTATTTCAATTGTTTAACAGGGGTTAAATGTGTATCCTAGGTGTGTTCTAACTGTAGGGGGAGGGGGGGACTGGGGGAGGTGACCGATTGTGTCCCTATGTACAAGGAACACAATCGGTCTCATTTCTCCCTGACAGGGACGTGGAGCTCTGTGTTTACACACAGAGCTCCACGTTCCAGCTCAATTGTAGGCAATCGCGTGTGCCTGGCGGTCATCGCGGCCGCCGGGCACACGCACGTGTTCTAAGTGACGCGACGGGTGCGTGCGCGCCTAGCTGCTTAAAGTGACAGGACTACATATGACGTCCTGTCAGGAACATAGAGTATCTGATCCCTCATGTATTGATTTGTATTGTGAATGTACGGTCTTCCCTGATGTAAAGCGCTGCGTAAACTGTTGGCGCTATATAAATCCTGTATAATAATAATAATAATATCCCGCCCGCTGTCATTTGACGGCGGGCGGGTATCAAGTGGTTAAAGGAAAGTTCTTACCAAACCGTTAAATATTTTCAAAAGTTTGTCGGACGTCCCATTCTAAAACAATGAGCAACAATATTGATTTGGATCCCCTCTTTGGCTTTAACATCCTCCAACCTTCTGGGAACACTTTCTAAAAAGCATAGGAGTGTGTCTGTGGGAATTTGTGAGGTCAAGACAGGTACTGATGTTGGATGAGAAGACTTATGCCCTGTACACGCGAACGGACCATTGTCCGGCCAAATCGGAATTCCATTGGAGGAAATAAGAAAATGTTCCAATGGAATTTCTCCGATGGGGCATACACACGGTCTGAATTTCCGATGGAAAAAGTCTGTCTGATTTTTTCAATCTAAAATTCCAATTGAGTGTACGAGGCCTTAAATGTGTTTAGTGGAGTTAAGGTCAAGGTACTTGTGTTCCTCCACAAGTCATTTGTTACACCATGTCTTTATGGATCTGGCTTTGTGCATAGAGGCCTTGGTGGTGTCCTCCCCACTTCTCCCGCGCTGTCTCTGAGCCGATCCCCGCTTCCCGCGCCGTGTTTAAACGCCGCCGACATATACTGAGCACAGTACCCTCGGGCACGCTCGGCCAGGCTCGGCCCTTTTTGCACAAAGGCTAGGAGGCGGCACAGGGCGTGACCGCGAGCGGAGCCGAGCCTGGCCAAATGTACCCAAGTGTACTGCGCTCGGTATATGTCGGCGGCGGCTTTCAAACACAGAACGGGAAGCGGGGATCGGTGTATATCGCGCACCCACAATTTTCCCCTGATTTTAAGGGGAAAGAAGTGCGCGGTATACGCCGATAAATACGGTAGCTGTTTCTACAACACATTATATCCACTTTATAAACGGTAGCTAGACATAAAAAAAATGGCCACCAATTAGGACCTACCAGGACGTTCATATTAGGAAAATGACTAATATAAAACAAGTTCCCCACTAGAAAGAATTCTGTACGCTATCTGGTTACAGACGGCGGGAAACACAGACCTAGGATCAAGCGAGGGTTCAAATGTTGATTTGCATGGTCAAGCATCTGAATCCTTTTTACCACAGCTGCAAGTCATTGAGAATCATGTAAATGTAATTATGTAACTTGGAACGAGTAAAAGGAGAGCAACCGAGGTTACGCATGAAATGTACAATGATGACGTCCAGCATGAAATCATATTGTGTGTGTTCCAGCTTTGTGCTTTACCCCCGCTGTCCATTCTATAGACAGAAATCATCCTCATGTTCAAACTTCTAAGGCCTGTACAAGTCATGGGGAAAGCTGGCTTCAGCTGGGGATATAATGATGCCTTTGGAACTGGGAATGCCAGTAAGACCCCTTTCACACTGGGGCTTAGCGCTAAAAAAAGTGCCTGTAAAGCGCCTGGAAGAAGCCTCATCTGCAATACCAATGTGCAAGCACTGCCAGTGCCCGAAAAACGCTGGTAAAAGCCGCTAAACTAGCGGTGCTTTACCAGCGTTTTTAAAGCACTAGCGGGGCACTCTTAACCCCCGCTAGTGGCCGAATAAAGGGTTAAAAGCGCCCACAAAGCACCACTTCCGAGGCGTTTTGCAGGCGCTTCCCATTAAGTTTAATGGCCAATGGGCACTTTAGGAGCGGTGTATTTACCGCTCCTAAAGCACTGCAAAGAAGCTGCTTGCAGGACTTTTTTTAATGCCCTGCCAGCGCAGCGCCTCAGTGTGAAAGGCTTTCACATTGGGATTGCAGATGTGGCTTCTTTCAGGCGCTTTACAGGTGCCTTTTTTTAATGCTTAAGCGCCTGAAAAATGCCCCAGTGTGAAAGGGGTCTCAGTGTGAAAGCACTCTGGCTTTCACATTGGGATCGCAGATGAGGCTTCTTTCAGGCACTTTTTTTAACGCTAAAAAGCCTGAAAAACGCCCCAGTGTGAAGGGGTCTAAAGATATAGCTGTGCATAGTGCATATATAAGTGCATAGGCTATAATAACAAATTGGTCAGCTGTCCTTGCAGGGACAACACACAGTAGGCATCATTGTCAGAGACTGTAGGCTTCTTCTAAGAGACATAGGTGACACTATGGCTAGAGGACAAACATACATGCACGAAATTAAAGGGTCACTAACGGATTTTTTTTTTAGCTAAATAGCTTCCTTTACCTTACTGCAGTGCTGTTTTCATGTCCTCATTGTTCGTTTTTGCTTTGATGTTGCTGTAATCCTGCTCTGTTTTGAACACTTCCTGGTTGTCTGTTTCCTTATAACCACAGTGCTGGGAGCTTTCTCACTGTGGTCACTAATCAAGGAGGTGTAATTACTGTGTGTAAATTGAAACTAGATTGGGCTGAGGGGTTTTAGACAAACCATCACTGCCCTCTATTGGCTCTCTGGCTCTGTACATCAGAGAGACAGGAAACAACAGCAAAAACTAGAACTGTAGGTTGATTATATGATTGATTTTTATCTATTTTTAATCACTTTTAAAAGGAATCGGTTAACTATTATGTCTCTATACCCTGTAAACAGTCATTTCAGCTAAATTTTTTTTTTCTTTAGTGACCCTTTAAGTAAGATGTTCAAAGGTAGTCCAAAATGCCACTACAAAATGTTTGATGGTTCAGGCTACTCTTCAAGATAAAAATAATTATGAACCTTTTATTAAATAATTTATTCATTCATGTATTCAATCTGTCTCTACTGACACCATACAGTTTTTTACAACTGCACCTGCAATTTAGAAACCAACAAATTGGCCTCTTCGGAAATCTGTTGACTGCTTAAAGCGGTTGTAAACCTGCATTTAAATTTTTTTTTTGCACTGCATATTAGCTCATTATGAAATACTTACCTCACAACTAGGAGAAGTGACTTACCTGGTCCACGCCGGCGTGTCTTCCGGGTATCGCCGCTCCAGCGCTGTGATTGGCTGGAGCAGGGATGACGTCACTCCCGCGGCGGGGGCCGGCCCTTCAGCCGAGGATCCCCCCTGTGCATGCGCCGCCCAATCAGCGGCGCATTGCGAGGGGAATATCTCCGAAACTGTACAGGTTTAGGAGATATTCTTTATACCTACAGGTAAGCCTTATTATAGGCTTACCTGTAGGTAAAAGTCAAAAAGTGGGTTTACAACCACTTTAATGTTGCTTTCACATATAAAAGTGCTCATTGATGCAATTTTTATATATCACACATGGTGCCAATACACAATAAAATATCAAAATTACATCTTTTTTTTGTTCATGTTGGTTCTGTTGTCTACCATCTGTGTTAGTGACGGTAAAGACATCTAATGCTGCTGGACAGCAGATGTTATGTGGAGAAGAAGTGGAGAGTACATGTAGAGATAAATCCAAGGTTGTAGATAAAGAGACAGATGCCTCCCAGGCTGCTGATAAATAAGTATTTGAACACCCTGCTATTTTGCAAGTTCTCCCACTTGGAAATCATGGAGGGGTCTGAAATTGTCATCGTAGGTGCATGTCCACTGTGAGAGACATAATCAAAAAAAAAAATCCAGAAATCACAATTTATGATTTTTTAACTATTTATTCAAAGACCTGTTAGTCTGCCTTTAAAATGTCCACCTCCACTCCATTTATTATCCTAAATTAGATGCACCTGTTTGAGGTCATTAGCTGCATAAAGACACCTGTCCACCCCATACAATCAGTAAGAATCCAACTACTAACATGGCCAAGACCAAAGAGCTGTCCAAAGACACTAGAGACAAAATTGTACACCTCCACAAGGCTGGAAAGGGCTACGGGGAAATTGCCAAGCAGCTTGGTGAAAAAAGGTCCACTGTTGGAGCAATCATTAGAAAATGGAAGAAGCTAAACATGACTGTCAATCTCCCTCAGACTGGGGCTCCATGCAAAATCTCACCTCGTGGGTCTCAATGATCCTAAGAAAGGTGAGAAATCAGCCCAGGACTACACGGGAGGAGCTGGTCAATGACCTGAAAAGAGCTGGGACCACCGTTTCCAAGGTTACTGTTGGTAATACACTAAGACGTCATGGTTTGAAATCATGCATGGCACGGAAGGTTCCCCTGCTTAAACCAGCACATGTCAAGGCCCGTCTTAAGTTTGCCAATGACCATTTGGATGATCCAGAGGAGTCATGGGAGAAAGTCTTGTGGTCAGATGAGACCATAATAGAACTTTTTGGTCATAATTCCACTAACCGTGTTTGGAGGAAGAAGAATGATGAGTACCATGCCAAGAACACCATCCCTACTGTGAAGCATGGGGGTGGTAGCATCATGCTTTGGGGTTGTTTTTCTGCACATGGGACAGGGCGACTGCACTGTATTAAGGAGAGGATGACCGGGGCCATGTATTGCGAGATTTTGGGCAACAACCACCTTCCCTCAGTTAGAGCTTTGAAGATGGGTCGAGGCTGGGTCTTCCAACATGACAATGACCCGAAGCACACAGCCAGGATAACCAAGGAGTGGCTCTGTAAGAAGCATATCAAGGTTCTGGCGTGGCCTAGCCAGTCTCCAGACCTAAACCCAATAGAGAATCTTTGGAGGGAGCTCAAACTCCGTGTTTCTCAGCGACAGCCCAGAAACCTGACTGATCTAGAGAAGATCTGTGTGGAACTGCGTTACTGTGAGGGGAAGAGTAATCAGGTAGATTACTTGTTACCCTCAAAAGGGGCTGCGTTAGGTAACTGCGTTTATTGTAACTCCGTTACTTACAACACTGGTAGGCAGACACAGATGGGTTGGGGCGGGAGGAAGAGAAGCAGGTCAAGCCCTCTTTCCTCTCCTGTCCATGTATGGGGATAGGGCCCCGTGCGCACCCTATGCACTTGGTGATTATGGTACTTGGTTACTTGGGGAGCCATAGTCCATTATAAATATTGTGTCCAAGTTTCAGGCAGTCTGAAACCCTGACGCATAATCCCAAACCCAAACTTTCCGTGTGAATCCCGGACAGGTGGCAAACCTAACTGGTCTCCTTTGTCATAAAGGAGTTGTAAAGGAAAACATTTTTCCACCTTAATGCAATCTATGCATTAGGGCAGGGGTGTCAATCTCAAATTCATTGTAGGACGCATCAGCATTATGAGTGCCCTCAAAAGGGCCGGTTGTATCTGTAAGATTAGATGTCCAGCGCATCCCCTCCCCTTACATTAGATGTCAAGAGCCCTCCCACCATCAGAAGTTGAGTCCCCCACTCTCCCTTACATCACAGTCCACCCCCTTTCCTTATGCTGCTCCTGGGAAGAAGCTGGATGCATTGCTTGAAAGCAAAAAGTAAGGGTCTGGAGTAGGACCAGAGGAGGGCTGGAGTTCTCCTGAAGCTGCAGGAGAGTTGCGAGGGCCACATGAAATGGCCTGGAGGGCCAGATTTGGCCCGCGGGCCTTGTGTTTGCCACCTATGCATTAAGGTGAAAAAACATCTGATGATGCCTAGCCCCCCGTTTTACTTACCTGACCCCTTGAAAGTCCCGCGCTCGGTCCCGAGATCCTCTTCGCCGCTCAGCCTGGCCTCTGATTGGCTAGAGCGGATGGATTGAGAGCAGCGCAGCCATTGGTTGGCGCTGCTGTCAATCACATCCAATGACGCGGCGCGCCGAGGGGCGGGGCCAAATGATACAGCGAGCAGCTATGGCCACTCGCTGTATCACGGGAGCGAGCCCGCAAGGACTCGTCACCATGCAAGCTCTCTCGCATGAATGTAATGAGTTCTTGCAGGGAGGACCAGAGACAGCCGCCGAGGGACCCCAGAAGACGTTGATAGGGGGCCACTCTGTGCAAAACGAACTGCACAGTGGAGGTATGTATGACATGTTTGTTATTTTAAAGAAGACATTTTTTTTCCTTTAGTGACACTTTAAGAGTTTTAAAGGGTCACTTCATATAATAAATAAAAAACCCTTTCCCACCCCTCTCATAATTCTGATAAACAAAGTCATTTCCATGATAGACCTCATATTGGGAAACAGAGATGTTTTAGCAGGCCAGCCAGCACAACCCATGTACTTTCCAACCAGCAGCTCAGTGTCCTTCTACATTCTCTATTCCAGCCAACATTCATCAGCACGATGGTGGTGGGGGGGGGGGGGTTGTATTTATCATTTTAGCTACATTTACATGTAGAATAACTTACATGTCCTTCAGTGCGGCAAGGAGCACACATCATTAGGTAAAATAAATATTTTCACTTTTTATTTCATTTTAATTTTTTTCCTATCAATATGTCAGCAAACAGCAGCTTGTTAGGACCATGTATATGCAACAAAAAATGTTATGTAACGTATAAATGAATTGACGTCCTGTTTATACAGTATATGGGGGCAGAGAATGACTCGCGGTGTATGAGTTTGTTTGCATGGCCAGCTAATCATTTATTCCTCATCATTCACCCTACCACGCTCCATTAGTAAAACATAAAGTAATGTACACAATATAATTGTCACATACAACCTATTACACAAAGGTCTGGTCGCATTTTTACCTTTCAAGCATGCAACCAATATGCAAACTGCAAACCGACGCATGTCTGTTTTCTTAGACGCGTGGATGGAGAATAAGATTCACTGGTTCATTACACATTCATAGGCAGTCTGTCAACAAGCCAAAGACCCAAGAAGCCTTTGATGGCATCCAATATCTATTCAGATAGAGACAGAAAGGATATCATTTGCAATCTGGATACTAGTTATGGGAAAGGCATCTGTTAACCACCAATGTAGTGACTGTTAGCCCTTTCATGTTAGCCTAGTTCTTACACACATAGCCATTTACAGGCATTTAGAGGCAGGAAAAAACCATCACTTGCACATTCAGGAGAGAAGTATTATGACAGAAACAAAATTCTGAATGCATCTAAACACTTGAAAACGCACCTAAGCGCTAGTCATGTTTAGAGCTTAAGGCCCCTTTTTACATGGGGCATTGGAGGTGCGCTGGCGGTATTGCGCTGGAATTGCCACGAGTTGCGGCCGCTAGTGGTGCGGTATTAACCCCCGCTAGCGGCCGTGAAAGGGTTATTACCCCCCCGCAATGCTCCTCTGCAGAGGCGCATTGCGGGCGGTATTGCCGCGGTCTCCCATTGTTTTCAATGGGAACGAGCGGTGAAGGAGCGGTATACATGCCGCTCCTCTCACCGCTCCAAAGATGCTGCTGACAGGAGATTTTTTTATCTCCCGTCAGCGCATCGCCTCAGTGTAAAAGCCCTTGGGCTTTCACATTGAAGTTGCTTGGGCAGGAGTTTTTCAGGCGGTATAGCAGCGCTATTTTTAGCGATGTACCGCCTGAAAAACTCCTCAATGTGAAAGGGGTCTAAAGGGGTTGTAAAGGTTTGTTTGTTTTTTATTTTCTAAATAGGTTCCTTTAACTGCTTGCCGACTGCCCGCCGTCATATTTTTTTTTTTTTGGATATGGCAGAGGTTGGAGCGTTGGCTGTATCAACAATGTGCTATTCTTCTGAATATCTAAAAAAGTTAAATAAGTGCTATTCCTTAAACGATCGTACTAAGGAAAAAATTATAAAGTATAATATTATGGCCAGTGTTACAGGAAAGAATGGTGATTATTGGTCTGAACCTACATATATTGACCTAGCAGTAAAGCACAAAAGGTTACCTTATGATGTATTAGAAAAAAAGCCAAAAATTTTAAAGGCAGGTCTCATAAATGTTCGCTCAGCTATAAAAAATGCAGCGGCCATCTATGACCTAATAACGGAACATAATCTGGATCTACTTGCCATGACGGAGACGTGGTTTTCGGCTGCTTCTCCCCCACGGCTGGATGAATTAGTTCGAGGGGGATATAAAATAGCGAAATGTGATCGTCAGTCAAAAAGGGGAGGAGGTGTAGCCCTTATCTTTAGAGGGGTATTTGATATTGAGGTCATAAGTTGCACGGAAATCTATGCTTCATTAGAAAGCTTAGTTCTAAGATGGAAGAAAAGTCCGGAAGAGACTGTTGGCCTCACTATCATCTATCACCCGCCGAGTATGAATGTGACAGTCTTAAAGGATATCACAGAATTGTTATCGGCCTCAGTGTTGCAGTTTCCCAGGTCTTTAGTTCTGGGGGACTTTAATTTGTGGGCTGATGATATTAGTAATGCAGAGGTTCAGCAACTTCTGCACTATGCTAATAGCCTGGGTTACACAGAGGAAGTAAGTAAACCCACCCATAGGGCTGGGCATACCTTAGATTGGATATTGCATACTGGCTGTGTAACTAGGACGGAATTACCTCTGGAGGTGGCTTGGAGTGACCATCTCTTTATAGGTTTTAAAATAATGGGCAATGTACAAAAAAAAAAACCTCATATACCTAATAGAGTAGTTATACCATGTCTTACTCGTAATTATGCGAACGTGTCTGCAGATGCTTTCTCCAGAATATTTCTGAAGAATGCAGATATTAAGGTATTTAAAAAAATACATAGGGGCAGATTCACAAAGACGTAATATTCCGCTGCGTAATCGAAATACGGTACGCTGCCGTATTTCACCAGACTCTACACCGAATTCAGGTAGTTTTTTTGCGCGTACGCTATTGTGTCGTATTTTTTTTCCGCCGCGCAATCGAAATACGTGATTAGGGGGCGTGAAGCATTTAAATTAAGCGCGTCCCCGCGACGATCGAACTGCGCATGCTCTGTTCAGGAATTTCCCGCCGTGCATTGCGCGAAATCACGTCGTGACGTCATTCGTTGTTTGAGTAGCGGCGTTTACGAACATTCCTATTCCCGGACGACTTACGTTAAAAATAATAAAAGACATCGGAAAACGTTGAAATTCGACGCGGGAACGACGGCCATACTTAACATGGGCTGTCTAATATTAGACCAGCAAAAAGCAGGTATAGTGAAACGGAAAAAAAAGATGACTAAAGGTGCCGTAAGAGATTGCGTTGAAAGTGCGAAATTTTGTGGATTGCAGGCAAAAGCTCATTAGCATACCCTGACGGCGAAAAACAACAGGAAGTCCGCCCAGTGGCCGCAATTTTCTGGCAGCGTAGATCTGAAGGCGTACTAACACGTAATACAGTCGAAATGAAGCCCGCAGGTGTCTTTTCATGGTTTGAGGATTTCGACTAGCGTAAAAACGCCCGTAAGTCGAAATTACTCCAGTCTAACAACATTTACACAGGCGTAATCGCTTTGTGAATCTAGGCCATAGAGTTGAGGATAAGGTAGAAACATTTAATTCAGTGATAAGGAAAACCTTAGATCTTCTGGCCCCTAAAAAACAGAGTAAAAACATAAGATCCCCAACAAATAATCCGCTGTGGTTTAATCAGAATACTCGCATGTTAAAATGGAGCTGCAGAGCGTTAGAAAAAATATGGAGGAAAGACCCTAATCCCATCACTAGAGAGACATATAGAGCGGCTTTAAGAAAATATAAAGCTGAAATAAAAAAAAGCCAAAAAAATATATCTAACAGAGAAAATTAGGTTGGCGGAAAATAAGGCCGCAGAATTATTTAAAGTTGCCAATACTCTTGCAAACCCAAGTTGTTTAGATATCAAGGAGGAATTCTCTCCAGAATTAAGTGAGAATTTAGCAGAATATTTTAAGAAAAAAATTCTTGATATACGAAATAATATACCTGATTCCTGTTATACAGAAAGTTCTCCTGTATACAAAGGGATACGTTTTACACGTTTTTCAGCGGTAACTAACGCAGAGATACTGAAGATTATTAAGTCGCTCAGAGCTTCGTCTTCAGCGCTTGATCCATGCATTGCGCAGTTGGTGAAGGACTCTGCGGTTACCTTGGCACCGTTTATAGCAGACATTATTAATATGTCTTTTGCTATTGGAACAGTGCCAAGTATTTTGAAGCAGGCAGTTATAATTCCCCTATTGAAGAAGGCTAACGTGACACGGTCAGATTTAAGTAATAATTGGCCAATTTCGACGCTGCCTTTTTTAGCTAAAATAATGGAGAGGGCTGCTGTGTGGCAACTTCAGCCGCATTTGGAATCAAATAACATTTTTGATGAATATCAGTCGGGATTCCGTCCTGGTAGAAGCACAGAGACTGCTCTCATTAAGGTTAAGGACGACTGCCTATGGGCTATGGACAACGATGAGGCGTCAGCGTTAATACTGCTTGATCTGTCGGCCGCATTCGATACTATAGATCATGCCAGACTTCTGGAAAGGCTGGTGTCTGTGGCCGGGCTTGAGGACATGGCATTGACATGGATGGCCTCATTCCTGCAGAATAGGGCCCAGAGGGTAAGACTAGGAATGTATTATTCATCTAATAGTTCCTTGTCTTGCGGGGTTCCTCAGGGCTCCGCGTTATCGCCGATATTATTTAATATCTGCATAAGGCCGTTGCTCTATATTATTCGGCACCATACCGTCAGCTTTCACGTCTATGCAGACGATACGCAGATCTATTTTAAGTTGCCAAAAAATAAGGAAGTTCAGGTGGATTTGTCAGCCTGTCTGGAGGAAATACAGTCCTGGATGGGATCAAATTATTTAAAACTTAATGGCTCAAAAACGGAATGTATCATCATTAGTACTCAGAGTAAAGCCAGTTCGACGGATTTTCCATCTTGGCCGGTTTCCTTTAAGCCTTACCCGGTCCCGGGCACTAAGGTCCGGGATTTGGGATTCATTTTAGATTCCAAACTGTCTTTGGAGGCGCAGGTAAACCAGGTGGTAAGCGGGTGCTATTACCATCTGAAACTCCTGCGTTCTACATTGGATTTCATTGATGAGGTAGACAGAGTCCACGTGATTAATGCTTTCATTGGCAGTCGGTTTTACTACTATAATGCGTTATATATGGGGTGCTCAAAAGCCCTTCTGCATAAGCTTCAGTTGATCCAAAATGCGGCAGCTAGGTTAGCAATGGGAGTGGGCCATCGGGACCATATCACACCATCTCTAAAAGCCTTGCATTGGTTACCTGTTGCTGAACGGGTCTCGTTCAAAGTGGGCTGTATGGTCCACAAAGCCATCCATAAGATAGGCCCAGGGTATCTGCAAAAATTTTTTACCTGTTACGTGCCCAGCAGATCGTTAAGATCTGCTGATCAGGGTAATTTGACGGTCCCTAAATTTAGGAAAACTAAATGTGGAGGGAGGACTCTGGATGTACGAGGATCATTATTCTGCGGCCACTAGGGGGCGCGTGCGTGCCGCCTACGGCCGGCGCACGCGCAGCCCCGCTCGCCCCCGAGTCCTGTGCGCGTGCCCAGCGGGCACGATCGCCGCCGGGCACACGCGATTGCTCGTTACAGAGCGAGGGCTGGGAGCTATGTGTGTAAACACAAAGCTCCTGGTCCTGTTAGCGGGGGAAACGCTGATCTTCTGTTCATACAATGTATGAACAGAAGATCAGTGATTTCCCCTAGTGAGTCCACCCCCCCATACAGTTAGAACACACCCAGGAACACACTTAACTCCTTCCCTGCCCCCTAGAGTTAACCCCTTCACTGCCAATGGCATTTTTATAGTAATCCAATGCATTTTTATAGCATTGACCGCTAAAAAAATGCCAATGGTCCCAAAAATGTGTCAAAAGTGTCCGAAGTGTCCGCCATAATGTCGCAGTGCTGAAAAAAAATGCTGATCGCCGCCATTACTAGTAAAAAAAAAATATTAATAAAAATGCCATAAATCTACCCCCTATTTTGTAAACGCTATAACTTTTGCGCAAACCAATCAATAAACGCTTATTATGATTTTTGTCTTACGAAAAATATGTAGAAGAATACGTATCGGCCTAAACTGAGGAAATTTTTTTTTATATATTTTTGGGTGATATTTATTACAGCAAAAAGTAAAAAATATTGAATTTTTTTCAAAAATGTCGCTCTATTTTTGTTTATAGCGCAAAAAATAAAAACCGCAGAGATGTACTTTAGGGCTGTACTTAAGTTTTTTTCTTGTTTTCACCCGACTTCCGGGTTCTCGATCCCCCCCGGGGAGTAGGCGTCACATAAATGGCGCGTCATCGCCTTCCGAAAATATCCGACGGGGACTCGGCACTTTAGTCAGCTCTACACAGCAGGCGCAGGCCCTCACTCCCAGGAGACATTGCGCAGAGCTCCCCGTCGGGGCAAAGGAGTGACAGGCCCACTCCCCGCAAGGAAGAAGACCCGGAAGTGCGGCTGAAGACAGGTAAGTGTACACATTGAAAAAAAATGACAATGCTACAAGCCTTTATTAAGGCTGCAGATAGGTTAGCAAAAAAGTTAATTTTGAGGGTGAACCTCCGCTTTAAGTGGTTAAGCTAGTGCATTGTTGGTTCACTTACCTTTTCCTTCAATTTCCCTTCTAAATGTTTGTTTGTTTTTCTTTGTTTTCTTTGTCTGAATTTCTCACTTCCTGTTCCTCCTCAGTAAGGTGTTCAGTAAGCTGTTCTAAATGACTTTCCACCGCTCGGATGATGGTGGAAAGCTTACTGAGGAGAAACAGGAAGTGAGAAATTCAAACAAAGAAAAAAAACATTTAGAAGGAAAATCAAAGGAAAAGGTAAGTGAACCAACAATGCACTAGCTTAAAGGAACCTATTTAGAAAATAAAAAAATAACCTTTACAACCCCTTTAAGCATTTACTAATTTCAGTGACCAGAATAAGGCTTCATTTCCACTGGCGTTTTTACATCCACTGTTCTGAGCATTTTTTACAGCTTAAAAACGCCTGTCCATGTTTATTTTAGAAAAAAAACAAATTTTTTTTTCGAGCTGGAGCTTTAAAAACGCCGCGGCAGCGTTTTTGAGTGTTTTTGCACGTATTTGCACGTTTTTTAATGTCTGGCGTTTTTACAGCTCTATTGCTGGAGCTTCAGAACGCACTGGTCCCGTGTTTTTTTGCAGCTTAAAAATGTCTCAGCCATCTACAGCTCAAAAACGTCATGGGCATGAGGCCATAGACTAACATGGACAGGCGTTTTTAAGCTGCAAAAAATGCCCAGAAAAGTGGCTGTAAAAACGCCAATGGAAATGAGCCCTAAATGTATATCCTGGCCAATGGAATAAATGAACACCTGACGCACCTGAAAGTGCTTAATGCATTTGAAAAATGTGGCTTTAGGCCGGGTTCACACTGGTGCAACAAACACTCTGACATTTGGGAGCTCATGTTGCATGACATGTGAAAATAGAGCCGTCTGAACTGGTCCGACACAAGTTGGTCCGACTTTAAAAATGCTCCCTGCACTGCTTTGGTCCGATTTTGATCCAACTTCAGCCCATTGAATATCATTGAAGTCGGATCAAAGTCGGAACGCCGTCTTGCCTGATCCGACTTTGGAATGCGACTTGTGCTGTGATGATCTTGAGGGGGAACTCCACGCCAAATTTTAAATAAAAAACCGTCATGGGTTCCCCCTTTAAGAGCATACCAGGTCCTTCGGGCTGGTATGGATTTTGGAGGCAGCCCCACGGCGTAGGGGGTTCCCGTTAAAATCCATACCAGACTGAAGGGCCTCATATTCTCCTAGAGGGGCAACCCATGCCGTTTTTTTTTTGTTTTTCTTGGCGTGCAGTTCCCCCTCAAGATTCATACCAAACACAGTGCCTGGGGTTGTTGGGGATAGAAGTCGGATCCCTGTTCATTGAAGTCAGATGCATGTCGGACTTCAAGTCGCAGGGCAAAGTCAAATCCAAAGTAGAATATTACATAAGACCAATTTAAAAAATATATATTTTTAATACAGAAATGTTGGCTTACTGAAAAGGATGACTGTGTACAGTATAGTATAATATGATAATACTTGGTTGGCGCTCCTTTTGCATGAGTTACTGTATCAATGCGGTGTGACATGGAGGCGATCAGCCTGTGGAAGCCCAGGTTGCTTTAATAGCGGCCTTCAGCTCATCTGCATTGTTGGGTCTGGTGTCTCTCATCTTCCTCTTGACAATGCCGCACAGATTCTCTATGGGGTTTAGGTCAGGTGAGTTTGCTGGCCAAACAAGCACAGTGATCCCGTGATCATTAAACCAGGTATTGGTACTTTTGGCAGTGTGGGCAGGTGCCAAGTCCTGCTGGAAAATGAAATCAGCATCTCCATAAATCTGATTAGCAGATGGAAGCATGAAGTGCTGTAGAATTTCCTGGTAAAGTGCTGCGCTATGTAGCTGTAGGCCATAATCATCAAAATTAAAAAAAAAAAATGCTTGAAATATATCACTCTGTGTGTAACGCATCTATATAAAATATATGAGTTTCACTTTTTTAATTGATTTTTACTAAAATTATTTTTTGATGATATTCACATTTTTTGAGATGCGTCTGTATATTACAACCTGACTGTAAAGTCTCTGTGCAATATTTTTTTAGATTTAGCAAAACTATGTAATGTGATGACTTACCAAAAAAATCCATTCAATCCGTATCCAATAAGACAGGCCCTTCTTAAAGAGTAACTCCACTTTCTGGGTGATCTACACTGAAGGGATTTTAACAAACTTTGTCGCAGATTCCTACCTTTTGTTATTCTGAAGGAATAGCTGTTTGTTTGTGTCCATGTTCTGAGTAAATCTGTATGGGAGTGCTTTTGTAATTATCAATCAGCTGCTGCACCTGCAGGGCACGAATGAGGAAAGTGGCAGGATATGCATCCCTTTAGTCGTATATCACCAAAAAAAAATTCCTTGCAGGGAATGCCAAAATCTGATTTGTATCTTATGCCCTGTACATACGATCGGATATCTGATGGAATCTAATTCGATATCCAATGAAGTTGACTTTCACAGTCTTGCCTACACCATCAGTCAAAAATCCAACCGTGTCCAACGCGGTGACGTAAAACACTATGATGCACTGAGAAAAATGAAGTTTAATGCCTTCGAGCATGCGTTGACTTGATTCTGAGCATGCATGGATTTTTCTCCGATCGAGTTCCACACAGATGATCCTTTTTTTCTATCAGTTTTTTATCCGTAGGAAAATTTTAAAACATGTTCTATTTTTTTTTCACAATGGAAAACAAACCGATGGGGCCCACACACGATCGGTTTGTTTGATGAAAAAGGTCCATCGGTCCCTTTTCATCAGACAAACCGATCGTGTGTACATGGCTTAAGTGCAGACTTCTGGTAAAATCAGTAAGCCAATCAGACAGGCAGGAAATTACATTTTCAGGGGTCGTTCCGTACTCCATCTGTGTACAGAGCGCCTCCAGGTAGCCATATTGTGTTGCATTTTACAGAAAATTACAGAGCTGCAGATTGAGAAGGGAAGGTCATTTTTTAATGACATTCAATTACAAAATGACTTGTGTTGCAATTGTATACGCTATATCATTATTATTTTTTTTTTCTATTTTTTTTCTCACGAAAGTAGAGTTACCAATTTATTGTTAGTAGATCTAAAGGATACAGTATTTTACAATAAGATTGTATATGTATTGTCAGCTATAAGTATAAGTATCTCCAGATTGAGTAGAACCTCTTTTAGGTGTCAGAGTCTGTGTCTGGTGACAATAGTCCCCAGAACAAATATAGATGAAAGGTTTCCCTAGCAAGGATAGAGACATCAATAAAAACCTGATAGGGATTCTAACCATTCCCTACTACATTCAAAAAAAAAAAAAAGTTTGGGCTAGATTATACTTTATGACAAACATTCTGTAGAGATGGGATTTTGAGTCCATTTTCTCCTGTCTATTTTTTCAACTAGAGATAAACTATACTACACAATATACATGCACATGCACAGTACCTGTAAGTATAATTTTAGCATAGCTCCCAACTGTCCCTGATTTCAAGGGACTGTCCCTGATGTGCACTTTCCCCCTCATGTGTCCCTCATTTTGGTCTGATCTATTTAGTTGTATATAAAATACACTTTTTATCTTTCAAAAGGTGTTTCCCAGTGCTAAACCTTTCATCCAAAATTCTAAATTGCTGCATTTGTACATTTTAACCACTAGCCGACCAGCCGCTGTGGTTCTACGGCGGCAGGTCGGCTCTCCTGGGCGAGAGCCCGTAGCTCTACGTCGGGACTTTCGCGGCCGCTAGGGGGCACGTGCGCGCCGCCCGCGGCCTGCGCGCGCGCCCCCCGCTCGCCCCCGAGTCCCGCGCGCGTGCCCGGCGGGCGCGATCGCCGCCAGGCACGCGCGCTCGTTCATTACAGAGCGGGGAACGAGAGCTGTGAGTGTAAACACACAGCGCTCGTTCCTGTCAGAGGGGGAAACGCTGATCTTCCGTTCATACAATGTACTGTATGAACGGAAGATCAGTGATTCCCCCTAGTGAGTCCACCCCCCCCATACAGTTAGAACACAAATAGGAACACACTTAACCCCTTCCCCGGCCCCTAGTGTTAACCCCTTCACTGCCAATGGCATTTTTATAGTAATCCAATGCATTTTTATAGCATTGATCGCTATAAAAATGCCAATGGTCCCAAAAATGTGTCAAAAGTGTCCGATGTGTCCGCCATAATATCGCAGTACCGAAAAAAACGCTGATCGCCACCATTACTAGTAAAAAAAAAATATTAATAAAAATGCCATAAAACTACCCCCTTTTTTGTAAACGCTATAAATTTTGCGCAAACCAATCAATAAGCGCTAAATTGCGATTTTTTTTTTACGAAAAATATGTAGAAGAATACGTATCGGCCTAAACTGGGGAAAAAAATGTTTTTTTATATCTTTTTTGGTGATATTTATAATAGCAAAATGTAAAAAATATTGATTTTTTTTCAAAATAGTCACTCTATTTTTGTTTATAGCGCAAAAAATAAAAACCGCAGAGATGATCAAATACCACCAAAAGAAAGCTCTATTTGTGGGAAAAAAAGGACGCCAATTTTGTTTGGGAGCCACGTTGCACGACCGCGCAATTGTCAGTTAAAGCGACGCAGTGCCGAATCACAAAAAGTGCTCTGGTCTTTGGACAGCAATATGGTCCGGGGCTAAAGTGGTTAAAAGCCAATAGAAAGTAATAGTAGTGGTAAAAAAAAAAATTCTTGTGGATTTAAATAACCTTTTTTTTTTGGTTAATTCTCCTTTAAGGGGGTGTGTCAGGGGGCATGCCCTATGCCTACATACGTTTGTTAGTAGGTGTCCCTTATTTCCATCTCAAAATGTTGGGAGGTATGGTTTTAGTATCACCTGGCAATGTCTTGTTTCCTGTGGAATGTATGTAAGATTTTATGTGCAAGAGGTCTATCCTAAATCTGTTGAGCACTATTGTCTATGGCTGTCCTTGGGAAAGTGTGTCTACATATCATAAATTACCACTAGGGGACTGCGCTATAGTCGAATGATGGCTACAGCGTTGACCCGAATTGCCGGGAGGATGTCAATAGACGTCCTCCCCTTTGCGTGCACACGCCCACTGCTGGGCGTGCGCTGTGATCACCGAGTCACTGAGACTCGGGAGATCATGGATCCGAGTCCGGTCCCTGCCCCTTACCACGTGATCAGCTGTCAGCCAATGACAGCTGATCGTGTAATCAAAACAAAGCTCGTGATTAGCTTTTTTTCTCCTCGTGCTGACAGCGCGAGGAGAAAAAAAAGCCGATCACCGGCTGCTGAGTGAGGGACATCGGTCCCCAGGGGAAGAGGTAATCCTGCCTCAGTGGACACAAGTACTGCCTGCCAGTTACTCCTGCCAGTACACCCTGCCAATGCCACCTGCCAGTGACCACCAGTGCCACCTGTCAGTGCCAATCGGTACCACCTATCAATGCCCATCACTGCCACCTAGCAATGCCCAACAGTGGTGCCAGTCAGTGCCTCATCAGTGCCACCTAGCAGTGCTGCCTATAAATGTCAAATACCAGTGCTGATTAGTGCCCATCATTGCAACCCATCAGTGCCCATCACTGCCACCTATCAGTGCCAATCACTGCCACCTATTAGTGCCACCTATTAGTGCCAATTCTCAGTGCCCACCAGTGTCACCTATCAATGCCCTTCAGTGCCACCCATCAGTGTCACCTCTCAGTGTCACCTCTCAGTGCCCACCAATGCCACTTCTTAGTGCCCACCAGTGCTGCCTATCGGTGCCCACCAGTGCAGCCCATCAGTGCCTTCTATCAGTGCCCATCAGTGCAGCCTCATCAGCTTACATCATTGAAGGTTAAAAATGACCTGTTTGCAAAATTTTATAACAAAATCTAAAACGGTTTTGTATTTTTTTTTAACAAAAAATAAAAACCTTAGAGGTGATCAAATACCGCCAAAAGAAAGCTCTATTTGTGGGGAAAAATTTCAAAAAATTAATTTGGGTACAGTGTCTAAGCAAGTGGTTAATGTGCTCTGGAGTTTGTTATATGTCAGGTGTCTAGCACTGATAGCTTGTTCTATGCCTTGTCTGTGTAGATCAGTCATTTGACTCTGCTTGTGGCTTTTAGGCCTAATGCCGCGTACACACGGTCGTTTTTTGCGATGAAAAAAAACGACGTTTTCTGTGAAGTAAAAAACGACGTTTTTGAAACGTCACTTTTCAAAGACAATTTTGCATACACACCATCGTTTTTTCTCAAAAAGCGAGGTTACGTTCACCACTCTTTTCCATTGAAGCTCGCTTCATAACTAACTTCTGGGCATGCGCGGGTTGAAAAACGTCGTTTTGAACGACGTTTTTGCTACACACGGTGACTTTTTGTGAAACAAAAACGACGTTTTGAAAAACGACACAAAAAATTCAAACATGTTGGAATTTTTTTTTGGTCGTTTTTTTGAAGACAAAAAACTACGTTTTGCACACACACGATCAATTTAAATGACGTTTTAAAAAACGTCGTTTTTTTTCATTGCAAAAAACGACCGTGTGTACGCGGCATTAGAAGTAGTGATGTGATCTTTGAAGTACAGCTGGGTCAGCCTAAATTAATTACTGGAAAAAAAATAATCCTTCCTTACTCACATTTTACTGTATGAATTTCAGAAGGAACTTTTCATAAAAAAATGTTTATTTCCTATAAATGAAGACAGATGATAATAATTATTACATGTGGAAGATGTTTTGCTATTTTGTCTGTTTTTTAAACCTCCTATGGTAGTTGTGGAATTCCAGGAGAGCAATTAAGACAGTCCGCTTAGCAGAGAGGCTTTGCTCATCGCGAATGCTCAGTTTCCTTCATTTCAGATATTAAGTCATTGAACAGCCTCTATGACAGCTGCAAATAATCAGCTTCATGTATAGAAACGGAAATCAGCTCCTCTGTGCAGATGTATTATCATTTAGAAAATTGCAGCCGTATTAATGTTGGGATGTTTACAAAGTGTCTTGTAATGATGAGGAAAATGAAAGATAAATTACATCCAAGCCTGGATTTAGAGGAAAGCCAGGTAGACCTACACAGAACAAAAATAGACAGTGACACAGACAAGGCTGGATTAGCGTAAAGCATGAAAACAACGGTGGCTTACATCCACCTCTGTTGGTCTTCTGTCCATGTGTCCTGCTCCCACATTGACATATTCCCTACAGACTCAGGCCTCGTACACACGACCGAGAATCTCGTTGTAAATGAAACGCCGTTTTCCTTGACGAGGTTCTTGTCAGGCTTGTCGAGAATCTTGTCTAGCTTTCTTTGTGTACACACTGTCAAGACAAAATTCGACGCATGCGGGAGATTTATGTCCGCTGGTTAGGTGTACTAACCAGCGGACATGTCCGACGGACAGGATTCCAGCGGACAAATTTCAAAGCATGCTTTGAAATTTGTCCGCTGGAAAAACCTGTCCGCTAGGTAGTATACACGATCGGATATGTCCGCCGACCAGTTTCAGCGGACATGTTCGATCGTGTGTACGCGGCCTTAGTTACACAAAGCCACAGGTTTTCATTGTACACCATCACAATCTTCTAGCTGCCTGTATCCTAACGACCAATGGCATCATCGGTTAATGTGAACATTGACATATTCTCTATAGACTCAGGCCTCGTATACACGACCGAGAATCTCGTCATAAATGAAATGTCGTTTTCCTCAATGAGGTTCTTGTCAGGCTTGTCGAGAATCTTGTCAAGCTTTCTTTGCCTAAACAACTGTCAAGAGAAAATCTCACTATTCTCAAACGCGGTGATGTACAACACGTACGACGGCACTATAAAAGGGAAGTTCGATTCCACTGGCGCCACTTTCGGGGCTGCTTTTGCTAATCTCATGTTACTGCGTGTTAAGTAAACGTTTGGTGAGAGACTTTTCGTGCTTTTCAGTCTGTTACAGCGTGACGAATGTGCTATCTCCATTACGAACGCTACTTTTACCGAAGGTGCGCTCCCGTCTCATACTTTATTCTGAGCATGCACAACATGAGTTTCTAAGCATACACACACGTGTTTCTTGTCGTAAACCAGCCAGACTAGGAACACGATGAGGAAATTGAGACTCCCGACGAAAAACATACACACGACCGTTTTTTTTTTGGCAAAAATGCTCTGCCAGCATTTTTTTTGATGGATTTTTTAGAGGAAAACAGTCGTGTGTACGAGGCTTCAGACAAGCTAATGCTAGACACACGTCTGTTCCATCCATTGCATCAAAGCCACAAACCATCTGAAAACGCAGACACACTCTAGTGTACCTATGTGCAACCAACTCAACTGCATTTGGTCCACCCTAGGGTGCCTTAAGGTGTCTTCAAGCCAAGGTTGTTTTTGTAAAATGCCCAAAAATTGCCCAAAAATTGTATACAAGCCAGTGTGGATCAAGCCTGCCTTTTAGTTACACAAAGCCACAGGTTTTCATTGTACACCATCACAATCTTCTAGCTGCTTGTGTCCTAATAACCAATGGCATCATCGGTTAATGTGGAGGATGTCAGTTGTCTGCACAGCATCCTCGTATTCCCCTCTCCTGCCCCTCTCCATCAGCGCTGGGGTCACATTAGCTGAGTGATGGAGAAAAACTGAGGGAGAAGAAGAAGTTTAGAATACTAGTCAGTACCAGTTTGCAAAAAAGTGTATTTGTTTTGGAAGAAAATATCCCCTCTAATATTGGGTGTCCTACTTGTGTGGATGTTGCTGCATTATGTAAAACTATTACACACGATCGGTTTTCACGTCGGAAAAAAGCTGGATGTTTTTTCAGACGGAATTCCTCTCAAGCCTGCCTTTCACACAAAAGTTTGTTGAAATTTTGACTGCCAAGAACGTAGTAACGTAAAAGACTACGACGAGCCAAGAAAATGAAGTCCAATGCTTCTGAGAATGCGTTGAATTGTTTCCGAGCATGCGTACAAATTTTGCGTGTTGGGTTTGTACACACAGCAGTTTTCCTGTTGGAGCATACACACGGTTGGGATTCCCGACCAAAAGCTCTCATCAGACTTTTTCCAACAGGAAAACCAATTGTGTGTACGGGGCATTAGAATAGTTTTTACTAGGGCTTTGGAAAATAACTATTAATTAATCGAATAATCTTAGGCCGCGTACACACGAGGAGACATGTCCGCTGAAACTGGTCCACAGACCAGTTTCTGCGGACATGTCCGATCGTGTGTACGGCCTAGCGGACAGGTTTCCAGTGGACAAAAGTTTCTAAGCATGCTTAAAAACTTGTCTGCTGGAAACCTGTCCGTCGGACATGTCCGTTGGTTAGTACGCCTAACCAGCCGACCGAAATCCCCCGCATGCGTCAAATTGATTTGACGCATGCATGGAAGCGTTGTACTTCCTTGTTTGTCACCGCGTTCTCTGTCCGCGGGGATTTTGGTCTGATGGTGTGTACACACATCAGACCAAATTATCCCAGGAGACATGTCCGATGAAAACGGTCCGCGGACCGTTTTTATCGGACATGTCTCCTCGTGTGTACGCGGCCTTAAATATTTTTGATCGATCAAATTTTTTTTGATTGGTACTCACCTCCCTGCCGTTTTCTGGGCCTTCAGGGAGTTCAGTCGGAGATCCAGTGACGTCACGGACACCGGCAGTTCTTGCCGTGTCCATCTGAAGGGCTCCTTTGCTGTGCCTTCATATCTGCATGCCGGCGGGACCTTACTATCTGCCACATGCAAGGGCTGTTACACTTCCCTCTATCACTTCCCTCTATCAACCTGGAATTCTACAGCCATCCACTGGGAGTTGTGATAGTTCCCCCTATGGGACATTTACATGCCGACGGACTAATGTTAACCTCTCCTCATCTGGATTCAGCAGTGGTATTGTTGTACACATTTTTATACCAGTATCATACTTGGCTACATGTTTTTATGACTGCTTTTGCTGCCGTTTGGTATTACTAGGACGATTTTTACAGTTTATGTAGCTACATCAATTTTATCTCCAGTGCAATATTTATTTTGTTACCTACTTGAAGACTCTAAAAATTATAATGCTATTCCCATTGAGAGCTGCCTTTGTGTGCTTTTTGTATCCTGCTATCCATTTTTCCAGTGGTTGGAGCTGCACTGGGAATCGGCCTGCAAGGAGATCAGCTAAAAGTAGTTGTATCTGTATGTGCGTTATAATTAATCAAAATTAGTCGATTCATCGATTTAAAAAAAAAAATAGATTAATCGAACACAAAAATTTTAATCAGTAAAGGGTAGCTTTGCTGAAAAAGGTTGCGAAACACTGATTTGGTCAATGCTGGTCCATTGAATGTTGGTCCATGGAAGCACTTTAGCATCCTGTTATCAAATCCTGCCTCCTATACTAGTTACTGTTCTCTATTTTTTGATGTTTGTCTCTTTGCTTGAACCGTCCTTCTGCCTGTACACATTGCCTGCCCTTGCTTTTGCCTGAAGGTATAGTGCTTTACTCTGGCAGCACTTTAGATGTCAGCAGTGAAAAATCATAAAGGACGAGGCCTGAGAACATCACACTGCACACCCAAACCTCTTTGTGGGGTCACAAACAAAGTGTCTCTCCTTTTTGTCCAGGGTGCAAACAAGTGGAGTTTCCCCTTTGGGGTGGAGCTCCGCTTTAAGATCATTGTTCTTGTATAGCTTTCCTTGGATGCAGGCCTTGCCCCTTCTGCAGTGAATGGCATGCTTGTGTTTCTGCATCTTCACCTATGTATTCAACACTGGAGAATTTGTAACATCTCCACTTTGGTATGCAAGCAGCTTGTGACTTAAATTTCAACTTTCATACCCGACAACCTGCACCTTTAAATTTCATCCTCTGGTAAAGGCCGGGATCTTATAGCCTGCTCCTTGGGGGAGTGCACACCTAGCAGTGGTGCCAATAATGGTCTATGTCACACTGTTAAAATACATTTGTGCATTGGAAGATTCAACAACAGGGTATTAGCTAAAGATTTTATGTGGGAAGTATGCCAGAAAAGTCAAACTACTGCAATTCAGTGAACTGCATATTGTAAGCAAAGACTAAAAGTTATTTAATCTCTGTAAAACAACCTTTATTTTCACATGCTTTGGATGCCGTTGTTTTAGTTGTTCCATCTTGCATTGCCAATGATGATTACTTTATGTGCTTTTCTTGCAGAACTTCTACATGGCCAGAAAAGGAAGTGCAGATATGAAGGACATGAATGAGAAGAGCAAAGTATCTTTACTTGAGGTAAGGGAGGAATTGCTGGGAAATACAGGGGCATTTCACACTTCACAAAGTAATGGAAACTCCCAGAACTTTTGATATAATAATGTATAGGGGGTTCCCTTTTTTTAACACCTAGTACACACTATTACACCACTAGTACACGAAATGGAAAAAAAAATGATGAGCTCGGGAGGAGCCACTGTACTAACTATCCAATGTTAGTACTGAGCTATTGTGTTCTCAAAGTTTGAACCCTCCCCCACCATCAGAACCTTGGTTAAGAACACTGATCTGATGCCGATCGGCAGACTTTTCTCGGTCATGCCCGAACTAGCTGCTGTACACACAGGCAGAATGTTGGCCAATTTCTATTGAACCGGCTGATGGTGCCGACACCCGTAATTGTCCGCATCCGCAATGATCCGATTTTTCGGACGGAAGAATGTCCTATTTTTCTTCCGTCTGGCGGATCGGATAGGATGAATACGGACATACGAATACGGACATAGGATGAATACGGACATACGGTCCGTTTTCATCTGATCCCCCCATAGGGGAGAGCAGAGGAAAGACAGGGCGGTCTCTGCACAGTGTGCCCTGTCAGCCGACAGCTCAGCGGGGATTTCACGGAGGATCCCCGCTGAGCTTACGGACACACACGGAGCGGATCAATACTGATCCGCCCCGTGTGAAAGGGCCCTTCCTCACAACCATCACGTAACTTGTCTAATCACCTATTGCCTATCCAAACCTGCAAGCTGCCAAAGCAACATAAGGAACCACCTCATGGATTTATCTATCTAAACAACTCAATGGACTATACCCACACTGTATGGGAATAAGTTTAGATATCTACCATTGGCAACATTGTTGCATTTCTATTACAGTAAGTGCATGTCGGGTGAATAAGGCTGCATTCACACCTAAGCATAGGCGATTTTTTGCCACGACAAAACGCGCTGTTTTTTACCGTGATTTTTGTACAGGTCATTGTCACCAATGTAAAACGCCCAAGCCGCCCGATTTGTGCGACAAAAAGGGGTCCGGAACTTGTTTGAGCTTCAGGCGTTCGGCGTTTTGGAGTGGAGATGTGAACCATCTCCATAGAGAATAATGTTTTTCTTTCCCCTCTAGCGTTTTTGAGCGTCGCGCTTCAGGCGACAAAACGCTCAGGTGTGAATGCAGCCTTACTCTCCCAAAATAACTTTCAATCTATGAAACCAGACCCACATGGAAACTACACATGTTTTAAAACGGTGATATCCATGAGAGACTTTTTAGCTATTTATTAGGCTCACGATCCCTCTGGTTTTGTGCTTATTGATTATTTTGTCTGTCACTAGTCCCAGTGGAGGGGTGTTTACCACTACCATTATTGAGGAATATTATATGTCCCATGTTCCATTTCCCTCGGTGCTGCGTCCCCTCACATTGATAGTGGTGATCAATTAGCTGTCAATACAGGTGACCACTGTCCTGTGTTGGAGTCTGGGTTCACACTATACTACAGGACAGCAGTGCAACTTTCATCCTACTTTGCTCTGCGACATCTGTCCTACATTGGTCCTACACAGTGTTGCTCATCTTACTTTAAAAAAGTAATTAGTTACAGTTACAAATTACTTCTCCGAAAAAGTAATTGCGTTAGTGACTCAGTTACTACATTCAAAAAGTAATTAGTTACTCAGCAAAGTAACTGAATTTTTTTTTAATATTCTACAATGCTTTGTTGAGAAGCAGATGACGGGCGCTTGCCAGGGAGCAGTGAGTTAATACTCCAAGACAAAAAAATGCCAGATCCTTGAGAGAAGAAAACCGGAAACAAAGGGTGATCTTGTGTATATCCCAGCCTAGGTGCATCCGTCCCACCATGTATGTGCAGCTAATAGGATTTTAAACCCTTATCCATCTGCTACATATTACATCCAAATTATAAGCTGGATTAAAATGTATGTTTATAATATACATTCCCTTGACGTTTACGGAGTCTGTAATTTAAATTTTTTTATTAGGTTTTATTAGAATTTTCTATAGTTTATTGTTTATTATTTTATTGATCTTATATAAGCTTTATTAGGTGCAAGGGATCTGGAATGGAGATGTCAGATTTTTCTTTGTTGTCTGATGAAGAGATGAAATCACTGACCAAAAAAAACCTGCTGATCATTGGTCTGTATAGGTGTCCTGCACTTACCATGTTGACCACTAGATGTCGCTGTGTACACTGTGTTGTATAGGGAACGTTTGTTCTGTGGAACATTTTGTTCCGGCCATGTGTTCCCCGGATCATTAATCAGGTTGCGCACACAGTGTGTGTGTGATCGATGTGAGTTGTTCCCCGGTGATAGGTCAGTGTGAGGCGGATGGGGCTCATTGTATCCAGGGCTCCTTGCTATTGGGAGTTTTCAGACCGCTGTGACAGGCCATCACAGCGGTCACATGATTCTAAAGCGGAGTTCCACCCATAGTTATGTTCACAGCGCCGGCAGAAGCAATTACTCTGCTGCCATCTAGTGGCGGTAGATGTAATTGCGGTAATGCCGCCCAAGCAATGGGAACTGCGTTACCGTGAGGGGAAGAGTAATCAGGTAGATTTCTCCTTACCCTCAAAAGGGGCTGCGTTAGGTAACTGCGTTTATTGTAACTCCGTTACTTACAACACTGGTCCTACATTGGTCCTACATCCATCCTACTTTCATGAACAGGATACCACTTTGAACCGACTGTGATAGTCTGACTTGTTCTTTGACCAATCAAAACAATCCCAGAGTGAGATAAATTCCTTTTACTGCTGCTGTAATCACATGTGGGATGTCTGATAAGGACAAGGCTCCTACTTTGGTCCGACTTCAATGATATTCAATGGGCTGAAGTAGGATCAATGTCGGACCAAAGTAGTACAGGGAGCGTTTTCAAAGTCGGACAGACTTGTGTCGGATCAGTTAAGACGGCTCTCATAGGGAAACATTGATTTTCACACTTCATGCGACATGAGCTCCTAATGTCAGAGCGTTTGTCGGACAAGTGTGAACCCAGCCGTGTAGAAATTCATAAAATGTGTATGTTAGACTTCATATCAATGTAGTGATATCATGTCCAGAGAAGGCATTCAATGGATCTTCCCATACAGAACAAAGTTCCACAGATCCACAGATCCAATCTGGTCTTTAGATCTTTAGCGTGTATAGTCTATAGTATAGTGTCTAGTATGATGTTAGTAGATTGTTCTCGCAGCAAAACACCAGGTCCTCCAGAGAACGCATTTATTTCAACAACTTCAATATAGAATAGTCCAAAGTCCAGAGATGATACAAAAATCCAGCAGAGTAATTCAGATTTCTACCTGCGCCCCCATACTCATACAGAGAGGATACCTGGAGTACCTTCCCTCTGACAAGATGACCTGAATGTCAAAGCTGACTAACAGAATAAATATCCTTTTCACTGAATAGCTGACAATTTGATTGTCGTCTTTGATCTGAAAGACAGGAACCACTGCCTGTCTTGCAGAGTGTCAGGTAATTGTTACTCCCAGCAGGAGTCACCAATTAGTATTAGGGAGCAAACTAGTATACATCCTTGCATACCAATTAGCTCTCTTTATTAAGTAATTAGATTACCTGTGGTCTGAGTAGTCTTGCTTCCTTATGTGTGCAAACAATGTACTCTTTGACGTTAACAGGCCAGCTCACACACCTAGTAGTCTTGCATAAGATTAACACGTCAAAGGGTCTTCTGTACCTTTTGATATGTAAGAATTCAGCTGGCTTGGACAGTTCAACTGAATTCTTGGCCAATATGGTATTGCAATATAATATATTATGCAATACATAATATAACATCATATATAAAATACCTACACATCTATATTAGTATTACAACAAGCCGGTCTTTCTTATGTTGGGGGGGGGGGGGTATTTGTGTATTGTGTGAAGGGTGGATGCGCTATTTATTACTTTTGATCCTCCTTTGGGAGGATCGAGTACTTTTCTTATATTAGTTACCAGCATATACCGTTGTGTGGGAGGGGTATCCATAGTCCATAGGGAAATATCTGGGTAGGTCCACCTATCTTTAGGCCACCCATTTTTTAATGCCATATATATATGTATATGTATATGTATATATATATATATATATATATATATATATATATATATATATATATGTGTGTGTGTTCTTTTTGATACTTTTTTTAATAAATTTGTAGTTAACTCTTTAGGGTGTGCAGCAGTCTGTCTCTTTTTTATTTTATATTTTTTGTCATACCGTATTTTTGATTGCACCCCCCGATAATATCGGTGAGTACTGCACTACTCCTTATTAGGTGGGATTCCCATACTCTCTACTCTTTTTTTTTTTATATAAGAGTAGCGCCATGTCACAACTGAGTATAAAAAAGAAGAGAGGAGCCTCTAAGTGTAGCAATATGGTTACATTTAATGAAGGTACAACATTTAGCAACTTATTGCTACACTTAGAGTTGCCTCTCTTCTCTTTTATACCCTGTAAAAAAAAAAATTGATATACAAGTGCTTTGGATTACAAGCATGTTTCTGGAACGTATTATGCTCGCAAACCAAGGTTTTACTGTAGTTTAAATGCAACAGGAACTAGTACAGAGCCTTGTGGTATACGACTAGGGGCTGGTCTCTGTTACGAATAAACCCCATTCACAACCACACTCTGGTATCTATGATTTTTTAGTTCTTGTTTTAATATCAAACCAAAGGCATTGGTGATTACTGGAAGCCAAGTTTTCTTAAATCTCAACATCAGACAATCAATTCCCATTTTGCTAGTACTAGGTCTAGAATATGATCTCCTGGGGTTGGACTTTTATTAACTTTTGGAGAAACCCCATTCAGTGCCTTCATTATATCCCTGCACCTGCTTGCAATTGCAGTTTGAGAATTCCAGTTAATGTCAGGCCTGTTAAAGTCACCCATAATTAAAACTTCTCCCTTCATTGCCATTTGAGTTATCCAGTCAATCAACAGGTTATCATAATCTTTAGTCTGCCCTGAGGGTCTGTATACTACATTGATTCTACGGGAAGATCACTCTTTGGTTGGAAGACAGACCCAGAGGGTTTCAAGTATTTTATTTGTTTTTTGAATTAACATTATCCTTATGATATTTTGACATACTGTATATGGTTACTCCACCTCCCCTCTTTTGTGAAAGAAAATGGACTCTGAAGCCAATGATGATGGACTGACACGTCCACATAATGACTGTGGAGACACAAACTATGCTTATTCCTTGTGTGCAGATTTCCTTTGCATTGTTGTTATCCATTATAATGGGAATGTTGGAGAATGTAACCACGTTGGTTTTCTATATTGTCAATGTTAATTTTTCTTCTAAAACTCAATAAAAAAATTTGGAAAGGTAAAAAAGTAAAACTTCACAAATTTTTCAAGGAAACATCCCCCTCAGTATGATACAGTGCCTTGAAAAAGTATTCAAACCCTTTGAAATTTTTCAAATTTTGTCATGTTACAGCCAAAAACGTAAATGGAATTTCTTGGGATTTTATGCGATAGACCAACACAAATTGCTACATAATTGTGAAGTGGAAGGAAATAAATAGTTTTCAATTTATTTTTTTACAAATAAATATCTGAAAAGTGTGGCGTGCATTTGTATTCAGCCCCATTAGCTCGTATACCCCCTAACTAAAATCTAGTCCATCATTCAAAAATGGAAAGAGTATGGCACAACTGAAAACCTACCAAGACATGGCTGTCCACCTAAACTGACAGGCCGGGCTAGGAGAGTATTAATTAGAGAAGCATCCAAAAGGGATGCTTTTTTTTTCAGCAGGGACAGGGAAGTTGGTCAGAGTTGATGGGAAGATGGATCAGCCAAATAATGGGCAATAGTAGAAGACAACATGTTAGGCCGCATACACACGATCGGTCCATCCGATGAGAATGGTCCAACGGACCGTTTTCTTTGGGTCACTGCTGAAGTGGCCTGATGTGCGTACACACCATCAGTTCAAAAACCGATCGTGTCAGAACGCGGTGACGTAAAACACAACGACATGCTGAAAAAAACGAAGTTCAATGCGTCGACTTAATTCTGAGCATGCGTGGGTTTTGAACCGATGCTTTTGTGTACTAACCATCGGTTTGGACCGATCGGTTAGCAGGCCACCGGGTCGATTTTAAAGCAAGTTTTACAATTTTGGTCCGAAGGACAAAAGACAGATGGGCCGTACACACGGTCGGTTTGGACCGATGAAACTGAACTTCGGGCCGTTTTCATCGGTTTGGACCGATCATGTGTACCCGGCCTTAGAGTCTGCAAAAGACTTGAGACTGGGGTGGAAATTCACCTTTCAGCAGGACAACGACCCTAAACATACAGCCAGAGCTACAATGGAATGGTTTAGATCAAAGCATATTCATGTGTTAGAATGGCCCAGTCAAAGTTCAGACCTAAATCTAATTGAGAATCTGTGGCAAGACTTGAAAATTGCTGATCACAGACCCTCTCCATCCAATCTGACAGAGCCTGGGCTAATTTGCAAAGAAGAATGGGCAACAAATGTCACATATTTCTTTATTTTTAAATCTTGAAAACCCTGCTTTAAAATTCTATATGACTCTTTCCCTGACCAGTCTGGTGTGTTCCTTGGCCCTCATGATGCTGTTTATTCACAAAAGTTCTCTAAATACAGCTGTTCCTTTTCCTTTATGTAGGGCAGTGCTTCTCAATTATTTTCTGTCATTCCCCCCCTAGGAAGAAGAAAACATTTTGCGCCCCCCCCCCCCCGCGCGACTGTAAATAGTATTATTTGTCTATAAAATTGTTATAAGTACACCTCTGCATAACACTGTATCCACATATCCCCCCACACAGTATTGCCCTTCTTCAAATATCCCCCCACACACAGTATTGCCCCCTTTACATGACCCCCATTCACATACCCCCACCACACAGTATTGCCCCATAACATACCCCCACCACACACTATTGCCTCATCACATACCCCCGCCACACAGTATTGCCCCCTTTACATGACCCCATCACATATCCTGCACACAGTTTTGCCCCATCACACAACCCCCCTTTTCCCCCCACAGCACAGCCCTCACTCCTCGCCTAACATTTCCATATATTTTTCCTCCCTTCCCTCTCCTCACCTACCTGTAACTTTTTAGCGCGGAGAGCAGGAGGCGGGACATTCGTCAAGTGAAGCCGCAGCAGCAAGGGAAAAAGGGAAAAAAATCCTTCCTGACCCAAAGAAGCAATCAGATATTCCTTGGATCAACTTTACTTATAAATATTAGTATCTAGTTATATTATGCACATTTAGGAAAGAATCCAGGCATTTTTTAAAGCACTCTACTGAGTTGGACAGAACCAGCTTGTGAGGGAGTCTATTCCACATTTTCACAACTTCTACTGTGAAGAAACCTTTCCGTATTTGGAGGTGAAATTGTTTTTTCTCTTTCTGTCCCCACTAAGTTCCACCACCCGGCTCAGTACTTCCACAGTCCCAACTGGCAGCTGAGTTTGTCCACCTACTACCGAAGTCTCAAGTTCTTGAACTGCAGGTCAATGACAGCCTAGGAGAGGGGCCCTGCCAGTCCTCCAGCTGCCTCTCTACCATGCGCCTGAAAGTCTCCCTCTTGGCTTGCAGCCCTTGCACGGTTCCCTCTTCCCTCCTCTAGTACACTCCTGCAGACCAGCTGCACCTCCATCTCCATCCCAGGCTCCATGCTGGTGGGCAATGACAGGCCGTGATTAGGACTTTGAGCTGACTTCAGCTCCAGCAATCACCAGCGTCCAGTGAATGACCTTGTGAATGTGAATGTGAATGACCTTGTCCGGTGCCGGGATCTCAGCTCAATTCTGTTGTGTGCAAGGGCGACTATGTGTGTGGGGGAGGGACAGCGGCTCCAGAGGTGACATTAAGAATGAGGAAATGACAGGCTGTGCCCTAGGTGGCAGTGTGCCCTAGGCAGCTGCCTAGTTTGCCTAGTGGTAGCACCGGCCCTGACAATGGGGCACTATTTCTTCCACTGATACCATGATGGGATACTACTCCTCTTCCTCCTACTGACCACCAAGCATGAGGATATGTTTATTTTCACTGATGCTGGCCTGGGACATGTTCTACCCCCACCAGCCACAACACCCACCATCCCCCGCCCAAAGTCTGAAGGACAGTAAACTGGCCCTTGAAAAGTTTGTAGACCCCTGCCTTAAAGGGAAGGTTTTGTTGGTCCTTTGGTGGCCCTACCAAAAACATATTAGCTATTCTGTGTTAAACTTAGGAAAGTTTTTACTTTGATTTGGAGGATTAGAATGAACCACATTATATCATCTTGATCGTCAATTTGCACTTAATCCCTCAATTTTCAAATAATATATGTTTTTACTTTTGGGAAAAAAAGATTTTTTCATTTAGAGTTTGGTTGAGTTATATCACCTCATTTGATTGTTTACTCTGCAACCAAAACAATCCTTTATTAGACAGTCCTTCCATGTGTAATACTAAAAAGAATTTGTTTTGTGACAACAGATGCGGCTCTTTGAAATTTCCACATATGTCTTGTTTCCTAAATTAAGTTTGTTGCTCTCGTCTGTTCTTGTTCCAAGTATTCTGTTTTCTATACAGCACAATGGTTGAAGCTGCATCCTCCATCCACCATATGTGTAATCAGAGCCGCACAGCCCACAAGAAATGTTTTCATTTCTTCACAAGTTTTCACTAAAGCAAATAACAGGCAAACTGCAGTATTCTATAAGTCACATTTCCCCTAATATGATTTCAATTGAATGAAATTAAGTTGGTTCCTATGGCCTCGTACACACTACCAAGAAACTCGACAGAATCCATCAAGAAACTTGGTGGGAGAGCTTTTTTGCAGAGGAAAACGGTCCTGTGTATGCTTTTCAACGAGAAAACTCTCGAGGAGCTCGACGAGGAAAAAAGAGAAGTTCTCTTTTTCCTCGACGGGAGTCTCACTTTCCTCGTGTTCCTCGTCGGGCTGGTTTTCGACGAGAAACTCGTTGGTGTGTATGCTTAGAAACCTGCGCACCTTCGGTAAAAGTAGCGTTAGTAATGGAAATAGCACATTTGTCACTCTAACAGACTGAAAAGTGCAAATGTCTCTTACCAAACTTTTACTTACCACGCAGTAACATGGGATTAGCAAAAGAAGCCCCAAGGGTTGTGCCAGTGGAATCGAACTTCCCCTGCCGTCTATGTGTTGTACGTCACCGCGTTTGAGAACAAGGAGATTTGGTCTTGACTGTGTGTACGCAAAAACAGCTTGTCAAGTTTCTCGACAAGCCTGACAAGGAACTCGTCGAGGAAAACGATGTGTCTTTTCTGACGAGTTCCTCGGTCATGTGTACGAGGCCTATGAGTTAGGTCATTTTGTATGCAATATGGCCCTTCATGAACTAAGCACATATGTGGGGGTCTTTAGCCTGTAACCATCTACATGCATGTGACCCAACTAGAACTAAAGGCAAAATTGTCAGTTTCTGTATCACATTGGGGAGATTTTCCTTCACTTCTTGTTCCATAACCAAACCAAAAAGTGAAAAGAAATCCCTTCAAAGTGAGGGAACCTCAGTTGTCACCAAGATCACCAGAACTAGTATCTCCAGTGGAAAATGTCACCTCTATTACTGTTCTGTTTAAAACTCATATGGACTTTTCACTATTGGTGATAACGATAAACTGGACAGAGAAGTTGACATTCCCTAAGAGGCACAGATAGCAATAAAAACCTGATCTTTCTCCAAAACTAAAAACACCAAAACTAAAAAAAAATCTAAAAAGCCTAATTGAAGTGACAGAAATAGAAACCCATTTAGACACTGTACTAACAACCTCCACCTTCATTATCATTTTTTACCTGCAATTTCCTTTTGCAGCAGTTTTTTCAGTGTGTCTTTGGCCGCGTACACACGAGCAGACAGATTTGTTCAAATCGGTCGGGCCGACCGATTTGAACAAATCTGTCTGCTGGGGACATATTGGTTTGATCGTGTACACACGATCAAACCAAAATCCCCGCCGCCAGACTTCGCGGTGACGTGGCGGTGACGTTGTCGCCGTCACATCACCGCACCAGGAAGTAAAACACTTCCGCGCATGCGTCGAAACCATTCGGTGCGAGAAGACATGTCTGCTGGTTAGCGTACTAACCAGCAGACATGTCGGGCAGACGGGTTCCCAGCCGACAGATTTCAAAGCATGCTTTGAAATCTGTCGGGTGGCCAAATCCCTCGGCTCGCCCGTACACACAGTCGAATCTGTCTGCTGGGACAGTCGGGCCGACCGTTTCCAGCAGATAGATTTGATCGTGTGTACGCGGCCTAAGACTGTACCAGAATGAGACTAAGGCCAGCCATAGACAGTTCAAATCTTGACTGGTTCAGCACGACCTGCCCGAGATACAAACCATTACAGATTCAACTGGACTTCTCTTACAGCCCCATTGTTTCAAGAAAGTGGTATCCCCCATACTAGTAAAACAATGTTTTTTTATTAAAGTACTTTTTTCAGTAATGCACAGATGCTGTATATGATTCTTTGTATAGTTCACAGAAGTTGTATATGATTCTCTGTATAGTTCACAGAAGTTATATATACATATTTTTTTATTTATGTTATCCAACAGCAAAGTTTCTGTGCTGCCTCCGTTGTTGTGCCAGATCTTGAAGGGGCAATATACTTGAAAGAAGATGGAAAAAAGTCCTGGAAAAAACGATACTTTCTTCTGCGTGCTTCTGGAATTTATTATGTACCTAAAGGAAAGACAAAGGTTAGTAATTCAACCTAAAGTATCCATAGGTACTGCAATTGCAGTTGTTGAACAGTCAATACTTCTGACAGTAAAGCTAGCCAGATCGTTCATTTTTTTATTCGTTCAGCCAGAGGGTTAGACGGAAAAAAAAAAAGGATTCCTCCATTAACAAAAATTACGTGGGTGGAGGAATCCTCCACAGTGACATTGTATTCTGACAGCGGGACCCACCACTCTCAGAATACACTGATCAGCAGCTGCAAATAGAGATATTAATTGACAGCATGTCTTTTTAACAGTAGGGATCAAAAGATCGACTTCTGTCAAGCAGGGAGAACCACAAACTGGGCACAGTTACCGGCAACTAATGGAAAGCTCTTGTTCGCTGATTGTAATTGGGAGCTTTCTGATCATGTGATCGCCATGACAGCCAATCATGGCAGTCACATGACCATAAGCCCCGCTCCACCTCCTGGCATTCTAAAGCCCTTAAAGGGCTTGCAGGTTCCGACTCTAAGGGGTTAAAAGTTAGCAGCTACAGTATTCGTATTTCTTAAAGGGTAACTCCACTTTCATGGGGAAAAAATAGCAAATAAAGAAAAATTAGTATAGCACATATAATTTTAACACTATTTATATTGTGATTGAATGTTATTAAAAAATTACCTTTCCTTTTCAATCTGCAGCCGCTGTAATTTTCTGAGAATACATTGCAATATGGCTAACTGGAGTTGTTCTGTACACAGCGTGTACTGACCACCCCCAGAAACATCCTGCTTGAGTGATTGGCTCACCAATTTTCTCAGAAGTCTGCCTAACATACAAGTCAGATTTTAGGCATCCCCCGCAACAAAAATGTTATTTTTGGAGAGATACTTTTAATGGGAGCATGTCTAAAGGGATGTAGGCCCAGTAGATTTCCTCATTAGAGCTCTACAGCTGCACACCTGACAGTTAATTATGAAACCACTCCCATTAGACCCACTTGGTACAGAGGCACAGACAAACACACAGGGATTTCTTCAGAATAACAAAAAGTTAGGATCCTTGCAATGTACATCGATCACCCAGAGAGGAATGTTTTTTCTCAACAAAAGTGGAGTTCCGCTTTAACTGCTTGCCGACCAGCCGCCGTCATTATACTGTGGCAGGTCGACGTGTTCCCACGAGCCGTTGTAGCTGTACGCAAACACTTCAAGCGGGGATAGCAGGCGTGCGTGTGCGCCCATTGCACTGCGGGGGAAGAGATGCGATAACCCACCGGCCAGGAGAGCTAAAACAGGGGCGTGTGTCTGTAAACACACAAATCCCTGTTCTGTGAGGAGGAGAGAGAGAGAGATTGTGAGTTCCTTCTAGCTAGGAAGAACGATCTGTCATCTCCTCTAGTCACTCCAACCCCCCTATAGTTAGAACACACGAGGGAACACAGTTAAATCCTTGATCGCCCCTAGTGTTAACCCCTTTCCGGCCAGTGACATTTACACACTAATCAGTGCATTTTTAAAGATCTGATCGCTGTATAAATGTGACTGGTCCCAAAAACGTGTCAAAAGTGTCCGATGTGTCCTCCATAATGTTTCAGTGCCAATAATCCACAGATCACAGCCATTACTAGTTAAAAAAAATAATAATAACAATAATAATAATAATAATAATAATAAAAATGCCATAAATCTTTCCCATAGTTTGTAGGCGCCGTAACTTTTATACACAAACCAATCAATATACGCTTATTGCCAAAAATATGTAGAATACATATCGGCCTAAACTGAGGAAAAAAATTGCTTTTTTTTTTTTTAAATGGGAATATTTATTATAGCGAAAAGTACAAAATATTGTGTTTTTTCAAAACTGTCGCTCTTTTTTGGTTTATAGCGCAAAAAAAGAAACGCAGAGGTGATCAAATACCACCAAATAAAGCTCTATTTGTGGGAAAAAAAAGGACGTCAATTTTGTTCGTGTACAGCAGGGATCTCCAAACTATGGCCCTCCAGCTGCTGTGGAACTACACTTCCCATGAGGCATTGTAAAACTCTGACATTCGTAGACATGACTAGGCATGATGGGAATTGTAGTTCCTGAACACCTGGAGGGCCGTAGTTTGGAGACTCCTGGTGTACAGCGTTGCATGACTGCGCAATCGTCAGTTAAAGCAACGCAGTGCCGTATCACAAAAAAATGGCCTAGTCATTAAACAGGCAAATCTTCGGGGCTCAAGTGGTTAAGGAGCCTGGAGCTCCTCTTTAAGTCCAGGCAGCTATTAAAGCGGAGTTCCTTTTTATGTTTATTAACCACTTAAGACCCGGATCTTTAGGCAGCTAAAAGGACCCGACCAGGTTTTGCGATTCGGCACTGCTTCGCTTTAACATACAAATTGCACGTGGCAATTGTATCGTGCGACGTGGCTCCAAAACAAAATTGGCGTCCTTTTTTTTCCATAAATAGAGCTTTCTTTTGGTGGTATTTGATCACCTCTGCATTTTTTATTTTTTGCGCTATAAACAAAAATAGAGCGACAATTTTGAAAAAAATGCAATATTTTTTTACTTTTTGCTATAATAAATATCCCCCAAAAATATATAAAAAAAAGTTTTCCTCAGTTTAGGCCGTTTTGGTAATTTGGTAGTTTTGGTAAAAAAAAAAAAAATCGCAATAAGCGTTTATCGGTTGCGTAAAATGTATAGCTTTTACAAAATAGGGAATAGTTTTATTGCATTCTTATTATTTATTTATTTATTGTTTACTACTAATGGCGGCGATCAGCGATTTTTATTTATTTTTTGTTGTGACTGCAACATTATGGTGGACACTTCGGACAATTTTGACACATTTTTAGGACCATTGTCATTTTCACAGCAAAAAATGCATTTAAAATGCATTGTTTATTGTGAAAATTAAAATTGCAGTTTGGGAGTTAACCACTAGGGGGCGCTGAAGGGGTTACATGTGGCCTCATTTGTGTTACTAACTGTAGGGGGGTGTGGCTGTAGGTGTGAGGTCATTGATTGTGATTCCCTATGTAAGGGAACACACAATCAATGCGGGCGCCACAGTGAAGAACTGGGAAGCCGTGTTTACACACGGCTCTCCCCGTTCTTCAGCTCCGGGGACCGATCGAGCTTCGGACCGGGTCACGGACCCGCGGCGTGCGATCCCACGGCTGGGCTTAAAGGGCCTCGTACAGGTACATGGATGTGCCCAGCCGTGCCATTCTGCCGACGTATATCGGTGTGAAGGGGTCCTTAAGCAGGTAAGTGTCTGTTTATTAAAAGTCAGCAGCTATAATTTTTGTAGCTGCTGACTTTTAATAAACAGACACTTACCTGCTCCACGGTCCAGCGATGCGGCCGCCCGGAGCTCCTCTCCGCCGGCAGCCTCCATTCATACCGTGGTCACCCGGCCGTGACAGATTTTGGCTTCACGGCCAGGCACGTGCTGCGTCTAGGAGTGGACAGGTGATCTCCTGGGACCTGTCACGTGTCCCAGTAGATCGCCTAAAGGGAGGGGCCCAATTAGGCGAGAGGAGGAGTCGCCTAGGCGGCCCGTAGGTGGAAGTGGGACAGGAAGTCCCACTCCTACCAAAGCCCCCACTTCCCCCCCCTCCCTAAAAAAATGACATGCCAAATGTGGCATGTAAGGGGGCGAGGAGTGCTTAAAGCGGAAGTTCCACTTTTTGGTGGAACTCCGCTTTAAGGCTGAAATTAAAGTGAACCTGTTGCGTTTACCACACATGGGCGAAGGACAGGTTCACTTCATAGAGAACACAGTAATAATAACTCAAAGAATGGGAAGAAACATAAATCCACACATATAGAGCGCCTTGTTCCAACCTGATTATTATACAATAGGCAACATCTCCTTGCACCCTTGTGGCACACAACAAAGCCCTCACGTGCAGAATCAATCCATTCATATAATATTTTATTGATTAGTGCCTTTTTGTAGAGAAGATGATGAAAATATGTTCAGAATTCTTTCTGTAGAAAAAATAAATCAGCGTCTTGCCTCGGCTCCAACAGCATTGTAATGGCTAATTTATACATGCATTAGGGGAATCATGTAAATATACTTTGATGGAAGCATCTGTGTACGTGTCACCACTTTGTCACATGAAACATTTTAAATAGCGTGAATCGGCACAGCATGAAAATGCGGCATCCAAACAGCTCCTGGGCGCCCGTTATCTTGGGTTGTCATGGCAACCTCTCAGGAGCAAAAAGAGGGAGACTATAACAAATGGCAGGGAGGAAGGTGCCACATAATAGCTCATCTATTCTCTCCCCATAATTTTACATACAAAGAAAAACAAAATCCATTCATTTTCCCCAAAGGAAGCATTCATTAAAAAACAATTCAGAAAAAAAAAAAAAGCAGTTGCAAATTGATTTTTTTAATACAAATGTATTTTCTAATGTAATCTGCATTGAGCTCAACTAAGATGAATTCTTTATGATAGAAAATAGAGGTGTATCTCATAGCAACCATTCTGTTTTCATCTGTCAAGTGATTGGTTGATGTCTTTGGCTTTATACGGGTTTAAAAATGTCTCTGGTAGCCATTGGTGACCTGGGGACACATGAAGCTGCCGACAGAAAAAATGGCTGGATGATTTTAGCTGATATTGTATGCCACAGTGCAGGTCGCATAAACACCCAAACAGAAGCAGTGCACACAGGCAGTATTTTTTTTTAATTAAATGTCTTTTTATTTAAATTAAATTAACATTTTTATTAAATGTATTAAAGAATATGTAAACTCAACATTTCGTAACATTTCATATTCCTGATGTGTCTGCTGTACCATGTACTGGTACTCTGTATTGCTTCCTTTATGTGAAATCCCTGGTGTTCCTGCCAGTCCCTCTGCTTTCCTATTAAAAACTGACCACACTAAGCAGGAGAGCACAGCGTGTCAGTTCTCTAGCAATGCTGGGAACTCGGCCTGCTCTCCTCCATTTATCAGTGATGTCCTGACCCACCCCACTCACCCAGCCATTCACTGGGAAGTTCAGTGTGCTGCTGCTTCTCCTCCCATCAGCTCTTATGCAGCTGAGAATAGAGGGTATGTGATCACTTATAAAAAAGGAAAAACATATATTTATAATATTTTTATATACATTGGAGCCTCGGATTATGAGCATAATCAGTTCCAGGAGAATGCTCGTAATACAAAGAACTCGCATATCAAAGCAAGTTTCCCCATTGAAGTCAATGGAAACTAAAATAATTTGTTCAAAATTGACTTTCATGGCATGCAATACCACATGTGGCCAGAGGTGGGACACCTCAGCTGACCTCGGGAAACCTCAGAAAGACTCCGTTCCAGAGGTTTGCCGAGGTTAGCCAAACTGTCCTCAGGCCTATCTGTGCATTTCCGATCGGCTCCGCTCGGCGTCCCCCACCTCAGGCCAAACACGGTACTGCACACCACTTTGGCCTTAATTCTGCTCGTTTTGCAAGACAACACTCGCAAATCGAGTTTGGATTTTTTGGAATACAGTGCTCGCATTGCGAAGTGCTCATTAACCGCGTTACTCGCAATCCAAGGTTCCACTGTAACTATACACAAATGTTTTGACTTTAATTTCTATATTAAACTGAATAGGTTGTTTTACAAGGTGAGGGTTTACAATTATTTTATATCCCCCACACAGTAATTGCATCTACAGAACTGTAATCAATATCTTAGTTTATGGAACCTAAAGTGATACTAAAGTCTTGTATTGTTTTCTTTAAAAATAACAAACATGTTATACTTGCCTGCTCTGTGCAGTGTTTTAGCACAGAGCAGGCCCGATCCTCCTCTTCTCTATTCCCCCCCGCCAGTGCTCCTGGCCCCTCCCTCCTTTTGAGTGCCCCCACAGCAAGCAGCTGTGCAAAAGGGAGCAAATAAGAGAAGTTAATTGTTGGGTTTATATATACACTTAATATATTATAAAAATAACTGCTCTCAATGCAAATGAATTATTATAAATGCAAACATTTACTGCAGCACTCATCCTAGTATATCAGAATCTAAAAATATATAAAGCTAAATATAAAAAATGTGAAATCATGAATAAACAGTGCATAAGCCACATATAAAATAGAGTGTAAACGTGACAAATTCACGTTACGTCAGCTCACTGTGCCGAGCGGAGCTGCGATACTATTTCATATCTGAGAACCTTTCTCCTTTTCTAATAAACATGGATGTTTTACATACTACACCATGAATTATCTCTGTTCTTCCTCTATATTGTTTGCTGTTCTGGCTGGGATAACTTTTTGGGCAATTGAGTGGTCTTCTGATGGAGTGTCCTGGTACACATGTGCTGTTAGACCTCTTGAAATTGAGGGTCTAATTATCTGATAATAAATGTGTGCATTGGTGGTGAAGAACAAATGGATCCCATTCAAGAGTGGTACTGGGGTGGATTTACCAAAAGCAAATAGACTGTGTACTTTGCAAGTGCAGTTGCTCCCGAGCTTAGTAAATGAGGGAAACAGGGGCGGCCCACCCATTAAGGGCGCATGGACGCCATCCCCCCGTCCATCACCACCTCCCCTATCCATGTGTCCGGCCCCTTGCAAGACACTGGCGCATGGAATCCAATACGGAGGGACTGGTTTTTTGAAGCACCGATTAGAGCCAGAAGCTCTAACAGGCTTCAATATAGGGCGGGCTCGGGTCACAGAGAGTGCACTCCTAGCCCACCCAGGTGTGTTACAATAGCAAATCAATATTCACTGTTGTAACACTGATCCTCCACCAGGCCAATCAGGAAGCTGGTTTTGATACCGGTCACCAGATTGGCTGAAAGGATAGGTGATCCTATTGGACGCTTATGAGGGGGAGGGAGGAGCTGAATGGCAGAAGTCGCTGTGATGCAGAGAGAGTACACTGCCCATAGTAGCCTGCAACTCGCCGCCCGTAGGACCAACCCGGCCGATGCCGCCGTAGGTAGGAGCCGATCCACCTGCAGTAAGTGCCGGGGTATGGGGGGGTTCCACCGACCGATCGGGGGGTGGTTGTTTGCCACCCCCCCAAAAAATAAAAACACCAGTCGCCACTGGAGGGTAAGCAACTCTTTGCAAACAATACCCAATCACATGCAAGGGAAACAACAAAAAAATGCATTTTGTGCTTGCACATCATTGGGTGATGGAAGTCAACAGAGCTTCCCCTTATTTACTAAGCTGTGAAGCAAAAGCACTTAAAAGACGCACAGTCATTTTGCCTTTAGTAAATCCACCCCACTATGTTTCATCATTTATTGGACATTTCTCACTGTTGGTTGTTTTCTACACTAATTGGTGTTCACATTTTTCACTTTGTGAATTATTTGTCACATTTACAGTACAGATCAAAAGTTTGGACACACCTTTTCATTCAAAGAGTTTTCTTTATTTTCATGACTATAAAAAATATTGTAGAGTCACACTGAAGGCAACACAACTATGAATTAACACATGTGGAATTATATACATACAAAAAAGTGTGAAACAACTGAAAATATGTCATATTCAAGGTTCTTCAAAGTAGCCACCTTTTGCAGCAGACACATCTCTAGAACAACTGTTAAGAGGAGACTCTGTGAATCAGGCCTTCATGGTAGAATATCTGCTAGGAAACCACTGCTAAAGAAAGGCAACAAGCAGAAGAGACTTGTTTGGGCTAAAGAACACAAGGAATGGACATTAGACCAGTGGAAATCTGTGCTTTGGTCTGATGAGTCCAAATTTGAGATCTTTGGTTCCAACCACCGTGTCTTTGTGCGATGCAGAAAAGGTGAACGGATGGACTCTACATGCCTGGTTCCCACCGTGAAGCATGGAGGAGGAGGTGTGATGGTGTGGGGGTGCTTTGCTGGTGACACTGTTGGGGATTTATTCAAAATTGAAGGCATACTGAACCAGCATGGCTACCACAGCATCTTGCAGCGGCATGCTATTCCATCCGGTTTGCGTTTAGTTGGACCATCATTTATTTTTCAACAGGACAATGACCCCAAACACACCTCCAGGCCGTGTAAGGGCTATTTGACCAAGAAGGAGAGTGATAGGGTGCTGCGCCAGATGACCTGGCCTCCACAGTCACCGGGCCTGAACCCAATCGAGATGGTTTGGGGTGAGCTGGACCACAGAGTGAAGGCAAAAGGGCCAACAAGTGCTAAGCATCTCTGGGAACTCCTTCAAGACTGTTGGAAGACCATTTCAGGTGACTACCTCTTGAAGCTCATCAAGAGAATGCCAAGAGTGTGCAAAGCAGTAATCAAAGCAAAAGGTGGCTACTTTGAAGAACCTAGAATAGGACATATTTTCAGTTGTTTCACACTTTTTTTGTTATGTATACAATTCCACATGTGTTAATTCATAGTTTTGATGCCTTCAGTGTGAATCTACAATTTTCATAGTCATGAAAATAAAGAAAACTCTTTGAATGAGAAGGTGTGTCCAAACTTTTGGTCTGTACTGTATATATTTTCTATGTGGTTCTGCATGGTTTATTTATGATTATGTGATTTAAAGGGGACAGCGCAACATTTTTTGTATACACTTCTGAATTGCTGAGCAATGCATCAGCGCAAAACAAAAAAAGTTTTAAAAACTATTGTATTATTACTTTAACATTTTTAACAAACCTAATTGCCAAATAAAAGAATAACGGATTTTAAAGAATAACCGTGAGATTGTTTGTTTTCTTTATTCCCCATCTGCCAATCTGCCCTGAAAACATGGAAGCCGTCTAGTTGCTGTTGGCAACAAAGACAGTTCCTTTTTTTAGACATTTCAACCACAAGGCCAAAAATGGTTTAGCTTTCTCTCAACTCCAAACTTTGTAATCACAATCATCCTCCTTATTTTTTCCTTGTGTTTCCTTTGCAGACATCTCGTGATCTGGCCTGTTTTATACAGTTTGATAATGTCAATGTTTATTATGGCATGCAGTATAAAGTCAGATACAAAGCTCCGACGGACCACTGCTTTGTCCTGAAGGTATGTTGTGAGCATAAACATCACAGTTAGGAAAAGTGCAGGAAACCGATTTGCCTTTAATTATACTGATTATTAAATAATTTTAGGTACTCAGTGATTTATTTGGATAATGATGTATGGTTTATTTTATATAGGGGACAGCGAGAATTCTCCTCTAGGTCTCCGTTGTTTACCGCAAAGGATTTCAGCTCTGAATATGTTGTAATGTTGAAAATATTTAAATCGTTTTATGTAATGGGCTCGGCATTAAAAGTGCGCTCAAAGTCTTAATGCCGCTTACACACGACTGGTTTTCGGGTTCTAAAGAATGACCACATATTTTTTCGAACATGCTCTATTTTTTCACGTTTTTAACTTTGTCGTTTTTATGGTTGTAAAAAATGGTCGTGTGTAGGCTTTAATGACGTGAAAAATCTGCGCATGCTCAGAAGCAAGTTCTGAGATGGGAGCGCTCGTTCTGGTAAAACTAGCGTTCGTAATGGAGTAAGCACATTCATCACGCTGTAACAGACAGAAAAGCGCAAATCGTCTTTTACTAACACGGAATCAGCTGAAAGCAGACCAAAGGGTGACGTCATCCAAATGGAATTTCCCCTTTATAGTGCCGCCGTACGTGTTGTACGTCACCGCGCTTTGCTAGAGCATTTTTTTCTAATGACCTTGTGTAGGCAAGGCCGTTTTAATGATCTGGTTGAAAAAAACGTTGTTTTTTCTAGACCCTTAAAAACTTCATTTCTTAGACCACGAAAAACGGCCGTGTGTACGAGGCATCAGATGAAAAATCGAGCATTTTAACTAACTGTGGGTATTCAGCCTACACACTGCAGGGCTTTAAATGCTAAACTCTGGGGGGGGGGGGGGCTTTGAAGTGGAATTACAGCTTCATCCTATCCTTAAAACTGTCCCCTTGCCTCCTAACATCTATACTAACTAACCTGTGTAAGAAAGATGTATATACTTACCTACAGGACCGTCTTTAACACAGGGCAAAAGGAGCAGCTATCCTGGGCCCAGTCATTGTTGTGGGACCCAAAACAGCTGCCCCCTTATGCCCGCACTGCCCTCAATTACTTGATAAGTGGATATTTGGGAGGGCCCAAAAAAATGTTTGCCCAGGGTCCAATTAATATTAAAGATGGCCCTGCTTACCTATTTTCAGGCTGCTTCGGTCCAGTGTTGTGATCCTTCTCCCCTGTGTCAGCTAGTGCTGCTGCAGGGGAGAGGAGGCAGAACTGACAACGGATGGGCCACTGAAGCCTACAAGTATCATTGAGGCTCCAGGCTTTACTAGCCGTTGTTGGAGCTCTCTTTACTCTCCCCTGCAGCTGCTACTGGCTGCCACTGGGGATATCACGTGACCAGAGCTGAGCAGCCTGAAAATGGATAAGCATATGCATCTTTCTTGCACAGGTTAGTTAGTTGCTTCCTGTATGATGGAGGACCAACTGTCTTTCATTGTATGTGAGGTCCCCAACACCCCCCAACCCAGGACATCGGACAGCAGAGGAAAGCACCATAAGTATATTCCCTTATTCATCATCCCCTAGATGAGTGGTCTCCAAACTGCGGCCCAGGGTCCATATGCAGCCCTTTGCTTGCCTTTTCTGGCCTTTGAGGCACTATTCCTCCAACTGATACGAACCCCTATTCTGCCATCTGACACCACCAACAATGGGGCACCGTTTCTCTAACTGACACCTATAACGAGGCACTATTTCTTCCAATGATAACAACGATGGGGCACTATTCCTCCCCCTAAAATCAAATGGGGCGATGTTTACTCCAACTACTGCCAGGAAAAAGTCTGTAGAACAATAAGTCGGCCATTTGTTTAGAAAGTTTGGAGACCCCTGCCCTTGATAAAACAAGCAATTAACCCTAGCAGTGTGTAGGGACTGTTATTATTACCTAGAGTTCAGTTTCAGGGGGCCAACTACCCTGTACTTACCTTCAGTCCTAATCCAATAATCTTCACTGTGTAGCCCTTCTCCAAACTTTGCAGTCATTCCTCTGAAAATGGCTGCTCAGTACTGTGCATGTACACCGCAGCTGGTGTTTTACCTGCGCTGTCAGCTGGTCCACCGCCACTTACCCCATCGGCGGCGGGCATCGGCAGGCACATTGGGCATCGGCGGGCACATTGGGCATCGGCAGGCCCATTGGGAAATTGGCGGGCACATCGGGGAGATCTGGCAGCATCTCCTATGTCCTCTTCCCTTGTGAGATCACAGTTGCTTCCACTGTGCGTCTCCTCCCCTCCTTCTAGGTGTCTAATACGATTGCAGACCTTTCAGCTAATCGGGAAAGGGGTAAAAGACCCACACTTCTTGATTGGCTGAGACACGATTCAGTGTTAGGCCCCGTACACACTTCCGAGAACCTCGTCGGGCTAAACTCATCGTTCCGCCCGACGAGGTTCCCGATGAGCGGTCGGAAAAGCTTGTTGAGCCAAAGTCCTCATTGAACAACGAGGAAAAAGAGAGCGTGCTCTCTTTTTTGGCTCGACGAGCTTCCCGACGGAATGCTCGTCGCAAGTGTACACACGATCGAGCTTCTCGCCAGAATATGTCTCCCAGCGAGCTTCTCACTGGATTCTGCAGAGAAGCTGTGTGTACGGGGCCTGAGAAAAGCAAATATAAATTTGCTTTTCTAACACATCTGGGTGGGCTCCAAGCGCAATGCTATGCCCTCCCAGTCCACCCTATTTTGAAGCCTATTAAAGCCTATGGCTCTAATCAGGTGCTTCAAAAAAACACACCCCCGCCACTGTAATTCATGCACCCAGTGCCCTGAAAGGCGCTGGACGCATGAATAGGGTGGTGGCCATGGCAGCCATGGATCTATCCATTAACCATATAAGGGGTGACGTGATGAAGGAGGCGGAGCACATATGTCCTTAATGGACAGGCCGCCAGTGCTTATGCCTATAATCTGCTGTAGAGGAAGTGGGGGTACCTTGCAACATGCTAATGCATTTAACCTGCGTTGGGTTTCTAAAATGACATTGTGGTTAGTTGGTCTTTTCAGATGCTCACTGTTCTTCTTTAAGTTCAGCTCCAGTTCATCCCATGACGATCTTTAACATACTAGATCTCGGATAGTGGATCATCCTGGCTATACAATAAATTATGTTCTCTAAAAAAAAAACATCTGCGTTCACTTATGGCTGCCTTGTATTACGTGCAGTGGATTACCATTAGTCTGTATGTAACTTCCTATCTGACATATGTTTGTCATAATTCTAATTAAACTGTAAATTCAAGCAACGTTCACAGAGCTATTTTATTTATGAAATCTTTAATCCAATCCCTTTATCTACAACATTCCTGAGCACAGAGGGATACATATGGAATTCCAGACTATGTCCTGCCATCTACTGGCAGAAGGGTGTAAATATCCAATTCAAATTTTTTCACCAACTAAACCTGTAATGACACATTTGCTGTGTTAGGCCGCCCGCAGACATAAGCTCTCACCAGGCATGTGATTGAATCTTTGGACAATCGCTTTCATGCAAAAGATCATTTCATAAACAATAAAGACTTTTTCTACTAAAAAGAAAAAAATAACTATATCTTCGCAGACAATTTTTTTATATTTACACACATGTTAAAATGTGCATTACTCTAAACCCCCAAACAAGTATATATTTTGTGAAAGCAGAGACCCTGGAGAATAAAATATTGGTTGTTGCAATTTTTTATGTGCCATTATATTTGTGCAGCTATTTATAAAAAAAAAATACCCATTTTCAGGGAAAAAACACAACGGCCGGGACTCAGAAAGGATTTACGTTGGTGTATCTCCAGATACGCCGCCGTAATTTCAAATGTGAGCCGTCGTATCTTTGCGCCGATTTACAAAGCAAGATACGTCCAAAAACATTGCTTCAGCCATCCGACGTAACTTGCCTACGCCGGCATATCGTGGGCGCATAGTTACGCTGGACGCATTCGGCGTTCCCATTGTAAATATACAAATGAGTAAGATACGCCGATTCACAAACGTAGATGCGCCCGGCCGCTTCATATACGCAATTTGCGTAAGGCTTATATAGCAGGCGCATGTAATGCAGAGGTATGGGCCAGGGAATGACGCCATTGAATTTTACATCGCGTACGCCGTTTATGTAGTACTACGTGAATAGGGCTATGCGCAAGTTACGTTCACGTCGTAGGCATTGCGCCAATGTATCTTAGGGCGTATATGCAACGTGATTCTGAGCATGCGCACGCATGCCCAGTTCGACCGGCCATTCATTAGCATGAGGTCACGCTTAATTTAAATAGATGACGCCCACCTCCTTCCTACTTTGAATTAGGCGGGCTTACGCCGGCCAATTTACGCTACACCCGCACAAAGATACACAAACGTATCTGAATCCCCGCCAATATATTTGCCAAATTTCTGGTCATTTATACAAGATTGGGTTGCCTTGAATAAACAGATACATGTCAAGTCTTAATTGCGTGTGCTTCTGAAATCAAGAAAAATGATGGTACCCAAAATTCTCCATCGGTAACACTAAAGTTTTTACAGGTTATTAGTTTAGAGTTAGGCTGGGTTTACACCATTGCAAATTGAATGTGGCTTCAATGCATCCAATTCGCAATAGCAGGAGATTTTGACCAGCTTTCTTTGTTCACATAATTCTGGGGGTCAGTGCGATTTGCACAAAAATGCTGTGCATCCTTTGATCCAAATTCAGCCCAAAATTCTGGCTTAAATCAGACCTGAAATGGTGAACCAGGCCGCACCAGACCCCTGCTGTGAGCCGCATGCGAAGACAGTGCTGACCGGGGAATCCCTCCTGCCAAAACATTGTATTTTTCCATCAGGGGGGCGGATGATCATCCGCCCTCACTGAAAAAAGACAGTGATTATTGCAAGTGGCTATAGCAGCCGCTAGCGATAATTGGAAGTAAATCTGGCAGGCTGGTTGCACCCAAGTTGATCGATCGCGATTTGAACTGTCTATGGTCAGCCTTACACAATCACGAGCAACAACACAATCATTGTTTACATTCCTCATAAGGAATATTATGAAACAATAGCACCCATTACATTCACAGTATTTCTAAACCTCTCTCCACATATTGTTCAAGCTTAGGTATGGCAATTTTTCCATAGTTGCATTGGTCTAGCTTGAACCATCATAGGTATGTATGTGCCATGCCTGTGGGATCCCTATGGAAGCTATAAATCACTGTAGTAGACTGACACCGCTACTCCGGGGATCGCCAATAGCTTCTGAGTTAGTGAACAAAGGTGGTCACTCATTCGGCATGGGTGTCATTTCGGAGAACATTTTGCATTTTCTCAATGAATGCTAGAAGCTTCAGGGACGCCTGTGCTATCCAGATTGGGGGGGGGGGGGAGGTGTCTTCACCCTCGTAAAGGGTATTTGGATCTAGTTTTACCAGCAAAACCCCCCAAAACGCTGAACACTTTATATCATGTTGTGAGGCTCCTTTATCCATTGATGAGGGCTAACTCTAATTGATGACTGGCTAAATTTTGTTGGTCCTTATTCTTCGTCTTTTTTCGTGCTTCAATCAGTTCACAATCACCCGTGATTGTGGTTTCTATGGAGGCTGTATATGCATCTGTCTACCTCTTGATGCATTTTCAATTATGATAACTTGGGGGTCAGTGTTCAGCAGTGTTGCCAACTGTTAGTATTTTTACTGGCAGCCAGTAAAAAAATGGGCATTTTTCTCCAGCCATTAAATACCAGTAAGAAAAAAAGGTTGCCAGCAAAAAACATGGCTGTGACAGTTCGGGTCCGGAGGCGGCCGAGACCATTCAAGTGCCTGCTTTAGTGTGTTCAGTCAGTGCCGGCAGGGGACAAGACTGGTGGAGGTGGTGCCTGAGAGTGTTATGTGATGTCAGGGTGCAAGGGAGCCAAGTGGAGCGGCCGGAGCCTCGTGTGTGGGTCTGAGGGACAGGAGCAAAGCAAGCCATGAGCAGGACTGTCAATGCTGTTTGGAGTAGAGGGACCACCTTGTGTGGAGCGGGACCGTCACGGTGACTCTGGAGGGGGCGTGTCATGTCGGTGATCTGTGCTGCTGCTTACTGCTACTAGTGTCACTGTGAGAGTCAATTTCATGTTTGTGTGCCGCCCATTTTAATTCCTATGTCCTGTCCCTGAGCTACCTACTTACTATTAAAAACGAGGTTCAAGGTGCAAAAGCCATAGGATGGACTATGGGTGACCTAAAGTATTGCAGTGCCACGTCCTAACATAGCTAGAAAACCACAAATCTTTATACCTACTTACTATATCGCAAATAAAATAAGAAATTTGTTTTTTGCAATAATATCTACCTTAAATCTAATTAAATTTTTTAATAACATATTGTACTAAATATTTTTTAATTTGTACATAAAACTGTAAATTTGGAACTTTTCAAAATGCCAGTAAAAACTTGTCTGTGCCAGTAAATTTTGGGTGTTGTGTCAGTAAATTTCAATCTGGTAGGTTGGCCAACACTGGTGTTCAGGTGTATTGGGAAGGAGGGGGCTTAATGTGTTCTGATCTTTTATTCTAAACGGGTTGGGAAGTAGACTTTGGAGATTTCAAAGACTGCAAAAGGTATGTAATTACTAAACACCACTCTTTTTATTTTTCAGCATCCACAAATTCAGAAGGAATCCCAATATATTAAGTATCTATGCTGTGATGAACCATGGGTTCTCCACCAGTGGGTTACTGGCATCAGGATTGCCAAGGTAAGTTAAAAGAATGTCACATTTAGGGGTACCACAACACCCTACAGGGTCCTCACTTATGTATAGCCCACATTTTTTTGCAGGTTTGGATAGAGCAGGTAAAGGTTAAAACCACTGCCAGTGTAAAGCTTTACTGTCTGTGTACCATTGGGGACATTTTCTTTCACTTCTTGTCTCAGAGAGGCAACGGGAAGTGAGAGGAAATTTCCCAAAGTAGAGAATGTGTCCCCACTGGAAGAGTTCCACTTACCTCTTGTTCTGGAGGCAACTCGGACATTTTGGATTTCCCTTCACTTTCTTTCTCTGTGACAATGGTCACCAAAATAAATAGTGATACATATCCCCAGTGATATAGACTGTAATAAAAACCTTTCCCTAGTCTATCCAAAATGTAAAACAAAATGCCTGGAGATATGCTTTAAGCCCACAGGATATACTGGGGTTTATCTACTGAAGGCAAATAGTCTGTGCACTTTGCAAGTGCAGTTAGTCCAGAGCTTAGTAAATGAAGAGGAGCTTCATCCAATCATGTGCAAGCAAAAAAAAAAATGTATTTATTTATTTACCTTGTATGTGATTGGGTATTCTTTGTGAAGTAAAAATGTACCTCATTTCCCAGTTGTTACTTTTTTTAATTATTATTTTAAATTAAACGTATACACAGAATACAAACGTGTATGTCATCTTGTTTACTCTTGCAGTATGGGAAGGTTTTGTATGAGAACTACAAATCTGCCATCCACAAAGCAGGTCTGGCCTCTCGGTGGTCTTCGCTCAGCAGTTCCACGACACCAACAGGTACTACAACAATTCTCTCTTCCTCGTCTCTTACCATCATTATACTTAGTCGTTAACCCTTTTATGCCATGTTTTTTCATCTGCACATGAAATTCATATGTAGGACATAAATAGCTCCCACATCACTACTGTTTCAATATTGTAACAAGAGGCATTAATGGCTTTAACCACTTTCTAACCGCGCTATAGCAGAAATACTGCTACAGCGCAATCCTGTTATTTTGGGACGACGTCCCTGGGACGTCGTCCCGATTTGCGGTGATTGTGCGCCCCCTTCGACGTGCACACAAATTTTTTTGTGTTCGCTGGGTCGGCGGGACCCGACGCAACATGGATCACGGTGAAGAGCCTATGATAGCGGCTCTTCACCACCTGATCGCTCCCTCCAATGAGGGAGCAGTCAAATGTAAACAAAAAAAAAGGTCAATCTGAGGTTATCTCTTCTCTCCTCACACCGATACAGTGTGTGAGGAGAGAAGTGATTTTACAAGTGAGTGCATCTATGTATTATGCCCAGCAGTGCCACACAGTGCCACTACACTACCCATCAGTGCCCCTACAGTCCCCATCTGTGTCACCAGTGCCACTACAGTCCCCACCAGTGCCACTAAAGTCCCTACCAGTGCCACCTCTGCCACTTCAGTGCCCATTGGTGCAGTATACATTTTAGGAAAAATTTATGAGGAAAAAATACTTATATATATATATATATACACCATATTTATAGACATATAACACGCACAGGCGTATAACACGCACCCTAACTTTAAGAGGAAAGTTTCAGGAAAAAAACAATCCACAGCCCCTGCGTATAACACACAGGCACAGTTTATCCTATATATTCAGGGTAAAAAAGTGTGTGTTATACGCCAATAAATACAGTATATACAGTGCGGAAAATAAGTATTTGAACACCCTGCTATTTTGCAAGTTCTTCCACTTGGAAATCATGGAGGGGTCTGAAATTGTTATCGTAGGTGCATGTCCACTGTGAGAGACATAATCAAAAAAAAAATCCAGAAATCACAATGTATGATTTTTTTAACTATTTATTTGTATGATACAGCTGCAAAGAAGAATTTGAACACCTGAGAAAATCAATGTTAATATTTGGTACAGTAGCCTTTGTTTGCAATTACAGAGGTCAAACGTTTCTTGTAGTTTTTCACCAGGTTTGCACACACTGGAGGAGGGATTTTGGCCCACTCCTCCACACAGTTCTTCTCTAGATCAGTCAGGTTTCTGGGCTGTCACTGAGAAACACGGAGTTTGAGCTCCCTCCAAAGATTCTCTATTGGGTTTAGGTCTGGAGACTGGCTAGGCCACGCCAGAACCTTGATATGCTTCTTACAGAGCCACTCCTTGGTTATCTTGGCTGTGTGCTTCGGGTCATTGTCATGTTGGAAGACCCAGCCTCGACCCATCTTCAAAGCTCTAACTGAGGGAAGGAGGTCGTTGCCCAAAATCTCGCAATACATGGCCCCGGTCATCCTCTCCTTAACACAGTGCAGTCGCCCTGTTCCATGTGCAGAAAAACACCCCCAAAGCATGATGCTACCACCCCCATGCTTCACAGTAGGGATGGTGTTCTTGGGATGGTACTCATCATTCTTCTTCCTCCAAACACGGTTAGTGGAATTATGACCAAAAAGTTCTATTTTGGTCTTATCTGACCACATGACTTTCTCTCATGACTCCTCTGGATCATCCAAATGGTCATTGGCAAACTTAAGACGGGCCTTGACATGTGCTGGTTTAAGCAGGGGAACCTTCCGTGCCATGCATGATTTCAAACCATGACGTCTTAGTGTATTACCAACAGTAACCTTGGAAACGGTGGTCCCAGCTCTTTTCAGGTCATTGACCAGCTCCTCCCGTGTAGTCCTGGGCTGATTTCTCACCTTTCTTAGGATCATTGAGACCCCACGAGGTGAGATTTTTGCATGGAGCCCCAGTCCGAGGGAGATTGACAGTCATGTTTAGCTTCTTCCATTTTCTAATGATTGCTCCAACAGTGGACCTTTTTTCCCCAAGCTGCTTGGCAATTTCCCCGTAGCCCTTTCCAGCCTTGTGGAGGTGTACAATTTTGTCTCTAGTGTCTTTGGACAGCTCTTTGGTCTTGGCCATGTTAGTAGTTGGATTCTTACTGATTGTATGGGGTGGACAGGTGTCTTTATGCAGCTAATGACCTCAAACAGGTGCATCTAATTTAGGATAATAAATGGAGTGGAGGTGGACATTTTAAAGGCAGACTAACAGGTCTTTGAGGGTCAGAATTCTAGCTGATAGACAGGTGTTCAAATACTTCTTTGCAGCTGTATCATACAAATAAATAGTTAAAAATTCATAAATTGTGATTTCTGGATTTATTTTTTTTGATTATGTCTCTCACAGTGGACATGCACCTACGATGACAATTTCAGACCCCTCCATGATTTCCAAGTGGGAGAACTTGCAAAATAGCAGGGTGTTCAAATACTTATTTTCCGCACTGTATATATATATATATATATATACAGAGCTTTTTTTCTCAGAAAATAGGTGCAGGAACTCAACCACGACCCGTTCAGATTTCACAAACAGTAGAAGGGTCTTAAAGGGGCATTAAATACCACAATTGCATTACATACAGTGTGCAGAGTTCAGGGGGTTACAAAGCAGTCACTTGTAAACACAGAAACCAGACTTCTGTGTTCACAAGTGATTGTGGTGAGCGGGCACCAAAGGGTCTGAGCCAAAGGTGGTGGAACTGAGTTCCACCAAGTTCCCCCAGAAAAAAAGCCCTATATATACAGGGCTTTTTTTCTGGGGGAACTTGGTGGAACTCAGTTCCACCACCTTTGGCTCAGACCCTTTGGTGCCCGCTCACCACAATCACTTGTGAACACAGAAGTCTGGTTTCTGTGTTTACAAGTGACTGCTTTGTAACCCCCTGAACTCTGCACACTGTATGTAATGCAATTCTGGTATTTAATGCCCCTTTAAGACCCTTCTACTGTTTGTGAAATCTGAACGGGTCGTGGTTGAGTTCCTGCACCTATTTTCTGAGAAAAAAAGCTCTGTATATATATATATATATATATATATAGCCAAGGGATAAAGTTATCAGTAGCTAAACAAGTTCCAGCTGTCAAATATCTAATGCCAATCAGAACAGAAAACATAGGGCCAGATTCACGAACACTTGCGCTGGAGTATTTGGATATGCGCCGCGTAACTGTGATGATGCGCCGTCGTTTCTATGTGCCCGTACCCACCAAACTAGATGCGCCCAATAACGGGTCATTTGCGACCGGCGGAACGTTCCGACGCCAGAGTATCGTCAGCGCTTATTTTCGCTGGGCGCATCAGTCGCGCCCATTGATTTCCCATGCAAATATGCAAATGAGGTATTTTTCCCAATTCACGAACGGATAAGCACCATACGCTGGCTACATGCGCCGCGCGTATCTGGTCCGTCCGGCGCAAAGTTATTTCTACAAAAGGCTGCTTTATCTTTACTCCAGACGGTCACAGGTCAGCAGGAGAGCAGCTACAGCAGCGTTACCGACGAAACTAGCAAGCTGAACAACAACACTTGCAAGGACAACACCTCTGTGTGCCAACATGCCAGGGGCACTCGTGGTCCTAAGACTAGTACTGGGTCCCTCGCTACGGAGGAGGCGGGCACGTGAGAGGATATACCGCACTCGTATGAACCTCTTTGGCATGGGGGATGAGGAGGTGTATCGCCTCTTCAGATTCAGCCCAGATGTAATACTTGAACTAACCACAACCCTGCAGGATGACATCACCAGCAAGACACACCGCTCACAAGCAGTGCAGCCACTGGTGAAGGTACTGGCAACACTTCATTTCCTTGCCAGTGGATCATTTCAGCGTACAAGTGGAGTGGTGGCTGGGATGTCACAGTCCTCCATGAGCAGATGTGTGCACCAGGTTGTCCCTGCAATCCTCAGACGCATGTCCAACCAGTTCATCAGACCCACCACTGAGGAGCTGCGGCTGAAGGCAATGACAGATTTCTACAACATTGCCAGATTCCCACGCACCATCGGGGCCATTGATTGCACACATGTGGCCCTACAGCCCCCCAGTGCCACAGAGCACATATACCGCAATTGGAAGCATTGGCATTCCATCAACGTACAGGTGATAGCCGATGCCCAACGCCTCATATGGCACGTGCGTGCCAAACACCCCGGGTCCAGCCATGACAGCTTCATATACCGTCAGAGCCCCATCCCAGCAGAATTCGAGCAGAACATGTATGGGGACAGCTGGCTGGTTGGTGAGTGACAAGGGAGTCAGGCATGACTATCCCCTCCCGTGATGCACAACAGAAGTCGCACATGCATGACTAACATTCTCCTGTCTTTTACCTTACAGGTGACTCTGCATATGCACTGGGACCCCATCTAATGACTCCTTTCCGGAACCCCCAAACCAGAGGAGAGAGAAAATACAATGAAGCACACATCAAAACTCGTGGAGTGGTGGAGCAAACATTTGGGCTCCTGAAGTCCCGTTTCCGATGCCTGGATAAGTCTGGGGGGGCCCTATTGTATTCCCCTACCTTTGTGTGTCAGATCATCGCTGCATGTTGTATTCTGCACAACTTTGCTATGAGAAAAGGCCTGCATATTGACATACGTGATGACCTGACCCCCGACCCACACAGTCCCCACCTGCCAGAGGACACCCAGTCTGCTGATGGAAGAGCAGTCAGGAGGGTCCTCGCCGTAGGCATCTTTGGACACTAAACCAAAACCTTAATCACACAGACAATGCACGCGTGTACACCACTGATGTCCCTACATCACACACACCACATCCACATCACATTGGATTAGCCCAAGTCCAGCATGTAGGAGTTGGGAGCAGCAACGCCAGCGTCAAGGCCCCAATGATGTCACTGTCCATTCACACACCTTTCACACGTCATTCATTCAGCCGTGGGGTTAACTTCACCACCACGGCCGAGGGTGACACCCCTTACTTTCAGGAGTGCCACCCTCTCACATTCACACACCATTCACACTGCAACGTGTGCAGTATCCAAAAAAAAAAAAATATCTCATAACCTGAGAACCAAAAAAATAAACAAAAACTCATGTCCTGAGTATAAACAATAATAATAAAAAATAAACAAAAACTCATGTCCTGAGTATAAACAATAATAATAAAAAATAAACAAAAACTCATATCCTGAGTATAAACAATAATAATAAAAAATAAACAAAAACTCATGTCCTGAGTATAAACAAAAATATATAACAACCAAAAAAAAAAAAAAACCCTCATCTGGGATGACGGGGGCTCCTCCTTGGGGGCACTCTCGGGCTCCTCATCTGCCTGGAGGGAGTGGGTGGTGGTGGGGGTGGGGGGGCATCAGGAGGAGGCTGATCCCCGGGTGGGCCACTCCTGGGAGCTGTTGGCTGCATGCCCTCCAATGCCACAGCGATACGGCTCAAATACAGATTTGTTTGGGCCTGCATCCTCAGCTGGCGGGTGATCTGATGCCGCTGGTCACGTTGCCGCTGCCTCCCCTCTTCCCGAATGGCAGCAGTGTTGTCTCGAACAGCTGCTGTCAAGTGCCGGATATCAGCCTGCACCTCCCCCAGGCTGGTCACAACGCCCTGCACGCGACTGGGCAGCTGTGACATAGAGCCCAGGCTGTCCGCGACCCTGTCCAGGTGGCCAGCCATCTCCCCCATTTGCTGAGTCTGTTTGGCGTGGTCCAACAGCACCTGGTCTTCGACCAAATCACACACCCCCCTGGTCTTCCGGGTGGCCTTCCTGGGGGCAGAGGAAGGTTGTCCCCGTGGGGATGGAGTCCCCCTTGAGGGGCTACCTAGGATGGGGGAGGGGATCACAGAGGGCCCTGCAGAGGAGGAGGACTCCTCCAACATTAAAATAAACTCCTGTTCAGGGACAGGCTCCTCCACAACCACCTCTGCTGAAGTGGTGTGGGCACTCTCCTCCTCCACCTCGGTGTCTCCAGCACCCAGGGCCTCGTCAGCAGCATCCCGTTGGGGGGTTGGGGTGGACTGGCCGGCACGAGATGGCCCAGCACCGTCATCTGTGGATGACACAAAGCAGACACATGTTGGTGGTCCCACACACTTGGCACATGTACCCACCCCCCACCCCCACATGCAACACAACAAAAAGGGGGTAAAAATCACTTACCTGTCCTGGAGCCTTCCTCTACGGAGTCATAGCCTGGGACCCCCTCCAACTGCTCCCTGTCCAGGCAGCGGGCGACCACCTCCTCCTCCGCGGTCAGGGTGACAGGACATGGGGGACCACCACCTGTGCCCCTCTCATGGCTCCTAATGGTGGACACCTTGCCCCTCACCTTGCGCCGCAGGTCATTTATTTTTTTTTGAATGTCTGAAGCACTCCGGGTGGAGTACCCCAGCACATTGACCCTGGCAGCTATGGTGTCCAGGATGCCCTGCTTTCTCTCCCGGCTGGTCTTCCTGCTTTTTTTCCCATGGAGAAAATCATTAAATGCCTCCATAGCCGATATTATCACTGTGACCTCCTGGGCATTATAATTTAGGTTCCTCCTCTCTCTGGGGGTAGCGGGAGCAGCCATTACAGGGCAAAAGTATCTTCCCTGGGGTGGGGGGAAATGGAACTACTTTTGCGCCGGAATGGCGTTTCCGCCAGCGCTTTTAAGCGCCCAGCGGAACGCATTGCGCTGACGTTTCCCAGGAAGTGGTGCCGACGGAAGTTGTGAGCATGCGCACAAGGGGGGCGAGTGGAGCCGCACTCACTGCGCATGCTCCGTGGATGATGCGCTGAACGTAAGCCTCTGCGCTGGGCTCCGCCCATCATTTACATATGATCACACCCAGTTTCACTTGCGTCGGGTTACGCCAGCGCATTATCGTTACTCTGGCGCAAGTTTACGCGCAACTGCTATGTGAATTACAGGACTTGCGCTGAAAGGGTCTTCAGAGTAACGTAAATGAGAAGCGTTACTCCAGAGGAAAGATACTCTCATTTACCTGAATCTGGCCCTTAGAGTGTAATTGGACAGTAACAATATTTAAACCTGTAAGAAGTAGTGATATGGATAGGTGACGATGTAAAAAAAAAACTGAACTCCAGGGAGATACAAAAGACATAGATGAATGCAGCTCTGTATCCATTAGTAAAAGGGTTTTGTCATGCTAAAAAGAAATACTGATAAGAGGAGAAGGAGCATAAAAGAACTCCTTTTACTGTCAAGTAACAGGCATGGGGAGGGACAAGACCTACAAGTGTTACTTTACTTTAGCAGAGAAAAATCTAATGAGTGAGTGAGAAACTTATATAGCGCAACACATGCGAACTGAATCGCCTCTGGGCGCTTAGTATGCCTTCCTTGATTAAGCCTGAGGCCCCGTACACACGGCCGAGGTTCTCGCTGAAAATCAGCGAGAACCTCGCTGGAATGCACATTCCAGCGAGGACCTCGGCCGTGTGTACGGTCTCAGCGAGCTTCCCGTCGGGAAGCTCGTCGAGCCGAAAAAGAGAGCACGCTCTCTATTTTCTCGACGGCCCGCCTGGAAGAATGGCTGGTTGCCATTCCCGACGGGCGGGTCGCCGAATTCGACGGCCGGGAGAGAACCTCGACGGGCGGAACGATGTGTTCTGCCCGTCGAGGTTCTGGGTCGTGTGTACGCGGCCTCAGAAGAGATGGGTCTTGATCTTTCTCCTGAAGGCCAGGTAATTCACCTCCAACCTGATGCTGGTTGGTAGAGTGTTCCATAATCTGGGTCCTTGGACTGCAAATCTCCGTTCTCCTTAGTCTCTCGAAAATGGGCTGCGCTGTGTGTCAGGACCAGTGGCGGCTGGTGTTCATCATTTTTGGTGGGGCGCAAACAAACTGAAAAACTCTGAAAAATAAAACTCATCAATTGCAGCCTAAATATGCCCATCAAACGCAGCCACTGTACCATCAAAACGCAACCACTGTACCAAACGCAGCCACAGTACCTAATGCAGCCACTGTGCCCATTAAACGCGGCCACTTTGCTAATCGAATGCTGCCACCTGCCCGCCCTTACTCTGCACTTACCCTGTCTCGGTGGGGTGGCGAGCAGTGTTCGGTGTCCTCCATGCTCTTCCTCGATGTCTTCTCCCGCCTGCTCCTCCCGTCCTCTCCTATGATTGGACTCCTGATAGGCATCCAATCACAGCTCCTACAAAAACATACTTTGGGGGCACACATAAAAAAATGCTAAACATCTAAGATGGTGCTGCTATAAGACCAAAGACAGTACACAGCACACACATGCAAAAATGACATTTATCCTGCAAGGCTAGTTAAAAACACCTGAAGATATTCAAAAATATGGGGGTTTGGTCACACTATATGGTCATATAGTGCTAAGCCCATTTACTGCGACAAAGTACCCCGAATTAGTGGGTCCAATCACAGCGCCTGTCGTTTCAACCATTCAGGTGACAGGTAACAGACCCAAACACCTAATTGGCAGAGAGACGGTTCATTCATTCGCTTTCCTAACACACAGCTGAGTGAACTGCGAGCGCCCAGCATGGCGCTCGCTTTTCACCTTTTTTATGCCTATTAGAGCCTACGGCTCTGTGAGGCGGCGTACACACGACCGAGGTTCTCGCTGGAAACCAGCGAGAACCTCGCTGGAAGCTGCATTCCAGCGAGGACCTCGGCCGTGTGTACGCTCTCGGCGAGCTTCCCATCGGGAAGCCCGTCGAGCAGAAATAGAGAGCACGCTCTCTATTTGCTCGACGGCCCGTCTGGATGAATGGCTGGTTGCCATTCCCGACGGGCGGCTCGCCTATTTCGACGGCCGGCAGGGAACCTCGACGGGCGGAACGATGTGTTCTGCCCGTCGAGGTTCTCTGCCGCGTGTACACGGCCTCACTGTAATTCATGCGCCTGAAAAGCGGTCAGGCGCCTGAATAGGGGGTGTCAGCGGCGGCCATAGAATGAATTGCATGAATCTATCTATTGGTGATAGAGGGGTGAATTTATAGATGCACCGCCACTGGTCAGGACTGTTTAAAGAGCAAGTTCCCCCTTGTACACTTTTTTTTTCTAAATTCCAGCTCCCCTCTGCACCAATATAGCATTCATGTACTTTTTTTTTGCAAAAATATCAAAGCTTTCCAATTAAATTTACAGACACTTAGGGCCAGATTCAGGAACACTTGCGCTGGAGTATTTGGATATGCGCCGCGTAACTGTGCTGATGCGCCGACGTTTCTATGTGCCCGTACCCACCAAACTAGATGCGCCCAATAACGGCTCATTTGCGACCGGCGGAACGTTCCGACGCCAGAGTATCGTCAGCGTTTATTTTCGCTGGGCGCATCAGTCGCGCCCATTGATTTCCCCTGCAAATATGCAAATGAGGGATTTTTCTCAATTCACGAACGGATTAGCACCATACGCTGGCTACATGCGCCGCGCGTATCTGATCCGTCCGGCGCAAAGTTATTTCTACAAAAGGCTGCTTTATCTTTACTCCAGACGGTCACAGGTCAGCAGGAGAGCAGCTACAGCAGCGTTACCGACGATAGGAGCTAGCTGAGCACCCCCACTTGCAAGGACAACACCTCTGTGTGCCAACATGCCAGGGGCACTCGTGGTCCTAGAACTACTGATGGGTCCCCTGGAACCAAGAAGGCGGGCACGTGAGAGGATATACCGCACTCGTATGAGCCTCTTTGGCATGGGGGATGAGGAGGTGTATCGCCTATTCAGATTCAGCCCAGATGCAATACTTGAACTAACCACAACCCTGCAGGATGACATCACCAGCCCAACACACCGATCACAAGCAGTGCAGCCACTGGTGAAGGTCCTGGCAACACTCCATTTCCTTGCAAGTGGATCATTCCAGCGTACAAGTGGAGTGGTGGCTGGGATGTCACAATCCTCCATAAGCAGATGTGTGCACCAGGTTGTCCCCGCAATCCTCAGACGCATGTCCAACCAGTTCATCAGACCCACCACTGAGGAGCTGCGGCAGAAGGCAATGACAGATTTCTACAACATTGCCAGATTCCCACGCACTGTGGGGGCCATTGATTGCACACATGTGGCCCTACAGCCCCCCAGTGCCACAGAGCACATATACCGCAATCGGAAGCATTGGCACTCCATCAACGTACAGGTGATAGCTGATGCCCAACGCCTCATATGGCACGTCCGTGCCAAACACCCCGGGTCCAGCCATGACAGTTTCATATACCGTCAGAGCCCCATCCCAGCAGAATTTAACCAGAACATGTATGGGGACAGCTGGCTGGTTGGTGAGTGACATGGGAGTCAGGCATGACTATCCCCTCCCGTCATGCACAACAGAAATCGCACATGCATGACTAACATTCTCCTGTCTTTTACCTTACAGGTGACTCTGCATATGCATTGGGACCCCATCTAATGACTCCTTTCCGGAACCCCCAAACCAGAGGAGAGAGAAAATACAATGAAGCACACATCAAAACCCGTGCAGTGGTTGAGCAAACATTTGGGCTCCTGAAGTCCCGTTTCCGATGCTTGGATAAGTCTGGGGGGGCCCTATTGTATTCCCCTACCTTTGTGTGTCAGATCATCGGTGCATGTTGCATACTACATAACTTTGCTATGAAAAAAGGCCTGCATATTGACATACGTGATGACCTGACCCCCGACCCACACAGTCCCCCCCTGCCAGAGGACACCCAGTCTGCTGATGGAAGAGCAGTCAGGAGGGTCCTCGCCGTAGGCATCTTTGGACACTAACCCAAAACATTAATTACACAGACAGTGCACGCGTGTACACCACTGATGTCCCTAGATCACACACACCACATCCACATCGCATTGGATTAGCCCAAGTCCAGCATGTAGGAGTTGGGAGCAGTAACGCCAGCGTCAAGGCCCCAATGATGTCACTGTCCATTCACACACCTTTCACACATCATTCATTCAGCCGTGGGGTTCACTTCACCACCACGGCCGAGGGTGACACCCCTTACTTTCAGGAGTGCCACCCTCTCACATTCACACACCATTCACACTGTCCCCTGCACTCCTGACCGTGTGCAGTACAAAAAGAAATTAGAAAGATCATATCCTGATCAATAAAAGAAAAATAATCTCATAACCTGAGAAAAATAAAAAATAAACTCATGACCTGAGTATGTGAAAAACAATAATATAAAACCAGCAACAAAAAAAAGGCCTCATCGGGGATGCCGGGGGCTTCTTCTGGGGGCCCCTCTCTGGCTCCGCAGCTGCCTGGATGGAGTGGGTGGGGGTGGGGGGGCATCTGGAGGTGGCTGATCCCCAGGTGGGCCACTCCTGGCAGGTGTGGCCTGCGTGCCCTCCAAGGCCCTGGCTATCCGTCCAAGGTAATTGTTCGTCTGGGCCTGCATCCGGAGCTGACGGGTCACCTGGTAATGCTGGGCCCGCCGACTCAGCCTCCCCTGCTCCCGGATGGCAGCACTGTTGGCCTGGACGGCTGCAGTGAGGTGCTGGATATCCCCCTGCACCTCCCCCAAAGTGGTGACCACTGCAGCGCAATTAGAGCTGACATCCTGCACTGCGTTGCTGAGGTTGGCAACGGAGCCCAGGCTGTCAGACACTTTCTGCAAGTGGACCGCTATGGCCCCCATTTGTTCTGTCTGTCTGGCGTGATCCCTCGCCAACTGGTCCTGGACACCATCAGACACCCCCCTGGTCTTATGGCTCGCCTTCCTGGGGCCCGAAGATGGATGTCCTCGGGTGGAAGGAGTCGCCCTTGAGGGGCTTCCAAGGATGGGGGAGGGGACGACAGACGGGCCAGGAGAAGGGGAGGAGACAGACAAAACCAAAGAAAAGTCCTGCTCTGCCACAGCAGGATCTTCCACAACCACCTCGGCAGGTGTGGTGTGGCCACTCTCCTCCTCCACAACCTCTTCACCACCCAGTGGCTCGGGCACATTATGGCGTGGGGGGGATGGGGTGGAATGCAGGCTGACAGATGATGGCCCAGCTCCGTCATCTGTGGATGACACAAAGCAGACACATGTTGGTGGTCCCACACACTTGGCACATGTACCCCCCCCCCCCCCCAAATGCAAAACATCAAATAGGGGATTAAAAAACACTTACCTGTCCTTGTGCCTTCCTCCACGGAGTCATAGCCTGCGACCCCCTCCACCTGCTCCCTCTCCAGGCACCGAGCAACCACCTCCTCCTCTGCGGTCAGGGTGACAGGACATGGGGGACCACCACCTGTGCCCCTCTCATACCTCCTGATGGAGGCCACCTTGTCCCTCACCTTGCGCCGCAGGTCATTTATTTTCTTTTGTATGTCCCCAGCAGTCCGGGTGGAGTACCCCAGGACATTGACCCTGGCAGCAATCGACTCCAGGATGCCCTGCTTCCTCTCCCGGCTGGTCTTGCGGCTTTTTTTGCCATGGAGAAATTCATTCTCCGTCTCCATAGCCGAGATAATGACAGAGACCTCCTGGGTATTAAAATTGAGGTTCCTCCTCTCTCTGGGGGTAGCGGGAGCAGCCATTACAGAGCAAAAGTATCTTCCCTGGGGTGGGGGGAAACGGAACTACTTTTGCGCCGGAATGGCGTTTCCGCCAGCGCTTTTAAGCGCCCAGCGGAACGCATTGCGCTGACGTTTCCCAGGAAGTGGTGCCGACGGAAGTTGTGAGCATGCGCACAAGGGGGCGAGTGGAGTCGCACTCACTGCGCATGCTCCGTGGATGATGCGCTGAACGTAAGCCTCTGCGCCGGGCTCCGCCCATCATTTACATATGATCACACCCACTTCCACTTGCGTCGGGTTACGCCAGCGCATTATCGTTACTCTGGCGCAAGTTTACGCGCAACTGCTATGTGAATTACAGGACTTGCGCTGAAAGGGTCTTCAGAGTAACGTAAATGAGAAGCGTTACTCCAGAGGAAAGATACTCTCATCTACCTGAATCTGGCCCTTACTTTTCTTGTTCTATTCCACATTTTCAGACATTTCCATTAGTAATGTCTTCTTCCTGATCAGACTTTAGGTCATGACACAGAAAGGAGTTGATCAGCTGACCTCATTAGCACACACCCTGCATCATCCACCCTCCCATTCCCAGGTGCACATTTTTTAAATGAAATGCAATCAATTAGTGATCACCCTTCTCACTAAATACATAATAAGATTGAATAGTGTATGGCCAGCTTTATACAAGTACATAGGAGGGAGTGGACAGAAACACTCAGCTGTCATGCCCTGTTCACAACTCTGCATAGCCGGAAGTCGCATTCCCACATGCGTTTTTTTAGCAAGGGGGAGGCATTTTGGAGCATTTTCACACATCACACATAGGGCAGCTAATCCACCTGAATGGGCTCCCCTACACACAGAAATCGCCCCAAAGACCCTTCTTTTTAGAGCGGAGCTTGGTGCATTTTTTACTGCGATTTTTGGTGTGTCTCATTTCTAAAAATAACAGGAAACGCACAGATGTGAATGGAGCCTCGTTGTTCTTGTGTTATTGCACCAATTTCACTTTTAGGCCCCATTCATGTCTAGCATAGTGGGAGCACACATTTTGTGGCTCGTTTTTTCTGTGACACGCATAGGGCAGCCTGTTGATTTCAATTGGCTGCACTACATGTGGTTAATGGGACATTTTGGCATTTTGTGGGTTGTGTGTTTTTTACTGTGCGTTTTGCAGCATTTGCCCCTCGTTTTTTCACATGGCAAAATGTGTGTTTGCTTCTGTGTTTGGTGCGCCGTTAACAATTAATGGCACTGAAAGCGCAACTAGTGACTTTAGGTGCATAAACATGGCCATACACTATGCAATCTGATTGTATATTGTGTATTTAGTGAGAAGGGTGATCACTGATTGATTGCATTTCATTTAAAAAACATGCACCTGGGAGGGATTGGGAGGATGGATGATGCAGGGTGTGTGCTAATGAGGTCAGCTGGTCAACTCCTTGCTGTGTCATGACCTAAAATCTGATCAGGAAGAAGACATTATTAATGGAAATGTCTGGAAACGTGGCTTAGGATAAGAAAAGTAAGTGACTGTAGATGTAATGGAAAGCTTTGATTTTTTTGCAAAAAAAGTACATGAATGCTATATTGGTGCATAGGGGAGCTGAAATTTAGAAAAACCTGTACAAAAGCTGAACTTACCCTTTAACACTCAGAACTGGATGGACAGAAGCTCCTTTATACGTATTTCATCTTTGTGTTTAGTGTTTCTCCCCAAGCACAGAGCTGCTGCCTGTCATCCAGCAGCTCTCCTCTCTTCTCTTTTACACTCATTGGAGAGTGCAGCTGTGGAGGGGTGGGGAGCGGCCGTCTCAGGCTCTAAGCGGCTTATGCTGAAACAGGCATTAGTCCAGGCACCTGGCGGACCCAGACTTTATTGCCTTGATGACGCAGTGCCTTGACTGATTACAGTGACGGAAGAAAACAAATTGCACTCTTTTGACCCATAAGAGAAGCACAGCCCAACAAGCTTGGGCTGGACTTCTCCTTTAACAAACCTTTATTTTCAAATCTAAAAAAAAATGCCTATAAGTGTAACCTGTACACAACAAAAGTAGCCTTTTTCTGGGCAAATTCAATATTCAGCCTATAAAACACTAGGAACCAGTAATAGGAGTTGAGGTGTCAATAGTTCTCAGATTATTATTTTTTAAATAATGGATCCATACAGAGCATGGCTCCCAATACAGTTCTTGAATGGCAACCTTTAATTTTATTGTACCATTTTTTATGTCAATATCTATGTGTAAATTTTGATTTGATATTTTTCTTATAGGGGCACCTCAAGGGAATGGACAGATATCCCAAAATGTAGCCAATGTTAGTTCAAGCTTTTCAGATGCCTGGAAGCGTGGTGAGACAGCTAAGGTATGTCACAAAAGGCTATTTTTCTGATATTCTTTACATAAAGGGAGTTCTTCTTTTTCCATAAACTTATCTAGCACCTCCTATCGCCCCCTTGATAGAATATAAATAGCAAATAACAAAGCCTGCCAAACAGACCTCCCTATTTTATGTTTTTTTTACATAGTGGTGGACTGAAATTTGAGTTTACCATCTCTTGGATTATGGTAGCTCAGAGACCTGTCTTCCACTGGAAAGCGGTAACTTCTGAAAACATAGAAATGTCTTTATTTTTGCTAGTGACTGGTCTGTGAAATGTCCTGACCTATGATTTTAACAATAGGAGTGACTTTTATATTGTTAAAATATCCTATGCTTGAAGGATATAACAAATTGGTTGGGACAGAGCCTGCCTGCGTTTCAAATGAAAATCACAACCCAATAAAACACTTCCTTTAATAAAAGAAAGTTACAATTTTGTTTTACCAGTGGGTGAGTCTGCCATTAGCAGCAATTTCTCTTTCTCCTTCCTGTCTGTCTGACCCATTGGTCCCCTCATGCCACCCACCCTTTTCTCACTATTGTTTAATCCAGTGGTCTCCAAACTGCAGCCCATTGCCGGATGTGGCCCTTTGCTTTCCATTATCTGGCCCTTGGGGCACTTTTCCCTCCACTGAAAAAAATACACTATTCCTCCCACTGACACCAACATTGGGGCATAATTCCTGCTACTGACAGAGGAGAGAGAGGAGAGCTGCAGATGATGGAGGCATGTAAACTGACCACAGTGTCAGGGCTCAGCAGCCATGATGAACCGCACAGTGAGTTTACAGAGAGGTGGGCAGGCAGGATCAGCTAGGTTGTTTAGCTGATAGAAGGGTCCAAATTACACAGCATTGTGCTGTATAACATGTTTTAAAGGACCAGGATCAATATTTTTTTAAGGTAACAAATGCTTTAAGTAAATATTTTAATGCTATATTAAATATAGCATTAAAAAAATTAAAACCAATGGATGACACTTTCACTGTTTTAGCATGCAGAGAGACTTACAGCAGAGCACAGCACTGCAAAGCAAGGGGTGCAAGCGCCGCCGACAGGCAGGGTTAAATGGGAGCTGATTCTTGACAGGTATTTCGTGTCACCTTAGTCACGTGTGATCACCTATTCTGGTTTGCTATCTTTGCTCTGGGTACGAGGAGTCCTCCGACCGGTCGGGTAATCAGCAAGACACCAACACGAGTATCATAAAGCAAGATTACGTTATTATATGAAAATTGGCTAGTTTTAATTTTGAGTGAGGATGTACCCCTTGGGATGGGCCAGCCAATCATATTACAGTATCTTATAGCATATTTTTATACAAAGTCTGCCTGGAGATAATTGTATTAATATATGATATATAAAAAAATAAAAGTCTGCCTAGAGATATTGCTAAATCACAGAAAAAATATATCTTAACCATAGTCTATCTTATTTCTATAATTGACAATAAAAAACATGTCTGCAGAATCTTGACCATAATATTTCAAATGTCGGCAGAATATTTAGCAAATACAATTCTTTGCAAAGAATATTTCACACATTTTTGCAGAATATTAGCACTTTGTAGAAGTCTTTTTCTAGCCGCAAGCCTTTAAATTTCCTGTTTAATTTATGCTGTTCAGCCTTCGTATGCCTCGTTTCAAACTTGAAACATGTATTTTAAAAGTTGATAAGAGTTCTTTACTAAGCAAAATGAGAATATATATATATTTTAATATAAAGCTGATATGATATCAAAAAGTAACCCTGCTTTCCTATAAAAAGGTAACCCCGCTTTCCTATCAATTCTCCCCTTAGTTTCTGCCCCCTGTCATTCTCTAGCCTAGCATACAGCGGGAGGCGGGCAAAAAACTAGATGAGGTGGGGGCGGGCGGGGCAGGAGCTGCCAAAGTTAACTTTTTCTATTGACAAGCTGGTGACTGGTTGCTAGCCGGTCTGACGGGGGGCAGAAACTGGGAGTTGAATTAGCTCCTGTTGAAACCCCTTCTGATGCCACTCCACACTCACCCTCAGCTTATTTCCACGTGCCTAATGCGAGCAGGCAAGTGGATATTTTGAGGGCTGTTCATTAAAGTATAACTAAAGGCAAAACCTTTTTTTAATTTTGGATAGAGTGGAGAGGGATTATAACACCTGTTAGATTTGTATTGCTCTCTGTGCCCATTAGGGAGATTCACCCTTTCTATCTAAACTGTTTACTAATAGTGAGAGAATATCCCAAATTTTGGGTTGTCACCAGTACAGAAGAAAAATCTCCCAATCCAAACACAAGTTCTGGTGACTCCTCTGACTTTCATTTTTGGCAATGGGACAGGAACTAAAGGGAAATCTCCCCAATGGGCCACAGGGGGCAAAAGGGAAAAACTGACGGGGAGTATAACCCTCCCTTACGCTATCCAAAAAGAAAAATACGTTTTGCCTTTAGTTCTACTTTAATATAGAAAATGATGTTTATACAGAAAGTTTAATTATGACAAACAAGCTGCCAGTCCTCATGATAAATTAAAAGACCCAAGAAAAATACCTGTATAGAGAGCGATTCAAACCCTGCTTTGAAAAGGTTTTGAGAAGAAACAAAATATTCTTTCATTCTTTGGATGAAAGCAATTAACTGTCTTTTATAATGGTGTGTTATGATAATGGTTAGGTTGCTCTGAAAATGGATTCCCATTATAAAAAAAAGCTTCTATGTTATGCCAGCTAATTCATCATTCAGTTATGTTGTATTTTAGGGGTTCTCCGGGTTGAACAAGAATTTGACCCCTTTAGGAAATTCCCATGTGTACTCACCAATGATGGTAACCTAGTCCTAGTGTTATTTATGTTGCTTTGTTTATTTAACCACTTGCTGATGGCCGTACGAGTTTGTACGGCCGCAGCGCAGTTTTACTTCTATGAGCCGCCGTGTTTTCTTGTCCGCCCCCTTCCTCGTTCCCCGCGCGCGCTCCCGAGCGCGCAGCGGGGAACTGCTGTGCTGGCCGTGTCCCCTGGACACAGCCAAACACAGATCGCGGTAAATAGCCAATCACAGGGGCTATTTACAGCGCGATCTGTGCGGCCAATGAGAGATGATCTCATATGTAAACATATGAGATCATCTCTCATTGCCAACTCTCCCTCCTCACACAGACAGCGCGTGTGAGGAGGGAGAGCAAACGGAGCTGCAAAGATTTGGGGAAAAAAAGTGACCAATCTGTGCCCCCAGTACCACAGTGCCCCCCAGTACCACAGTGTGCCCCCCAGTACCACCTGTGCCCACCAGTACCACTGTGCCCATCTGCCACCTCAGTGCACATCTGCAATCGGTGCCCACCTGTGCCACCTCATCAGTGCCCACCTGTGCCACCTCATCAGTGCCCACCTGTGCCACCTCATCAGTGCCCACCTGTGCCGCAGTCAATCAGTGCACATCAGTACCCATCTCATCAGTACCCATCTCAGTGCCATCTGTGCCGCCTCATTAGTGCCATCTGTGCCACCTCATTAGTGCCCACCTGTGTCCCCCAGTACACAGGCCTCATCGGTGCACATCAATACCCATCTCATCAGTACCCATCTCTGTGCCATCTGTGCCACCTCAGTGCCATCTGTGCCACCTCAGTGCCGCCTCATCAGTGCCATCTGTGGGCATTCGTACTTTCCTGGCTTGCTAGGGTCTCGAGAAATGAGAGAGTACATCAGGTGTGATCAGATGTGATAATTTTTTATGATTTGCACTTTAGTTTGTAGACTCTAAGGCCTCTTTCACACGAAGCGGTCCGTTTTTCGGTCCGCTCCGTGTGTGTCTGTCGGCTCAGCGGGGGGTCTCTCCTCCGCTATCCCCTATGGGGACCGTCTGTCCGTTTGCATCCTATCCGCCGGACGGAAGAAAAATAGGGACGCGGATCTTAGGTGGACGTTAGCGGATGCATCATCCGCTAATGGACGCGATCCCATAGGGCCAATTACAAGTCCGTAAACGGACTTGTAATAAGCGGACGAATGGTCCGCTCATGTGAAAGGGGCCTAAAACTTCCACACAGACCAAATAATTTCCAAAAACTTTGGGTTATTTTTATCAAAGACATGTAGCAGTATAAATTGTGGCAAATTTATGAAAAAAAAATAATAATTTGCAAAATTTTATCACAGAAACTAAGAAAAAATAATTTTTTTCCAAATTTTCAGTCTTTTTTCATTAATAGCGCAAAAAATAAAAACGCAGAGGTGATCAAATACCACCAAAAGAAAGCTCTATTTGTGGGGGGGAAAAAGGACAAAAAAATTATTTGGGTACAGTGTTGCATGACTGAGTAATTGTCATTCAAAGTGTAAGAGTGCTGAAAGCTGAAAATTGGTCTGGTCAGGAGGGTGTTTAGGTGCCCAGTATGGAAGTGGTTAAAAAAACATTCTCAAAACTGAAACTGTATATAGGTAATACATGTACTGATGACAATAAGTCTGATCTCCATGATGAAAACAAAAAGTAGCCTTACAATGGGGCCCTTCCATTCAGCAAAGTTAAATGCTTGTTAAGTCTAGGGGTAGAGGGAAATACTGTAAAAGCTTATTCCTCACTTTCCTTACTGCCGGTACTCTTCTCTTTACAGTGTTTTTTAGTTTCTTCTAAAGTAAAGGAGCTCTGGGTCTTTGAACCTAATTTCTTGAATGTACACACCCTATAATAAGTGTACTCTCATTTTTTATTCAGCGTATATGATGGAGAATGCTACAAAAGTGCATGGGGTCAATCTGACACTTCAAGGTGAACTAGAATAGAATTGGGAATTATGGTTGGGAGGTTTCATTGTTGGAGTATTCTAGACATATATAAATCCAGTTTAACGTATTCTATCCAAAGGGGAAATTTCTCGCGCTAAAGGTGAATGAATTAATTAATATAAAATCAATTAAGAAAATTAATAAACAAATTACTTAATTAAACAATTAAAGTAAAAAAATTAATTAATTATGAATAAATAAATAAATGAACAAATGAATGAACCCAGGTATCCAGCAGCAACAATAAACATGTGATATACACGAAAAAACAAAGATAAAAAGGAAAAGTTGCGCTCAGAAGGCACAATGTGACATTGTGAGAAAATTATTAAACGTATCAATATAAGTGAATAAACAAATGAATAAATAAGTAAATAAATGGATAAACCACATCTAATTGGAAGATAAAGTCCATAAATGGTGATGAGAACAAATGTAATAAGAGTGGCTTACACTACAACCCAATCTTAATTAGTCCATTTGAGCTGGTATCACAAAGGTGTAATTAAAATGGTATAATTAAATGATTGTCCAAATTTCAACAAGAGGCAATAATGATCGTAGATTACAATATCCTGGATGGAATTCACTATCGATCTCACAGAATTCTGCAGACACATCAAAAGGTGAGTAAAGATGTACTCTTACCAGATCCTGGTGTAATTCAGGCATATCAATCCACTGGCATCTGAAGGGGGAGATCTCCTCGACCGCTTACAGTACTTCCACATAGGACTGATAAGTTTCACTGGACCAAATACTTCCCACTAGTGCAGAAGTTCATGGAGATTGCACTGCAGTGCGTCTGATAAGGTGACCTCTCATAACCGCTTTATGAGCCGACCAGAGCGTGGCTGAAGATATATCAGGGGTGGCATTAAGCGCAAAATATTCAGAGATTTCAGCGGCTATTTCCTGTTGGTGACATGGGTCTGTTAACAAGGATTCGTTCAATCTCCATGAACTTCTGCACTAGTGGGAAGTATTTGGTCCAGTGAAACTTATCAGTCCTATGTGGAAGTACTGTAAGCATCCGAGGAGATCTCCCCCTTCAGATGCCAGTGGATTGATATGCCTGAATTACACCAGGATCTGGTAAGAGTACATCTTTACTCACCTTTTGATGTGTCTGCAGAATTCTGTGAGATCGATAGTGAATTCCATCCAGGATATTGTAATCTACGATCATTATTGCCTCTTGTTGAAATTTGGACAATCATTTAATTATACCATTTTAATTACACCTTTGTGATACCAGCTCAAATGGACTAATTAAGATTGGGTTGTAGTGTAAGCCACTCTTATTACATTTGTTCTCATCACCATTTATGGACTTTATTTTCCAATTAGATGTGGTTTATCCATTTATTTACTTATTTATTCATTTGTTTATTCACTTATATTGATACGTTTAATAATTTTCTCACAATGTCACATTGTGCCTTCTGAGCGCAACTTTTCCTTTTTATCTATATATAAATCCAGAGACTGACTCAGCCTATGAGGTTCCACCTAAAATATCACGTAGGGGTGAACTGGCACTAAAAGTTAGTAAAAGTTTCACCGTTCTGCCAAAGTAGGTATCTCCAGATTTGTTCAGTATCACTGTTGAACAACCATATAAAAATCAAGGAGCTCACATTATGCAACGTTTGAATAGTTCCTGTGGAACACCCGTAACTGATAGTCACCAGCTTTCTGCTCATGGAGCACTGAGAACTGAGCGATCAGTGGTCTTTAATTGCTCAGTTCTCAGTTTTAGAGCCAATGGGGGACAGATGCAGCATCGGATAAATGATGCATCGACCTAGGTAAGTATGTTTTTTTTTTTATTCAATACTTCTCCTTTAACCAATGTACCTTTACCAGCTCTAATCTTACTTTAGGGCTCAGGTTTAACATAGAAAGAAAGATTACCGCTCTCCAAGCTTCTGATCCCTCATGTTGCTCCCGCTCTACTTGAACCGACAGGTGCTGACTCTGCACAAGTCCATGCACAAGTCCATGAAAAAAGAACAAATCCTGGACTGCCGGACTCCGTTAAATGGTGTCTTTATTGTGTAAAATCAATGTAATCCAATATAATGCAGTCAAATAAAAAGTGGTCAAAACAGGAATACGTATAGTAAACATCTCAAGATGTGAAACGTGTTAGCCACTGTATTGTTTTTTTTGGGTTTAACATACCATAAATATATAGTAGCACTCACAAAGTCCAACTATATTCAAATATTCAGGCTGCATTATCAGGCAGCAAATGCAGGTGGTGCTGCAATCAAAATCTGGCATCACGGTTAGTAAGGATAAACTCACCAAGGCCAAGATGCTGAGGGCGGCTCCCTTTGTGACCTAGCGCGGTCCGCCCCCTGAAGTAGGGACGGACACACCAGGAGGCACCGGTACCGACAGGAAGGTGAAGACTGGATTCGTGGAACAGAGACTGATCCGGAAGTAGCTTGCTGAGGTCAGCCGGGGAAACACACAGAGGCAGTTCGGAAGACCGGGTGGCTGGAACAAGGAGCAGGCAGAAGATTAATCCGAGAAACAAGCCATGGTCAGGGGGTTGGAGAGAGCAGGAAGTCCGAGGTTCAGAGCCAAAGGTCAAGGGCAGGAGAATGCAGCAGTCCCGGAAACAATAGCCAAGGGTCAGATGATCAGGAACAAGGCAGTAGATATCAGCAGAATACACACTCAAATGCTGTGACAAACCAGCAACCCGACAGGAGGAAGAGGGCGGTTTAAATAGCCCGCTCAGGCCTCTGATTGGTCGAGAGGGGAGAGTGCGTGTCCGTGCGCGCGCGCCTGATGTACACAGCCGCGATAACGCAGCTCTATGGGATCGAGCCGGATTGGTGCCCTGATATCTGGTGTGACTCCTCTTAGTGCCATTTAAGCCTAGGATGTACAAGGGGAAGAGTAAGACCCCCCCCCCCTCTCCAGCAGAGTTGGATTTGTATCTTTTTTTTCCCCCCATTTTTGGAGGTCTGTCGAAGGTTCAAACATATCAATAAAAATAATAAAAATTATCAGAGTGCGGCAGCCCAGGAACATTTATTTTTTCCAATAAAAATTAGAGCTGTCTCTGACAACTTCCCATTCCAGACAACATACTAGCCATTATATAAAAGTTAATTGTGTTCAACAGCACTTAATACTGATAAAGGATCTCAAATTCTTAATATGTGAGAAAAGCAGTCTAGTGTTACTATATTATTGCTTATATCCTAGTTGCCATAAATGTACCTAACATGACCTGTGTTTTATTAACCATTGTAATTAATTTGGTTAAAAAAAATAAGTTAATGGCAGATTTTTTCTTCTTTAGGATAAGCAGCAACCTACTGAGGTCAGGAAACCTGAGCAGAAAATCTCCCTTCCACCATCAACCAAACAGCCTCCACCCGCACCTGTACGGAGACCATCCAATGCCCATGTGGCCGGCACACCACCATTACCATTAAAAGCCAAGCCAGCGACCAGCAATATGCCACCACCTCCACCACCAGCAGCAGAAGCTTCCCAGTGGGGGGATGATTTCCTGCCTCCTCCTCCTCCTCCTGAATTACTGGATACCCCTCCTAATTTTTTACCTCCACCACCTCCATCTTTTAACTCTGGAAGCGATTACCCTGCTCCTCCACAATTCACAAATGTAGGAAGTGCTGGAGGGCCACCACCTCCTCCTCCTCCCCCTCCCCCACCACCTGCCCCTCTTTCACCCAAATCAGCTCCACCACAGCTTCCTGTGAAAAAGCTGCCACCGAAACCTCCAATGAGAAGAGACAGTACAGGACAAAGACCAAACCAACAAAACAGCTTGATGACAAATGGCGGGGGTGCTGGGGGGCAACCGGATTTCATGTCCGACTTAATGAGTGCATTGCAGAAAAAGAGAAGCACCACAACCTAGACTCAATTTCACACTTCCTACAGAAATGATCGTCATTTAAAAGGATTTTATTAAAATATTTTATCACATTTACAAAATCTTTTGGAACACAGAGGACATTTTCTGGCTGAATGACATTTAAAGGGAAATTCTTAGTCTTATTTAGAAACATAGAAGAGTGGTGGCAGAAAAAAAAAAAAGTGGTCTGTCTTTTTAGATATACATAAGAAAGCAATCATCCTAAAGAGCTGTACATCTAGTGGGATCGGGCAGGTAAAAAAAAAAAAAACATCCGACATTCGGCCCATGTGTACGGCAGCTGGTCCAACAGAAGCCAGCCGAACATCCAGCTTCTGTCAAAGGGCCATGACCATAAAAGGTCTGCTGATCGGCACCCAATACAATCGGCATTAAACTCTCATCCAATGGCTGGCCATTGTGTTTTGGCGGGGGGGGCCATCCCCCTAACAAAACATAATAGCTCAGCGGGGAAGATCGCTTTACTAACATCGGATCCCCGACCTCTTCAGCCTGCCGGGTTAAATGAAAAAAACTGTTAGTGTGTACTAGGCTTAAAGGGTTTGTAAAGGATTTTAATAGCTTCCTTTACCTTAATGCAGTGCTGTTTTCATGTCCTCATTGTTGGTTTTTGCTCTCAAGTTGCTGTAATTATTCTCTGATCTCCACACTTCCTGGTTGTCTGTTTCCTGGTAACCACAGTCCTGGGAGCTTTCTCTCTGTGGTCACTAATCAAGGAGGTGTGATTACTGTGTGTCTAAAACCCCTTAGCAACAATCAGTTTCATTTTCCAAACCATCACTGCCCTGTATTGGCTCTGTGGCTCTGTACAGCAGACAGGCAGGAAACAACATGCAAAAACGAAACTAGAAACTGCAGGTACATTATATGATTGATTTTTATCTATTTTTAATCATTTTTAAAAGTAATCAGTTAACTATTATGTCTCTATACAATGTATACAGTCATTTAAGCAAAAAAAAAAAAATGTTTTATTTACAACTCCTTTAAGACTAGGTTAGGAACACTTGCAAAATTGAGGGCATTCCCAACCCGCAGGCAAAATTCACGGTATGTGCAGACATATGTGGGGTGCCATTCATTCCTAATAACACTGCTACGCATCAGCAAGGTGCCCGTGTTTTTGCATGCATGAAACAAAATGGTGCCATAGCACTATGTGATTCCATGCAGCACAATTTAAAGCGGGGGTTCACCCTAAAAAAAAATCTAACATTACATTGAGCAGACTCCTGAGAGTGAGAGTATGCTGCTCTTCTTTTTTTTTTTTTTCGGTACATACCATTTTAGCGATATTTTCACCCCCGGCTTCCGGGTAGTGAATCCCGCGGGAGTGGGCATTCCTATTAACAGCCTAAGTGATTGACGTGCTTCCGACCGGCGCATATAGCACGTCACGACTTGCCGAAAGAAGCCGAACGTTGGTGCACAGGCGCCGTATAGAGTCGACTCGACGTTCGGCTTCTTTCGGCAAGTCGTGACGCGCTATATGCGCCGGTTGGAAGCACGTCAATCACTTAGGCTGTTAATAGGAACGCCCACTTCCGTGGGATTCACTACCCGGAAGCCGGGGGTGAAAATATCGCTAAAATGGTATGTACAAAAAAAAAAAAAGAGCAGCATACTCTCAATCTCAGGAGTCTGCTCAATGTAATGTTAGAATTCTTTTTAGGGTAAACCCCTGCTTTAAAAAAAAAAGAGGGCCCAGGACTTCTTTTTACCCATAAAATCAATGAGCTGCCCTACTTGCAGGTCGCACTGATGTGAATGGAACCTAATGTATATAAGCTTACCCATTTTTGTTATTGTTTCTATGTACAGTATAGTTTCAATTATACCTTTACATGGTGGCAGCTATATTTTCTCATTACATATACAGGTCCTAGGGGGGTGAATAGTGATTGAGACTGTCTGCTGGTCTAATTCAGTTCAAGTCTTGTAGTCGGAAGAATTATTTAAAAAAATGCATTCTTTATAACTTCATGTGACAGTTGTAGATCAAGGATGTACGGTTTTGGGGTTAAATATAGATATTCATTACATTGTAAAAATCTACAAATCTGTACAGCAATAGAAACACAGTAAAGCAAGATGTAAAACTATAAAGTCACATTAAAAAGTACCTTTTGAGGCTCACACTTGTTCCGACATCGCTCCTACATTGGGAGCTCATGTAGCATGACATGTGAAAATCAATGTTTCCCTATGAGAGCCGTCTTAACTGGTCCTACACAAGTCCGTCCGACTTTGAAACTCTTCCCTGTACTAATTTGGTCCTACATTGATCCTACTTCAGCCCATTGAATATCATTGAAGTAGGACCAAAGTAGGAGCCTTGTCCTAACCATCCGACTTTTGCCACCTGACATGTGATTACAGCACCAGTAAAAGGAATTTATCTCATTCTGGGATTGTTTTGATTGGTCAAAGAACAAGTCAGTCTATCTCATGTAGGACCAAAGTAGTATCCTGTTCATGAAAGTAGGATGGATGTAGGACCAATGTAGGATCAATGTAGGACAGATGTCACAGAGCAAAGTAGGATGAAAGTCGTGTAGTGTAGTGTGAACCCAGCCTCAGGGTAAACAATAATAACTTTAAATATGTGCTCAATGAAAAGGCTTATAGTTTCTCTTAAAATATAAATTACGTCAAGATCCTTCTACATCTTGAGACCCTTAATTAAAAAAAAACGTCAACTTTCACAATTTACTATGTAACAATAAATCAAGTACTATCTATAAAAAAAAAATTTTTAATATGAATAATCATTATAGAAAGACAAATGCTTTCACATAACCATAATTGATATACTATGTTGCATTTAATGAATACAAAGTAATAAATGTTTCTCAATGAATCAATGAGTTCTGTCTTCTATCTTTTGTAATCACATGTATAAATTGGAGCCGCTGTACGAACCATCTGAAGTTAGTACAGCGATCTCCTCCACTCAGCTGTTGTGTTCTTACAGGGGGATGCCCCACCCCCCTGCTAGAACACTCTGATCAGCATTCTCTGCCATTGGCTGACAGCGCTGTTTAGGAGTCGGTCGGCTGCTGGTTTTCCAGCATGCTCATCCGTCAGAAGCCGGCCAAACATCCGTCTTCTCGCAGACAGACCGACATACACACGCCACATTTTTATTGAGCCGACCGATGTCTCCCGAAATATGTACGGGGCTTAAGGCTAGGTTCACACTGTTGTGGGTGCGGGACAGCATGTATATCATGCTCACAAGCACTCGCAGCAAAACCTGCTGCTCTTTTCCAGATAATAATTCTTAATGGCACCCCCACACATCGGAAAATTCATATTGATTTGTGTCACAAAATAAACATTTCTATGACATAACTGTACCTCAAAACTATGTGTTAAGAACGCAATATTAAATATGCAATAAGACATATAAAATTTTAATTTTTAAAAATAGAACCAGGGTCCCTTTATCTATTACTAATAAAACAAGACATTACACTGCAAAAAGAACATATCGGGGAAACTAATAACATCAGCAATGTAAATTTCAATTAAATGAAAATGAATTAAGACTTGATAAAGGACTAGAATATGTTATGAATGAAATAAGACTATAATACCACTATTCAGTATTAACCAATTTAATATGTGTATATATATAGATCTTCAGAAGTACATCAGAAAACAAAATATTTTATTAACAATCAGGACATGTATGAACCTTCTAATGGTCTTAAAGTAGTGGAAAATAGTCCGCTTTTGATCCAAAAGCTAGCAGTACCTTTTTGAAGTCATTTTTTTTTTTTATAATTGTGTTTTTATTAAGATCACAGCAATTATACAGAATTATACAGAAACAGATCAAGTTGTGAGTAGTTCAATTGCAGGTTTACAACAAAATAATAGTCTACTCAGCTTAGGAACATAAACACATAAACAGCACGTAGACAAATCAGTGAACCAAAAACAAGAGCACGAATACATACACCAGGGGGGTAATGTTATAGCAAATAATATCAGCCTGAGGAGGAAGGGGAGAAGGGGAGAAGAAGCAACATGGTGCATAGTGACTGCACCAGGCTCTGTCAAGACTCGGAAGGGGAGCCAAACTCAGATCTGTCCCATACGTTCCAAATCTTGTTGAACCGGGTCAGAACATCTTCCACCAAAGCCATCATATGTTCCATCCTATGAATTTCGGAGATTACCTTCAATGCCTGGTCTTGTGAGGGGGGAGTGGAGGATAGCCAGTGCATTGGGATGACTCTCTTGGCAGCTAACAACATATATGAAGCTAGCTTATTTGAAGGAAACGGAAGGCCCAGGAGGTAATGTAGCGGATCCAATGGAAGGGGAAATTCAAGTAGTCGTTGGAGCAGGGACATTACCATGGATCAAAAGGGTGTGATTAACTCACATTGCCAGAAAATATGATAGTGGGTACCCTTTATTTTACCACAGCGCCAACATGGTGGGGAGAGTGAAAGATTCTGGCGGTGCAAAACCTCAGATGTTCTATACCAAAAAAGTAAAACTTTAATGGCCGTCTCTTTTTGCGTCATGCATCTAGATACTTTGCATGCTGAGGACCATATCTTGTCCCAAAAAGGGAGGGTAATTGGCTGTTGTACAATGTGGGACCATTTCCGTATATAAGTGTGGAGGTCTTCAGTAAGTGGAGAAGTTGACATATAGCAGAAAATAGATGTAGTTGATGTGCGCCTTGGGAGCAAATAAGTTCAAAAGCGGTTGGCTTAGGCAAAGTAAGGGATATGAGAGAGTCCCAAAATGTTTAAATTGAAGGTAAAAATAAAATATATTTTTGGGGATGTGACCTTTGAACTGGAGGTCACAGAAGGTTCGGAATTTACGGGTAGCAGGGTGGACAATTGAAATAAACCAACTTGGACTGAGGGAATCATACGAGTATGAGATAAGCCATCAGGTAGTAAGGGGTTAAAAAATAGGGGGGGGGGGTGGGGCATGGTGAGAAGAAAGAGAACTTAAAGGGACAAGTACGCCAAATCCTCAAAGTAAATGACATTGGGCCCAGATATAACCTCTGCAAGTGGTATCTAGACATAGGGAAGAGGAACAAATGAGAGAGCAGGGATGGGCTGGGAAAAGAGTTTCTTTCTAGTCCTCCGACTTTCTATTTGGTGCCGATAAACTAGACCATGAAGAAACCGCACGGAGGTGAGATGCAAGGTAATATTCAGAGCTCCCAGACCTCCCCGATTTTCTGGGGAAGAAGACCGAAAATGGTTGCAGTTCCTAAAATTTGTACTTGATATTTATGTTCAACCCCTCCAATCAAAGCTGAAAGTCTGCACTTCGAATTCATTTGGATTGTTTCATTTTAAACTTATTCTGGTGGCATACAGAGCCAAAAGTATGAAAATTGTGCGTCCAAATATATATGGACCTAACTGTATGTGCTCAGCTCAAATTCCATGAATCAGGTTTACATCCACTTTAACAAAAAACGCTCTAAAAAAATAGACTCCCTAGTAATAGTGACACCTTTTTGTTTTCACAGAGGGTTCCCACATCAATTTAAAGAGCCAAGTTAAAAACCTCTGATGATAAAAGAGAATCCTAAATAAGAGGCTCCATATTTAGTTTATTTGGCTAGCCATATCCCCTTAATGTATTATTTACCTAAAGTTCATAAAAATGATTTATTTCCGTCAAGAAGACTTATTGTAAGTGGGATTGATTCCCTAACAGTTGGGCTTTGGGAACATGTTGATACAATCATTCGTTATATTCGCTCAGACTTACTTGAGAGATACAAAACATTCATTATATTTTTTACAGGGGATGACTTTGGATGAGAATTGTATTCTTGTTACAACAGATGTGTCCTCTCTATACACTACTATCCAACATAAGCAAAGCTTGGAATGAGTATAATTAGCTTTGGAAATGGATAAAGACATGCCCCAGATACACAAATATGTTATTCTAGAATCTATTTTATTTTGTTTAGGAAACGTTTTGGGGGTTTAAAGGAAAATGTATGCACTAAAAGTGGGGGCAGCTATGGGAGCCAAGTTTTCATCCAGACTTGCAAATCTGTAAATTGTATATAGTAAACAATGCCCACATTCTTTAAACCTTTTAAAAATGGTTTTCTTGTTAATTTTCTATTGGAAGCTAATAATGATATGGTGATAAAATTATCATTATCGGCTCAATTTATCAAAGAGGAGTTTTTTTTGGATCTTAATTTGTTAAATATTGATGAAGAGATACATAATGCATTTCAAATTAACAGATAGGAATGGCTACATCCCAGTGTCTAGTTGTCACCATCCAGATGGTTGCCCAAGTACAGCCTTTTTCAACCAGGGTGTCCAGACACCCTGGAGTGCCTTGAGGTTTCTTCAAGGGTGCCTTGGCAAAATGCCTAAAATGTATAAAAAAATTGTATACCAGCCCAGGGCCGTCTTTAATATGGTTTGGGCCCTGGGCAAACATTTTTTTTGGGCCCCCCTCCAGATTATTTTGGGCCTGGCTGGTTCACATGTATGTGTTTTTTTAGCGGCCCTAATTTGTGCAGGCACAGCAGCCCGCTGATTTGAATGGGCTGCCATGCCTTTGTTTTCCTGCAGAAAAAAGGTGCATTCAGCATTTTAAAAATACAGTTGCCTTGAAATCCATTCTGCTTTTGCACTATGCTACTTACCTGCAGTTCTTGCACACACAAACGCACTGTGTTTTTAAAAGCGTGACCTAAACGTCTAAAAATGCAGCAAGTTTGACAGTGCGGGAACTGCAGATAAGTCACAGCAGAATGGACAGACAGTGCTGTATTTCATTGCTTGGTGGGCATAGGTGCACTTTTCTTTGCAGGAAATGCAGGCATGGCGGCCCATTCAAATGAATGGGCTGCTGTGCCTGCGCAAATGTGGGCCGCCAAAACAGATACATAAGCCCATCAAGCAGTTAAATACAGACAGTAATGCCATGTGCTCTGAGGCCTCACTCAGCCTGGACTGCAGGTCTGGTCTGTGATTTAAAGAGTTCCTGTATTTTACACACGGTATGGCATGGGGTCCCATGGTGCTAAAGCAGAATGGACAGACGATGCTGTGACCCCATCCCATGCCATGTGTAAAATACAGGAACTTTTAAAAACACTGACCAGACCTGCAGTGAATCATCAAATATAAAGACTTTGGGCACACTCTACAGAAAACTTCTATTTACAATATAGATTAGCAAACAGTGACATACCTTGAGGAGCAGGACATGAAGAAGTCAGCCTCGGGAAGAGCAAACTGGAGATGTTATAAAATCACATTCTAATTCACTTTTATATACAAGCAGCACCCAGTGGCAGGAAGGGAGAAGTGCACGTCTAAAGGGAAGCCAGGGGTGCTGTACATTTTAAAACACTGGGAAGGGAAGCAGTACTGTCACTGGCTGCGTGCTGCTGATGATTTTCAGCCTGATTTGTGGGCAGCACAGGGGCTTAACAGGGGCTTGATGGGGCCCCTTACACAGCTTCAGGCATGGGCCCCCTGGAGCAGAGAACCGGGGGGGGGTGCTGCCGCCTGAAATTGAGAAGCGGGGGAGCTACAGCGAATTTAGAAGCGGGGGGCCCTTTACAAAAAAAGAAGAAATAAAGAAAAATATATATTAAAAAAAGGGGTGTAGCCATCCGGGGCCTGGGGACCTCTGGGCCCTTTAATAAAAAGAAAAAAAGAAATAAAAAATATATATAAAAAATATATATATATTTTTTTTAAAAGGGGGTTGCATTTTGGGGACCTCTGGGCCCTTTTAATATTTTTTTTTTATAAAAATAAATTACAAAAAAAGGGGGGTTGCCATCCGGGACCTCTGGGCCCTTTAATAATAAAAAAATATATATATTAAAAATAAACATTTATAAAACATTTATATATATATATATAAATATATATATATAAACAAAAATAAAAAATGGTGTTTGCCACATGGGGCCCTGTGGACCTCTGAGCCTTTTTAATAAAAATATATATATATATATATATATATAAAAAAAGAAAGAAAAAGAAAAAAAAGAAATAAAATATACATTTTTTTTTTAAAGGGGGGTTGCCATCCGGGGCCCTGGGGACCTCTGCGTTCTTTAATAATAATAACATTTAAATAAATAAATATATAAAAAACGTTTTGTTTTATAAAAAAAAAAATTTTTAATAAAAAAAGGGGGGTTGCCATCTGGGGCCCTGGCGACCTCCGGGCCCCTGGGGACCTCCGGGTTTTTTTTTTGGGCCCCCAACAGTGACAGGGCCCTGGGCAGCTGCCCCTGTTTGCCCTATGGTAAAGACGGCCCTGCACCAGCCAGAAGATGGATGAAGCCTGCCTTCTAGTTATACAAAGCCACAGGTTTCCTTTGTGCACCATTATGACCATCTAGCTACTGGTGTCCTAATATCCAAGGACCCAACCCCCCCGCCCCTTGGAGTAATAGTCTGTATCAGTGGTCAAAAGTGTATTGGATTTGGAAGATTAAATCACCTCTAATTTTGGGTGTCCTACGTGTGGATGTTGATGTATTGTGTAAAGCTATTAGAATAATTTTTTACATTCTAGAATAGGGTGTCTCGAGACTGTCCATAATTTTAAAGGGTGCCTTGAGATGGTTCATAATTTTAAAAGGGTGCCTTGAGTGGAAAAAGGTTGAGAAACACTGGTCCAATATACTTCAATGACAATTTATGTACATAAAAAAAGAATTGTATGCTACAAGATGATTATTTACATCAATTTTTTTTTTTACAGACTTGTATATCAAGGATATAAAAAGGAAGATTTAGCGGGTACTATTGATGTAAAGTAATAAATACAGAATAAGAATAAATAAGGATAATGAAGGATATGGCTAATGAAATATGTGGCTAATGAAAGATAATGGCTATATCCCAGTGTTCAGTTGTCACCATCTAGATGGTTGTACAATGTACCTCAATGACAATTTGTGTATATAAAAGTAAAATAAAAAATTGTGTGCTACAAGATGATTATTTACATAAAAAAAGTTAATCGACTGGTAGACCAAGGATTTAAAAAGGAAGATTTAGAAAAAATAAATCCAAAGAGCAGGTACTATTGATAGGAAGTAATAAATACAGAAAGAAAAAATGACAATGAAGTAGACGGCATAATGAAAATGCTTGCCTATTTTATTAGGTGACTAAATTAGGCATTAGGACTCTCGCCCCTCACATGAAGGAAAGCACTAAATTTGGATATAATTATTAACCCACCAAGTACTGAAAGAAAATTAACTTTTCTGGATATAAAAGGCTTTTTGGGTGTAGGAGAGGAACTGACTTGAGTACTACTCAAAAAGAATATCAGATAAAACTATTTGTATCTTACAACACAAGAAGTGTAAAGCAGGGGGTTTAAACAGCAGTGTATCTGCACATTTTTTTAAATATCAAAAACTAAAACCTGAAACGATTGAAGTTCTTAGGCATGGAAAATAAAAATGAATAAACTAGAGAGGAGTAAATATCAGAGTAAAGGGGGCTGAATACAAATGCACACCACAGTTTTCACATATTTATTTGAAAGAAATGTTGAAAACCATTTATCATTTGCCTTCAACTTCACAATTATGGGCCACTTTGTGTTGGTCAAAATCCCAATAAAAGACATTTACGTTTTTGGTTGTAACCAAAATGTAAAAAATGTTAAGGGGTATGAATACTATGTAACTATATGTAAGGTATTGGCAGACATCTTCCTTTAAATGATAGATGCATGGATTATATGTTGTTTTTTTTTTAATAACTTTTATTTCGGGTAAGTGTGACTTGATGATATGACCTGATTGAATTGACAAATGTAATGTATGTAAATATGAAATTGCTTATGTATACTCGTTAATAATGTACAGCTTACTACTATTTGGCAACACTCCTGACAAAGAAATTTTGGCAAAACTTGTAAGCGCCTTGAGGGCAGGGCCTGATGTGAAAGTAAAATGCTGCGTACGTTGCTGGTGCTAGTAGGCTTTGTAGTGGCAGTCCTTTATGCTGTTATGCTGGCTATAGTTGGAGCCCTTAAGCAGTGATGGTGCTCTTAAAAACAGTTTTGGTGAATCAGCATGCTTGGTAGATGCTATGTAGTAGGTATCCTGTATCCAGTCACTTAGTCCCTGCTATGGTGGGCTGTGAATGAATGAAAAACGTATATAGCGCAGCACATGCGAACTTAATCGCCTCTGGGCACTCGTTGTTCCTGTCTCCCTTGATATCAAAAGAGATGAGTTTTGATCTTTCTTCTGAAGGCCAGGTGGTTCTCCTCCAACCGAATGCTGGTTGGTAAAGCGTTCCATAGTCTGGGACCTTGGAGCGCAAATCTTCTTTCTCCTTTGGACTTGAATTTGGCTTTGGGTATCTGGAGCAGATTTTGGTTGGTGGATCGCAGAACGCGATTGGAGTTGTGAGCTTTTATCTTTTCGCATAGATATTGGGGGGCCTTCCCATGGATGCACTTATGCGTCAGACAGAGTGCTTTAAAAGCAATTCTGTCTTTTACTGGCAACCAATGAAGGGATCTCAACGAAGCTGAGATTGATTCCCATGGTTTTTTCCCAGTCACAAGTCTGGCAGCTGTATTTTGAACGACTCGCAGACGAGAGATTTGGTACTTTGGGAGTCCGAGGTAAAGGGCATTTGCATAGTCCAGTCTGGAGTTCACAATTGTTCCCACAACGACTGCTATGTCTTCTTTAGGAATAAATGGAATAAGTCTGCGTAGTAGGCGCAGCAGATGGTGAGACCTGCTGACTACTGACCCTATTTGTGCGTCCATTGTCATGTGTCCACGTTTTTGCCAATTGATTCTTACGACTGGCGTGAAACAGAAGAAGTTCTGTTTTGGAACTATTGAGTTTAAGATAACTCTTGGTCATCCAGTTTTCTATCAAAGAGAGGCATGTCTCTAGACTGAGATGATGATCCTTTTTATTGCAGATGCTGTGAGCCCCCTTACCAGTCCAATCCAGAATAACAGACAAACTGAAAGTGAAAGCAGCTGCACCTGATGTCCTGGCTTGTTATTCATGTTCTTGTAGCCAAGCACCTGGCTAAATCCAATTTCATTAAATATTTTATTTTATTCACAATATAGTGAATAATATTTATTGCCCATGTTCACTTCAACCTGTGTGTCACACTTACCTGTTCCACACTCAGGTGCCGGGTTTTCTTCTCTGTGGCTACAGGCTTCTGGGCTCCACTGACACTACTGCCTTAAAGGGCTAGCTGGCATGTGGCTTGGTCTAGAAGCAATACATTCACACTATAGCAGCCAGAACCCAAAGGCTACTTTCACACTGAAGGCGGTTTTCAGTGTGACATTTTAGTGCTAAAAATAGCACATGTAAAGCATCTAAAAACTTCCTCCCATGCCACCCGAATGTGAAAGCCCAAATGCTTTCACATTGGGGCGGTGCGCTTGCGGGACAGTAAAAAAAGTACTCCAAGCGGCATCTTTGGGGATCTATTCTCCATCCCTCTGGAGGATCAGATGACAGTCGGATGAAAATTAACAGGCAGTCTATTTTGTATAAAGCGCTCCCAAAATGCCCTGCCCATTCATTTCAACTGAAATGAATGGGCAGCGCTCCCAAAGCACTTTTCAGGCACTGCAACACGGGCGGTTTTAACCCTTTCTTCGGTCACTAGCCGCTAAAATGAGCTACAATGTGAAAGTAGCCAAGTGTCTCTGTACTACTCCCCAGGGCCTCTCTAGAGCCTCCAGTGATCGTCAGCCTGTAGCCTGCTTCAGTAGCCAAACATTCCAGCCTGCAAACTGCTCCAGTGACCCCATGCACACCAGCCTGTTTCTGGCTCCAGTGACCCCATGCACTCCCAACTCCCATCCTGTATCTTGCTTCACTGACCATGTGCACTTCCAGCTTTATTGTGCTTCAGTGACCCCATGCACTCCAGCTTGTTACCTGTTCCAGTGATCCTGTGCACTTCTGCTTGTATCCAGCTCCAATGTCCCTGTATACCATCGCCTCTGTGTACTAAGGCCCATTTCACACTATTGCACAGTACCAGGCGGAGCCGATCGGAACACCCATAGTTCTCTATGGAGTGGCAGACAACCACCGGCATCCAATCTGGTCCTTTTAAACCAAATGCATGTGTATCTATTCCCCATCCCTCCAGCGGATCAGATGACAGTCGGATGGAAATGAACACTCAGTCTGTTTTCATCTGACTTCCCCATTGAGAACAGCAGGCTGTGTCAGTGTCTGCTATGCATAGAGGAGTGGACATGGACCTGTCATCCACCTGCTCAGTGGAGACCAGCAGAGGGATCCCCCACTGAGCAGGTGGATCCAGTTCATGGAGTCCGCCCCATCTGAAAGGGGCCTAATGCCGCGTACACACGACCATTTTTAATGGTCTAGAAAAAACAATGTTTTTTTTCAACCCGATTATTGTTAAGCCTGCCTTGCATACACACAATCGTGAAAAAAAATGCTTGAGTAAATCGCAGTAACGTACAACACGTACGACGGCACTATAAAGGGGAAGTTCCATTCGGATGGCGCCACCCTTGGGGCTGCTTTTACTCATTTCCTGTTAGTAAAAGTTTGGTGAGGGACGATTCACGCTTTTCAGTCTTCGTGCTTTTCTGTCAGTTACAGCGTGACGAATGTGCTATCTCCATTATGAAAGCTAGTTTTACCAGAACGAGCGCTCCTATCTCATAACTTGCTTCTGAACAATGCACGTTTTTTTCACGCCCGACCATTTTTTACGACGTGAAAAACGACAACGTTAAAAATTACGTGAAAAAATAGAGCATGTTCTAAATTTTTAATGCCCATTTTTCTCTCATGAAAAATGCTCTGGAGCCTACTACACACGATCGTTTTTAATGACATTAAAAAAAAAAAATTCACATCGTGAAAAAAGGTTGTGTGTACGCGGCATAAGACTGGCAGAGCAGATTTCTGTATCATCTCACAACTTTGGATGTATGCCTATGCTTCACATAAAAGGAATGTTTACCATAAATATTCGGCAGTTTAAATAAACACAAAAGAAAAGTGACCCTTTATTGGTGTAAGTGGGAGGAATAGTACCCCATGGTTGTGCCAGTGATTTTTGGTGCCAGTGAAAAGAAAAGTTACCCATCATTAGTATCAGTGGAATGAATAGTGACCAACTTTTTAAATTGTTTTCAAGTTTTCCAAGTTTTTTATGGTAAATTCGGTGCCTCGGCTTATATTCGGGTCGGCTTATACTCAAGTATATACGGTAAATGTTTTATGCAGAGTTAAAGCGGAGGTTCACCCAAAAGTGAACCTCCACTTTTCGGAACCCTCACCCCCTCCGGTGTCACATTTGACACCTTTCAGGGGGCAGGGGGGTGCAAATACCTGTATAAAACAGGTATTTGCACCACTTCCGGGTATACACTTCCACGGGAGTCCGGCCTCTCCGCATCACCCCCCGTTGTGTTCTGGGAAACACTCGGCTCCCAGAACACAACGGGAACCATTAGGAACTGCACAGCGCGACTCGCGCATGCGCAGTAGGGGACCGGCTTCGGCGGGCAACTTGGACAGGTAAGTGTTTGTTTTTTAAAAGTCAGCAGCTGCTGTATTTGTAGCTGCTGACTTTTAAAATAAAAATTTGCAGGTGAACCCCCGCTTTAAGCTATAAAAATAAATATTAACAACAACTTTATCCATGTCCACTAATGCAGCCTGCCCGTGTCCACCAATGCTGCCTGTGTCTACCAGTGCAGCCTGCGTCCCCCCCAGTGCAGCCTGCGTCCCCCCCAGTGCAGCCTGCGTCCCCCCCCGTTGCAGCCTGTGTCCCCCCCCAGGGCAGCCTGTGTCCCCCCCAGTGCAGCCTGTGTCCCCCCCCCCCCACTGCAGCCTGTGTCCCCCCCGACAGTTTAGACGGGAAAGACATCAACCTTTCAATTTATCGTTTGTCCAAACTCGATTTTGTGCCCATTAACTGGCTGAAAAACAAACAAACTGTCGAAACGATTGAATTTTGTTAGATTTTCGTATAGTATATGGCCAGCATAATGTCACACAACAGAACAGCCTTGTCATTTTCATGTGCAACGTCACACATGCTGATCCAGGACCTCCCAAGCTTAAATGGACAGAGATGAATACATGTTTTGATGGGATTTACTGTGGAAGGCTTAAACAGCGCAGAATCTCATAATGTACAAGAAAATGAAGTGTTTTATGTACATGAAACGCAAGGTGAAAGCAATCAAGCTAGAGAGAGAAGTTAGCATGCAGCAAGGTTTGTTGTGTTAACACCAGAGGCTGGAAGGGGCTGGCTACACCTATGAGGACCACCTGCTCCAAATTAGCACAGACCTGCTCCGCCAGCTGTGTTCTGGCATCATAATTAATGGCAGCAATTACAGGATGTTTAAATTTCCAAAGAAATTATCTTTTGGCATAACTGATATCAACCAGCGCCGCCCAAGGGCATTGTCCGCATAAAATTGTGGTATATTTTTAGGCAAAAATACACTGGGGATGATTTAGTAAAAACTGTAATAAAGGAAACACAGGGATAATCCCAAGAGCAGCCAGTAAGATGCTAGTTATTATTCTTTAACATGTAGTAGGAAAAACACAGCGGAAATTCGACTTCTAGAACAAATAAACCAGGAGAAAGATATTGTGATTTAAATTTTAATTTGTCTTGATTGAAAAAAAAAGTGTGTGCTTGACTTTGTGTGTTATGACGAGCAGCTTACTTTTATGTTTTTAGCCCATTCTGGAGGTTTCTGGGAGTACCCAGCAAGTTCTGCCATCTCCTGCCTGTGAAAGGGCCGACGTAATACTCTCTGCAGCAGGCGAACCTATGTTCAACACAAAGAAACGTGTTTAATGTTAGAGTACAAAGAAATTTCATAGCCAGCAAACTTGCCCTCCAGAAGATTTACCCCCCCCCCCCATGACCAGGCCATTATTTGCGATACGGCACTGCGTTACTTTAACTGACAATTGCCCAGTTGTGTGGACGATGTACCCAAATAAAATTGATGTCCTTTTTACCCACAAGTAGAGCTTTCTTTTGGTGGTATTTGATCACCTCTGCTGGTTTATTTTTTGGACTATAAACAAAAAAATACTAACAGTTTTGAAAAAAATAAAAAATATATATTTCTTACTTCCTGCTATAAAACATATCCAATAACATTTAAAAAAAAAAATGAATTTCTTTATCAATTTAGTCCAATATGTATTTTTTTTTTACTAGTAATGGCGGCAATCAGCGGCTTATAGTGGGAGTGTGACATTGCGGCGCACAAATCGGACACTAAGGCCCCTTTCATACTGGGGCGTTTTTCAAGCGTTATTCGAGCGAAGCCTCATCTGCAATCCCAATGTGAAAGCCTGAGTGCTTTCAGAACCCTTTCACACTGCCAGTGCTCGAAAAACGCTGGTAAAGCACCGCTAAGACCCTAACGTTTTAGGGCGTTTTTGCAGTGCCTCAGTGTGAAAGGGTAAGGCATTTTTACAGCGCTTTCAATTCATTTCAATAGAGAGGGGCATTTTTGCAGCATTTTTTTCAGCGCCCAAAAGCTGCTCCAAAGATGCAGCTTGCAGTACTCAGTGTGAAAGGGTCCATTGAGATGCATGGAGAGCGTTTTATGAGCATTTTAATAGCGCTATTTTTAACGCTAAAACGCTGTGTGAAAGGGGTCTTAGTGACACTTTTTGGGGACCAGTGACACTAATACAGTAATTAGTGCTAAAAATATGCACTGACACTGTACTAATGACACTGGCTGGGAAGGGGTTAACATCAGGGGCCATGAAAGGGTTAAATGTGTTGCTAGGGAGTACTTGCTAACTGTATGGGAGGTGCTTTTACTGTTGGAAGGCAGAGATCTGTGTTCCTTCTTTGTAGGAACACAGGATCACAGCCTTCCCTTCTCACAGAACGGCGATCTGCCTTGTTTATATAGGCAGATCGGCACTTTGCCTGTCTCCCGAACAATCGGCGGGTCCCGATACAGGTCCCGGTTACAGCTATGTGATACTGCACAGAGGAGCCACCTTGGCGCCGTATATATACAATATACGGTTGGCAAGCAGTTAACTAATCATATTTTAGCAGTAACTCCACTTTTGTTGAGAAAAAAACAATCCCCTCTGAGTAATCAATGTACATTGTGAAGATTTCAAAAAACTTTGTAGCAGTCCTACCTTTGTTGCTCTGAAGAAAAATACTGTTTGTTTTACCATGTGCTTTGCAGACTGATTCTGAATGGGAGGGTCTGGTTAATTATAATCAGCTGGTGCACTCTCAGTGTTCTAATGAGAAGCTGCAGGGTCTGCATCCCTTTACTCAAATTCCTATTGCAGGGGTTACCTAAAGTTTGACTTGCGTCTTAGTGCAGATTTCTGGGAAAATCGGTGAGCAAATCACACAAGCAGACAATTAAATTTCTGGGGAAGTTCTGTAGAACAATGCGCATTGAATTTTTGTCTGTGTAGCAATTATACATGCTACATTATATTTTCTTGTATTTGCTATATTTATTACTCTTTAAGCTTTTAACACTTCAGTCCAGAGAGGAGATGATCGGTGCCTCTGCTCTTCTATTTGCGAAGTAAAATTAAGTCATAATGTTGACAAAAGTATAATTAACTTTTTGGATAATCATGTGTATTAAGTTCTATTTTATTTTTAATTTGTTTTATTTTATTACTTTTTCTCCAATAGTAGATGTTGGAGCATGCTGGGTCAAAAGGAAGAAACCCACACAAGTGCGGTGAACATATAAACGCCATGCAAAATGTCCCTGGCTGCTTAGAAATTAACCTAGAACTAGGTGCCGGTTCACATTGCAGCGTTTGAGATCGGATGTGATTCGCACCGTACTGCAGTGCAAATCACATGTGCAATGCAATTTCAGCCATACAGATAGTATGGCTGAAATCGCAATGCATTCGGACCAAACTCACACAGGACCCTTTTTTTGTCCCGCAGCAGAATCGGGTCGCATAGGTCTTCACACCCATGCGATCGGATTCCTGTCCGAGATTTCAGATCGCACTGTCATATGAAAATTGATTTGGGGGTGTCATTAATTTTTAACTGACACTCCCAGCAGTTCGCAATCGCATAGTGCAATGTGAACTGCCGCCGGGAGACATGTGAAGTGGGAACCTGCAGTGGATTTGCAGGGTTCCCGCATTTTAGCAGTGTGAACCGGTGTTCTGACGAGAAATGCCCCTTGTCAAATAACGCCCGCCCTGTACTGTGCAAGCGCAGCACTTGCGTAGTATGGAGCCGCCGAAAGCCGCTGAATATTGGAATACGTTCCCGATGCTTGTGCAAGTCTGCACATGATGAACCTGTTCATGATGGGAGCGTGTGAGGAGCGGATGGCAACAGAAGGGGCGTATTTTGTAATGATGGGTAGTGCTGTTAAGATGGGGGCGCAATTTGTCACGAAACTCAAACCCATCACCTAATCAAATATATCTCTGCTATTCTTCGACACAAGTTAAGGGCACACGTGTAGGAAGAATAGCAGAGATATATTTAATTAGGTGATGGGTTTGAGTTTCGTGACAAATTCCGCCCCCATCTTAACAGCACTGCCCATCATTACAAAATACGCCCCCTTCTGTTGCCATCCGACCCTCACGCTCCCATCAAGAATACATCCCCCTGCAGAGTTGTACAAGCATCAGAAGTGCGCAGGAGCGTGTGGCACAATGTGCACAGGCGCCGTGTACAGCTGATCCTTAATTACGATGTTCTGACACTTTCGGCGGCTCTGTACTACGCAAGAGCTGCGCCTGCAGCTCTTGGGCGGGCATTATTCGACAGGGGCATTTTTTGACACAACACCGGCCCTTAATTTCCATAAGTACATCCATGCTGGACTATAAAACACCTACTCTTATGTTATAGAGATAAGCAGAGGTGGAGGTGTCCTGTAATCCGCCAGGGGACAACTCAGACAGGACTAAAAACATTGCATAGGATTTCGGTTCAACAGAGGCACTGTGTTGTCAACTCACTACAAGAAGTTTTGAGCACCATAACATTTTAGGAGATCCACAGATATTTTTTTTTCTATTCCAGTGCTTGCAAAAAAGAAAAAAAATTGAACAATGTGCTTGTATTGAAGAGATACTACTACACTTTTTGGATCCCCCCCCCCCCCCTCTCCGGTGTCACATTTGCCACCTTTCAGGGGGGAGGGGGGTGTAGATACCCATCTGAGACAGGTATTTGCACCACTTCCGGGTTCTGACTCCCGCAGGGAATCCAGCCTTGTTATGTCACCCCCCCCCCCCCCCGCTGTCTTCTGGGAAACACTGTTCCCAGGAGAGATCGGGGACCAGTAACGGCGCGCCGCGATCCTCGTGCATTCAGTAGGGAATCAGGCAGGCATCACTTCCTGATTCCCTCACCAAGGATGGCGGCAGAAAGCAGCCGAGGACGTAGCAATTGCTCAGCCTCGGCTGCTGACATTGCGGGCGTGCTGGACGGGTAAGTGTCCATTTTTTAAAAGTCAGCAGCTGCCGTATTTGTAGCTGCTGGCTTTAAAAAAAAATAAAAAATCAGCCGAACTTCAGCTTTAAATTGATGTTTTTGCAGTTAACGTGATTATTGCACAATAAGGTGAATTACACTGCAGAGACTCTGCGATTATATCTTAGAGCCCAATCTGGTCAGCTCTTTTCCTTATCACTGTCTGGCTTCCTTTATCAGGCAGCATGAGATATCCTGAAGTTATAAAGTCAGTCCCATTGATGGATTACTAATCTGTGACAGATATATTTTGTTGTTCTGCTTTCATTTTCTGGGGAAGTTAAAAGAAAGAAAGTCTCTATATAAAGAAACAAGAACCTGTGATGAGCTGGGAATGTATAGAATGATCGATGGTATGAATGCATGAAATCTGCAGGAAAAAAAGAAAACTCCTTTAACTACTTAAAGCGGACCTTCGGTCATTTTTTCATCTTTTTATCTATTAAATCTTCTGCCCTTGTTTTTTAACTTTGGATAGTAAAAACAAAATTGACAGTAAATAACGTATACAGCTCACTTCCTGTTTCTTTGCTGGTCATTAGCCTAGGCTTATGACATCATGTACAGCTCTTTCTCACTCTCATGAGAGTTTGCCAGGAAGGGAGGGGGGATGAGTCATACGAGGGCCAATAAGAGCTGCTGGGCTGGAGGTGTGCCTCTTTGAAAATCCAGGAAGTGAACAGACAGCAGCTTCAGCTGCCCACAGTTAAAATGAATGCGGCCAGACTCACTGGAGGGAGATTTCTGCAGCATATTTGGCAAGTACAGAATCGCAGTATATATAAAATAATATGCAAAGTGGTTGGAGGGAAGCTTCAGAATGGCAGAGATGCTTTTATAACAAATTCTCAGTGTCCCACAAATCTGAGCCATGTCTCACTGGCAGCTAGGCGCTTAAACTCTAATTTCAGCTGCAAGAGCTAATGGTAGAAATTATAGCAGTGTGGAATTCAGTATATGCAGCAGTGCTGTGTGTCTGAGCTGGGCTTTTTTCCTCCTCATATAAATATAAAGTGCAGCGCAAAAAAATATTATAATGGTTGAACCATAATCTCATTACTAAAAAAAAAAATAATTGAAAAACTCAAAATTCAATAAATACTACAGAATATAATCCAACAATGTCCAAAAGGATCCATGCTTGCTAAGTTCAGAGGCAAGTAGAGAAAAAGGTGAGGTGGGATATTTGGTGCTGCTGAACGATTCCGGGTCGCCAGCGGCTATCTATGTAAGTGTATTTTGCCGTTTTTATACTTGGACCATTAAACATACTACACTATGGCAAATCCATCTGGGTTCCTGGTGAGCTTTATTTATCGTTAGTCGGATTCCACAGTGGAGACACATTGCTTCTATACTTCCAGAGGGGTTTCCATTTATGCCGAGAGGCACATATGCTGCTGTCACAACAGCCATTTGTTCCGGTGAGTTTGCACTTCACTTGATGGTGATGGATGAGCTGTGTCTGAACACCGTTTGAATAATATCCTTATGTTCACTGGAGTGGTTACATCAGTTCCATTTTCCACCTTTTTCTCTACATGCCTCTGAACTTAGCAATGCACGGATCCTTTCGGACATAGTCGTTTTTATTGAATTTTTAGTTTTTCACGCTTGCTATTTTTTCAACCATTATAATAAATATTTTTTAGAGCTACGCTTTATATATTCAGTTAGGTCCCATATTAATTTGGACACAGGCACAATTTTCATATTTTTTACAAAAATAAAACCAAATAAATTTGAAGTGCAGACCTTTAGCTTTAATTCAAGGGGTTAAACATAAATATCAAGTAAAAATGTTAGAAACGACAACCATTTTTATACACAGTCCCCCCATTTTCAGGGGCTCCAATTTAGTTGGACAAATGAATATAATCATAAATATAATGTTCATTCTGATGCTTTACCAGGCTCTAACTGCAGCTGTCTTTGTGGGTCTCTCTGCCTTTAGTTTTGCCTTCAGCAAGTGAAATACATGCATGCTCAATTGGGTTGTGATCAGGTGATTAACTCGGCCATTGTAGAATATTCCACTTCTTTTCCTTCAAAAGCTTGTGGGATGCTTTTTCAGTGTGTTTTGGATCATTGTCAATCTATACTGTGAAGAGCTGTCCAATAAACTTTGCTGCATTTTGCTGAATCTTGGCTGACAGTATATCTCCAAACACTGCAGAATTAATTTGGCTGCTTCAGTCTTCTGCCACATCATCAATAAGCCCCAATGACCCAGTGCCACTGGAAGCCATGCATGCCCATGCCATCACACTGCCTCCACCATGTTTTACATATGACATTGTGTGCTTTGGATCATGAACTTTTTTCTTTCCATCATTCTGATACAGATTATTCTTAGTTTCACCCGTTTCCAGAACTGGTCTGGCTTTTTTTGGCAAAGTCTAATCTGGCTTTTCTACTCTTCAGGCTTCTAAATGGTTTGCATCTTGTGGTCAACCCTCTGTATTTGCTCTCGTCAAAGCCTTCTCTTCATTGTAGACTTTGACAATGATACACCAACCTCCTGGAGAGTGCCCTTCACTTGTCTGGATGTTGTGAATGGGTTTTTCTTTACCATAGAGGGGATCCTGCGATCATCCGACACTGTTGTCTTCCATGGACGTCCAGGCCTTTTTATGTTGATGAGCTCACCAGTGTGTTCTTCTTTCCTCAGAATGTACCAAACTGTTGAATTGGTCACTCTTAATGTTGCTGCTATCTCTCTGATGGATTTGTTTCATTTTTGAAGCCTTACAATGGCCGGTTTCACTTGCATAGACAGCTCATTTGAACACATGATGAAGGTTCACAGCAAGAGATTCCAAATGCAAATAGCACACTTAGAATCAACTCCAGACACTTTACCTGCTTAATTGATGAAGAAGTTATGAAGGAGTAGCCCACACCTGGCCTTGAAACAGCTTTTGATTCAATTTTCCAATTACTTTTGGTCTCTTGAAAAGGGGGGGGGGTGTGACTAATCGTAAGAGCTGTAATTCCTAAACCCTTCCCATATCCATTATATAATTATAGCTTGGATATATTTTGGTAAATACCTGAAAAAAACTAAAATTGTGTCTGTGTCCAAATATATATAGACCTAACTGTATGTGTTCATTAGGGTTTGCTGTACTAAATTTGTGTAAGCTGCCTCCCATTTTACTTAGCATAGAATTTGTCACTTAGTCACATTTTTCCTCTTCAGGAACTATACTGCACACAAGCAGGTGAAGGGTGGAGGGCAAGAGTTGGTCACTAGCCCAACCTCCTGCCCTGTCTGCTAAGAAGAATGATCTGAGCTTTCATTCTAAAGGAATCAAATAGCACTGAACTACCAGCAAACTCCCTGAGCAGAGACTTATGTACTATCACATGGAATTCCCAACATCCAGCACTGTCCAGGGTAGTACACAGATCACTCGGAACTAATAAAGAGATCACTACTCCAGGATTTTTTGTTAAATGAAACTAATACATACATTTATATGCAAATGTTATGGGAGCCTCTTTTTTTTAATGTTGTACTTATAGTATGCTGCAGACAGTAATGCTATTTCACACCGCCTCCAACATATCCGATTTCTGGCAGTAGCTGAAGCAGCTTCAGCTGATCTGCATAGATTTTTTTTTTTTCACACTGATCTGCATAGATCTGCATAGCTCTCTGGCTGCTACCAGAAGCACATCAGAGACAGGGAAGAGGTGCTGCAGCTTCAGGCTGGAATTGCACAGGCTCTGAGTGCCGGTTCACACCAGCGCAATTCCAGTGACGGTTCACGCATCGCATAGAACTTGCAGGCCCCAGATCAGTTCGCATATCGCAGTGTGAACTGTGAATTTGGACAGGAATTGGATCGCATGGGTGTGAATATCTATGTGATCCGATTCTGGTGTGGACAATAAAAAGGAACCTGCACAATTTTGGTCTGAATACGATGCAATCTGTATGGCTGAATTTGCATCGCACAGACATTGCATGCGATCTGCGTAGCAGTGCGGTCCGAATCTCATGCAATGTCTGACATCACACCAGTGTGAACAGGCACTGTCAGTTGGAATTAACTGGAGTATTATGTCTGTTTGCAGTGCAGCAAAATCAGTATTATTTTTTGTATAGCATTATTTTCCCTCTCAACCAGTCTAGCACCAATGTGGGGGAAGTAATTGTCACCCAGTGTTCATGTTTGTTTCCCCACTGGTGAGATTTTTCCATAATTTGACAGGAAGTGAAGTGAGATTTTTCAAATAGGGACACAGACAGCAATAATGACATTCCCTGCTCTATCCAAGACAAAAATTAAGGTATTGAGTCAGTGGCATAACTAGAACCTTCAGAGCCCTGGTGGAAGAAACCTTGAAGGTACCCCTCCTGACTCCCAGCTGGGCTCCTCCCCTCCGAGACCAGTGGTGGAACGCCAGGGACCAGTTGCAAGTGCGACCTTTGTGACCCTGGTAGTTCCACCACTGGTGTCAGTAGTTTTCTTATTTTTTTGTTTTTAATTATTGGTGAGATATTAGGGGTCTAAACAGACCTCTGATGTCTCACCTATGGAGATAAAGAAAGGTCTCAGCTGCACTAAATGAATGGACAGGAATAGCTCTGTTCATTCTTTCCATTAATTCACAAACTGAAACATAGCAACTATCATTTATTATTATTATACACGATTTATATAGCGCCAACAGTTTACACAGCGCTTTATAATGTATAGGGGGGACAACACAATTACAGTACAGTTCAATACAGAAGGTACAGGGGGGCCCTGTCCGTAGAGCTTACATTCTAAAGGGAGGGGGTGGTGGTACAAAAGGTAATAACTGCAGAGAATGATTTGATGGGGGCCTACCATGTTTTCAGTTATGATTGGACAAATTCAGTGATTGGCATGACTCTCCATTCAAAAAAGGAAGGGACCAGTAAATGACACATTTACTGGCCCCTTCTCGCTCTCCATCCTGACACATCCCCTGCAGCAGCTGGTGGGAGAGGGGAGGGTGGAACCCAGCAGAGCTGTAGGGGATGAGGGTGCAGGGTCAGCAGAGAGCACAGGGGGGCTGGAGAGCAACCTGGAGGCAGCAGAAACAAGCTGGATAGGAGGAATAGCAGCTGGATATAGGAGGAACCGATCTCTCCATTTTCCTCCTGCAGCTACTGAATGCCCGCTTCTCCTTCTTTCCCTTCCATGGGCATTCAGTGGCTACAGGAGGAAAGTGGAGAGATTGGTTCCTCTATATGCAGCCACCTCCCCCGAGGCTCCTCCTATTCAGGCATATGGGGGGGGGGGGCATGTTGTGTCGCAATTGTGACCACTGTAGGTACACCCCTGTTTTGAGTAGAGTTGGACTTTTAATTAGTCCTAATCAGAGTTTTCCTTTCTGCCTTCCCTGTTTCCAAGCCTATGCTGAAAAGGGTTCATTATCAACTTATGACGGGTCTGCCTCTGTTAAAAATTACAATTGTTACTGAAATAGCATGAAAAGTGGTACCTGAGCACCACAGTAACCAATAACTACTAGTACTAATAACTACTAGAAGCCATTACAAGATCCTGATGGTATTGTACTCCTCTTTGTAGCTGAAGCTACACATCCAGCATACAGAACATCTTGTATCTGACTTATTGAAAACAGTTTGAGCTCCTGATTTTTTTTTCCTGTTAACCCACACAATACAAAATTGTGCTTCAATGAGTAATTCTATACTCATGGTTAATTATTAGCTGTCACAGTAATAAAGGGCAATCGTGAAACTGCGAAAATAGACCCATCAATGTCTATATTGCATGCACAGATACAATACATTCCTAGCAGCGTGATCAGGTATGGTATGAATAATCTCTTATAAATTATGTTATTCTCTTCAAACACAGCTTGTCCCGATGGTGTACAATTATTTTTTTTCAACCCACGTAGACTGTGTGTATATATGACCTGCAGGACCATCAACAACACTATATAACAATAACAATATATAGATTTTATAGTCTGCAGTGTGTGTGGTACAAATCAATACTCATTCTGTAACAAATGACCAAGTAACCCAGCAGGATTGTTTACTAAAGTCATTATTGTCTTCTCTAAAAAATCTCTTTAAAGCCCTGTACACGCGGCTGGGAATCCCGTCAGGAAAAAAAACGTTGGTTTTCCTGACGGGATTCCTGGCAAGCTTGCCTTGCAAAGCCGTGTTCACAGATGGCCACTCAAAAGAACCTCCGTCCTTTTGAATGGCAAGAACGCGGTGACGTCATCGACTACGGCGAGTCAGTGTCTCGTCACATTCGATGCCGACGCCATCTTGCTACACCTCACACTAACCTTGTATGCTACTGCGCATGCGTCGAAGAGTTATCGAGCATGCACGGTTTTTCACCGCATACAGACGACCGGTTTTTCCGGCAGGAAACACTCTGCCGGGAAACCCGGCGAGCAAATAGAGAGCAGGGTTTTTTATTTTCCCATCGGGATTCCCGTCTGTTTCCCTGACGGGATATCTGCTAAGGAGCATACACACGCCGGGATTCCCAGCCAAAAGCTCTCCTGGCAGTTTTCCTGCAAGGAAAACGGGTCTTGTGTACAAGGCTTAACAGATATTTCTGGGGAGGACTGTCAAACAGTGCATAGTCATAGGCATGCCAAGCATTCAGATTTCTGTTTACTCTCTTTATTACCACAAGTCACTTAAATCTACATTACCAGCATAGGCGTGCGCACAGGGTGTGCCAGATGTGCCCAGGCACACCCTAATCACTCCCTGTAGTGCAGATTCCCCCTGCTGCCCGGTTGGCTTCCCTCCTCTCCCATTGGCTACTGCAGTGGGCACACATAGATGATGTTTCAGGATGAGTGGGGGAAGGGGGAATGTCATTTATCAGCCCTTTCCCCTTTTGAATGAACACAGTGAGAGATCGGTACCATGTTTTTGAGCTTTCAGGTGCACACCCAAATGCAACAGGCTGCGCACACCTATGATTACCAGACCAAATAAAGCAGTATAAACTGGGTAGCGGACAGTTTGTAAGGTGATATTAAAGGCATCTTGACTGGTTGCCACAAGCTACAGTTTTACTTTTCCTTATTCTGGTTTCCATAATACATCATCTATATGCAAAACTCACCTCTGAAAAGTCATTCCTCTCTGTCTTGTGAATTGCAGATTCTGCCATCCAGTTGCGCATGATGTATCTTGGGTTAGTGTCTGTAAAATAAATCCGGCTTCTGTCATTTCATCTAACAAATTCTACACAGCTTTATAGAATGTATAGATAATTCACATAAGTGGAACGTCACTCTCTCAGTCTGACTATTTTTAGTCCTTATGCTGCTAGCATTGGTAATAGATATTACTAATATATAATAGTAGATAATAAAGTATATCAGATTTACATGTTTAAAACTTTTACATTTCTTCAGTTACTTCCTGGTTTCTTGCCTAGGCAAATAATGTCATACATCCCAGAAGTCTTCAGAAGGGGAGGAGAGGTTTTCTCAGCTAAGAACACCCTCCTGCCCACATACTAACCAGAGCTAAGGGTAGATGGATTCCAGGAAGTAAATGCTACATGAATCATCTGCCCTTATCCAAGATGGCCATGGCCATAAATGCTAGGGGGGTGTTTTTCAAAGTGATTTCTAAACAAAACAAAGCATGGAGACATGGATGGATGGCAGACTTTGCTTTGAATATTAAAAATGAATTAAATAGAGGGAAAAAGGGAAGCCAGCAGTGCTGCGGGGGGGGGGGGGGAAGGAGGGGGGCAGGGCAGTAGGGGTAATCTGTGCTGTACAGGGTGACTAGGGTGTGTCTGGGCACACCTGGCACACCCTGTGCGCACACCTATGCTGCCAGCGAATGAAGAGGCCCAAAGACTGACACTTAGAAGAAGATCCCAGCGAGGGACCATTCGACAGGTAAAGTGTTTGTTATCCCAACACTTCATATGCCTGCTGTACCATGTACTTGTATGAGAAAGCATCCTGTTCTCTTTGTATTGCTTCCTTTATGTGAAATTCTTGGTGTTCTTGCTAGTTCCCTTGATTTCCAATTAAAAACTGACCACAAAGCAGGAGAGCACAGCGTGGTCAGTTCTCTAGCTATGCCAGGAACTCAGTATACTCTCCTCCCAATGATCAGACTTGCCTTGACATGCCCCCCCCCCCCCCACTGCACAGCCATTCACTGGGAAGCTCAGTGTGATGCTGCTTCTCCTCCCCACAGGAAAGCTGAGAACAGAGGGAATGTGTTCATTTATAAAAAAGGGAAGAAATATATTTATAATTTGTATATATATATATATATATATATATATATATATATGTTTTGCCTTTCATTTCTATTTTAAAGTGAATGGGTTATTTTACAAGGTCATTGTTTACAATAACTTTACCCGTTCACCATTTAGTTCTGCTTTAACTTTATATGCTCTATTTTTGGAATTTGATAATATGCTCAGTGTCATTCCACTTACTTTTTGTGGGCCCAGGGTATGAAGAACCTGCCCCGTGGGGTTGTGTCCTCACACCTCCCTGGGCTCAGAGGGCTGCAGAGAACAGAACCACTTTATTATGTGAGTGCCATTCTGGACAGAAGAGGACCCCATGTATCATGTGACTGGACCAAAGACATCAGAGAAAAAAAGTATCCTTATATAGGAAATTAAAAAATTTATGGTGAAATAGTTGAAAACTGGGGTGAAGCAGAACATTAGAAATTTGGAACTGGGTTTTAACTAATGAAACAATCTATTAATGTGTCTGTATATCAGGGTTAAATGGTTACTAAAGGCTAAATAGCTTCCTTTACCTTACTGCAGTGCTGTTTTCATGTCCTCATTGCTCGTTTTTGCTTTGATGTTGCTGTAATTCTGCTCTATTCTCCACACCTCTTGGTTGTCTGTTTCCTTATGACCACAGTGCTGGGAGCTTTCTCACTGTGGTCACTAATCAAGGAGGTGTGATTACTGTGTGTAAACTGAAACTGAGGGGTTTTAGACAAACCATCACTGCCCTTTATTGGCTCTCTGGCTCTGTACATCAGAGAGACAGGAAATAACAGCAAAAACTAAACTAGAACTGTAGGTTGATTATATGATTGATTTGTATCTATTTTTAATCATTTTGAAAAGGAATCAGTTAACTTTTATGTCACTATACCCTGTAAACAGTCATTTCAGCCCAAAAATGATTTTCCTTTAAATTTGATGGTTAGCATTGCAGTGCTGCAAATCCTACATTTAACCACTTCATTACTGGGCACATAAACCCTCTTCGTTCCCAGGCGAAATTTCAGCTTCCGGCACTGCGTCGCTTTAACTGACATTTGCGCGGTCCTGCGACGTGGCTCCCAAACAAAATTGGCGTCCTTTTTTCCCCACAAATAGAGCTTTATTTTGGTGGCATTTGATCACCTCTGCGGTTTTTATTTTTTGCGCTATAAACAAAAAAAGAGCGACAATTTAAAAAATATATATATATTTTTTACATGTTGCTATAATAAATATCCCATTTTTTTTAAAAAAAAACTTTTTTTTTTTCACAGTTAAGGCCGATACGTATTTTTCGACGTATTTTTGAAAAAAAAAAAAAAATCGCAATAAGCGACTGGTTTGCGCAAAAGTTTTAGCGCCTACAAAATGGGGAACAGAATTATGATTTTTTTTATTATTATTTTTTTTACTAGTAATGGCGGCGATCTGCGATTTTTATTGCGACTGCGATATTGCGGCGGACATATCGGACACTTTTGACACAAATCTGGGACCATTCACATTTATACAGCGATCAGTGATATAAAAATGCACTAATTACTGTATGAATGTGACTGGCAGGGAAGGGGTTAACACTAAGGGGTGAGGAAGGGGTTAAATGTATTGCCTGGGTGTGTTCTAACTGTGTGTGGGGAGGGGGGTGACTGGGGGAGGTGACCGATGCTGTGTTCCTATGTAAAGAGACACAGATCGTTCTCCTCTCCGCTGACAGCACGTGGAGCTCTGTGTTTACACACAGAGCTCCACGTCCCTGCTGACATCTGTTCGGTTTCCCGCCGATCGCATGTACCCGACGGACATCGCGGCCGCCAGGTACATGCATCGGATCCCCAGCGATGCGGCGGGACAGTGTTTACCCGCCGCGCGCCACCCAGTGGCGCGCTAGGGTAATGCACACAAATCACGTCCAAAGACGTCAAGTTGGCGCCTCAGATCCGCGCTGTTGACGTATTATGTCAATAGCGCGGGTCTGAAGTGGTTAATTCCCTTGTAAGAATGCGATCTGCATGCAGTTTGAATATTTTCCCGTGTTAGACCGGGTTCACACTGCTACGACATGTCCGACTTCCATCAGACTTCAATGAATGTGATTCGACTTTGATCCTGACAATACCAGGCCCAGAGTCTGATGTGGATCTTAAGGAGGAAGTAAAAAAAATGGCGTAGGGTCGCAGTATCACACCAAACCATTTGGTCTGGTATGGGTTACAAGGGGAACCCCCACAGGGGGTCTGCAGACTGGGGCTTATCGAAATCTGGAAGCCCCCTTCACTGGAGGAAGAAGACATCAGCGAAGGCAGAAGACACGTTGAAGCTATGACGGGGGACATTTTTAATAAAGTACTTTGTCACTGTTTTTATTTTTGCCACTTTTTTGGGGGTGAATGAGGAGGGGTACAATGTACCCCCATACTCATTCACATGGGGAAGCAGGATCTAGGGGCCCACCTGTTAAAGGGTTCTTCCAAATTACGATAAGCCCCCGCCCGCAGACTGCCACAACCACCGGCCAGGGTTGTAGGAGTATACATTAAGTGGCAGGATTGCCTCATGAATGCCTGGCAACCACAGCTCTACTGTCTTATGAATAGCGATCTACTGCAGATCACTTTTCGGAGGGGCCAAAAAGAGTGCTGCCCGTTTGAAGAAGGCCTTAGATTTATAATAATCTTACTCATCATCTGTATTCTTCTTTCAAGATTGGAGATTTCTGGATTCCTAAAATTAAGCAAATAAAACATACTTTAAAACATACAACAACTGCCCCCCTCCTCCATCTTCAAAGGCTCTCTCTCTGATCTATAAAGGGGCCGATTATACTAAATGGCCATTACAAAGTCTCAGGAGGTGGTATCAAATGCGAGCAATCTGAATCGGCGGGCGGAGTCACCAGGATCCTGCCCGTGAATCGAAAAAAATCTCGGGACGACCTTGTGATCGCCGTCACTTCAAATGGCACCCCAATCGTGGCGAGATTTTGCAGCGATTGTTGCCCGAGGAATCGCTGTAAAATCACGCAAACAAAATCGCGGGTCACTGAAAAGAAGCTCCAGGCGACAATCACAGCAATTGGGGTGCCATTGCAAGTGACAGGGATTGCAAAGGCGTCCTGCAATTTGCTGCTATTTCGAATCAATCGCCACGATTCTGCCCGTGATTCAGATCGCTCAGATGTGGGCGAAGCCTAACAGGAAAAGTTGATATTTGCATGTAACCGTGACATTCAGACCATGGCGTTCAGTTTTGTGGGCGTAATCACCCTTATGCATAGAATGTATGAAATTAAAAAACTTCAGCCTTTCACTACTTATAAAAAGCTTTTTTTGCAGCAATATCTCTTCTGCAATAAAAAAAACTTACCTCCCTGCTTGCAGTGTTCTATACAGTGTACACTGAGCTGCACATGGGCAAGTCAGTTTACATTTCCTGCGATTCTGTTTGCTCGATTTTACTGCCATTTGTCGGGTGGAAATTGTAGCAAAAACGTGCAGCAATTTGGGTGCCATTCAAAGTAACGGGGATTGCAAGAGCGGCCAGCGACTGAAGGCATTTCCGCATTGCGGCCAAAATTCTGACCGCAAAACGGAACGCCATGGTGTGAATGGAGCCTTTTGCCCTGTACACACGATCGGTTCGTCTGATGAAAACGGACCGATTGATTTTTTCATCAGATATCCGATGAAGCTGACTTTCATCAGTCTTGCCTACATACACACTATCAGTTAAAGATCCGACAGTGTACAACGCAGTGACGTAAAACACAACTACGTGCTAAAAAAAATGAAGTTCAATGCTTCCGAGCATGCGTCTACTTGATTCTGAGCATGTGTGGATTTTAGACCGATGGATTTCCCCACAGACGATCGTTTTTTCTATTGTTTTTTTTTAACCATAAGAAAAATTAAAGAAACAGGTACTATTTTGTTTTACCGATGGAAAAAAAAAACGATGTAGCCCACACACAATCGGTTCGTCCGATGAAAACGGTCCGTCTGTCCGAACCGATCGTGTGTACAGGGAATAACACCTTATACCTTTGGGTCATATGGTCAGTATAAATTGCCTATGCTTAGTTTAGTGCAAATGCTTAGGAATTAGATTAGGTGTTAGGCCGCGTACACACGATCAAATCTGTCTGCTGGAAACGGTCTGCTAGACCGTCCCAGCAGACAGATTCGATCGTGTGTACGGGCGAGTCGACGGATTTGGCCACCCGACAGATTTCAAAGCATGCTTTGAAATCTATCGGGTGGGAACCCGTCCGCCCGACATGTCTGCTGGTTAGTACACTTACCAGCAGACATGTCGTCGCGCACAGGCGCCGAATGGATTCGGCGCATGCGCGGAAGTATTTTACTTCCTGGTGCGGTGACGTGGCGGCGTCAACGTCACCGCCACGTCACCGACACGTCAGCGCGCCGTCTGCTGGCGGGGATTTTGGTTGTCTCGTGTGTACACGCGAGCAAACCAAAATCCAAACAGACAGATTTGTTCAAATCGGTCGGACAGACCGTTTTGAACAAATCTATTGCCTCGTGTGTACGAGGCCTTATGGGAGGGTCAAGTGTTAGGCCGCGTACACACGACCGAGTTTCTCGGCAGAATTCAGCAAGAACCTCGATGGGAGACGTATTCTGCCGAGGAAACCGGTCGTGTGTACACTTTTCGCCGAGCAACCGGTCGAGGAACTCGTCGAGCCAAAAAGAGAGCATGTTCTCTATTTCCTCGTTGTTCAATGGGAAATTTTGGCTCGACAAGCTTTTTGACTGCCGAACTAGGAACTCGACGGGCGGAACAATGAGTTTCGCCCGACGAGTTTCTCGGTCGTGTGTACACGGCCTTACAGTGTACTTTAGCGTTGGGATATTTTGGATTTTACTGGCACTTACAGTAGGAAGCAATTTATAAAACAGCAGTATGTCTGCTTTTTTTAACGAAAATAAAAAAAAAGACACACTTCATACATCACAGTGGTGTGCTTTATAAACAGTATGTGCTTTATGCTTTAGGAGTTCTAAAGCAAATCATTTCTGATGAAGGGGTCCAGCGTGTCCCCGAAATGGTGCAAGTCTTTGCTGTCATGTGATCACTTTTGGTTTTGGACCCTGTTTTGAAGCTCCATGGTGTGCTGGCGATATAGGCTTTACCAATGCAAACAACAGCTCAGTTATTTGTATGAATGTAAAAAAAAAAAAGTATTGGAAGGATAGGCTGTAATCATGTAACTGACCTTTCTTATCTTGGAGGGTTTCGGCATTTAATGAATTGTTTATTAAATGCAGGAATAGAGCAGAGTAAAAACTGCTGTGCCCTGGAATTTCTGAATTTTTACTTTTTCCTTTAGTCTTTGGCACCAAAATATACAGTGCTGCAAAATAAAAGTACCTTTATGTAGTATGCATAGATAGTGTTACTTTGCAACTTACACAGGTTGTAACCCTCAAGCCCTGTACACACGGGCCAGAATATCGTCAGGACAAAACATAATTTTTCCTGACGAGATTCTTGGTAAGAATCTCTTGCTGCCCGAGTGTCCGAGTGCCCGAGACTCTCCATTCAAAAGAACTGCAGTTCTTTTGAATGGCAAGAACGTGGTGATGTCATCGCGTACATTCTATGCATGAGGGTAAAAAAACCTTCTGTGTGCAGCTCCCCTCCAGTCAACCCCTAGTACTTGCCTAAGCCCAATCTAAATCCAGCAATGTGCACGGGAGCAGCTGCTTTCCTGGCTCTCTCCCTCCCCATTGGCTCCCGCTGTTGTCAATCACAGCCAGTAAGGAGGGGGTGGGACTGAGCATCTCTGAGTGGAGCTCAGGAACAAGTATGCACAAATGCCCCCATAGCTAGCAGCATTCTATGGGGGCACTCTGGGGGGAGGAGCCAGGTGTGTCAGCAGGGGACTCGAGAAATGGAGGATCAGGGTTGCTCTCTACAAAACCATTGCACAGAGCAGGTTTGACATGTCTGTTATTTATTTTTTCCTTTAGTATCATTTTAAATTTGACTTTAGTTCTGCTTTAGCTACTGCTTTTCACAGAACCCTCCTTTCCGTCACACAGAGCAGACATAATTAGCAGCTGCGTGAAAGCACACCTTTGGAATCACCTATATCCTTTTAGGTACAGCCTGATGAATACACTGCAGAAAGCATAAAAATATCTCCACTCTAATAAGCCAATGTAAAATCCCTACAGTAGCTGCTGCCTCTCTACCCATTAATCCTGGCCGTTTACTGCCTGCAGGCTATCGTCTATGGGGACAGTGTAAACATAGCAATACACACATTACCCTAAAACACATGTGCCATGTTAAATATCTGTACAGTTAATCAGTACAATAAAGTGGATGATACACTGCGCTGTGACCATGTCAGCTCCTGAATGGAAGAGATCTGCACAGCATCTGGTTGTATTTGGAGAAATGGAGTCCCAGCTCCCATCACACTCTATTCAGTTAATAACAATACAGATGAGGGCATTTTCTGCACATAATTTTTTATTTCTGCAATAATTTAAATACTATCACAGTATGATCTGCAGTCCATCTGTGTACATGTTTACTCTATTGCATTGCAAATAGCTGATTAACCACTTCAGCCCCCGGACCATTTTGCTGGTCAACAACCGGGCCACTTTTTGCGATTTGGTACTGCGTCGCTTTAACTGACAATTGCGCGGTCGTGCGACGTGGCTCCTAAACAAAATTAGCCTCCTTTTTTTCCTACAAATAGAGCTTTCTTTTGGTGGTATTTGATCACCTCTGCGTTTTTTATTTTTTGCGGCCTAAAATAATTTAGGCCGATACGTATTCTTCTACATATTTTTCGTAAAAATTACAGCGTCTACAAAATAGGGGATAGTTTTATGGTATTTTTATAAAAAAATTTTTTTTAACTATTAATGAAGGCGATCTGCGATTTTTATCGGTACTGCGGCCTTATGGCGGACACTTTGAACACTTTTGACACATTTTTGGGACCATTGGCATTTTTATAGCGATCAGTGCTATAAAAATGCATTGATTACTGTAAAAATGCCACTGGCAGGGAAGGGGTTAACACTAGGGGGCGAGGAAGGGGTTATGTTCCCTAGGTGTGTTCTAACTAAAGGGGGGGTAGACTGACTAGGGGAAATGACAGATCGCTGTTCATACATTGTATGAACAGACGAACGGTAATTTCTCCCCTTGACAGGACCGTGATCTGTGTGTTTACACACACAGCTCCCGGTTCTCGCTCTGTAACGAGCGATCGCGGGTGCCCGGCGGTGATCGTGCCTGCTGGGCATGTGCGTCGGCACTAGGGGCGAAGTGACGTATAGCTACGTGATTTTGCGCAGCCGAGCCGACCTGCCGCCGTATAGAGCCATGAATAAGCACTGATCCAGTGCGAAACGCGTCGGCTATTCCTTGTTTCTACTGCTGTGACCCTATTTTTGTACATGCTGTCTATTGAATAAAAGACCACCCATCAGGTTTTGGAGTGCGGCTATCCATTTTTCTTTGTCTTCATTTTGCTTAGTGCACCGCCAGCACCCTCGGTATCCTGCACCACCTGTAACCATTTAGTGATCCCACCTGGAGCGGTGACTCCTTTCTCTCTGCCGCCGTATAACTGTTATACGGCGGCTGGTCGTCTAGTGGTTAAAGGGACGCTAAAAATATTTTCTTTACTTCTCATGTTTATGTCGTAAGGCCCAAATCACCAAAACTCTCTATAACCAACATCTTGTCTCTTCAATACATACAAGACACACATATACTGTGTGTATATATATATATATATATATATATATATATATATATATATATTATAGGGCTGTGAAAATGAACTATTAATTCATCGATTAATCTAAAATTCTTTTGATCGATCAAAATTCTTTTGGTTGGTACTCTCCTCTCCACCGGCTTCCGGGCCTTCAGGGAGTTCTGTCGGAGATCCGGTGACGTCACAGACACCGGCGGGGGTTGCCAAGTCCATCTGAAGAGCTCCTTTGCTGTGCCTTCATATCTTCATGCCGGCGAGACCTTACTATCTGCCACACACAAGGGCTGTTACAATTCCCTCTATCAACCTGGGATTCTACAGCCATCCACTGGGAGTTGTGATAGTTCCCTTCATGGGACAACTACATGCCAACGGTCTGATGTTAACCTCTCCTCATCTGGATTTAGCAGTGGTATCGTTGTACACATTTTTATACCAGTATCATACTTAGCTACATGTTTTTATGACTGCTTTTGGTACCATTTGGTATTACTCGCACCATTTTTACAGTTTTTGTAGCTACATCGATTTTATCTCCAGTGCAATATTTATTTTGTTACCTACTTGAAGACTATAAAAGTTTTAATGCTATTCCCATCGAGGGATGCCTTTGTGTGTTTTTTGTATCCTGCTATCCATTTTTCCAGTGGTTGGTAGCTGCACTGGGAATCAGCCTGCAAGGAGATCAGCTAAAAGTAGTTGGATCTGTATGTGCGTTATAGTTACTGTATTTATTGGCATATAACACTACTTTTTTACCCTGAAAATAGAGGGTAAACTATGCCTGTGTGTTATACGCAGGGGGCTATGGAGCCTTCTTTTCCTGAAACTTCCCTCTTAAAGTTAGGGTGCGTGTTATACGCCGATAAATACGGTAATCAAAATTTGTCGATTTAAAAAAAAAAAAACGATTAATCGAACACAACAATTGTAATCAGTAACAGCCCTAATATATATATATATATATATATATATATATATATATATATATAAAACACATTACAATCATATGCACTTTTTACCTTTGCAGTCTTTGCAGGTATTCAGAAATCCATGCTGGAAAATTCTTATGTTTGCTAAGCTCCTGAAGTGCCCAATATTCCTTAAAGGCAAAGTATAATGTATTTTCAGTGAGCTCATATATTCGTTTATCTGTTTTAACCTCAAAAATGTTGTGGCTTTTACATTCTAAAAGGCCCGTACACACGATCGGATTTTCCGACAACAACTGTGTGATGGCAGGATTTCTGTTGGATAATCCGACCGTTTGTATGCTCCTTCGGAAAAAAATTGTTGGACACAAGTCATTCGGACTAAAATACAAAGTACAAACACGCATGCTCCGAACCAATGCTAACCATAAGACAACATTAGCAGAAGTTACCCTAAGGGTAGCACTAAAGAGCAGAAAAAACACATTTGCACCGCCCTTTGCACAAAATGCCACAGAATTGTCCGATGGAATTCCAAACGCATGTACGAGGCTTTACATACTTGTCTTTTTCATTTTTGTCACTGTAATAAATGCGGAGATCTGTACATTACCCAATAATAGTTTTCTCTCTCTCAATAATTATGGTGAACAGGTTGGTCATTACCCAGGTCAGGAAGGCAGAAGGAATCCACAGAAGGTGACCACTTTGGCCCAGGCAACAGATAGCAACTGGCAAAATCCAATGGGAGTGGCAAAGCAACTCACAGCCCAGAGGTAAACCTGGTACACACAATCAGATTGGTGGCCAACAAAGAGTCAGACTTTTGTCCAAACGGCATGTGCCAGGAGCTTGTCTTGCATACTAAGACCCCATACACACTGTTAGGCCGCGTACACACGTACGAGAACCTTGACGGGCCAAACACATCGTTCTGCCCGTCGAGGTTCTCGCCCGGCCGTCGAAATCGTCGACCAAGCTGTCGGGAAAGGCATCGAGCCATGGTTCTCGATGGGCCATCGAGCAAATAGAGAACCTGCTCTCTATTTTGGCTCGGCGGCTTTCTCGACGGGACGCTCGGCGAAAACGTACACACGACCGAGTATCTCGGCAGAATATGGATGCCAGCGAGCTTCTCGCTGGATTCTGCCGAGGTTCTCGGTCGTGTGTATGGGGCCTTAGATTTTCTGCAGATTTTACCAAAACCATGTAGGGCAAAGGCCTGCCTGATTGCATACAAATTGAAACTCTTAAGCCTCGTACACACGATCGGATTTCCATCAGACAAATACGTGGAATTTTGTGCGAAGGGCGTTGGCTGTGAACTTGGTATGCATACAGACGGCAGAACTTTTTTAGCCAACATACACGAAACAATGTGCTTTTTCAGCTCTTTAGCGCCACCCTTTGGGCAATTTCTGCTAATGTTGACTTATGGTTAGCATTGGTTCGGAGCATGCGTGTTTGTATTTTTTTTCCGACGGACTTGTGTACACACGTTCAGATAATCCGACATCACACATTTGTTGTTGGACAATTTTAAAGAGGATATAAACGCTGATGGGTTTTACTTCCTCTCTGTTTCCCTGCAAAGGTAAAGCATAATGGGCTACTATGCATCGCATAGTAGCCCATTATGTGACACTCACCTGCAGGAGAAGCCTGCGCAGGAGCCGCAAGTCACGGCATGACCCCAGCTTGAAAAGGCACAGTTTGCCCTTTCTAGGTGGCGCATGCGCAGTAGAAGACGCTAAAAAATGCTGGCGTCTGCGTTTTTGATCGCTAAAAAACGGCCCTTTAAATGCAAATTTCGGGCGTTCAGAAAAAAGCCAATAAACTCCAAAGCTCATTAACACTAAAAAACGCCCAGGTGTGCATGGGCACATTGGCTAACATAGGCCCAAAAAGCACTTACCCCAACGCAAGTGCAAATCTGCGCCAGCGTATGTGTGCGCCAGACCCACAAACCAACATACCCCTAAAAACTTGCCACCCTACGCCGACGTAGCTTGCACACGCCGGCGTAGCGTGGGCGCACATATGGGCTGGATGCATGTCGCTGCTCCCATTGATTAGGCATTCAAACATGCAAATGAGGGAAATACGGCGATTCGCGAACGTGAGTGCGCCCAACGCATGCTACGCAAGGTGCGCGTAAGTTGTACGTCCGGCGTAAAGTTATTCCCCATAGATGAGGTGCAACCCGGCAACAGACATGCAAAGGTCTGCACCAGGGAACACAAGCCGGCGTATTGTGCGTTGGATGTGTGTCTGGCTGGGTGTAGGTTTAGTTCACGGCGTATGTGGTGATCCTGCGTAGCTTAGGCAGTTGTGCCGGTTTGGTTGTGAGCAGGCGCATAAGGGTGCTGTGAATGCGTCCACGTCACGGGAACTTCACGGCGCATGCGCAGTTCGTGATACGCCGGGCGTAAAACACTGCACCATGTTTGGACCATCATTTGCATTGGGTCACGCCCACTTCCACCTACGCCTTCGAAACCCATGCCACGCTGGCACAGCGTTGGGAGCACTGGCTTGCTGAATGCAATGCTTGCCTCTCCACGCTACGTTGGCGTGGCGTACACATTTGCACTACGGCGGCATAATGTGCGCCCATCTTTCTGTGAATCTGGGCCATAGAGTTCAATTCATGGGCTTTAAAAAAAAAAAAGCCAAAACGCCAATAAACTGCAGTTTATCAGCTTCAGTGTGCATGGAGCCTTAAAGGGCAGCGAAACAAAACAATCATCAATCCTTTTTTACTACTGTTTCAATCACTTTGAACCTATTCTGAGAGATCAAATTGAGCATTGTATGCTTTGGAAGCTTCAAAACATTTTCAAGCCAATTGTGTGGTATACAATTGTTGAGTTCTACATTTCTATAAAGAAAGGGACTATGGCATGGAGATTCTGCCACCAAGTTTGAAAAAAACAGCAATAAGAAAGCAGTCAGTGATTTACTCCAACGACGACCGTCCGAAATGAAAACAGAAGTTGCAGTGGAATTTAGGTGGCCTTGCTTTGAATAGAGCGCACTGTTCTGCTTTACTAAATTCTACAGGATCAGTTTAGGAAGGTTAGCTATCTGTTTGGAATGGGTAATGACCTATGTATTAACAATGTCTCTCTCAAGCCATGTACACACGATCGGTTTGTCTGATGAAAAGAGACCGATGGACTGTTTTCATCGCTCAAACCGATCGTGTGTGGGCCCCATCGGTTTGTTTTCCATCGGTTAAAAAAAATAGAACATGTTTTAAATTTTTCCTATAGATAAAAAACCGATAGAAAAAAACGATCGTCTGTGTGGAAGTCCATCGGTCAAAAATCCACGCATGCTCAGAAGCACTGAACTTCATTTTTCTCAGCATGTCGTAGTATTTTACGTCACTGTGTTTGGACACAGTTGGATTTTTGACCGATGGTGTGTAGTAGGGTTGTCCCGATACTGAGCATTTGCGGGAGTACTTGTACTCCTGCAAATGCCTTCGATGCCAGATCCGATACTAACCCCCCCCCCCCCCGCGCGTGCAACGCCACCGCCTAGTTAATCAGTGCGGGAACATTACAGCTTTCATTTGAATAGCTGTGTGTTCCCCACCGTGCCGCGTATAGACACTCCCCCTTGCTCGGGCACTTTGATAGACAGATCACCCGTCCCCAGGATTGGACGGGTGATCTGTCTATCAAAGTGCCCGGCCCAAGCAAGGGGGAGTGTCTATACGCGGCGCGGCGGGGAACACACAGCTATTTAAATGAAAGCTGTAATGTTCCCCGCGCTGATTAACTAGGCGGTGGCGGCGGCTGTGGCTGCATCTGCATGTACGGTATGGGGAGACAGGGCTGCATTTGTGGGGGGACATGGCTGCATCTGTGGGGGGACATGGCTGCATCTGTGGGGGGACATGGCTGCATCTGTGGGGGGACATGGCTGCATCTGTGGGGGGACATGGCTGCATCTGTGGGGGGACATGGCTGCATCTGTGGGGGACATGGCTGAATTTGTGGGGGGACATGGCTGAATTTGTGGGGGGACATGGCTGAATTTGTGGGGGGACATGGCTGCATTTGTGGGGGGACATGGCTGCATTTGTGGGGGGACATGGCTGCATTTGGGGACACATTTTAAAAAAAGGATCGGTATTCGGTATCGGCGAGTACATGAAAAAAAGTATCGGTACTTGTACTCAGTCCTAAAAAAGTGGTATCGGGACAACCCTAGTGTGTAGGCAAGACTGATGAAAGTCAGCTTCATCAGATATCCGAGGAAAAAATAATCGGATCAGATTCCATTAGATATCCGATCATGTGTACAGGGCTTCAGTGTACTCATCTTCACCTACCTGAGGGATGTTGAGACTGGATAGCTGGTCCAATGTAATCTCACTGAGATGACGAAATGACATTGTAAAATCTGCCCTGGTTTCTTCCATCAGCTGTTAAGAAGAAAAGCCACAATGTGACATAAGACTATCTATGACTTCTTCACATTCTGTCCTCTGTTAAGTCTAACATACATTAAGGAAGGATGCAATCAAGGTCAGGTCCTCTTCCCTCGCACTTAGGAATCCAAGCTTAGTCCTAAAGAGTTCTGTGAATCTGAAAACAAGAACAGCATCTGAATAAACATTTGTGACAGCAATAAAGACAATAATACCCCAAGGCCAGTTCACACCTGAAATGCACATTGGTCTACGTCCTTGTGCGATTCAGTGCAGTGCGTTTTTCAGTCCTTATATTTGAATGGGCTAAAATCTCACTGGATCACACAAAAAGTAGTGCATGCAATACTTTTCAAAAATGCACTGCACCAAATTACATGGTACTGCAGTATAGGTGCAGTCTTGTATATCAAGCTGCATTTTTTTACAGAGCTAATGTAGTGTCAAAAAAAAAAAAAAATATGCACTGCGTTTGCAATCTTTGTACAACCAATTTTGCAATCTGTGTTTGGGGTGTTGTTAAGAATTTATTGATACCCGTGCACAACGCCCATTGCATTTTGAACACGGTGCAGAAAACGCATGTGGAACGTACCTTTTCCGCACAACATTCAGGTTCACACTGGGCTGCAGGAGTGAAGCCGTGCGAGTTCAGCTGAACTTGCCTGATTTCACTCCTGCTGCCAGTCCCAATTTTGGCCGTGATTACAGAGACATCTGTGCATCTTCTGAAAAAGATATTACCGTATATACTCGAGTATAAGCCGTTTTTTCCAGCACGTTTTTTTGTGCTGAAAATGTCCCACATCGGCTTATACTCGAGTCAACTTTTTGCGCCTGATCTCCCGGACTTTGTAGAGGACTACATGTGTGCCAAGTTCTGGGTCCAGGGGACCTACGACCGGCCAGTACCGGGTCCCCAAAGTCACAGGAGAAATGACCGTTTAACATGGGAGTCTATGGAAAGGAAATTACCATTTAACATGGGAGTCTATGGAAAGGGTGCCGCTTTAAAAAATCGGTATTGCCCTGCCGTAGGTCCCTTGGACCCCAAACTTGGCACATGTGTAGTCCTCTACAAGTGTGCAAAGTTTGTTGTCCGGGGGACCTACGGCAGGGCAGCACCGATTTTTCAAAGCCGGCACCCTTTCCATAGACTCCCATGTTAAACGGTCATTTCTCCTGTGACTTTGGGGACCTGGTACTGGCCGGTCGTAGGTCCCCTGGACCCAGAACTTGGCACACATGTAGTCCTCTACAAATGTGCAAAGTTTGTTGTCTGGGGGACCTACATCTGGGGAGCAATGATTTTTCAAATCTGGGCATCCCTTCCATAGACTTCCATGTTAAACATTAGTCTAGTCGTGGACACAGTGAGGCATGGGCACAGTGACGCATGGGCACAGTAAGGCACAGTGATGCATGGGCACAGTGAAGCATGCACATGGACACGGTGAGGCATGGGCACAGTGAGGCATGGGCACAGTGAGGCATGGACACAGTGAGGCATGGACACAGTGAGGCATGGACACAGTGAGGCATGGACACAGTGAGGCATGGACACAGTGAGGCATGGACACAGTGAGGCATGGACACAGTGAGGCATGGACACAGTGAGGCATGGACACAGTGAGGCATGGACACAGTGAGGCATGGACACAGTGAGGCATGGACACAGTGAGGCATGGACACAGTGAGGTATGGGCACAGTGAGGCATGGACACAGTGAGGCATGCACATGGACACAGTGAGGCATGCAGATGGACACCCTAGGCTTATACTCGAGTCAATACGTTTTCCCAGGTTTTTTGTGGTAAAATTATGGGCCTCGGCTTATATTCGGGTCCACTTATACTCGAGTATATACGGTAGTTAATTTTTTTTATATTAATAGGGATATTTATTATAGCAAAAAGTAAAAAATATATATATTTTTTTTAAATTGTTGCTTTTTATAGCGCAAAAAAAAAAAACGCAGGGGTGATCAAATACCATCAAAAGAAGGCTCTATTTGTGGGAAGAAAAGAAACGTCAATTTTTTTGGGTGCAACATCGCACGGCTGCCCAATTGTCAGTTAAAGCGAAGCAGTGCCGAATCGCAAAAAGTGCTCTGGTCAGGAAGGGGGCAAATCCTTCTGGGGCTGAAGTGGTTATGGAATACCTAAAGGAAGTCCTAGAAAACAATGACCTACCTGTAGTAATACAGATCGGGAAAGCCCATTAGCACAGCTGAGGCTCTGAAACAGAATCATATAGTTGGTTAATTTTACAGGCAAGATAGTGTTTTATGCAGAACATCTGAAAACGATAAGTACCTTGTGGATGGTTTTGAGTTCAATTACCTAACTGCAAGTTATCTTTCTCAGGAGACTCTGGTAATGAGAACTCTGAAATTGTATTTCTGTCTCCATCCACATGATGTGTCTTACTAGGTCGTTTCACCCTCCTTGTTGGATTTTTATTTAATGTAATTGATATTAAAGTAGAATTGTATATCTTATAAAGCAATTCACAACCTGGCCCCCAGCTACATTTCTAACCTAGTCTCAAAATACCAACCAAATCATCCTCTTCGTTCCTCCCTTGTCACCTCATTCCAGGCTCACCTCCAGGACTTCTTCCGAGCCTCTCCCATCCTGTGGAATGCTCTACCCCAATCTGTCAGACTATCTGCTACTTTGTCTACTTTCAGACGATTCCTGAAAACTCATCGCTTCAGCGAAGCCTATCTGGCCCCCACCTAACAACTGTACATTTATTTTCTCTCGTAGCACATCCCCCACAGTTATTACCTCTTGTATCTCTTCACTCTACCTCTTTGATTACAAGCTCTAAGAAGCAGGGCCCTCTGATTCCTACTGTATTAGGCTCCATTCAGACCTAGGCGTACGTTGTAGCGGTGTATTGCGGCGACAAATCAATAGGCGTTTTGTCCCCGCTATTTGCGGCGACAAAACGCCTATTGATTTTTTGCAGAAGAGGTGAATTAACATTGCCGGCTATGCCCGTACGCCCGATACGCCTGAAAAAAAGGGTCCGGGACTTGCTTGAGCTTCAGGCGTACGGGCGTTTGGGCGTTCGGCGTGGAGATGTGAACCATCTCCATAGCCAACAATGTTAATTCGCCCCTCCAGCGTATCTAGGGTTGCTTCAGTGTCGGGCGTAGGGCGACAAAACGCCTCCAGCGTATCTAGGGTTGCTTCAGTGTCGGGCGTAGGGCGACAAAACGCCTAAGTCTGAATGGAGCCTTAAAGTGCATTGTATTTGTACTGTCTATCCTCAAGTTTTAAAGCACTGCGTAAACTGTTGGCGCTATATAAATCCTGTATAATAATAATAATCTTAACTACAGTAGTTGTATATCATAACCACATTTTTATTTATTTATTTTTGGATAGCATAGATTGTGTTTTTTTTTTTTTTTTTTTACTATGTTCCATTGGGGAGATTTTCCTTCATTCAAAACACAGCAGGTAGCGAGAGGAAATCTCTCCAAAAAAAGAGAAATCTCCTCTTATGCCGCGTACACCCAATCGGACATTCCGACAAAAAAAAGTGGATTTTTTTCCGACGGGATGTTGGCTCAAACTTGTCACACAAATGTTGTCGGAAATTCCAAACGTCAAGAACGCGGTGACGTACAACTGTACGACGAGCCAATAAAAAGTTCAATAGGCAGTGCAGCTCTTCTGCTTGATTCCGAGCATGCATGGATTTTTGTGCGTAGCGGAATTGGCTACACATGATCGGAATTTCCAACAAGAACTTGAGAAAAATTGAGAAACAGCTCTCAAACATTTGTTGTCGGAAATTCCGACAGCAAATGTCCGATGGCGCATACACACTGTCGGATTTTCGCAATTAGCGTTTATTGATTGGTTTGCGCAAAATGTATAGCGTTTACAAAAAAGGGGGTAGTTTTATGGCATTTTTATTAATATTTTTTTTTTTACTAGTAATGGCGGCGATCAGCGTTTTTTTTTTCGGTACTGCGATATTATGGCGGACACATCGGACAATTTTGACAAATTTTTGGGACCATTGGCATTTTTATAGCGATCAATGCTATAAAAATGCATTGGATTACTATACAAATGCCATTGGCAGTGAAGGGGTTAACACTAGGGGGCAGGGAAGGGGTTAAGTGTGTTCCTATTTGTGTTCTAACTGTATGGGGGGGGTGGCCTCACTAGGGGAAATCACTGATCTCCTGTTCATACATTGTATGAACAGAAGATCAGCGTTTCCCCCGCTGACAGGACCGAAAGGTATGTGTTTACACACATACCTCCCGTTCCCCGCTGTGTAACGAACGAGCGCGCGCCCCCGAGTCCCTCTAGCGGCCAAAAAAGATAGGACGTAGAGCTCCCGCGTAGCAGTGCCACCGTCCCGCAGTAATATGACGGTGGGCGGTCGGCATCTAGTTAAAGGGGTAATTCCCCCAAAAACCTTTTTTTAACATTGCATGAGGCTCGTTATGTCAAGGGGAATCGGGTAGTTTTTTATTAGAAACGAAGCAATACTTACCGTTTTACAGATGCATCGTCTCCGTCGCTTCCGGGTATGATCGTCTGGTCTGGGCGTGCCTATTTGATTGACAGGCTTCCGACGGTCGCATATATCGTGTCACGAGTAGCCGAAAGAAGCCGAGCGACGGTGCGGCTCTATACTGCGCCTGCGCACCGTCGTTCGGCTACTTTCGGAAAATCGTGACGCGATGTATCCGACCTCGGAAGCCTGTCAATCAAATAGGCACGCCTAGACCCGGAGCCCATACCCGGAAGCGTCGGAGACGATGCATCTGTAAAACGGTAAGTACGGCTTCATTTCTAAAAAAAAAAAACCTGATTCCCCTTGACATAACGAGCCTGAATAAATGTTAAAAAAAAGGTTTTTGGGGGAACTACCCCTTTAAACAGGTACTGTTAGGCCGCGTACACGCGATCGGTCAAAACCGATGAAAACGGACTGAAGGACCGTTTCATCGGTCCAAACCGATCGTGTGTGGGCCCCATCGGTCAGTTATCCTTCGATTGACCGATGGGTCAAAACCGATCGTTAGTATGCAAAAGCATCGGTTAAAAGGCCGCACATGCTCAGAATCAAGTCGACGCATGCTTGGAAGCATTAAACTTCATTTTTTTCAGCACGTCGTTGTGTTAAAACATGTAAACGTCACCGCGTTCTAACACAATTGTTTTTTTTAACCGATGGTGTGTATGCACATCAGACCAACAGTCAGCTTCATCGGTTAACCGATGAAAACGGTCCTTCGAACCGTTCTCAACGGATGGGCTGATCGTGTGTACGTGGCCTGAGTAGAGTTCAGTAAAATAAAAATTGGCTAATGGTATCTTTAGGCCCCGTACACACGGCCGAGGTTCTCGCTGAAAATCAGCGAGAACCTCGCTGGAATGCACATTCCAGCGAGGACCTCGGCCGTGTGTACGGTCTCGGCGAGCTTCCCGTCGGGAAGCTCGTCGAGCCGAAAAAGAGAGCACGCTCTCTTTTTTCTCGACGGCCCGCCTGGAAGAATGGCTGGTTGCCATTCCCGACGGGCGGGTCGCCGAATTCGACGGCCGGGAGAGAACCTCGACGGGCGGAACGATGTGTTCTGCCCGTCGAGGTTCTGGGTCGTGTGTACGCGGCCTCACATTTTGATATTTTCTAGCACTGGATCACGCTCATCTTTTCCCTATAGTAAGTAGAGCAGCCAACTACCCTGCAGATGATTTGAAATTAGGGTTGTCCCGATACCACTTTTTTAGGACCGAGTACAAATACCGATACTTTTTTCAAGTACTCGCCGATACCGAATACCGATACTTTTTTTTTTTTAAATGTGTCCACAAATGCAGCCATGTCCCCCCACAAATGCAGCCATGTCCCCCATATATGCAGCTATGTCACCTCCATATCCCTCATATATGCAGCCATGTCACCCCCATATATGCAGCTATGTCACCTCCATATCCCCCATATATGCATCCATGTCACCCCCATATATGCAGCCATGTCACCCCCATATATGCAGCCATGTCTCCCCCATATATGCAGCCATGTCTCCCCCATATATGCAGCCATGTCACCCCCATATATGCAGCCATGTCACCCCCATATATGCAGCCATGTCTCCCCCATATATGCAGCCATGTCACCCCCATATATGCAGCCATGTCACCCCCATATATGCAGCCATGTCACCCCCATATATGCAGCCATGTCACCCCCATATATGCAGCCATGTCTCCCCCATATATGCAGCCATGTCACCCCCATATATGCAGCCATGTCACCCCCATATATGCAGCCATGTCACCCCCTTATATGCAGCCATGTCACCCCCATATATGCAGCTATGTCAGCTCCATATCCCCCATATATGCAGCCAGTTCCCACATACCTAGATGCCGCATTGCCGCTGCCGCCGCTTAGTTAATACGGGCGGGGAAGATAACAGCTTTCATTTGAATAGCTGTATTGTTTCCTGCCGCGCTGCATATAGACACTCCCCCTTGCTTGGGATCTGTCCAATCACGAGCAAGGGGGAGTGTCTAGGTGCGGCGGGCGGCGGCGATTTACGGCGGGGGGCGAGTATTCTATTTAGGCATCGGGGGCATTTGCGGGAGTACAAGTACTCCCGCAAATACTCGGTATCGGGACAACCCTATTTGAAACCAAAAGTCCCAGCATGCATTGGTGACAACTTTGATTTGAGGCTTATCAAGAAATGGGATGAATTGTTCTACAGGATTGCCTCATTACTTTTGCCCCTTCCTGCCCAGGACAATTTTCAGCTTTCAGCGCTGTCGCACTTTGAATGACAATTGCGCGGTCATGCAACACTGTGCCCAAACAAAATTGTTAAAATTTTCTTCCCACAAATAAAGCTTTCTTTTGGTGGTATTTGATCACCATTTGGGTTTTTATTTTTTGCTAAACAAACTAAAAAATACATTTTGGGGGAAAGTTTCATTCACATCCTGTCTGGTAGACTCAACAGGAAGTGAGAGAAAATTGCCTACATTACCTTCTATTCAAGTTTTGCCAACAATCTAAAATGCTGGCTTTTCCCAGATTTTCAATGTTGATGACAATGGTCAGCAGAACTAACAGAGAGTGTTAATCAAGCAGGGCCATATACAGAAATAAAAACTTACCCCCTGTTGAAAACTAGACAAAAAAGTTTGGGTTTTATATAAAATGTAAGGTCCAACTTTATTAAGCAAAATTATTAGTTCTTAGGACAGTACCCATTTGATCATATTGAATTTTTTTTTACATGACAGACTACTGTGCTCCAGTTTTGATAAACAGCCAGGTTGGTATTCTAAAGCCTCGTACACAGGATCGGATTTTCCGCAGACTAAGCGTCAGACTTTTGTCCGAAGGGCGTTTGGCAAACGCACACAATTGTCGTAACGAACGTAGTCACACACTACGTGTTTTTTCAGCTCTTGAGCTCCACCCTTTGGGCACCTTCTGCTAATGTCGGAAAATTTATAAGCCTGCCATCCAACATTTGTCGGCAGAAAGTTGGACAACAATTGTCTGATAAAGCGTACAAACGGTTGGATTTTAGGCCAACAGTCTGTCATCACCCAATTCCTGATGGAAAATCCGATTGTGTGTATAAGGCTTAAAGGGTCACTAAAGGATTTTTTATTTTTTTAGCTAAATAGCTTCCTTTACCCTAATGCAGTCTTGGTTTCATGTCCTCATTGTTCGTTTTTGCTTTGATGTTGCTGTAATTCCTCTCTGTTCTGGACACTTCCTGGTTGTCTGTTTCCTTATAACCACAGTACTGGGAGCTTTCTCACTGTGGTCACTAATCAAGGAGGTGTGATTACTGTGTGTCTAAACCAATCCAGTTTCGTTTTACAAACCATCACTGCCCCCTATTGGCTCTCTGGCTCTGTACATCAGAGAGACAGACAGCAAAAACTAATCTAAACTGTAGGTACATTATACGATTGATTTTTATCTATTTTTAATCATTTTTAAAAGGAATCAGTTAACTATTATGTCTCTATACCCTGTAAACAGTCATTTCAGCCCAATTTTTTTTTCCTTTACAACTCCTTTAACCAGTTGAGGACCGCCGCATGTACATTTACATCGGCAGAATGGCACCGACAGGCACATCAACGTATATATACGTTGGTGCCTTGAGGGGGTTCGGGGGTCAGATCGAACCCCCCCACCCTGTACATACCGTGGTCCGTTTTGCTTGCCGAGCGATCCGGGATGAGGGGGCGGCTATTTTTTTTTGTCCGCCCCCTCCGGATCGCTCTCAGCCAATCCGCGCGCCCCTCCGCCCTGTCACTTCCTCCTCCTGTGTAAACACAGGAAGGAGGAAGTGATGTGATCTCTCCTTCAGCGTTTTTTTCAACCACCGCTGAGGAGAGATCACATCACACAGTAAGTCTGCACAACACTACACTGACACACACTACACATAGGCACATTAACCCCCCCCCCCCCGATCGCCCCCCCCCCCCCATGTCACAGTGTCACTGAATGCAGTAATCATACATGTATGATTACTGTATTTAGTCTCAGCGTGACAGTCAGTTAGTGTTAGGTTCAGGGTAGCCCCCGTACCCCCCCTAATAAAGTTTTAACCCCTTGATCTCCACCCTAGTTAACCCTTTCACTTCCTATTGCCAGCGTCACTAAGCGATCATTTTTCTGATCGCTGTATTAGTGTCGCTGTTCCCGCTAGGTAGCTATTTTTTTTTTATTGCGATTTTTTTTTACTTAAGACATATGGCTAAATAAATTTTGGCCTAAATGATTGACTAAAATTATTATTTTTTGATTTTTCTTATAACAAAAAGTAAAAAATATTGATTTTTTTTCAAAAATGTCGATCTATTTTTGTATATAGCGCAAAAAATTAAAATCGCAGAGGCGATCAAATACCACCAAAAGAAAGCTCTATTTGTGGGAAGAAAAGGACGCAAATTTTGTTTGGGAGCCACGTCGCACGACAGCGCAATTGTCAGTTAAAGCCACGCAGTGCCGAATCGCAAAAAGGGGCAAGGTCATTTAGCAGCATTTTGGTCCGGGTCTTAAGTGGTTAAGGAGCAAAATCTGAACACTGCAGAAGATGCAGCCAAGACCCACCTAGATCAAAGTCATTTAAAGAATCCCAACACTACTATATATATATATAATATATATATAAGTTAGGGTGAATTAGCATGTTCGTTATACTTCCGCCAAGCTGTCACTCCACTTTTTTAGTATGGGTAGGCCTTCCTCCGCTAAGATAAACAGCTCATTCCATCTGTCATTGGTCATTTATCAACACAGCATTTTTCTAAGCTGTCATAATCCTCCTAGGGACCCAGTATCAACATCTTCAAAGAGGGTACAGGAAAGCACACATGCCCGCTGGCTGCCCCCGTTGCCACAGTACCAACGTCTAGGGGTCCTAGGTGCAGACAGGATGAGGGTGTTTATGACTTGGGGGTGGGGATTACTCACAGCTGCCTTTGTCTGCTGTCCATAAGAGGGTTCAAAGCTAGAAGCAGCTTGTTCAGATTATACATTCCAACGTTGGCCTGGTTTCCGATCCTATACCTTCCTTCATCATCAGATGTGTTTGGAATATAATCTATTTAAAGCAAACACACCATGTATTACTGAGGTACAGGGAAAAAAAAAACAGTAATTAAAATAAATAGCCAGAGCAGCCAGTTCAACAATAGCCATTATTTCTGACTTGATAACTACACTGGAAATTTGGGAGGAACATAAGCCTTTCCTCGTACAGTGCTGCAAGCTACAGGTTGTTTATTTTGATAAGATGGGCTGCAGACTTCCAGATGGTCTTCAACATCATCTTCCTTACAGGCACAAATCGTCAGGCAATTGATTTCTAGAGCTACATAATAAACCTTCCATGTTATGTTAACCAGAGTAATCTGTGAGTAAGCTGCAGCGACTTCAGACTGCTCATCTATCATCCTAAACATTGTTTTCTTTCCAAAATACTTTAAATCCTTCCGTGCTGGGGGCAAAGGGTGAGAATGGCTGTTGAAAACAAGACTGAACTTTGAGTTTTGTACTCATCAAAATATGTTGCTGCACACCGGAGAAATGTATTTGTTTCCAGGATTTGTGTAGCACTGAAATATTAAAGTGTTTCTCCCAGACAAAACATTTTTCCTGATTTTGGATAGAATTTTAGATTGTAAGCTCCAATGAGCAGGGCCCTCTAATTCCTTGTGTATTGTATTGTAACTGTACTGTCTGCAAAAAAAGGTTGGCACTGTATACAGTGAGGAAAAGTAATATTTGATTTCCTGCAGATTTTGTAAGTTTGCCCACCTACAAAGAAATGAAGGGTCTATAATTGTTATCATAGGTGTAGTTTAAATGATAAAGACACAATATCAACCAAAAATCCAGAAAAAAACAACACAAATGTTATAAATTGAATTGCAGTTTAGAGTGTAAAATAAGTATTTGATCCCCAAACAAAACATGACTTTGTACTTGGTGGAGAAACCCTTGTTGGCAAGCATAGAGGTCAGACGTTTCTTGTATTTGGATACCAGGTTTGCACAATTATCAGGAGGGATTTTGGTCCCCTCTTCCTTACAGATCCTTAAGGTTTCTTAGCTGTCGCTTGGCAGCTTGAAGTTTCAGCTCCCTCTATACATTTTCTACAGGATTAAGGTCTGGAGACTGGCAAGGCCATTCTATGACCTCAATGTGCTTCTTTTGGATTACACTCCTTTGTTGCCTTGATGGTATGTTTTGGGTCCTTGTCATTCTGGAAGACCCATCCACCACCCATCTTCAGTGTTCTGGCTGAGGGAAAATGGTTCCCAAAGATTTTACAATACATTGGTCCCTCAATGTGGCAAAGCCAGCCTGTACCTTTAGCAGAGAAACAGCCCCAAGGCATAATGTTTCCACCTGGCTTGAGTGCAGGGATGGTGTTCTTAGGGTCATAGTCAACATTTTTCTTCTTCCAAACACAGCGAGTCGAGTTAATGCCAAAGAGCTCACTTTTGGTCTCATCTGAACACAGAGCTTCTCTCCCAATCCTTCTCTGAATCATTTAGCTACTACATTACAAATTTCAGACGGGCCTGTACATGTGCCTTCTTGAGGAAAGTTGCCTTACGGGCGGTGCAGGATTTCAATCCATGGCGGCATATTGTGTTAAATAACAAAAGAAAAAATATTGCGCATACCCAGTGAACAAACAATAAGTGAAAAGCTGCGATTCAAAAATGTTATACAACATAGACAATAATATACAAAAGGGTTGGAATCGCGCTAATCGTGAATCTATGACCAATAAAGGGCACAGTGCGTGCTATAAAAACAAATTAAATAAATCATGTGAACACACAAAAAATACTTGAATAGCACACAGGTGTGGATTCGTGTGTGAATCCACCATATAATCACAGAAAAAACTCGCTAATAATAGACAGCTGTGTGCAAGAAAAAAGTCACACCTAAGTGCAATTTCAGTGAAAAACTTAAGACTATTGAAGCCACACAGATATTAAATAAATCAAAATAAATAAAGAAACTGAATCCCGATAAAGAATTCCACCTGATGGACACAGAGAAGCAAAAACAAAGTCTAGGTTATTGAAAAAGAGTCTATGTGGTAAAATCCTCAGATGGAAAATGAATATACCGTCTCCACCTTTATGGCGTGTGTATAAACAAAAAGGAAGTCTCAAGGCTGGTACAGATGTATCAATCTCCTGAGTGTCGATCACATATGGACTTGCACAAGTTTGAAACTGCAGATTCTCAGCGCCATAAAAACAAAACAAAAACAAAAGAGACTCGCATAGTGTGAAATCTTATGGACAACTGATAACTTCACCCGTGTGGAACGGTCTTGCGACCGGGGGAGGGAATAGTGCAGACCCACCACCACTGTACACACTGACCCTTACCAGATCTGGACCCCGCAGGGTAGATATAAGCACTCAGAGGAGGGGATCGTAGTTCAGTAGCCGTGGGAACATCAGCAGATGACAGTATTGGTGATATCATGTAATGACATAGAACCGCACATAGTGTAAAATCCAATGGTATTTAATATAAAAAAGATAAAGGTTGCACTTACAACAAATGAAATCAAATGAGGCATTAAAAACAAGGTGCCGGCCGGCTGGATGGTACGCGTGCGTCCTTCCGTATGGATGCGGTGACGTGGGAACGTCTCCTCCCAACGTTTCGTCTTCAAAGACTTGATCACGGGATGCCGTGATCAAGTCTTTGAAGACGAAACATTGGGAGGAGACGTTCCCACGTCACCGCATCCATACGGAAGGACGCACGCGTACCATCCAGCCGGCCGGCACCTTGTTTTTAATGCCTCATTTGATTTCATTTGTTGTAAGTGCAACCTTTATCTTTTTTATATTAAATACCATTGGATTTTACACTATGTGCGGTTCTATGTCATTACATGGTATCACCAATACTGTCATCTGCTGATGTTCCCACGGCTACTGAACTACGATCCCCTCCTCTGAGTGCTTATATCTACCCTGCGGGGTCCAGATCTGGTAAGGGTCAGTGTGTACAGTGGTGGTGGGTCTGCACTATTCCCTCCCCCGGTCGCAAGACCGTTCCACACGGGTGAAGTTATCAGTTGTCCATAAGGTTTCACACTATGCGAGTCTCTTTTGTTTTTGTTTTGTTTTTATGGCGCTGAGAATCTGCAGTTTCAAACTTGTGCAAGTCCATATGTGATCGACACTCAGGAGATTGATACATCTGTACCAGCCTTGGGACTTCCTTTTTGTTTATACACACGCCATAAAGGTGGAGACGGTATATTCATTTTCCATCTGAGGATTTTACCACATAGACTCTTTTTCAATAACCTAGACTTTGTTTTTGCTTCTCTGTGTCCATCAGGTGGAATTCTTTATCGGGATTCAGTTTCTTTATTTATTTTGATTTATTTAATATCTGTGTGGCTTCAATAGTCTTAAGTTTTTCACTGAAATTGCACTTAGGTGTGACTTTTTTCTTGCACACAGCTGTCTAATATTAGCGAGTTTTTTCGGTGATTATATGGTGGATTCACACACGAATCCACACCTGTGTGCTATTCAAGTATTTTTTGTGTGTTCACATGATTTATTTAATTTGTTTTTATAGCACGCACTGTGCCCTTTATTGGTCATAGATTCACGATTAGCGCGATTCCAACCCTTTTGTATACGTCATATTGTGTTGCCAATGGTTTGTTTGGTGACTGTGGTGCCAACTGTCTTGAGATCATTCACAAGCTCCTCCTGTGTAGTTCCTGGCTGATCCTTTACTTTTCTCATGATCATCCTCACCCTATGAGGAAAAAATCTTGCATGGAGCTCCAGACTGAGGGCGATTGATGATTATTTTGTATTTCTTCCATTTGAGAATAATCGCTCCAACAGTTGTCTCCTTCTCACCAAGCTTCTTGCTGATGATCTTGTAGCCCATTCCAGCCTTATGCAGGTTTACAATCTTGTCTCGGATGTCCTTTCACAGCTCTTTGGTCTTGCCCATAATGCAGAGGTTTGATTGGAAGAAAGATTCAGTGGCCAGGTGTCTTTTATAGACATAACAATTTTTGTTAGAAGCACCTTCTTAAAATTGACAGGACTAATCTGTGTACCACATGAGCACATATTGTAGCCAGTCTGTGGAAGCCAGAATTATTGTTGGTGGCTGATAGGGGATCAAATACTTATTTTACTCATTGAACTGCAATTCAATTTATAATATTTGTATCAAGTGTTTTTTTCTGGATTTTTGGTTGATATTCTGTCTCTATCATTTAAAATACACCTACGATAAAAATAAGAGACCCTTCATTTCTTTGTAAATGGGCAAACTTACAAAATCTGCAGAAGAGCAAATAATAATTTTACCCATTTTACACTGTAAATCCTGTATAATATTAATAATAGGAAATCATATGTGGGGAGATATCAATTTACTTCCTGAGACACAACCAGAAATGAGTGGAGACCTCTCTAAAATGAGGATCATCTTTTAGGGCTTATTTACGCTTATGTTATGTCACCTCCTCAATGTCCACTTTAACCCCTGAAAGCCTGTACAACCGTGCTGCAACTGCGTGAATTGAATGTGGTTGCAATGCAGCCCCATTCACTTGAAAGAGTCACGTTCGGCAGACAGGACTGCCCTCTAAAGGCTACAGTGAGGAAATGTTGCTGTGTGCTGTAGCATGTGTATACATACCCCTGTACAAATGCTTCTGCAGCTTGGGGGAGCAGCAAAAACCTGGCTCGCTTGTATATACTGCTCCTGAACTTCAAATGTAAACTAATGCTGCGTACACACGATCGGAAATTCCGACAAGAAAAGTTTGATGTGAGCTTTCCGACCGTGTGTAGGCTCCATTGGACATTTTCTGTCGGAATTTGAAGAGCTGGTTCTCAATTTTTCCTACAAGAAAAGTTCTTTCTTGTTCTTGTCGGAAATTCCGATCATCTGTATGCAATTCCGACGCACAAAAAAACACGCATGCTCAGAATCAAGCAGAAGAGCCAAATTGCCTATTGAACTTCAATGATCTCAACTCGTCGTACGTCTTGTACGTCACCGTGTTTCAGACAAGATTTGTGTGACCGTGTGTATGCAACACATGTTTGAGCCAACATTCCGTTGGAAAAAAAAAAAGGATTTTTAATAACAGCTTACCTGTAAAATCCTTTTCTTGAAGTACATCACGGGACACAGAGCGCATAGTCATTACATATGGGTTATATGGGTACCTTCAGGTGTGGACACTGGTGTAATCAACTTCACAGGAAGTTCCTCCCTATATAACCCCCTCCCACTGAGAGTGCTTTAGTTTTGTAGCAAGCAATTTCTCTGAGGTTACACAATGTTCCCCAAAAGAGGGGTGGGAGCTCTGTGTCCCGTGATGTACTTCAAGAAAAGGATTTTACAGGTAAGCTGTTATTAAAAATCCTTTTTTCTTTATCGTACATCACGGGACACAGAGCGCATAGTCATTACATATGGGATGTCCCAAAGCAATGCTCCATGAAGGGAGGGAGACCGTAAGGCCAAAAATAGCCAAACAGAAAACATATCAGGAGGTAAAAAATAGCTCCACCAACAGAAAAAAAGGGGGCGTGAACCGGGCCAGAGGATTCTATACTGCTGCCCGTAGGACCGCCTGCCCAAATGCTGCGTCCGTAGCTTTTGTGACGTCCAACTTATAAAATTTAGTAAACGTATGTACGGAAGACCAGGTTGCCGCTTTGCAAACCTGTACCATAGAGATCTGATGGTGTGCCGCCCAAGAGGCACTCATGGCCCTCGTAGAATGGGCCTTAACTGATAAGGGAGGTGGAACGCGCTTCAGACCATAGGCCTGAAAAATCAGCTGCTTAATCCACCTAGCCAAGGAAGACTTGGCAGCCGCCTGACCCTTCTTGGGGCCATCCGGGAGAACGAAAAGCACATCTGTTTTCCGAATCTTTTCTGTAGCCTTGAGATAAACCCTCATGGCTCGGACCATGTCCAAAGTATGAAGCAGTCTTTCCTCTCTGGACTGGGGAGTAGGAAAGAAGGATGGTAGGACTAGGTCCTGCTTCAAGTGAAAACTGGATATGACCTTAGGAAGGAAAGAAGGTTGAGGCCGCAGAACCATTCTGTCCTTATGCAGAATCAGGTACGGTTCCCTGCAAGACAAGGCTGCCAGCTCGGAGACCCTTCTGGCCGAAGCCATAGCCACCAAGAAAACCAACTTTCGGGTTAGCAGCACAAGAGGGATTTCTGTCAGAGGTTTCAAACGGCTGCTTTTGTAAAGCTGACAAGACCAGATTTAAATTCCAGGGGCAGAGGGGAGCTCTAATAGGGGGATTCACATGCAAGACCCCCTGCAAGAAGGTTTTCACAAGCGAATGCGTGGCCAAAGGCCTTTGAAACCATATCGATAAGGCAGACACCTGCCCCTTTAGAGTACTAAGAGCCAACCCCTTGCCAACGCCAACCTGGAGGAATCGCAAGATCCTGTCAATAAAAAACTTGCGAGGATGCCCTCCTTGAGACTCGCACCACTCCACATAGGTCCTCTAGACTCTGTAATAGATATTTCTAGAGACTGGCTTACTAGCCTGAATTAACGTAGATATGACTTGGGCTGAGAGGCCTCTGCCCTTAAGAATTAGGGATTCAGCCGCCAAGCCATCAAATTTAGCTGCTGTGAAGCAGGGTGGTAGATCGGGCCCTGAGACAGCAGATCTGGGCGCAGGGGGAGTGGCCACGGTGCCCCTACTGACATCCTCATGATGAGTGCGTACCAAGCCCTTCTGGGCCAGGCTGGGGCCACCAGGATCACCGGCCTGCGCTCCACCCTGATCCTTCGTAGAAGGCGGGGAATCATCTGTAGTGGAGGGAACGCATACAGGAGAGAAAACTGGTGCCAGGGGCAAACCAACGCATCGGTCCCGTAGGCCGAGGGGTCCCTGGCTCGGGATACGAATTTGTCCAATTTCTTGTTGAATCTTGTTGCCATGATGTCCACATCGGGAACTCCGAATCCTTGGCAAATCTCTTGGAATACCTGGGGGTGAAGAGACCACTCTCCCGGGAGTAACTGTTGACGACTCAAAAATCTGCTTGAGAATTGTCTATCCCTGGGATGAACACTGCTGAGATGCAGGGTACATGGGCTTCGGCCCATGAGAAAATCAGGTTTACTTCCCTTTGAGCCGCTAGGCTCCTTGTGCCCCCCTGGTGGTTTATGTATGCCACCGCCGTGGCATTGTCGGACTGTATCCTTACTGGCAGACCCTGCAGGGGGAGAGTCCAGGCGACCAGGGCCAACCGAGCAGCTCTGATCTCTAGGACATTGATGGGAAGCAGACTTTCTGCCTCTGACCACTGTCCCTGCTGGGTCCGTTTTCCTAAGATTGCCCCCCAACCTGTTAGGCTGGCATCTGTGGTTACTATTTTCCACGTGATGGGGCAAAAGGTTTTCCCTTTTGACAATTTTTGAGGGACCAGCCACCAGTACAGGTTGCGCCTGACTCCTGGGGAAAGACCTAATGGACGGTCTAATGCCTGTATGGACCTGTTCCAAGCAGAGAGAATAGCTGCCTGGAGAACTCTGGTATGGATCTGGGCATAGGGCACTGCTTCGAAGGCGGCTACCATCTTTCCCAGCAGTCGCATGCATAGGCGAATAGTCGGCCTCTTTTTGCCTAGGACTATTTTAATTGTTTGAGTCAATGACCTGATCCTTTCTTGAGGTAAAAATATCCTCTGGCATTCTGTATCTCACCGAAGGCCTAGATATTCCAACTGTCTTGTGGGTTGCAACCTCGATTTTCCTTGGTTCACAACCCACCCGAATTCTTGTAGATGCCGAACTGTGCGGACTACTGCCTGATTGAGGTTGGAAGCTGATCTGTCGATAACCAGGAGATCGTCCAGGTATGCCAGGACCAAAATGCCTTCTGTCCTTAGGACGGCTAGCACCGGGGCTAACACCTTTGTGAATACCCGCGGAGCTGTTGCCAACCCGAAAGGGAGGGCTACGAACTGGAAATGACTTTGATCTATCATAAAACGAAGAAACTTGTGATGTGCTGGGTAGATCGGCACATGCAGATATGCATCCTTTATGTCTATGGATGCTAGAAAGTCGCCTTGATGCAGGCTGGCTGTCACTGAACGTATGGAATCCATACGAAAGGTCTGAATCTTTAGAAAGCGATTTAGGCGTTTGAGGTCTAGGATAGGCCCGACGTCGCCATTTCTTGGGTTGGTACTACAATTACTCCTTGGAGCAAGAGGCGATCCAACGCCTTTACGAGAGAGGCCCTCTTTAACGGGTCGCTTGGAAGACTTGACCCCTGAAAATGAGGAGGGGGGATTTCTCGAAACTCTAGTTTGTAGCCTGTGGCTACCACGGACCGAACCCAAGAGTCGGGAATTCTGGCCTTCCAGACTTCGGAGAAAAACTGAAGTCTTCCCCCCACCCAAGAGAGTGGGGGCGCCCCTTCATGAATCTGACTTGATGACTGGTTTAGCCGGCTTGCGAGACCAGGGCCTCTTGTTTGCCGTGGCTTGTCCCTGTGGGCGGCTATTAACTGCTGAACGCCCGGGAGGCCGTCGATACTGACGGGAAGTCGAAGGGGCCGAGCCTGGAAAGGCCTGTCGTTTAAACGCGGGCCCACGCGGTCTTTCCTTGACCGGTAAGGAAGAACTTTTACCACTTGATATGGTTTGGATATATTTATCTAGGTCTTCACCGAATAGTCTTTCCCCATGAAAGGGAAACCCTGCTAAAAGCTTTTTGCAGGGTGCCTCTGCTGACCAGTTCTTTAGCCACGAAGACGACGCATGTGAACCACCAGCAGAGATAACCGGGATGCCTGTTGGATGGAGTCCTTAATAGCATCTACTGCAAAGCAGAGAGCCCTAGGGAAATCTGCTAATTCACGAGTTTGCTGAGCCGGCATGTCCTTTAACATGTTTTGCCTGATCCTTTAAGGCCTGACAAACGCCAATGGCTGCCACCACTGGCTGAACCATGGCACCTACTGTGGTGAAAGAAGCCTTCAGTAGGGTCTCTAATTTTTTGTCGACCGGATCCTTGAACAACTGGACATTTTCAACCGGACAGGTCAGGGATTTATTCACGCAGGAAATGGCCGCGTCCACTGTGGGGAGTGCCCATTTCTTTCAAAATTCCTCTTCCATAGGATAGAGAATAGAGAACCTCTTAGGAGGGATAAAGATCCTATCAGGTCGAGCCCAATCCTGGTAAATCACGCTCCGCAGAAGGGGGTGAATCGGAAAAGACACACAAGTTAATGGAGCCTTTAAAGAACCCAATGAGGATACCACAGGGCGAACTATATCGGTCAAAGACTGGATCCACAGGCTCTCCGCTTGAGAGGCCGAAAAATATTCATCTACAGTGGACCCTCCATGTCTGAACCTTCGGGACTTGGGTCTGCTTGATCCCCTTGTGGGTCCCGTTCCTCCGAAGAGGAGACCTCCGCATCTGAAAACACCAAACTAGGTGAGGGGGATCTAGCCCGTTTGCTACTTGGCAAAGGGCGGGCAAACAAAGCAGTTAACCTTTTCTCTAGCCCACCCAGGGTGGTCGCTAGCATTTCTTCCGTTACGTAAACGGGAATGGGTGGATCGGGGCCGCCTCTGCCCCCAGCATCCCCAATGGCTCTTGTACTATGCTACTCGGTGGTCTAACTGGTGAGGGTGGGGCCGTTGAAGCCTGGCCCAAATCCTCTGACCCCGATGGAGACCCCTTTTGTTTCTTGGCACCTTTTGCAGCCTTGGCTGGTCCTGATGCCTTTGGAGCCATTGCACAACCTTGAGTCACCCCTCTAGCCAACACCTGACTGTTGTAGCTAGGAGTAATTAATATGAGAACAGGCTGAGGAAAACGAAAACATTTTTTTTTTTACCCGCCTGGGAGGTGGCAATACTGAGGAAAACCTGTGAGTATTGCAACACCAATGCCCGTTAGCCGGAGTCCAAGGTTGACTCAGATACTGCTGGATCTAAGGCTGAGTCCCTTTTTTTTTTTTTTTCTGGTCAATAGTGGAACTAAGTCCTAGACCTGAAGATCCACAAACCGCCACTGGGTGTCACTGTGGCCAAAAGACCCAGCTGCACGCTCTGTATCCTTTCTTCCCCTGCCTCCAGGAGGGAAAGACCAGCCAGAGAAAAAGTTTTTCCTTTAAACAGACCCTGACGCTGCTGGCCCGCCCCCCCGACGCACGCTGACGCTATAAAAGGCGGCGTGCACGCGCGCGCACGCGCGCGCGCACCCCCCCACGCTGAAAACCACATGGAGGAAGCAGAGCAGAGGAAACAACACGGACCAGCGCCAGGCAGCACCAACAGACACCAGGTAAGCACTAATCTTATTGTAGTGCACACACAGAGAGGAAGCTGTCCCCATGGGCTTCCTAAGAAACAGGAGTTTTCACCAGCAATTTCCTCTTTAATACATGTGGGGTTGCAGTATCAATGCTAACAGGCAGACCTGGGGTGAGTAGCAAATATATATCTTACACAAGTATACATATATCTACATGTTATCTGGGTAAACATTAGTATCCCATCCTGCCCACACAGACATAGTGGAGATAGTGGCTGATGCACAAGCATACTGTTAGCCAACCCAGAACCCCCAGGGGGATACCTACTGTCGAACCAAGTCCCGCAGGTTCCCTCTTACCTGCTCCACGCCGCAGGGTATTGCAAACTGCAAGAGGCCCAATCTTCCCCCATCTCCGTGGGTATTGTCTCGGACCTTCAGGGACCGGGGTCCTGTGTTTAAGGAACCCACACCCCTGGACCTATATAGCATCCTGGCATCAGTAGCGTTTAGTCCTGGAAGAGACCAAGGCACTGGAGCCCAGAATCCAGCCCTCCAAGGAGAGGCATTATAGGCAAAACCCCACTCCAGCAGGGCCCGGGTACCGTACACCTTGGCTTTGAAGCACTTCGGACGGATCCGGCTAGCTATCCTGGGTCCCGAGACCTCCGAGGGACAGCTAGACGTGACCAACACCTAAGACACTGGCGAAAAAACTAAAGCACTCTCAGTGGGAGGGGGTTATATAGGGATGAACTTCCTGTGAAGTTGATTACACCAGTGTCCACACCTAAAGGTACCCATATAACCCATATGTAATGACTATGCGCTCTGTGTCCCGTGATGTACGATAAAGAAATCAAGTTTTTTCTGGTCGGAATTTCCGATCGTGTGTATGCGGCATACGCCTTTGACAGATCAGATCTCCCCAGTGAAATTTTTTCCCTTACCAGTGACAACAGTAACATTTTGGATTTCCAAAAACCTTTCTGTTCCAGTGACAACAGTCGGTGTGGAAAAGAGCAGCGCTATTAATGAATAAAGTGTAATCCTTTGCAGAGGCGCACTGCGGGTGGTATTGACCCCTTATACGGCCGCTAGTGGGGGGAATACCGCAAAAAAATAGCGCTGCTATAACGCGCGACCGCACCTCCACTGCCCCATGTGAAAGGGGCCGTAGAGAAAGGTCCTATCTTATACTCCTGTTACCCCAAAATGTATTATGAGTGGTCATTTTGGGCCCAGGGATCTTATGTGTCAGTATGCCAACACACTTGTCATAGCTCATCTTCATGCTTGGACCCTTAAAGTAGAAGTAAACCCATCGATCTAACAGTTTCAAAAAGCAGTTACATTTCCGGCATGCCGGGATTGCCAACTGTCACATTGGTTGTGCTCTCAACCAAACTGTCAAACCATCTAATGGCTGGTGTCATAACTGATCACATGTGCAGCACCACGGCAGTTGAAGATTAAACATAAGCCAAGATGGCAGCTTCCTTGGCTGAAAATGATAGGTGGGTTTACTTACACTTTAAATTAGCTTTTTTTAAACAGAATCCAGTAGAGAAAGGTCCTATCTTATAATCCTCTTATACCAAAAAGTATTATAAGCAGGGTGGATAAAAATCGATGCTTTTTTATTTAATTTTTAAATCATATATAACATTGGAATCTCACCTGCGTCATAGTTTTCCATGAAGCCAAATGGACCATAATCAATGGTGATTGAAAGCAAGCTGAAGTTGTCAGTATTGCACACACCTACAACAGATGTAAATACAAGTTTCAGGAATAAAATCAGTAAGAAAGAATAGCAAGTTCTTACAACAGGAGTACGGAATAAAAAATATATATACACGAGTACATTTTAAAGCTGAACTCATTCTTGTATACATAAAGGAGCCGTTTTACTTGCCAAAGGATTTGTATTTCTGTCTATCCAGTTCTGAGATTTGCACAGCTAGGCTGAGTATAAGATTTCCTATCATCTGTGCCCAGTCTTGCCACACAGAGTTAATCCAGATCTGAGTAATCCTCTTTTAAAGTTCAGTGCAAATTAACAGAATTCCAGATAAAAACTTGCCAAATTATAAAGTCCGTTTCTCTGTTTTTGCTTTCAGTAACAGGTTATTTACATATCGAGCTTGGACATGTTTATCATAACAAGAGGTGATCCAAAGTTCATTGTATATTACCAGGATGTGTTATGATGTTATATCACCTCATATTATTATAAACAAAACATAACATATGTTAAACATGTCCTAGCTAGATATGTAAATAACCTCTCAGGCCCCGTACACACGACCAAGCTTCTCGGCAGAATCCAGCGAGAAGCTCGCTGGGAGACATATTCTGGCGAGAAGCTCGATCGTGTGTACACTTCCGACGAGCGTCCCGTCGGGAAGCTCGTTGAGCCAAAAAAGAGAGCATGCTCTCTTTTTCCTCGTTGTTCAATGAGGACTTTGGCTCGACAAGCTTTTTCGACCGCTCATCGGGAACCTCGTCGGGCGGAACGATGGGTTTAGCCCGACGAGGTTCTCGGACGTGTGTACGCAGCCTCACTCAAAGCAAGAAGAGAGAAAACTGACTTTTTATCTAGGCAGGGTTTTATCTGGAAGGCTGTTCATTTTCACTGAACATAAAAGAGGATTGCTCAGAGCTGGATTAACTCTGTGTGGCAAGACTGGGCACAGATGATAGGAAATATTATACTCTACATTGTGACATCAAAAAAAAATTTTTTGGGGGTTTACATCCACTTTAATGAACATATAGCAGCAGACTGATGGAGTCATCTCTCTCCTCCTGTTGGCATGTTTCTTGCACGTACATGTGCATACAGCGCCTCTAATAAGAATTTACTTTATTTATGTTCTCTAACGCCTTCACGCCAACATAACATATATGCGGCTTCAGTGGACTAGGCATTTTGCCGTGGGACCGCATACATGCATATCTGTCTTTGTGCTGGGAGCGTGCCACACAGCACACTTGCAGTACAGAAAACGGGGTCACACCGAGAGCCCTAGGTCCCATACTAACCATCGGTACCCGTAACTCCCGATTCTGGGTCACCTGATCAATGTGGTAGCTTCTGATTGGCTACCGCAGTGATCAGTCACTGTAAAGCCGCCCCTGTGTTTCCCTCTCTCTCTGTGAATGGAGAGGAAAGAGGGGTATTTCTATTTATTTTTTATTTATTTTTTACACACACTTTCTTTTATTTATCTCTGCAAGGAAAGACAAAGATACAATGGTGGTTATTTATGAAGGGCAAATCCACTTTGCACTACAAGTGAAATTGCACTGAAAGTTCACTTGAAAGTATAGTCTCTGTAAATCTGAGGGGTAGATCTTCTGATTTTATCATCCAATCGTGTGCAAGCTAAACTGTTGTTTTTATTTTCCTTGCATGTCCCCCTCAGGTCTACAGCGACTGCACTTCCAAGTGCACTTTCAGTGCAATTTCAAGTGCACTTTGCATTTGTAGTTTACACTTGTAGTGCAAAGTGGATTTGCCTTTTGTAAATAACCTCCAATGTATCTTTGACTTTCCTTGCAGAGAGAAAAAAAGAAAGTGTGTGTAAAAAATAAATAGAAATACCCAGATTAAGGTTTGCCAGGGTTAGTGCTTGGGTCAAATAATGATCAAAGGTCAGGGTCAGTATATCAGGGCAGTATTTTTTTTTTAAATTAGTATCAGTGTTAGTGTGGTTATGGTAGGACAAAAAAAAAGAAAAAAAGTGTACTATTATTTCTAGGCTGTCCTATGGGTACAAACAACATGTAACATACACATATGCAGTTTTGCCGCGATCATCAGGAGAAGGAGGATTTATTTTGAGATGTTCTTTGGTGGAAGGTTATGCTACTACAAGAAACATACAGCTAGATTTATAAAAATATATATATATTTTTTTACTATTTTGGGACAGTTTTCCTTTGATAATAATATTAAACAAAACTGGAGATATCCATTACCATTTACCACCAAATGAAAGTTACATTTTTCCTGTAAAAAAACAAGGTATAATTCACCTGAATGCACAAAGTAGCATATGTATGATTTTGCTAACACATGTCAAAGTTGCAAAATTGTGCTTAGGCATTAGTATTTGTTTTATCCCTTGGGCGTGAAGCAGTGTTGCCAACCTACCAGATTGAAATTTACTGGCACGACACCTGAAATTTACTGGTGCAGCCATGTTTTTACTGGCATTTCACAAAAATTACTAAATTAAATTTTTAGGTGCAAATTTTGTATTTAGGCTACAAACAAGTACGCTGGGCAAATAGCAATGTGATTTAAGGTAGATATTAAGATAAAATAAAAATATTTTTGTTATTTTCGATATAATAAGGGCAAATTATTTAGTCACATCACCCCCTGCCTCCACCCCCCTCTGCCACCAACACCCCCTGCCTTCACCCCCCTCTGCGTTGCCACAAACCCTCCCTTCCTCCAATCTCCCTCTGCCTCCAATCTCCCCCAGGCCCCCTGCCTCCAATCACCCCCTGCCTCCATCGTCCCCTGCCTCCATCCCCCTCTGTGGTGCCACCAACAACCCCTGTCTCCGTCCCCTACCCTCTGCGGTGCCACCACCCCCCTCTGCGGTCCCACAAACACCCCCTGCCTCCAATCACCCCCTGCCACTAACATCCCCTGCCTCCATCCCTGTCTGCAGTGCCACCGCAGCCACCATCACTCCCTGCCTCCAATCACCCCTCCAATCTCCATGCGCAGTTCCAAGCTGAACCGATCTCGGCTATTTTTGCTGGCACATTCCCGCAACCACGGACATTTACGAACTGGGGGAAAAAGTGCCTGTTTTTACGAACTGTCCGTAAAGATACGGACGGTTGGCAACACTGGTGTGAAGAGGTTATGAATAAAGTTTTTTGAATAATATCCAAAGTTTTCACAAAGTGAGTACAAGCACAGTAAAAAAGAGCAAACGTTAACAAATGAAAATATTGTAATTAAAGAGATCATAAAAAGATCATAAAAAGATCATGGTGTGCATTTTTCAGACATATCTGTTGCTATATCATAACCACCATTGCTGGACAATCAGTGGCTATACTCAATGGGAAGAGGGGTCCTTAATAACTAGTTTTTCAATGTGAGTATAATTTACACATAACTGTAAGGCCGCATACACACGATCGAATCTATCTGCTGAAAACGGTCTGACAGACCGTATCAGCAGACAGATTCGATCGTGTGTACGGGCGAGCCGACGGATTTGGCTAGCAGACAGATTTTAAAGCATGCTTTAAAATCTGTCTGCTGGGAACCCGTCGGACCGATATGTTTGCTGGTTAGTACGCTAACCAGCAAACATATCTGCCCGCACATGCGTCGAATGGATTTGACGCATGCGCGGAAGTGATTTACTTCCTGGTGCATTGACGTGGAGGCGTCAACGTCATCGCCACGTCACCGCGCTGTCTGCCGGTGGGGATTTTGGTTTGATCGTGTGTACAGCGATCAAACTAAAACAGCCAGCAGACAAATCTGTTCAAATCGGTCTGTCCGACCGATTTGAACAGATTCATTTGCTCGTGTGTACAGGGCCTAAGTGACGCTCCCAGACAACATCTGGGAAAAAAACAACCAGGACAGAGTCCGTTTTCAGCTTGTCAAACCTTTTTATTTTCCAAAAATATTCAATAAAAAAAAAAACATGTTAAAATGTAAAAGACTAACTTTTTTTTACTATATTTCTAAAAGCAATTGGGAAAATCACAACCCTTTGATCAAGTGATACATTTAATTAGCAAATACAAATTAATACATTGATGAATGTCTATTGATGGAAACAGAAATGCATTGAGCAATACTGCAAGTGTTTAGTGAATGATTGCTGCAGATTCAATATTCAGTCCGCGGACATTAGCTGTGAATCAGTTGCACGAATCACCAACACAATGAGGCCCATATAATCTAGTCACTGCAATCACAGAAATGTTATGTAGATGGGAAACTTTTTACTGTAAGCATGATTGACTCTCCACGAAAAAGCAATTATACTGAAATGTGTTTATTTTTTTCCATTAAACTTGGCTTCTGCATCCTGCAACTGACAGAAGAAAGTCCTAGGGGTATCTGCAACCACACATTGTTTATTTCTGTGCAAACAAATAACTTCTTCTGCTTACTCTGTAGTCTATGATTATAGGATTGCCCTGTGGTAGACATGTTTCTGGAAGTGATACTAAACTTCCATTCAGTAAAAACATGAATCATATGGTATATTGTTCCCACAAATCTCATTATTATGTGCGTGTGGCACATGTTTATTTTTCAGAAAAAAAAAAAAGAGAGTACAGTATCTAAAAACTATATTGGCCCCAAATAGCAAAGAATGTCTCTCCGATCACCTGAAAAAGTGATCTAAGGGGTTTATTGATAAAAAAAATCACTGTGCAAAAATCTAAAGTAATCACACAGCCGTCTGAATAATCCCAGTTTTTTGACTAATGCATTTATTTCATATAGAGGGTGGCACTGGGAGAGGAAGGCACACAAGACTGTCATGGATATGCAAATAATGTCTGGCAGCTTACCTTCTCCTCCATGTGTCCATTAGAGGCCTGACTCTCTTTCTGGCTGCCTTTTATCACCTTTCCTCCATGTATGGCTCCACCCCAGGCCATCACAGGAATTCTATATTAACTGTTGCACTGCAGGTCTGCTTTGCTGTTCAACTTTGTTTGTTAGCTTGTATTCCTGTTTGCTGTGTGCTACGTTAACCTTTTTGTGTACCAATTTTGGCTCTTCTCTGACTACTCCTGTTTGTCTGTTACCCTGACCTTTGGCCTGTCCTTTGGTTACCCTTGTCTGCCTGTTGTCCCAACTTCGGCTTACCCATCGCTATCACTTGTGTCCTGTGTGCTGCTTCCCCTCTCTCCCTTAGGAGCGTACCTAGGGGACTCCAGGGGCCGCGACCTGGATCCAGCTGCAGCGAAGGCCATCCTTTACCACTAGAGGCTCTGGTGAACACCAAGCTGAGTTTTAGACTACGCGCCCTGGGGAATCTTGGGCTCACGCTTCCATCAGCAGCAGTCGGCTATAGGGTTCACTACCTTGCGGTGCACCACTGACTCCAAACGGGGTGCATTTGTCATCTGGCCACAGGTGACCTGACAAAGACGATCAAACATTACCAGCAGTTCAAAACTTTTCCAACTGCCATTTAAGAGTCTCCAAAATAGGAAAATTGTGGATACTGGGAGAAAAAAAAATCTCCAATATGGACACATACAGCATACCTACAGTACATACTTTTATTTTATTGCATCTTTTTTTCTGCAATTGATTTTATCTTGAATTATTCACCTGAGCTCAATCCTTTATTAATCAGAGATTTTTTTGCTATTCAGAACTGCGCTACTTTAACTGCCAATTGAGCAGTTATGCAACACTTTACGCAAATTAAATTTTTACCATTAGTTTTACACAAATAGAGCTTTCTTTTGGTAATATTTGATCACCACTGGGCTTTTTCCTTTTTTTTATATAAACAAACACAATTTTTTTTTTACTTTCTGCTATAAAACCAATAAAAAAATACCAAAATGTATTCTGCTACATGTCTTCGATAAAAAAAAATCCCCAACAATCCCATGTTGATGCGGTCAAGGGCCTCTTCTCCACAACCCTGTGTGTTTGTTGTGGGGGTCTGCATGCAGGGGGCTTATCGGAATCTGGAAGCCCCTTTAACAAGAGGGCCCCCAGATCCCCCCATCCTACCTACCTACCTGTAGTACCCTAATAATTTACCAAAAAAAGCAAGAAACTGTTTTTGACAAGTCCTTTATTAAAAAACAAAAACAATGATAGATCCAACAGTGTAGATCCATGTTTAATCCAATCTTGCACCGCAAGACAAAAAAAAAATCAGCTCCCTCCACCTGCTGGACATTTTTTAAAAAGCAGGAGGCCTGGCCCCTCCCTTAGGTATTTTAAAAATATCAGACAGTGGAGCAGGTGCCTTTAGCGCAAGTGGATTTTTTTTTTTTCTTTGGGTCCGGCGGTGTGGTGGGTGTTCTGATTGAAGATGGATCTACACCGGGGGACATTGTCTTTGTTTTTTAATTGACAAAAACTGTCTCTGTGTTTTTATTTATTTTTGAGACATTTTTGGTGAATGTGAAGGGGTAAAATTTACCTCATTCTTTCAAGTGGGGAGGGGGCGGGATCTGATGCTTCCTTGTTAAAACAGGGCTTCCAGATTCCAATAAGCCCCCTGTCTACAAACCCCCACAACCACTGGCCAGAGTTGTTGGGAAGAGCCCCCCTGTCCCAAAGCATCCTCCAACATTGAGAGCATGTGGGTCTGGTTTGGATTTGGGGGGGGGGGCACAAGGCCATTTTTTTTTCATTTTGCATAGGGTACCCCTCAAAATCCATATTAGACCCGATGGGCTTGGTATGGACTGGGGGGGACCCCCACGCTGTTTTCCCCTGATTTTTTTTATTGCCAGCAGCCATTTACTTTACATTCAGCCATCAGCAGGGAACCCTGTTGACAGCTGATAAATCCGTTATTAAGGATGAGGCAGTCCATTTCCCAGCCCGCTCCTTAACAACCAGCTATTGTAGGCGCTTGTGGTATGGTTTTAACAAGCCAAAAATGCTTGTAAACTGCGCCGCAAATACGCATAAGGTGTTTGGGAGAGCGTTTTTAATGCTCATTGAACGCTTATAAACTGCACCTATTAATGAGCATTAATGCTAAAGGTGCATTTGATAAGAGTCAATATTTTGAGCAAGTGTGAACAAGCCCTTAAAAAGGAAATGAATACATTAATACACTAATCACATCTAAGAATTGGTAAGCTGCAATATAATAAATGTTTGCTTTTGGGTTTAATACTGCTTGAAACTAACAGATTTGAAAATTACCATGTGTAAATCCTACAGACATCCATCTTGCAATCATATCTGCAGTCTGAGAAACCACGGTAGAGAAAAATGCCTGTAATGATATCTTTGGTTATACAGACTAATAATTGCGTGAGTAATGAGAGACTTTTAAGGGAAACATGATTAACACAAAAGTACATAAACATATAGGAATAGGCTATCCAATAATGATACATTAAAGTGGTTGTAAACCTCAGTGTAATTTCTGTCTTCTGCTTTGTTCCTCTGCTATCAGCATTAATTACTCCTGACAACCTTTACTGACACCAAGAGAAAATTGGTGACAGGGGAGGGAGCTCCAGCTGATTACAAGCCTCAGAACTGGTCCTGTGTGTTGTGTGAAAGGGGGGGGGGTGCCCCTTCCCTCCAAGCTCTCCTCGACGAACTTCAGCCCCCCCCCCATTTTATGACTGTCAGAGAAGCTGTATAAATTCCTCACTTTATGTAGAGAAGTCCGCAGATAAACACGTACAACTTATGAATGAGGATTTATTTCATCTCTGTCTATTACCTGAGGGCAGTCATTTCACTGAGTATATGTAAGGCCGCGTACACACGATCGGTTCAACCCGATTAAAATGGTCCGACGGACCATTTTCATCGGTTCACAGACTGATGGTCTGATGGTGCGTACACACCATCAGTTCAAAAACCGATTGTGTCAGTACGCGGTGACGTAAAACACAACAACGTGCTGAAAAAAATGAAGTTCAATGCTTCCAAGCATGCGTCGACTTGATTCTGAGCATGCACGGGTTTTTGGACCGATGCTTTTGCGTACTAACCATCGGTTTAACGCAAGTTTTAAAACTTTGGTCCGACGAACGACGGACCGAACACACGGTCGGTTTGGACCGATGAAACTGGACTTAAGTCCAGTTTCATCGATTTTGACTGATCGTGTGTACGCGGCCTAAGGGTTTACAACCAAGTGATTGTAAACCCTCACTTTTTTTTAAAAATAGAAATAACAAATATTCCTATACTTACTTGCTCTGTGCAATGGTTTTGCACAGAGCAGCCCTGATCCTCCTTTTCATTGGCTGTCCTGACAGAAAGCAGCAGCTTTCCATGGGGCACCTGTGTAGGCTCTCTCCCGAGTCCATTGACACAGACAGCAGGGCTTGGCCCCGCCCCTTGCTCCAGTGTCACAGCTTTTGACTGATAGCAGCAGGAGCAATTAGCATATAACAAAACAATCTAAACGTATTACTTCATTGCTGGCTGGGATACAAAGAAATGTAAGATGACTTATGCCCTGTACACACGATCGGTTCGTCTCATGAAAACGATCCGATGGACCGTTTTCATCGGACGAACCGATCGTGTGTAGGCCCCATCGGTGAAAAAAAATAGAACCTGTTTTAAATTTTTCTTATGGTTAAAAAAACGATGGATAAAAACAATCGTCTGTGGGGAAATCCATCGGTCAAAAATCCACGCATGTTTAGAATCAAGTCGACGCATGCTCGAAAGCATTGAACTTAATTTTTCTCAGCACGTCGTAGTGTTTTACGTCACCACGTTGGACAACGTCGGGTTTTTAACTGATGGTGTATGGGCAAGACTGATGAAAGTCAGCTTCATCGGATATCTGATGAAAAAATCCATCGGTCCGTTTTCAACGGATGAACTGATCGTGTGTACGTGGCATTAAACTATAACCCAAGCAAGTATATGTCTTACCAAACACTTGAACTTTGACTTCAAAATGGTCCATCCTGTAAACTCACCAATAGCCTATCAGGGTCAGTCGTGTTAATGGATGGAAAGTGTTCTTTAATGATGAAATCTAGTAACTGCCTGAAAGAATGGAAAATGTGTCACATTAACAAATTATCAAAGTACAGATAAAACTGAAATACATATGTGTGACTTGTCTCACTGCCAAACAATTTGCCACTTTGTTTAGCTAGCATTTTAACTCAGGCACCCTTGCCAGACAGCATAGCCAAGTCCTGGACCACTGTGCAGATTACATAAGTTGAAGAATAAACAGTGAGCTAGAATCTGCCCAAGTATGCCTAAGTACTTGCTATGGCTAAGCACTAAAAGCTACAGTGCGAAATGTTAGCTTTTGTCCCAATTTTTGCTGTGGCATGTTTATTTTGTGATCGTTTTTAATTAAAGGAACATTTTTGGAGTGCGGCTGTCCAAGCTTCTTTCGTATTTTTTCATTTGCCATGTAGTTGCCCACCCCATTATTTTGTTTAGGTCGTCTTGCAAGGTTTCCATATCCTGAGTAGACATTATTGCCCTGCTTAACTTTATATCATCTGAAAACATTGAGATGGAGCCGTCTATCCTCTAGATTTTTTATGACAAGATTTAACAGGATTGGTCCCAGGACCCCACTTTCCACACCAGACCATTCAGAGCACTCCCCATTTATCACCACCCTTTGAATTCGCCCTTGTAGCCAGTTTTCAATCCAAGTACTCACCCTTTGGTCCATGCCAACGGACCTTAGTTTGTAAAGCAAATGTATCAAATGCCTTTGCAAAATCCAGATACACCACATCCACGACCCTTCCACTATCTAGATGGCATCCAACGTCTTCATAGAAGGGTAATAGATTGGTTTGGCAAGAACAATTCTTTATGAATCCAAGCCGATTACTGCTAATAATACAGTTTTCATAACTAAAATCTTGTATATAGTCCCTTATCATGGGCGTCCGCTCATAGGAGTAAGGGGGGCCAGTGACCCCCCCTGGAATCGGCAAGGGTCTGCCATGCTCGCATCTGTACCTGTGCTGACTCTCTCTGTGTTTGTGGAGTCGGCTCCACAGCTGTTGCAAGATCAGTGTCACTGAGTTACAGAGCTCTTTACTGCCACCTCTGGCTGCTTCCTTTATGTGCACCCTCGTGTTTGCTTTGCTGCCTGTAATGTATTTTTAAAGGGACATGTGGAAACAGGACTTGGGAGAGGGAAGACCACCGTGACCTTACAAGTGGGGACTGTGAGTACAAGTTAAGGGAGAAGGCTTTATGGGATAATGACTAAGCCCCTCCCCTTCATGACATTGTCAAAGAAGCGGAGCATAGGTGACCGTAAAATTATGCCCCCCCCTGGAAAAAGTTCAGCGGACGCCCATGTCCCTTATCATCCCCTCCAATAACTTTCAGACTATTGATGTTAGGCTAACTGGCCTGTAGTTCCCAAGGATGTATCTTGGCCCTTTTTTAAATATTGGTGTCAGATTGGCTATCACCTGGCTGAGCTCCTTAAATAGGTTGTAAACCTCCCTGTGTAATTTGTACCTATAGGTAAGCCTAAAGTAAGGGTTACCTATAGGTACTGGATATATCTTCTAAACATGCACCATTTAGGAGATATTTACTGTATACTGCGCCGATGATGTAATCGGCGCATGCGCTCTGAAGAAACAGCCACCCGTGCCATTTCTTCAGGAACGTGTGTCGTGACTGGTGGCTCCTGTGCACATGCGCAGGAGTGACGTCACGTGGCTGCGGCCAGTCGCACAGCCGGAGTCCACGGTCCCGGAAGGAAGACGGGCAAAGATGGATGCGGCATGCAGTGGGGACGGCGCGGGCTTTGTTTGCAAGTGTCACATAATGTAACAGTATGCGATGGATACTAGTACATTATGCCTTAATTTGCATGGAAGACGAAAGGAAGAAAAACCCATCAAGGTTACTTCCTCTTTAAAGACCCTCAGGTGTAAGCCATCTGGCCCGGTGACTTATTTATGTTACGTTTTTCAAGTCTATTTCTGATTCTGTGCTTCCTGTGACGTGTTATGAACCTTAACATTACAGTCTTGGTTACTGTATCCCCCCGTTTCTCTTGTGAAGACTGAGGAGAAGAATATATTCAAAACCTTTGCCTTCTCTCTGTCCTTTGTAGCCAAATTCTCTTCATCATCATCATCATCATCATCATTTTTGGGGCCAATATGTTCTGGTTTTGCTTTCTTACTGTTACTGGGGGTGGGGGGCCGGTACTTGATTTTTACAGGTACCCGTTCCCACTTCTGCTTTGATCATCTTAATCAATCAGAAGCGGAAATTCTCCTTAACCCCCCCCCCCCCCACTCCCTCCCGAAGTCTTGTGGGACACATGACAAGACCCAGAAGACTTTGGGACCATTCACAGAGTTCAGCGCAGTGGGCATCCGGCTGTGAAGCCACAAGCTGTTAAAGCCAGGTGCCCATAGTGAAGATGCCGGTGAGGTAGGACACAGGAAGAGCATGACTAGGGTTAGTATACCGCAGGATCGTGGGACAAGTGAGTGTCTGGTTATTAAAATTCAGCAGATACAGTTTTTGTATCTGCTGACTTTTAATCTTCCGTTCAGAGACTGGAACTATTTTAATTTTAATTCATAACTGAATTTCATAGTAGCATTTTATATAGTTGCCTTTGGCTTTAATGTGCACCTACTAATGGAAGAAAAAATATGTTGCACAGAAAAAATGCCAGTAACATAAACCAACATCCATCCATTAAAGAAGAGGGCACTGCTGGGGACTAAGTGATCATGTACAGAATGCCTCTAGCATCTCTGCAATAAATAAAACCACGCATCGATTGTGTCAGATTAAAACCGTGCACAAGGAGAAGACTATAGACACATCTCAACAGTTTTTTTGCCTGATGGAGCCGAATGTTAAGTTGTAGGAACTGCTAATTTTTCTCTTTATTTAATTTATTTTCTTCAGGTATAAAGGTCTAAAGTAAGACTTTTCATGAAACTTCATGAATACACTAAACCAGGGGTGCCCAACCTTTTGAAGAGCGAGGGCCACTTAAGCAACTTGGTAACCAGTAGAGGGCCACAATGAGCGGAGCGGGCGGATGACAGGTCACGGCTACTCTATAGGCCCTCCTATCCACCCAGATAAAAGGGGATGAATTCTCTTCTGTTTTTCGGATTGGAGGTAGGTGGGCGTAAACGGACATCTGTCGCTCTATAGAGGTAAATTGAGGGTCCAATTTGATCGGGCCGATTGTGTGAAAAGTGCCTAAGACTACTTTCACACTGATGTGCTGCGATTTACCCACACCACAGGTGCAGCGTAGTGCACCTGTGTCTATCCTGCGAGGTAGCAGAACTTTGCCATAGACTTCACCTGTGGCAAAAGCCGGTGCTGTAGAGGAAGCATTGGCTTATGGGGCTCTGCTCTGCAGCCGCTTTCTTCCTCTACCACCAGCTTCATTCACAACACTGATGCTGTGGTATGGCGGGTCGGCAACCTGCGATCTGGGCTTGCCAACCCTCCATTCCAGAGAAGGAGGTCGCGGGCCACATCAGAGGGCTCCGCGGGCCACATGTGGCCCCCGGGCCACTGGTTGGCCACACCTGCACTAAACCCTTGATTGATAATGGAACTAAGTACATTATCTCCTCCTAGCAATATGCAATATCTGAAATTAAATATTAGTTACCATGAGGTGTGGCATCAAAGTAGCCTGTGATTGGTATGACATTTATATTCTATACATTTTGACATCAGCTTTTGGCTGAGTTGAAGCCTACCCACCACCACTGCATGCCACAAATCAGTGCATGCAACACTCTGCTGTATTTGCAAAATGTTTCAATTTCTCCAAGTTGGAATTTGCTTACTGACTGTAAAAAAAAAAAATAAGTAAAAGTAATTCACAATAAGAAACACATATGGACACCCTGCACCCTGTTTGCTTGCTATGGTAAGGGCTTTGTGCTCTCCGTGTCAATTTATAAGCACCCAACTCTTTTTTTATAGTGCAGATTAAACCATGGAAAGAAGAAACTGGTTGCAATGGATAACACAGTTTATATATATATATATATATATATATATATATATATATATATATATATATATATACACACACATACACACGACAGCCTATTCTATTGGACGAAACACGTAGGTTGGAGTTTATAGCTCTGATGTCACACTGCTGCAGGAATCTCAGAGCAGAGGCTTTTTATGTGAGTTTGTTGATTGTTGGATTGTGCATTATTTTAACAAATACTACACTATGGCTATTCCTTGTCCGGTCTCCCTTTGAGTTTAACTAATACAGTTCTGGTTGGTGTATAATGCTGGCCATACACTGTACGAAAATTCGGCCGACATTCGGTCGTTAAGAACGATCTTTCGTTTTTCGAACAGTTAATGGGCACAAAATCAAAAATCGTTGGGATGTTTTTGAGCAGAAAAAACGAAGGACACATTTGGAAATTTTCTGCCGAACGAACGATAAATCGGAAGGTTAATGTGTTTCCCGTACAAACTTTCTGCACTAGATATATGTAAAAAAAAAAAACCCAATTTTTTTTTATGTCCTCTGAACGATTTATTGGTCATTACATGATGGCACTATTACTACTACGTTTGCGCTCACGACCGAACGTTTGTTTTTCGAAATTTCGTTCGGACGATTTTTCGTGGAGTGTATGGCCAGCATAACACTGCAAGAAGGAAAGGACAGGGGTGGTATGTCTGTTACTGGGCTGGAACAGCAAGAATAGAGTGATCTGCTCAGAGAGATCAGATCATCATTATGGCGAGTTAGTAATTGGATAACAGACAGTGACCATACACTGGACGATCTGGCATGAATCTTATTTGGTGGTGGATGTCATGTTTATTTTTTATGCACTTATATATGAACTTCATTTAGACTTTTTTGGTTATAAACATTTAACACAGATTGTGGTTTCAAGCACATTATAACAAGAATAGCAATGTATTTGTGTACAGTAAAACCTTGAATTGCAATTTTTTTTTTTTAAATCCTGACTTGGTTTGCGAGCGTTGTCTCACCAGATGAGCAGGATTCAAGCTGTTGGGGTATGCAGTATCACATGTGGTCAGAGGTGCAGGGGTGTCGGTGATGCTCGTAGATTCTCAGTGACACTCCGTTCCCGAGTGTCGCCAATCGTCACCAAGCGTTTGAGTGTCTCCGGCGCCCCCGCACCTCTGGCCACATGCGGTACTGCATACAGCAGCAGTGGCACTGGAATGCATTATCTGAGTTTCCATTGACTCCTATGGGGAAACTCGCTTTGATATACAAGTGCTTTGGATTACAAGCATGTTTCTGGAAATCATTATGCAAGTAATTCAAGGTACTACTGTATTATTCACATTTTTTATATGATTGCTTATCAATTGATTCACAGTCTGAGATATTTTGTATATTGGTGCTGCAAATACCTTTTATTTCAGATCTTTTAGGATCAGTATCTCTATTCTCACTTTGCTAGCATCCTGTTTGTAATACCTTAGTGCTGACTTGTCTCTCTTTTTTATAATGTATATGTTTTAGTTATTGATAAAACCTTACCTTAGCAGGTTGAATTCCCCATAATTGGCTAAAATTTCAAGTGAACCAATCCGAAACCATGATTTTGCAACCCTTAATACCATTGCTCCTGCATAAAACATAAATAGCCTAAATTATTACAAAACAACTGTTTCTGCAAGTTAATAGTGTAATATGCTGTATGAAAACAAAATCCCCTCTTTATTCGTCCTGTATAACTTTATCTCTGAAAGTGTAAGTGAAAGAAAATCCGAAATTTGGAGTTGTCCTTAGAACAGGAATTTAGGGGAAATCTTTCAAATAGGACACTAGTTTCAGTGACCCTGGTGACAACCAGGGATTCCCTCACTTTCGAGGGATTTCCTCTCACTTCCTATTTTGGCTATAGGACAGGGAGTGAAGTGAAATCTCCCCAATGGGAGGTTAGTATTTTCACTCTGCTGATTCTGCCACACTTACCCATAACGCCCTCAGCTAAGATTCTCTATTCCTCAAAACACTGTCAATAAAGTTGTAATTCATTTATTTATTTTACACTGAGGGACATATTTAAAAAATAAATTTAAAAAAAATGAGAAAAGAGTAGCTTTTTTTATTTTTATTTAGAGGCACTAGGGACTTATAGTTACAACACTATATGCAATTTAAAATGATCATATTTTATTTGACAAATGTTTAGAAATTATTAATGCATAGATCAAGCCAAAAAAAGGGAAGTAGCTATGTTTCGTCTAATAGGACGTCAATCGGGGGTGTAGGAGTCACTACTATACCCTTGGATGACGTCCAATTGGACAAAACACGTCGGGTTGAGTTACAGGATGGAATCATACCTGCTAGGCTGATGACTGTGGTGAGTTATCTACTTGCCCGATTTCATCTGCCTTGTGTGAGTAGTATTCTGTTTTAATAAACTGGTGAAGTTTTATACCACTACACTATGAGTTCCTTCCTCATCTCTATAGTCCCCTGAGCTTCTTCTGCAGAGTATTCTGGGTGCTCTTATTCTGTGTCTTCAAGTGTGCCATCCATCCTTCTCAACAGGGATGCCTCCTAAAAAGTGTAGCCAGGCCACCAGCCTGGTCTTAACTGTCGGTAAGCAGCTTGTAAGTTGGGTACGCACCTGGGCGTGGAGTGGCATTTACACATTGAATTTGCACTGTGCACTTTATTGAATTATCAACCTTGAACACTTTTTGATTAATTGAATTTCATGTGATGTTTTTTATGCGATATCCCTATGCTAATGAGTTGTATTATTTATGCATTAGCACTTTGTTTGATAGCGCAACACAATTATTTTCTTAAATCTTCAAAACCCACTCTGTACTAAACCTTACCTCGTTCTTTCTTCACATTTCCATTGTAGAACTGGTCTCTCCAAACCGCATCATTGCTTACAACAAGACTGTTATAAAAAAATATATATATATGTCAGTTGCTGGAAATGAAAATTGTAATTCATAGATTCAGGTCAAACAAAGAAAAATCCCCAGCTCACTTACCAGCCAGCCTGCAACAAACCACATTTTTGTAGTTAACTCAGGTTCGTGTGTCGTGCCTTCTGTTTTTTCTGGCATCCCCCCCCCCCCCCCATATTTATAGGGTGAGTACTACATCCTTTACTAGTGGGATTCCCATTTTGCATATTTGTGGTATAACAAACCAAATTGCCCCATCTAACAGTTCATGTTAAAAATGGCGTTTTAGTTTGCACACATTTGCAAATACATGTGTAAGCTGCAGAGGCCACGTCACGGCACCCCAGTAGTATCTGCAGTCTTAACTCTATACATTTTGAGAGTCTCCAGCACATATATAATAATGGATAGTTTGAGGGCAGGTATGCTTGGACACCCAGCAAATAGCACAATGGTAGGCAAGGCATCCAGTGCACCTCCTTTACCAAACAACCAACGGTACAAACAAACGGCAATTGCTCTAACCTATAACTGGTCTTAACAGCAAGGAGCACATAGAAGGGCAGCGCATGTCAAACAAAGAAAAATTCCCATTTCAACTTACCAGCCAGCCCGCAGCAAACCAGAATTCATAGATTCATATCTTAGATGTAAACAAATATACATAACGGTGAATTTACCAAAGGGAAATAGACTGTGCACTTGCTCCAGAGCCTAATAAATGAGGGGGAAGCTCTGCTGACTTTTATCATCCAATCATGTGCAAGCAAAAGTGCTACTTTTATTTACCTGGCATGTGATTGGGTTTTCTTTGAAAAGTGAAGCGTTGCCTCATTTACTAAGCTCAAGAGCAACCACACTTGCAAAATACACATCTCTTTGCCTTTAGGAAATCCACCCCATAGAACGTTTCTGCATCTGGGCCCTATGGGGGGTAAATTGCTGGGCCCCAGAACACCCACTTCATCTCCAGCATTACCTGCAGACATCACTTCATTCTGTACCTTGAATCACAAGCAGTTCACCTCATAGTGTGGATGCTCTTGAGATTTATTATTTGATCTACAATATGTGAAAGTCTACATCCTCCAATACATACTGGTCACACATACTGTATCCCAGGCCAGGACCACCACTGAATATGGCCGCGTACACACGATCGAATTTATCTGCTGAAACTGGTCCGACGGACCGTTTCAGCAGACATCTCCGATCGTGTGTACGGGCTAGCGGACATGTTTTCCCAGCGGACAAATTTCAAAGCATGCTTTGAAATTTGTCCGCCGGAGACATGTCCTAACCAGTGTACTAACCAGCGGACAGAAATCTCTGCGCATGCGTCGAATGGATTCGACGCATGCGTGGAAGTATTTTACTTCCTGGATTGGTGACGTGGCGGCGTCAACGTCACCGCGTCCTCAGCCCGAGGGGATTTTCGTCCGATGGTGTGTACACGCCATCAGACCAAAATCCGATGAGACATGTCCGCTGGACATGTTTGAGCGGACATGTCTCATCGTGTGTACGCAGCCTATGGGTGTTTAAGTATTCAGCAAATGGTTCACGGGAAAGGAAAGATCAACATGTTACCAGTTCACCTTTTTTTAATCTGGTTATGGCCTGCTTGGCCAGAATACAAGTTTACATAAATACACTATAATTTTCCTTAACACTTAAAGTGATTGTAAACAATCACCTTGCAAAATACCCCATCAGTTTTAAATAGAAATAAAAGGCAAAACCTTTGTGTACAGATATAAAAAAATATATATATAAATACCTTTTTGTCCCTTTTTTATAAGTGATATAATTCCCTCTGTTCTCAGCTGCATAAGAGCTGAGGGAGAAGAAACAGCAGTACACCGACAAGTTTGATCACTGGAGGAGAGCACACAGAGTTTCCAGCATAGCTAGAGAATTGACCATGGTGTGCTCTCCTGCTTAGTGTGGTCAGTTTATTTACTAGAAAATCATGGGGACTAGCAGGAACACGAGGGATTTCACATAAAGGAAGCAATACAAAGAGAACAGGATACTTTCTCATACAAGTACATGGTATAGCAAGCACATATCAGGAATATGAAATGTTGGGGTAACAAACGCTTTAAACATGTACCTGGCAGCCCTGCTGGTGGGAATCCCCAAGTAATGCATGGCCTCACTACACAGGAACTCTCTTATAGAAGAACGGAGTACAGCTTTCCCATCACCATCCCTGCAGATGAAATGACAGACCAGCATTATTACAGTTCTACATTTGTATACATTAGGACAGTGTATAGCAGGAACAAAGACACACAACAGCTTTTAAGAAAAAATAAATACAAATCTGTATGTGTAATGCTATACACACATTTTAATCTGGTTGCTAAAGTAGCTGTGATAATATTACCTGGAATATGGTGTTTTCCCTGATCCCTTTAATTGCAGTTCCCACCTCTCTCCAAACCTAAAAAAACAGCATTTTAAAGAGCGAACTAGGAATATAGGAAACATAACACAACAAATGTATCTCTTATTAAAGTGATAGGGATGGGAGAAATATTGTGACAAGGAATACAGTGCTGAAGAACACACACAGCAAGGAAGGATACATTACCTGTTAATATAAGTGGCTATTAAATGTGCTCTTCCATCTCCCAACTGACCAGCCCAAACGCCAAACTATAGAGAAGAGATAAAACACACTGATAGATTATTTCAATTACCAAATCAGAATCAGTGGTTAAACTCCAACTGAACTTTTAACTGAAATTAGCAAAACAGATTCCGGGTGCATCAGAACAAAAAGTGTGAAAAGTGTAAGGGCTAGTTTACACTTGCTTTAAAACAAGGCTTCGAACGCACTTTGTTTAAGCTCCCTGAACGCAAGTCAAAGATCATGTCACTAAATAAAATGGTAAGCTTACAGTCCTGTTACACCTTGCTTTTGCTTGGTGCTTCGATGAAGCTTTGGTGGAGCTTCAATGGGGCTTCGATGAGCCTTTGGTGGGGCTTCAGTGAGGCTTTGTGGGGCTTTGATGAGGCTTTGGTGGAGCTTCAATGGGGCATTGTGAGGCTTCAGTGGGGCCTTGAGAGGCTTCAGTGGGGCTTCAGGTGGGGCCTTTGTGAGGCTTCAAGCGAGCTTTGCCATATACATCTATGGGGGCTTTGAAGACGCTTTGAAGCCCCACTAAAGCTACATGGGGTATCATTTTTTAAGCAAAACCAAAGCAAAGCAAGCTGTAAACAGGACTGTAAGCTAACCATTTTATTTAGTGACAGGAGCTTTAAAGCGGAAGTAAACCCATCTTTTTGATAGTTTAAAAAAACAGTTAACATTCCCGGCATGCCGGAAATGCTAGATGTCACATTTGCTTGTGCTCTCAACCAAACTGTCAAACCATCCAATGGCTGGTTTCATAACTGATCACATGTGCAGCATTGTGGCAGTTGCAGAATAAACAGAGGCCAAGATGGCAGCTTCCTTGGCTGAAAACAATAGGAGGGTTTACTTCCACTTTAACAAAGAGAGAGAGCTTTAACAAAGTGTGTCCGTAGCCTTGTTTTGAAGCAAGTGTAAACTAGACGTTAATATGTGTTGAAGGTGAAGCAAGTGTAAATGAGCCCTTACCATGTGTTAACCTTAGAAAGCATCAACAGTTGAGTAGAAAAGCCTGTCCCCTGTCAGCATATAACAGAGAAGGACCCTTGCTCTCTGTGTGGTTGGGGGTTGGACCCCTGCAAAGAGACCACAAATGCAAAGCAAAGGGCTTTTCCTCTCAGACTGTGACTACTTTCTAAAGGAAACCAACTGTTGTACTTTAAACTCCTAAGGCCCCTTTCACACTGGGGCGTTTTTCGAGCGTTATTCGAGCTAAGCCTCATCTGCAATCCTAATGTGCTGGTAAAGCACCGCTAAGACCCCTTTCACATTTTTTACCGCATTTTAGCGTTAAACATAGCACTCTTAAAACGCTCATAAAACGCTCTCCATGCATCTCAACGGACCTTTTCACACTGAGGCCTGCAAGCAGCATCTTTGGAGCAGCTTTTGAGCGCTGAAAAAAACGCTCCAAAAATCCCCTCTCCATTGAAATGAATTAAAAAGCGCTCTAAAAACGCCTTACCCTTTCACACCATGGCACTGCAAAAACGCCCTAAAACGTTTGGGTCTTAGCGGTGCTTTACCGGCACATTTGGATTGCAGATGAGACTTCGCTCGAATAACTCTGTAATAACGCTCGAAAAACGCTCAAAAAACGCTGTAATAACGCTTGAATAACGCTCTAAAAACACCCCCATGTGAAAGGGGCCTAAGACCCTAACGTTTTAGGGTGTTTTTGCAGTGCCTCAGTGTGAAAGGGTAAGGCATTTTTACAGCGCTTTCAATTCATTTCAATGTAGAGGGACGTTTTTGGCAAATAATCTTTTTTATTAGACACAGGGTAACCCTGTATCAGAAAAAAAAGAAACAGTACAAAACTACAGCAGAGCAGTTGCAAAAACAGTGTACATCACAGTGTGGAGTGTTTTTTTCAGCGCCCAAAAGCTGCTCCAAAGATGCAGCTTGCAAGACTCAGTGTGAAAGGGTCCATTGAGATGCATGGAGAGCGTTTTATGAGCGTTTTAATAGCGCTATTTTTAACGCTAAAACGCTGTAAAAACGCTTCAGTGTGAAAAGGGTCTAAGGGAGGAATTTGCTAAACCAGAAGCAGACAAAAGCAGCTGGTAACCAATCATCTTCCAGTTTCAGTTTGTTCAGTGAACATTCAAAAATGAAAGCTAGAAGCCGATTGGTTGCCATGCACAGCTGCTCAAGATTCTAGCTGCTTAGTAAATTCTCCTCCCTTTGTTTTTATGCCAATGTTAATTTATGTAGCTAATTTAATATGAAAGTTTAAATAGGCTTTAATGTCAACTGTTGGCAATAAAAAGACACCTGCATCATAAAAGTGAGTTTGTACTTTGCTCACTGAACCCTCCTCACCTGTACATCCTCACTTCTGCTTATGTAAAGCATGTGACTTACTCCCCTTCCCCATGACAGCACTGCTGCTTGGTGGCTGCCCATTCAGGCACAAAGCCCTATCATATGGGGTCAGAGGTGAAGCTATTTTTCTTGAAAAAACTATGAAGGCAACCTACCAGCATCCCTGCAATGCAGATATAAAGATAAAAGGATTTTTAATAAACAGCTTGCCTGTAAAATCCTTTTCTTGAAGTACATCACGGGACACAGAGCGCATAGCCATTACATATGGGTTATATGGGTACCTTCAGGTGTGGACACTGGTGTAATCAATTTCACAGGAAGTTTCCTCCCTATATAACCCCCTCCCACTGGGAGTGCTTCAGTTTTGTAGCAAGCAATTCTCCCGAGGTTACACAATGTTCCCCAAAAGAGGGGTAGGAGCTCTGTGTCCCGTGATGTACTTCAAGAAAAGGATTTTACAGGCAAGCTGTTTATTAAAAATCCTTTTTTCTTTATCGTACATCACGGGACACAGAGCGCATAGCCATTACACTTGGGATGTCCTAAAGCAATGCTCTATGAAGGGAGGGAGACCGTAAGGCCAAGAATAGCCAAATAAAAACATTGTCAGGAGAAAACATGGCTCCACCAACAGAAAAACAAGGGGGCGTGAACCGGGCCAGAGGATTCTATACTGCTGCCCGTAGGACCGCCTGCCCAAAAGCTGCGTCCGTACCCTTTGCAACGTCCAACTTATAAAATTTAGTAAACGTATGTACGGAAGACCAGGTTGCCACCTTGCAAACCTGTGCCATAGAGATCTGATGGTGTGCCGCCCAGGAGGCACTCATGGCCCTCGTAGAATGGGCTTTAACTGATAAGGGAGGTGGAACGCGCTTCAGACCATAGGCCTGAAAAATCAGCTGCTTAATCCACCTAGCCAAGGAAGACTTGGCAGCCGGCTGACCCTTCTTGGGGCCATCCGGAAGAACAAAAAGCACATCTGTTTTCCGAATCTTCTCTGTAGCCTTGAGATAGACCCTCATGGCTCGAACCACGTCCAAAGTATGAAGCCGTCTTTCCTCTCTGGACTGGGGAGTAGGAAAGAAGGATGGTAGGACTAGGTCCTGATTCAAGTGAAAACTGGATATGACCTTAGGAAGGAAAGAAGGTTGAGGCCGCAGAACCACTCTGTCCTTATGCAGAATAAGGTATGGCTCCCTGCATGACAAGGCTGCCAGCTCGGAAACCCTTCTGGCTGAAGCCATAGCCACCAAGAAAACCAACTTTCGGGTTAGTAGCACAAGAGGGATTTCTGTCAGAGGTTCAAACGGTTGCCTTTGTAAAGCTGACAAGACCAGATTTAAATTCCAGGGGCAGAGGGGAGCTCTAATAGGGGGATTCACATGCAAGACCCCCTGCAAGAAGGTTTTCATAAGCGAATGGGTGGCCAAGGGTCTTTGAAACCATATTGATAAAGCCGACACCTGCCCCTTTAGAGTACTAAGAGCCAACCCTTTGTCAACGCCAACCTGGAGGAATCGCAAGATCCTGTCAATAAAAAAACTTTCGAGGATGCCATTTTTGAGACTCGCACCACTCCACATAGGTTCTCCAGACTCTGTAATAAATATTTCTGGAGACCGGTTTCCTAGCCTGAATCAACGTAGATATGACCTGATCTGATAGGCCTCTGCCCTTAAGAATTAGGGATTCAGCTGCCAAGCCGTCAAATTTAGCTGCTGTGAAGCAGGATGGCAGATTGGGCCCTGAGACAGCAGATCAGTGGCGCAGGGGGGGCGGCCCCGGCGCCCCGACTGACATCTTCACGATGAGTGCGTACCAAGCCCTCCTGGGCCAGGCTGGGGCCACCAGGATTGGAGGGAACGCATACAGAAGAGAAAACTGGTGCCAAGGGCAAATCAACGCATCGGTCCCGTAGGCCGAGGGATCCCTGGCTCGGGATATGAATTTGTCCAATTTTTTGTTGGATCTCGTTGCCATAATGTCCACATCTGGGACTCCGAATCTTTGGCAAATCTCTTGGAATACCTGGGGGTGAAGAGACCATTCCCCCGGGAGCAACTGTTGACGACTCAAAAAATCTGCTTGAGAATTGTCTATCCCCGGGATGAACACCGCCGAGATGCAGGGTACATGGGCTTCGGCCCATGAGAAAATCAGGTTTACTACTCTTTGGGCTGCTGGGCTCTTCGTGCCCCCCTGGTGGTTTATGTATGCCACCGCAGTGGCGTTGTCGGACTGTATCCTTACTGGCAGACCCTGAAGGGGGAGAGTCCAGGCGATCAGGGCCAGTCGAGCAGCTCTGATCTCCAAGATATTGATGGGAAGCAGTTTTCTGCCCCCGACCACAGCCCTTGCTGGGTCTGTTCTTCTAGAACTGCCCCCCAACCTAACAGGCTGGCATCCGTGGATACTATCTTCCACGTGATGGGGCAAAAGGATTTCCCTTTTGACAAATTTTGAGAGACCAGCCACCAAGACAGGCTGCGCCGGACCTTCGGGGAGAGCACTAACGGACGATCTAACGCCTGAATGGATTTGTTCCAATCAGAGAAAATGGCTGCCTGAAGATATCTGGTATGGATCTGGGCGTAGGGCACAGCCTCGAAGGCGGCCACCATCTTCCCCAGCAGTCGCATACATAGGCGAATAGTCGGCCTCTTCTTGCCTAAGATCACTTGAACTGCTTGAGCTATTGATCTGATCTTTGCTTGAGGTAAACTTATCCTCTGGCAGTCTGTATCTAGCCGAAGGCCTAGATATTCCAACTGCTTTGTGGGTTTCAATACCGATTTTTCTAGGTTTACAATCCACCCGAATTCCTCTAGATGCAAAACTGTGCGACCTACTGCCTGATTTAGGTTGGAAGCTGAGCTTTCGATAACCAGAAGATCGTCCAAGTATGCCAAGACTAAAATGCCTTCTGTCCTTAGGACGGCTAGCACCGGGGCTAACACATTTGTGAATACCCGCGGAGCTGTTGCCAACCCGAAAGGGAGGACTACGAACTGGTAATGGCGGTGATCTATCATACAACGAAGAAACCTGTGCTGTGCCGGGTAGATCGGCACGTGCAGATACGCATCTTTTATGTCTATAGATGCTAGAAAGTCGTCTTGATGTAGGCTGGCTGCCACCGAACGTATGGACTCCATACGAAAGGTCTGAATGTTTAGAAAGCGATTTAGGCGTTTGAGGTCCAAGATAGGCCTGACGTCGCCATTGGGCTTTGGTATTATGAAAAGGTTGGAGTAGAATCCCAGACTCCATTCCTGGGTTGGTACTTCTACAATTACTCCTTGGAGCCAGAGACGATCCAATGCTTTTACAAGAGAGGCCCTCTTTAATGGGTCGCTTGGAAGACTTGACCCCTGAAGATGAGGAGGGGGGACTTCCCGAAACTCTAGCTTGTAGTTCGTGGTTACCACGGATCTTACCCAAGAGTCGGGAATTCTGGCCTTCCACACTTCGGAGAAAAACCGAAGCCTTCCCCCCACCCAAGAGAGTGGGGGCGCCCCTTCATGAATCTGACTTGAGGACTGGTTTAACCGGCTTGCGAGGCCATGGCCTCTTGCCTGTCGTGGCTTGTCCTTGTGGGCGGCTATTAAATGCTGAACGCCCGGGAGGCCGTCGATACTGACGGGAAGTTGAAGGGGCCGAGCCTGTGAAGGCCTGTCGCTTAAATGCGGGCCCACGCGATCTTTTCTTGATAGGCAAGAAAGAACTTTTACCACTTGATATGGTCTGGATATATTTATCTAGGTCTTCACCGAATAGTCTCCCACCATGAAAGGGAAATCCTGCTAAAAGCTTTTTGCAGGGTGCCTCTGCTGACCAGTTTTTTAGCCACAAAAGGCGACGCATATGAACCAACAGCAGAGATAAACGGGACGCCTGTTGAACGGAGTCCTTAATAGCATCTACTGCAAAGCAGAGAGCTCTTGGGAGGTCAGCCAATTCACGAGCTTGCTGAGCCGGTATGTCCCTTAATATCGGTTTAGTCTGATCCTTTAAAGCCTGACAAACGCCAATGGCTGCCACTGCTGGCTGAACCACGGCACCTACTGTGGTAAAAGAAGCCTTCAGTAGGGTCTCCAATTTTTTGTCGACTGGATCTTTAAACACCTGGACATTTTCCACCGGACAGGTCAGGAATTTATTTACGCAGGAAATGGCTGCGTCCACGGTAGGGAGTGCCCATTTCTTTGCAAATTCTTCTTCCATAGGATAGAGAATGGTGACCCTTTTAGGAGGGATAAAAATCCTATCAGGTCGAGCCCAATCCTGAAAAATCACGCTCTCCAGAAGGGGGTGAACCGGGATAGACGCACCACTCAATGGTGCCTTCAAGGAACCTAAAGAGGATACCGCGGGGGCTAATTGTTCTGACACTGGAAGTTTAAAAGCAGTGCGAACCATATCCGTCAGAGACTGGATCCACAGACTCTCTGCTTGAGAAGCCGAAAAAAATGTCATCTATAGTGGAATCTTCAATGTCTGACCCGTCAGGACTCAGGTCCGCTTGATCCCCCTGTGGGTCCAATTCCTCCGAAGAGAGGACCTCTGCATCCGAACACACCGTTCTAGGTGACGGGGATCTAGCCCGTTTGCCACCCGGCAAAGAGCGGGCAATTGAAGCAGTTAACCTTTTCTCTAGCCCACCCAGGGTGGATTCTAGCATTTCTTCCGTAACATAAATGGGAATGGGTTGATTGGGGGCCGCCTCTGCCCCTAGCACCCTCAATGGCTCCTGCATGATGCTGTTCGGTGGTCTATCTGGTGAGGGTGGGACCACTGGAGCCTGGCCCAAATCCTCTGACCCCGTTGGAGACCCCTTTACTTTTTTGGCACCTTTTGCAGCCTTAGCTGGTCCTGATCCCTTGGGAGCCATTGCACAACCTTGAGACACCCCTACAGCCAACACCCAACTGTTGTAGCTAGAAGTGAAACATTAATAAGGACAGGCTATGTTTTTTTTTTTTTTTTTTTTTCATACGCCTGAGAAGGCGGCAATACCGAGGAGAGTCCTGTGAGTATTGCCACACCAATGCCCGTTAGCTGGAGTCCAAGGTTGCACCGACTCAGATACTGCCAGATCTAAGGCTGAGTCCCTTTAAGAAAAAAATCTTTTTTTTTTTTTTTTTTTTTTCTGGTCAGTGTGGACTAAGTCCAGACCTGAAGATCCACAAACCACCACTGGGTGTCACTGTTAGCCAGAAATGGCTCAGCTGCACGCTCTGTGTCCTCACTCTCCACTGCTCTCAGGAGGGAATGACCAGCCCAGGAAATGCTTTTTTTTTTTTTTTGCTTTATCTGAGACCTGACGCTGCTGGCCCGCCCCCCCCACGCTGAAACCAACATGGAGGAAGCAGAGAGCAGAGGAGAAGCCTGGACCAGCGCTAGTAACACAGACACCCGGTAAGCCACTAATCTTTGTAGTGCACACATAGAGGAAGCTGTCCCCCTAGGCTTCCTAGGAAACAGGAGTTTTGTCAGCACTTCCTCTCTATACACGTGGGGCTGCAGTATCATGCTAACAGGCAAATCTGGGGGGAGTAGCAAAATACATATCTTTAAAAGCATATATATATCTACATGTTATCTGGGTAAACATTAGTACATCCCATCCTGCCTCAAAAGACATAGTGGAGATAGTGGCTGATGCACAAGCATACCATTAGCCAACCCAGAACCCCCAGGGGGATACCTACTGTCGAACCAAATCCCGCAGGTTCCCTCTTACCTGCTCCACGCCGCAGAGTATTGCAAAATGCAAGAGGCCCAGTCTTCCCCCATCTCCGTGGGTATTGTCTTGGACCTTCAGGGACCGGGGTCCTGTGTTAAGGAACCTACACCCCTGGACCTATATAGCATCCTGGCATCAGTAGCGTTTAGTTCTTGGAAGAGACTAAGGCACTGGAGCCCAGAATCCAGCCCTCCAAGGAGAGGCATTATAGGCAAAACCCCACTCCAGCAGGGCCCGGGTACCGTACACCTTGGCTTTGAAGCACTTCGGACGGATCCGGCTAGCTATCCTGGGTCCCGAGACCTCCGAGGGACAGCTAGACGTGACCAACACCTAAGACACTGGCGAAAAAACTGAAGCACTCCCAGTGGGAGGGGGTTATATAGGGAGGAAACTTCCTGTGAAATTGATTACACCAGTGTCCACACCTGAAGGTACCCATATAACCCAAGTGTAATGGCTATGCGCTCTGTGTCCCGTGATGTACGATAAAGAAATACATTTTAAAAACTTTCCCTGACGACGCTGATTGACAGCAAAACGCGTTGGGTGGGGCTTAACTGGTGACATCATTACTCCCACCAATTGGTGGAGGAACGGCGCTCTCTCTGTGTGCTTTTTTTATTACATTATTGTAAGTATCTTTCTTTTTTTTTCACAATAAATGCAACTTTAGTGGTTTCCCCTGTTCATTTTTAAACATATGATGATGCCTGGCCTGGTATGCCGACCATTTGGTGCGGATTGGATCTGACAGTAGGCAGCGTGCATTGGAATACTGCAGAGCTCCTGGAGTGCTTTATCTGTAATCTACTGTATTGAAGTATTCGGTGGAGGGCACAAGGGGTTTATCTACGAATATCAAGGTGTATCCGTTCCACTGGTGAATGGTTGTAGATTTATTGCCAAAAACCTTCGATGTATGAATTTTAAAGGGGTTGTAAAGGTTTGTTTTTTATTTTCTAAATAGGTTCCTTTAAGCTCGTTCATTGCTGGTTCACTTACATTTTCCTTCAATTTCCCTTCTAAATGTTTTTTTTCTTTGTTTGAATTTCTCACTTTCTGTTTCTCCTCAGTAAGCTTGCCACCATCATCCGAGCGGTGGAAAGTAATTTAGAACAGCTTACTGAACACCTTACTGAGGAGGAACAGGAAGTGAGAAGTGAGAAATTCAGACAAAGAAAACAAAAAAAAAACATTTAGAAGGGAAATTGAAGGAAAAGATAAGTGAACCAACAATGCACTAGCTTAACCACTTCCATACCGGGCACTTACGCACCTTCCCGCCCAAGCCAATTTTCAGCTTTCAGCACTGTCGCAATTTGAATGACAATTGCGCGGTCATGCTACACTGCACCCAAACAAAATTGGCGTCCTTTTTTCCCCACAAATAGAGCTTTCTTTTGGTGGTATTTGATCACCTCTGCGGTTTTTTTTTTTTTGCGCAACAACTAAAAATAGAGCGAAGATTTTGAAAAAAAAAAAAGTTTTTATTTTTTTCTGTTAATTTTTTTGTAAATTAGTATGTTTTCTCTTTCAATTACGGGCACTGATATGGTGGCACTGATGGGCACCGATGAGGTGGCACTGATGGGCACCGATGGGCACTGATAGGCGGCGCTGGTATGGGGCACTCATGGGCGGCACTGATGGGCACTCATGGGCGGCACTGATGGGCACTCATAGGCAGCACTGGGCACTCATAGGCAGCACAGATGGGCACTCATAGGCGGCACAGGTGGGCACTCATAGGCGGCACAGGTGGGCACTGATAGGCGGCACAGGTGGGCACTGATAGGCGGCACAGGTGGGCACTGATAGGCGGCACAGGTGGGCACTGATAGGCGGCACAGGTGGGCACTGATAGGTGGGCACTGGGCATGGATTGGCACTGACAGACACTGGGGTGGCACTGATGATCACTGAGGGGTGGCACTGATGGATCAATGTTGCCAATCAGTGCCCATGTGTGGGCACTGATTGGCATCTTTTTTTTTTACTGCCCCCTTTTTTTTTTTTTTTTGCTGACTTTTTTTTTTTTTTTGTCATTTTTTTTTTTTTTGCCCTTTTTTTGTATTTTTTTAGTTCCCTGGTGGTCTAGTGTGGCGATCCGAGGGGGGGCTGCGCTGATAAACAATCAGCGCGAACCCCCCCTGTCAGGAGAGCCGCTGATCGGCTCTCCTCTACACGCGTCTGTCAGACGCGAGTGAGGAAGAGCCGTCGGAGGCTCTTCCTGTTTACATCGTGATCAGCCGTGATTGGACACGGCTGGTCACGTGGTAACGAGGCTCCGCCGGAGACTCGTTACCGAGATCGGAGGTGCAGGGTGTCAGACTGACACCCCGCATCACCGATCGCCGCGCTGCGCGCCCGCACGGGCGCGTGCGGCATGAAATCGTGCAGGCCGTTTGAGAACGGCCTGTCACGATTTCATAACCACTTCCCGGCCGTAAATCGGCTATTGGCCGGGCGGGAAGTGGTTAAAGGAACCTATTTAGAAAATAAAAAACAAACCTTTACAACCCCTTTAACTATTCGACTATTGGACACTCTTGATTGTACACTTGTTTATGGTGTTTGGATTCACTTCTACCTTTACATTTGTTGTTGTTGTAGTATTTTTGTGTGGATGCGCACTGATTTTGTGTATGCCTAATACTAGTGATTTGCCCTCTGACTGCCTTTTTTAGGCACCGCTTCGGCTCCATCAATTATTGGGAGAGATAAAAAAGAAAAACTTTATGCACAATCTGTAACAATGAATGTACCTATAATGTCTGCTTACCTGGTGACCGCCATATCTATGTGCCAATGGAACAAAGCCTGGAATGGTTTTACTACCACTAACAAACTGTAGAAATTCCATGGAGCTTGTAACGGATGAGTCAAGATCCAACAGACCCTCCAGAACATCCTGGGGGGGGAAAAAGGATACAACGGTCTTATTACGTTCTCACATTAGTGTTATATTATTTTGAAAATAATTTCATGCAAGTTTATTGATCAAGCTATAATCATATTAGCCACTCATATACTGGGCATTTTCACCCCATTCCTGCCCAGGCCAATTTTTAGCTTTTAGCACTGTCAAACTTTAAATGACAATTGCGTAGTCATGCAATGCTGTGCCCAAACAAAAATGTTATCATTTTTTTCTGAGACAGATAGAGCTTTCATTTGGTGTTAATAACCACTGAGTTTTTTGTATCTTTTTCTAAAAAAAAAAAGACAGAAAATTAAAAAAACTAAGGGCCAGATTCTCAAAAGAGATACAACGGTGTATCACAGGAAACACCGTTGTATCTCTGTTTTTTTCCCCTGGGTATCAATGCATGCGATTCCTAGAATCACTTACGCATAGATACGGCGAAGATCCGACTGGTGTAAGACACTTACACCGTCGGATCTTAGATGTAATTCCTTTGCTGGCCGCTAGGTGGCCTTTACGTTGATTTCTCATTTGCCTATGCAAATGAGCCTAATACGCCGATTCCTGAATGTTTTTACGCCGCCTCGTCGTCGTTTCCGTAAGCGTAAACCTACCCCTGCTATATGAGGGGTAGGCTTACGAAGTTCCGTCGTATGCCATGTTAACCATTTAAGGACCGCCTTCCGCACATTTACGTCGGCAGAATGGCACGGCTGGGCACATCAACGTATATATATATATACGTTGATTTTTGTACCCAGCCGTGGGTCCGAAGCTCCGGGACCAGGACCGCGGGACTCGTGGACCCGATCACCGCTGGAGTGCGGCGATTGGTCCCCAGAGCTGAAGAACGGGGAGAGCCGTGTGTACACACGGCTTCCCCGTGCTTCACTGTGACCGCAGCATCGATCACGTCATCCCTGTTATAGGGGGACGTGATCGATGACGTCACACCTACAGCCACACCCCCCTACAGTTGTAAACACACACATAGGTCACACATCCCCTACAGCGCCCCCTTGTGGTTAACTCCCAAACTGCAACTGTCATTTTCACAGTAAACAATGCAATTTAAATGCATTTTTTGCTGTGAAAATGACAATTGTCCCAAAAGTGTGTCAAAATTGTCCGAAGTGTCCGCCATAATGTCGCAGTCACGAAAAAAAAAAATCGCTGATCGCCGCTATTAGTAGTAAAAAAAAAACTGATAAACGCTTTTTGCGATTTTTTTTACCAAAAATAGGTAGAAGAATACGTATCGGCCTAAACTGAGGAAAAAAATAAAATGATATATATTTTGGGGGGATATTTATTATAGCAAAAAGTAAAAAATATTGCATTTTTTTCAAAATTGTCGCTCTATTTTTGTTTATAGCGCAAAAAAAAAAAAAAACGCAGAGGTGATCAAATACCACCAAAAGAAAGCTCTATTTGTGGGGAAAAAAGGACGCCAATTTTGTTTGGGAGCCACGTCGCACGACCGCGCAATTGTCAGTTAAAACGACGCAGTGCGAATCGCAAAAAGGGGCCTGGTCCTTTGGCAGCATTTTGGTCCGGGTCTTAAGTGGTTAAGTATGGCGTCGGGTCAGCGTCGTCTTTTTCCGTCGTTTTACTAAGTCGTTCGCGAATAAGGCATTGCGTAAGTGACGATCACGTCGTTTTCAACAACGTTTTCGGACGTGAGCTGGAGCATGCGCACTGGGCTTTTTTAGTAAATCAACCCCATAGGTTTGAAGTGAGGAAACGAGGAGGGGGCAGGGACCAAAACCCAAGTTTGTAGCCCTGGGTCAACACCTCTTGCACTGAGGCATCTGAGATGCAAGATTTCACAGCATATGAATGGCCAACAGTCGTCACCCCACTCTAGAAAGTTGGGGCACACCTTCACATGGAAGAAGCCTGGAGGTCCTTCAAGTTGAAGTTTAGGGAGTAGAGAATTTAAAGGGATGCTTTTTTTTATTTTTTTACTTTTTCCAGAAGTGCTTACCCATATTTATCTGCGTATAACACGCACCCTAACTTTAAGAGGGAAGTTTCAGGAAAAAATACAGTACTTACTTACTTACTTAAATAACTTAACACAGAGTTCATGCTAGAATCAGAAAATAAGGTACCACATGGTTTCTAGGCACCATAATGTTTTTATCCCTGAAAAAGACTCTTTTGAGTTGAAACGAGTTGGGTCTTTTATACATGTACAAGAACAGTGTTTACTGACCTATAAGGGACAATGGTTTAGGTTATATAATGATCATCTTCATAATGACCTATTTTTATAATTATGCTGTATTATGAGATCTGTTGTTTCTTTTAATCGTTTGTACAAATAAAATGATGACATTTTAAACTTTTTTTGCTATATTTGGTGCCTTTGAAAGCCCATCCAAAATATAAAACATTTCTTGGAGATAGAGGGTTCAAGGCTAGATGTAGTTAAGTGGAAGACAAGAGTGAAGGAGGGATAAAGGCATTGGAAGTGCCAGGGACATATGGGTTTGTATTAGACATTTATGGATTTATGAGAGAATTGTTTTGAATTGTGGGCAACTCAAGAAAACAAACCAAATAGTCCATGTGGTTACCTATGATGTGAATACCTGTTAGACACGTGCACTGCCGAAAAAAAATCGTTTTAGTTTCATTAATTTTTTTGCTTTTTTCGGAAATTCGAAATTAGAATTTACAAAAATCCGAAAATTGAAAAATTCGGAAATTTCGGAATTAACTAATTTGTTAAAAAACGAAATTTGAAACTAAACTAATTGCACATGTCTAATACCTGTCACTGAATTGGGCTATCAATTCTTCTAGGATTCTAAGGGCTGGAGGCAGGTTAGTTCAGCACACCATTCAATCAATTGGGAGTAAATATCATATTTCCAGTGTCTCATGCCGCGTACACACGATCATTTTTGCGTGAAAAAAAAAAGTTTTTAAAAACGTCATTTAAAATGATCGTGTGTGAGCTTCACATAGTTTTTCGTGTTCTGAAAAACGAAAAAAAAAAAAAAAATTCGAACATGCTGCATTTTTTCACGTCGTTTAAAAAAAATTAGGGCTGTGCAAATTAACTTTTAATTAAATCGATTAATCTTAAATTTTTTTGATCGATTAAAATTCTTTTGATTGGTACTCATCTCTCCGCCGTCTTCTGGGCCTTCAGGGAGTTTTGTCGGAGATCCAGTGACGCCACGGACACGGGTGGGGGTTGCCGTGTCCATCTGAAGGGCTCCTTTGCTGTGCCTTCATATCTGCATGCCGGCGGACCTTATTATCTGCCACACGCAAGGGCTGTTACACTTCCCTCCCATCACTTCCCTCTATCAACCTGGGATTCTACAGCCATCCACAGGGAGTTGTGATAGTTCCCTTCACGGGACATCTACATGCCGACGGACTGATGTTAACTTCTCCTCATCTGAATTCAGCAGTGGTATCGTTGTACACATTTTTATACCAGTATCATACTTAGCTACATGTTTTTATGACTGCTTTTGCTACGGTTTGGTATTACTCGCACCATTTTTACAGTTTATGTAGCTACATCGATTTTATCTCCAGTGCAATATTTATTTGGTTACCTACTTGAAGACTATAAAAGTTTTAATGCTATTCCCATTGAGCGCTGCCTTTGTGTGTTTTTTGTATCCTGCTATCCATTTTTCCAGTAGTTGGTAGCTACACTGGGAATCAGCCTGTAAGGAGATCAGCTAAAAGTAGTTGGATCTGTATGTGCTTTATAATTAATCGAAATTAGTCGATTAATCAATTAAAAAAAAAAACGATTAATCGAACACAAAAATTTTGATCAGTAACAGCCCTTTTTTTTTCTCTCCTCTCTCACTATTTGAGAGAGGCTTAAGGGTAGTGGGATACAAAAGTTATTTGCGTCCCCTTATGATGAGCACCAAGCAGGGAGGGCACAGACAATTTGGTAATGGGGCACTTCTTTCCCCTTCCCCCCCCCCCCCTTTTTTTTTTTTTTCCTTCCCGGAGGGGTGGAGGGAGGAGGGAGAAGGAGGTCTGGAGGAGGTAGGACTGTCCTTTAGGGTTGTAGTATATGTAATTGTTTATTGTGGAAATGTATGTATATGAAATGATGAAAGTATTTAAATGAAGAATTTTATTTTGTAAGCGCCTTGAAAAAGGTGGTGTTGATTGTATAAATGTGATGTTGATTGTAAAAATGTCTTGAAAAATTCAATAAAAATAAATTAAAATAAAAGTAACAGCCCTAAAAAAATGAAGTTTTTCGGGTTGTAAAAAATTATCGTGTGGGCTAAAACGACTATTTAAACCCGCACATGCTCAGAAGCAAGTTATGAGACGGGAGCGCCCGTTCTGGTTAAACTACCATTCATAATGGAGTAAGCACATTCATCACGCTGTAACAGACAGAAAAGCGCGAATCGTCTTTTACTAACAAGGAATCAGCTAAAAGCAGCCCAAAGGCGAATAGAACTTCCCCTTTAGAGTGCCGTTGTACGTGTTGTACGTCACCGCGCTTTGCTCATAATTTTTCAAAAACTATGGTGTGTGGGCAACATCGTTTTTAATGATGAAGTTGGAAAAACTTAGTTTTTTGGACATGCTGAAAAACAACGTTTTTTTTCGTGCCGAAAAATGATCGTGTGTATGCGGCATCAGAATCGCATTGTTGGAGGCAAGTGATAAAAAGTGAAGACTTTTTTGGCTGTTGATAAGGTGTTGAGATGTATGGAGAGTATAACGATTGAAAATAAATGCTTTTTAATGCTCAGAGAGGGACATGATTTAGCAGTCTGCACCTTAGGCTTTTTCCGACTGGGAAAGAGGAGTACTTTTGTCACCAGTAACATCTTTTTTTTTATTTTTTTTTATTTTATTTTTTATTAGTTATAAAAGAGAGACATGCTGTTTTCTTTTTACCAGTAACATCTTTGATGAGAGCATCTGGAGCTGGTCAGAAAAATCACTGTTTCTCAAAAGCCTTGTGGATCAAATGTTCTTTACAAGACACTTTAGTCAAATTTCCCTATGCATATATACTGAGAGAAGACTAATACAAAGAAATACGTTGAGAAGTTTCTAGCAAGCCATCACAGAAATGTTCTATGTGCCCTGTTCAGACCATATATGTGCAGTTGGTGTGCAGGAAAATACAACTTAAAGCAGAGTTCCACCCAAAATTGGAACTTCAGCTTAACCCACTCCTCGCCCCCTTGCATGCCACATTTGGCATGTAATTTTTTTTGGGGGGGAGTGGGGGCTTCAGGAGGAGTGGGACTTCCTGTCCCACTTCCTCCTTCCGCCGAGGGGCTGGTAAGGCGAATAGCTTAATCGCCTTACTGCAGCCCATCCCTGTAGGCGATCGCCTGGGACACATGGAAGGTCCCATGCGATCGCCTGTCCAATAAGAGAGCGCAGCACCACTCGCGCATGCGCAGTGGGTGCCCGGCCGTGAAGCCGAAAGCTGTCACGGTCGGGTGCCCACACTTAGGATGAAGACGCCAGCCGGGGAGGGGGGGAGAGGAGCGGAGCCCCGGCTGGTGCGTCGCTGGAACGTGGAGCAGGTGAGAGTGTGTTTATTAAAAGCCAGCAGCTACACTATTTGTAGCTGCTGACTTTTAATAAACACTGAAATTGGCTGGAACACCCCTTTAACAAACATGGTGTGAACAAGCCCCTTATATATAAAAACGAATTCCCAGGATGTGGATAGGATGGCAGGAACAGCCTACATGAGATTGGCAACTCTGCTCTGAATTCAGGAAAAGTGAATCATCATTGCCACACAAATACAATAAGTTGCATAAGTTTGAATTCAATAACAGGCTCAACGGGTATTCATTCACGTACTTGTAGGATGACTAAGAGAAACTTAGTGCAGAGGTACTTATATATAATTTTTTTATTGGGAGGTCATAGTTTTACTTTAAAGCTGAAATTCAAGCAATTAAACTTTCATTTAAATATACAGTGGCAAGAAATAGTATGTGAACCCCTTGGTTTTCTGCAGTAATATGCTATGAAAATGTGATCTGATCCTCATCTAAGTAACAACATAAGACAAACATAATGGCCCAGATTCACAGAGAGTGGACGCACATTTACGCCGGCGTAGCGCACACACAGTACGCTACGCCGGCGCAGCGCGGAGAGGCATGCACTGTATTCAGCAAGCTATTGCGCCCAACGTTGCGTCGGCGTGGCCTATTTTTCGAAGGCGCAGACCGGCGTAGGTGGAAGTGGGCGTGACCCCATGCAAATGATAGTCCGAGCATGGTGCAGTGTTTTACGCCTGGCGTATCACGAACTGTGCATGTGCCGTAGCCGTGACGTGGACGCATGAAACTGCACCCTTATGCGCATGCTCACAACTACGCCGGCACAACTGCCTAAGCTACGCTGGATCACCATGTACGCCGTGAACGTAACGTACGCCCAAGACGCCGGCCTGTGTTCTGTGGGGCAGACCTTTGCATGTCTGTTGTCGGGTTGCGCCTCATCTATGGGGAATAACTTTACGCCAGACGTACAATTTACGCTCACCTCGCGCAGCATACGTCCAGCGCACGTACGTTCGTGAATCGCCGTATTTCCCTCATTTGCATGTTTGAATGCCTAATCAATGGAAGCAGCAACATGCGTTCCTTACGAAAAGTACTCCCACGTTACGCCGGGTAAGTAAGCTACGTCGGCATAGGGTGGCCAGTTTTTAGGCGTATGTTGGTTTGTGGGGCCAGCGCACAGATACGCCGGCGCAAATTTGCACTTACGGGTGATACGCCGGCGCAAATTTGCACTTACGGGTGCACATTTGCACTTACGTCGGCGTAAGTGCTTTGTGAATCTGGGCCAATGTGCTTAAGCTGATAACACACACAGTTCTAATTTCTTATGTCTTTATTGAACACACACATTAAAAATTCACAGTGCTGGAATAAATAATTCTGCCTGCAGAAAACTACAGGAGGGGGAGCGAAGACAAGACCAGTCACCCTGCACAAGCAGAGAGACTAGCACTGACCGGTCTTTATTACATGAAGCTTTTACACAGAGGGAAAGTCTCAAGCCCCATACACACTATGGGCCAGATTCAGGTAGATGAGAGTATCTTTCCTCTGGAGTAACGCTTCTCATTTACGTTACTCTGAAGACCCTTTCAGCGCAAGTCCTGTAATTCACATAGCAGTTGCGCGTAAACTTGCGCCAGAGTAACGATAATGCGCTGGCGTAACCCGACGCAAGTGGAAGTGGGTGTGATCATATGTAAATGATGGGCGGAGCCCAGCGCAGAGGCTTACGTTCAGCGCATCATCCACGGAGCATGCGCAGTGAGTGCGGCTCCACTCGCCCCCCTTGTGCGCATGCTCACAACTTCCGTCGGCACCACTTCCTGGGAAACGTCAGCGCAATGCGTTCCGCTGGGCGCTTAAAAGCGCTGGCGGAAACGCCATTCCGGCGCAAAAGTAGTTCCGCTTCCCCCCACCCCAGGGAAGATACTTTTGTGCTGTGATGGCTGCTCCCGCTACCCCCAGAGAGAGGAGGAACCTGAATTTTAATGCCCAGGAGGTCTCAGTGATCATTTCGGCAATGGAGAGGGATAATGAATTTCTCCATGGCAAAAAAAGCCGGAAGACCAGCCGGGAAAGGAAGCAGGGCATCCTGGAGTCGATTGCTGCCAGGGTCAATGTCCTGGGCTACTCCACCCGGACTGCTGGGGACATACAAAAAAAAATAAATGACCTGCGGCGCAAGGTGAGGGACAAGGTGGCCTCCATCAGGAGGTATGAGAGGGGCACAGGTGGTGGTCCCCCATGTCCTGTCACCCTGACCGCAGAGGAGGAGGTGGTTGCTCGCTGCCTGGAGAGGGAGCAGGTGGAGGGGGTCGCAGGCTATGACTCCGTGGAGGAAGGCACAAGGACAGGTAAGTGTTTTATAATCCCCTATTTGTTGTTTTGCATTTGGGGGGGGGGGGTACATGTGCCAAGTGTGTGGGACCACCAACATGTGTCTGCTTTGTGTCATCCACAGATGACGGAGCTGGGCCATCATCGGTCAGCGTACATTCCACCCCATCCCCCCCACGCCATCGTGTGCCTGAGCCACTGGGTGGTGAAGAGGTTGTGGAGGAGGAGAGTGGCCACACCACACCTGCCGAGGTGGTTGTGGAGGATCCTGCTGTGGCAGAGCAGGACTTTTCATTAGTGTTGTCTGTCTCCTCCCCTTCTCCTGGGCCGTCTGTCGTCCCCTCCCCCATCCTTGGAAGCCCCTCAAGGGCGACTCCTTCCACCCGAGGACATCCATCTTCTGGCCCCAGGAAGGCGACCCAGAAGACCAGGGGGGTGTCTGATGGTATACAGGACCAGTTGGCGAGGGATCACGCCAGGCAGACGGAACAGATGGGGGCCATAGCGGTGCACTTGGAGAAAGTGTCTGACAGCCTGGGCTCCGTTGCCAACCTCAGCAACGCAGTGCAGGATGTCAGCTGTAATTGCGCTGCAGTGGTCACCACTTTGGGGGAGGTGCAGGGGGATATTCGGCACCTTACTGCAGCCGTCCAGGCCAACAGTGCTGCCATCCGGGACCAGGGGAGGCTGAGTCGGCGGGCCCAGCACTACCAGGTCACCCGTCAGCTCCGGATGCAGGCCCAGACCAACTCCTACCTTGGACGGATAGCCAGGGCCTTGGAGGGCACGCAGGCCACACCTGCCAGGAGTGGCCCACCTGGGGATCAGCCACCTCCAGATGCCCCCCCACCCCCACCCACTCCATCCAGGCAGCTGCGGAGCCAGAGAGGGGCCCCCAGAAGAAGCCCCCGGCATCCCCGATGAGGCCTTTTTTTTTTGTTGTTTTATATTTTTGATTTGGACATACTCAGGTCATGAGTTTATTTTTTCTTTTTCTCAGGTTATGAGATTTTGTTTATTTTATTTATCAGGATATGATATTATTAATTTATTTTTGTACTGCACACGGTCAGGAGTGCAGGGGACAGTGTGAATGGTGTGTGAATGTGAGAGGGTGGCACTCCTGAAAGTAAGGGGTGTCACCCTCGGCCGTGGTGGTGAAGTTAACCCCACGGCTGAATGAATCACGTGTGAAAGGTGTGTGAATGGACAGTGACATCATTGGGGCCTTGACGCTGGCGTTACTGCTCCCAACTCCTACATGCTGGACTTGGGCTAATCCAATGCGATGTGCATGTGGTGTGTGTGATCTAGGGACAGCAGTGGTGTACACGCGTGCACTGTCTGTGTGATTAATGTTTTGGTTTAGTGTCCAAAGATGCCTACGGCGAGGACCCTCCTGACTGCTCTTCCATCAGCAGACTGGGTGTCCTCTGGCAGGGGGGGCTGTGTGGGTCGGGGGTCAGGTCATCACGTATGTCAATATGCAGGCCTTTTTTCATAGCAAAGTTATGTAGTATGCAACATGCAGCGATGATCTGACACACAAAGGTAGGGGAATACAATAGGGCCCCCCAGACTTATCCAGGCAGCGGAAACGGGACTTCAGGAGCCCAAATGTTTGCTCCACCACTGCACGGGTTTTGATGTGTGCTTCATTGTATTTTCTCTCTCCTCTGGTTTGGGGGTTCCGGAAAGGAGTCATTAGATGGGGTCCCAGTGCATATGCAGAGTCACCTGTAAGGTAAAAGACAGGAGAATGTTAGTCATGCATGTGCGATTTCTGTTGTGCATCACGGGAGGGGATAGTCATGCCTGCCACCCATGTCACTCACCAACCAGCCAGCTGTCCCCATACATGTTCTGGTTAAATTCTGCTGGGATGGGGCTCTGATTGTATATGTAGCTGTCATGGCTGGACCCGGGGTGTTTGGCACGGACGTGCCATATGAGGCGTTGGGCATCAGCTATCACCTGTACGTTGATGGAATGCCAATGCTTCCGATTGCGGTATATGTGCTCTGTGGCACTGGGGGGCTGTAGGGCCACATGTGTGCAATCAATGGCCCCCACAGTGCGTGGGAATCTGGCAATGTTGTAGAAATCTGTCATTGCCTTCTGCCGCAGCTCCTCAGTGGTGGGTCTGATGAACTGGTTGGACATGCGTCTGAGGATTGCAGGGACAACCTGGTGCACACATCTGCTTATGGAGGATTGTGACATCCCAGCCACCACTCCACTTGTACGCTGGAATGATCCACTTGCAAGGAAATGGAGTGTTGCCAGGACCTTCACCAGTGGCTGCACTGCTTGTGATCGGTGTGTTGGGCTGGTGATGTCATCCTGCAGGGTTGTGGTTAGTTCAAGTATTGCATCAGGGCTGAATCTGAAGAGGCGATACACCTCCTCATCCCCCATGCCAAAGAGGTTCATACGAGTGCGGTATATCCTCTCACGTGGCCGCCTTCTTGGTTCCGGGGGACCCATCAGTAGTTCTAGGACCACAATTGCCCCTGGCATGTTGGCACACAGAGGTGTTGTCCTTGCAAGTGGGGGTGCTCAGCAAGCTCCTATCGTCGGTAACGCTGCTGTAGCTGCTCTCCTGCTGACCTGTGACCGTCTGGAGTAAAGATAAAGCAGCCTTTTGTAGAAATAACTTTGCGCCGGACGGACCAGATACGCGCGGCGCATGTAGCCAGCGTATGGTGCTAATCCGTTCGTGAATTGGGAAAAATACCTCATTTGCATATTTGCAGGGGAAATCAATGGGCGCGACTGATGCGCCCAGCGAAAATAAGCGCTGACGATACTCTGGCGTCGGAACGTTCCGCCGGTCGCAAATGACCCGTTATTGGGCGCATCTAGTTTGCTGGGTACGGGCACATAGAAACGACGGCGCATCATCACAGTTACGCGGCGCATATCCAAATACTCCAGCGCAAGTGTTCGTGAATCTGGCCCTATCAGTTTTCCTGCAGGTTTTTCTCTTCAGGTTTACCAAAACCATGTAGTGCAAGGGCCTGCCTGATTGCATACGAATTGAAACTCTTAAGCCGCGACCATTTTTCATGTCATGGAAAAAAACGACGTTTTTCTCGATATGATTCTTGTCAACCCTGCCTTGTCCGACCGTGTGTACAGCAAACCATCTGACTTTTGTACAAAGCGCAAATACGCATGCTCAGAACCAATGTTAAAATCAACCAACAATAGCAGAAGTTAACCAAAGGGTGGCGGTAAAGAGCAGAAAAAAACACGTGCTGTTGGGAAAGTGACCGGACAACTCCCTTCGGACAAAAATCCACGGGAAAATTTATTGGATGTCCGACCGTGTGTACGAGGCTTTAGCAGCATTTAGTGGCAGGAAAGTTTAGAGGCTGGAAAAAAAAAAAAAACCTTTGCTAGTGCGTACAGGAGCAGCAGAGTTTGGGCAGAAAAAAAAACGCTTGACACTTGAAAACGTGTGTTAATGCTAGGCACGATTAGTACTTGAGCATCAATTAATTTCATTAGCCTACATAAATGATTTATTCTGATCATTTAACCACTTGCCGACCACCCACAGTACAAATCATGTGACAGGTCAGCTCTATTGCGCAAAACGACGTACCTGTACATTGTTTCATGCAATAGATACTGTGGGCGGATCCCATTCTAAAAGGGGACAACATGGAGATCTGCTGTTCCTAGTGATCAGGAACAGTGATCTCTGTGTTGTCCCAGTGAGTCCATCCCCCACACAGTTAGAACACACCCAGTGAACACAGTTAACCATTTGATCGCCCACTATTGTTAACCACTTCCCTGCCAGTGTCATTTATACATTGAACAGTGCATTTTTTTTAGCACTGATCACTGCAATAATGTCACTGGTACCCAAAAAGTGTCACTTGGGCTCAGATTTGTCTGCCGCAATGTTGCAGTCCTGCTAAAAATCGCAGATCGTCTCCATTACCAGTAAAAACATTAAAAAAGGTTATAAATCTATCCCCTATTTTGTAGATGCTATAACTTTTGTGCAAACCAATTAATATACGCTTTTTGACCGAAAATATGTAGAATACATATTAGCCGAAACTGATGAATAACATTTTTTTTTATATTTGTTGTGGGATGTTTATAATTTTTTTTTTTTAAATTGTCAGTAGTTTTTTTTTTTTTTTTTTTGTGCAAAAAATAAAAACCAGAGGTGATCACATACCACCAAAAGAAAGCTCTATTTGTGGAAAAAAATACATCAATTTTGTTTAGGTACAACGTTGCGCGACCGTGCAGTTGTCAGTTAAAGCGACGCAGTGCCGTATTGCAAAAAATGGCCCGGTCATTAAGGGGGTAAATCCTTCCTGAAGTGGTAAATGAATTAACCCCCAAGCGCTTGATGCCTGCAAACGTGCCTAAGTGCTTGTAAAAGTGATAGACATTTTTACAACGCTGCTGGCTTTAGAAAGAATTAAAAAAAATCATCCTGTGTGCATGAGGCCTTGGTGTCAAACAGGAGAAAATGTCTCTGCCATCCATGCAGGAATACATTATATAATATGGACACGAGTCGTACCTCAGAGAAAGCAACGAGCTGTACCTCAGAGGCAAATGGAGTTGGGTAGACATAAGAGAAGATGCAACCTTTCACTTTTCTTAGGTAGTTTTCCTCAATGGGGTCGATTGGCAATTCACCTGTATGTTTACACAAAAAAAGTAAAAAACACTTAAAGAGGAACTGCAGTCTCACATAATTTGTAATAAAAACATCTTTGCCATTCTGAAGCTTCCCTCCAACTACTTTGCATATTATTTTATATATACTGTGATTCTGTTCTTGCCAAATATGCTGCAGAAATCTCCCTCCGCCAAGTCTGGCTGCAGCCATTTTAGCTGTGGGCAGCTGAAGCTGCTGCCTGTTCACTTCCTGGATTTACACAGACACACCTCCACCTCTGCAGCTCTCATTGGCCCTCTTATGACTCTTCCCCCCTCCCCTCCTGGCAAACTGTTGAGTGCCCCTACAACAAACAGTTTGCAATGGGGGCACCCGAGCCGAGCCGCAGCTCTGTGTCCATTCAAACACAGAGCTGTGGCCCAGCCCGGCCTCTCTCATCATTGGCTCATTGACTTTGATTGACAGTTTCAGGAGCCAATGATGCCGCGTTTCCTTCTCAGCCAATGAGGAGGGAGAGTCCTATAGGTACCATGGATATCTCCTAAACTTGCACCGTTTAGGAGATATTCACTGTATCTGCATGTGCCCGCTCGGGCCGTTTCTTCAATAGCTGTGCTGTGACCAGGAGTGACGTCATTGCGGCTCTGCCCAATCACAGTGCCGGAGCCCGCGAACCCCCAAAATAATTAAGAGAGACATGTCGCCGGTCACAGCGGTATACAACAGCTTTGATCCAAGGTGAGTATTTCATACTGAGCTAGTATGCGATGCACTCCAGCTCATTATGCCTTTGTCTTGCAGTTTTTTTTTCCATACATTTTTTTTGAGTTTACAACCAATTTCAAATAAAAACTTCTGACTTTACAACTACTCTAATACTTACAAAGCTAGTTGACTGGCTGCTATGCTACTCCACTGCCTCTTAGGCCTTGTACACACGATCAAATGTGTCTGTTCAAATCGGTCGGACCGACCGATTTGAACAGATCTGTCTGCTGGCATTTTGGTTTGCTCGCGTGTACACACGAGCAAACCAAAATCCCCGCCAGCAGACAGCGCGCTGACGTGGCGGTGACGTTGACGCCGCCACGTCACCGCACCAGGAAGTAAAACACTTCCGCGCATGCGTCTAAATCATTCGGCGCGTGTTCAAGAAGACATGTCTGCTGGTTAGCATACTAACCAGCAGACATGTCGGGCGGACGGGTTCCCAGCCGACAGATTTCAAAGCATGCTTTGAAATCTGTCGGGTGGCCAAATCCGTCTGTTTGCCCGTACACACGATCGAATCTGTCTGCTGAAACGGTCTAGCAGACCGTTTCCAGCAGACAGATTTGATCGTGTGTACGAGGCCTTATACTTGAATCACTAACCTAAAACAAGTATGGGGTCTAGAAACATCAGAGAAAATGTAGAAGTCCTTATATGCATATTAGATGGAGGCCACTCAACGTATTAAAGACAGAGGAGCAGATAGGGAGCAGATAGGGGGCAGATAGCGGGCAGATAGCGGGCAGATAGGGGACAGATATGGGACAGATATGGGACAGATAGGGAGCATATAAAGAGCAGATAGCGAGCAGATAGGGGGCAGATAGAGAGCAGATAGAGAGCAGATATAGTAGAGATAGGGGGCAGATAGGGGGCAGATAGGGGGCAGATAGGAGGCAGATAGCGAGCAGATAGGGGGCATATAGTGGGCAGATAGGGGGCATATAGGGGCAGATAGCGAGCAGATAGGGGGCAGATAGCAAGCAGATAGGGGGCAGATAGCGATCAGATAGGGGGCAGATAGCGAGCAGATAGGGAGCAGATAGGGGGCATATAGGGGGCAGATAAGGGGCATATAGCGAGCAGATAGGGGGCAGATAGCAAGCAGATAGGGGGCAGATAGCAAGCAGATAGGGGGCAGATAGCAAGCAGATAGGGGGCAGATAGCAAGCAGATAGGGGGCAGATAGCAAGCAGATAGGGGGCAGATAGCGAGCAGATAGAGAGCAGATAGCGAGCAGATAGGGGGCATATAGGGGGCAGATAGGGGGCATATAGCGAGCAGATAGGGGGCAGATAGCAAGCAGATAGGGGGCAGATAGCAAGCAGATAGCGAGCAGATAGGGGGCAGATAGCGAGCAGATAGGGGGCAGATAGCGAGCAGATAGGGGGCAGATAGCGAGCAGATAGGGGGCAGATAGTGAGCAGATAGGGGGCAGATAGCACCTTCAAAAGAACAGCCCCGTGTTTCTTTTAAATAATTTCTTTACCTAGGACATCTTCCGCTGACACGCTCCATAAATTCATAGAAGACACTTTACTTTTTATTACACAGTGCTCAGAGCTGTTCAGTGCATATTGCAGGAATGTACTTCTAATGTTCTTTGTACTTAATATGGGGTGAGCAGTCCAGGCCAAGCAACTCGCCCTCCACAGTGTCCACAGACACATGACAGCTACACTCAGCAACATGCCGGAACCCAACCATTTGTTTGACATCAGAAATCCTCAAAACTACATCCAATAGGAAATCTCCGTCCGAACCATTGTTATCACTCCACACAGCAGTCCTCCACCTGGAATAGAAAGTAATCAGAGAAAAGGTTCAGAACAGTAACAGATGTGTGTGTATACAGTATATATTTTACTATTATTATACAGCATTTACATAACACCATCGGTTTGTGCAGTGCTTTACAAAATGAGGGCAGACATTACAGTACAATTCAATACAGGAGGAATCCGAGGGCCCCGATTGTTAGAGCTTACAATTTAAAGGCTTGTTCGCCCTAGTGCTTGAGGCCGGGGGAGTAGAACCTCTCAATTGAGCTGTGTTTCTACATTACCATTTTAGCTGGAGAGGCAGCGCCTGGGGCCGTACACATAATGTGGCAGAAACTATGCCTCCTGTTGCTTTTGGGAGGTGTAGTGCCCACCAGGCACAACCCATTCAAGTGAATAGGGCCTCTCTGCAAGTGCCCTGTAACTGAGGGTGACCACGTGTCCCAGATTGCCCAGGACAGTCCCGCATTTTGCAGGTCTGTCCCGGGCACCTTCATTCCAGGACAATACAGTGTCCCAGAATGAAACTGACACAGCCTCCCCCCCCCCCCCCCCCCCAAGCCAAACTAATGCCCCCAAAAAAGGCCGCCACATCACTGCTTTACTCACTGACAGTACTTGTCCAGGAGGACAATGCCTGGAGGAGCACAGTTCCCGCCCCCTGCTTGTGATTGGAGAAATCATAAATCCCGCCTCTTGTATCCAATCACTGTGCTGTGATTCATTACAGCACAAGCTGATTTTTGGGAAGGTGGGTGCGCCTGAATGGTAGTTTGGAAATGTGGTCACCCTACTGTAACTATATGCAAGGGGTAAAAGCAGATGGTGAGGAGGTTATACAACGCCTTCTGACTGCCTGTTAAATGTTAAATGCTCTCTAAAGAGCAAACCGCATGTGAAGGACTCTTCAAAGATCAAATCACATGTGAATAAGTCCTAAAAAGGATGGGCCAGATTCTCGTACAATAGCGTTTTTTCTGCGTAGCGTAGCATAACCCAATTTACGCTACGCCTCCGCACTTTTTACGGGCAAGTGGTGTATTCTCAAAGCACTTGCTCCGTAATGTGCGGCGGCGTAGCGTAAATGGGATGGCGTAAGGCCGCGTAGTTCAAATAGGGAAGGAGGGGGGCGTGCTGTATTTAAATTAAGCGCGCCCCCGTGCCGAACGAACTGCGCATGCGCCGGCCCTAAACGTCGCCCACTGCGCATGCTCCATAGTACGCCGCAAATACATTGATTTCGACGGCAACGTAATTAACGTACAGGCCTATTCGCGACGAGTTACGCAAACGACATAAACGACGGAAAAACACGACGCTGTCCCGACGTCCATACTTAACATGGCTTACACCGGACCTACGCAAGGTTACCCCTCATATAGCAGGGGTAACCTTATGCGTACGCAAACTACGTCGACGGGGCGCAAATTTGTTCGGGACTCGGCGTATCACACTCATTTGCATATTCGACGGGAACGCCACCTATCGGCCAGCGTAACATTACAACTTAGATCCGACGGTGTAAGTGACTTACGCCAGTCGGATCCAAGCAAAATCTATGCGTAACTGATTCTAAGAATCAGTCGCATAGATACCCAGGGCCAGATACAGAGATACGACGTAAATGTAAATCTTAATGTAAACTATAAGCAAGAAATACATACAGGAAAGATAAAAACACTTAATTTCAAGAGAGCAAATTTTCAAAGCATGAGGACTGCTCTCCAGGGCTTGGACTGGGAGGGAATATTGGCACCGATGAACACAGAACAGAAATGGGAATTCTTCAAAAAGACTCTTTGGAACCTCACTGCAAAGTATATTCCCATGGGCAATAAGTTTAAAAGGCTAAAGATAAAACCTATGTGGCTCACGGTCAAAGTTAAAAAAGCTATAAACAATAAGAAAATAGCTTTTAAAAAATATAAAAATGAAGGAACACTAGTGTCGTTTAAATGTTACAAAGAATATAATAGCATATGTAAAAAGGAAATCAAGGATGCAAAAATTCAAAATGAACGACAGATTGCAAAAGATAGTAGGACAAACCCAAAAAAATTCTTTAAATATATTAATAGTAAAAAGGTCAAGTCTGAGCATGTAGGCCCTTTACAAAATAATCTAGAGTGGGTGACTGAGGACATAGAGAAGGCTAATTTATTAAATGCTTTCTTCAGCTCTGTGTATACAATGGAGAATGGGGGAGCTCATGTCGATATAGGGGGTGGGAGTGACACAGCCCCAAATCCACAATGGCTCAAAAGTGATATGGTCCAGAAATATTTAGACAGAATAAAGGTGGATAAAGCACCTGGACCAGATGGCATCCACCCACAGATCCTAAAAGAATTGAGCTCTGAAATTTCAAAGCCACTGTATCTAATATTTAGGGACTCATTAATGACAGGAATAGTACCACTGGATTGGCATAAAGCCAATGTGGTGCCCATATTTAAAAAGGGAACAAAGTCTTTACCTAGTAACTATAGACCTGTTAGTTTAACTTCTATAGTTGGAAAGATACTGGAACGTTTAATAAAAGACCACATGGATGAGTTCTTGCTGGAAACAAACTATTTAAGCAGCAGACAGCATGGATTCATGAAAGACAGAAGTTGTCAGACAAACCTGATTTCCTTTTATGAAGAGGTAAGTAAAACCCTGGACAGAGGCGTAGCAGTGGACGTGGTATACTTGGATTTTGCAAAAGCATTCGATACAGTTCCCCACACACGGCTCATGTGTAAGGTAAGGTCTACAGGATTAGATATATCAGTTTGTAAATGGATAGAAAACTGGCTGAAAGACAGAATTCAGAGAGTTGTGGTTAATGATTCTTACTCTGAATGGTCCAAGGTTATCAGCGGTGTACCCCAAGGTTCAGTGTTGGGTCCCTTACTTTTCAATATATTTATAAATGATATTGGGTCTGAGATCCAAAGTAACATTTCTGTTTTTGCAGATGACACCAAGCTATGCAGTGGAATAACGTCCTTACAGGATGTCTCCAATTTACAAGCCGACCTCAATGCTCTGTCTAATTGGGCGACTATGTGGCAGATGAGGTTTAATGTTGATAAATGTAAAGTTATGCACTTGGGGGCTAAGAATATGCATGCATCATACATGCTAGGGGGAGTACAACTGGGGGGATCTGTAGTGGAGAAGGATCTGGGGGTTTTAGTTGATCATAAGCTCAATAATGGCATGCAATGCCAAGCTGCGGTTTCCAAAGCGAGCAAAGTCCTTTCTTGTATTAAGAGAGGTATGGACTCCAGAGAGAGAGATATCATTTTGCCCCTGTACAAATCATTAGTAAGACCTCATCTGGAATATGCAGTCCAGTTTTGGGCACCAGTTCTCAAAAAGGATATCGGAGAACTGGAGAAAGTGCAGAGAAGGGCAACCAAACTGATAAGAGGCATGGAGGAGCTCAGCTATGAGGAAAGATTAGAGGAACTGAATTTATTCACTCTTGAGAAGAGGAGAATAAGGGGGGATATGATCAACATGTACAAATATATAAGAGGTCCATATAGTGAACTTGGTGTTGAGTTATTCACTTTAAGGTCAACACTGAGGACAAGGGGGCACTCTTTACGTCTGGAGGAAAAGAGATTTCACCTCCAAATACGGAAAGGTTTCTTCACAGTAAGAGCTGTGAAAATGTGGAACAGACTCCCTCCAGAGGTGGTTCTGGCCAGCTCAGTAGATTGCTTTAAGAGAGGCCTGGATTCTTTCCTAAATGCACATAATATAACTGAGTACTAAGTTTTGTAGGTAAAGTTTATCCGGGGTAAATCCGGTAGCAAATTGGATCATCGCTCTGCTGGGGTTTTTTGCCTTCCTCTGGATCAACTGTGGGTATGGAGTTGGGTGTATGGGAGGATGTACTGTGTTTTACTTTGTTTTATTTTTATTTATTTTTATGGTTGAACTGGATGGACTTGTGTCTTTTTTCAACCTGACTAACTATGTAACTATGTAACTATGTATCTCTTTTGAGAATCTGGCCCGAAGAGTCTAGGCGGCCCTCCAGCTGTTTTCCGAAACTACAAGTCCCATCATGCTTCTGCCTGTGGGAGTCATGCTTGTAACTGTTAGCCTTGCAATGCCTCATGGGACTTGTAGTTTTGCAACAGCTGGAGGGCCGCCAGTTTGACACCCCTGGTCTAGGGATACAAGAGGTAACAACTGTGAGGGATGAGCTGATGGAGAAAGTAAAAGTTCATCTTATCATGTGGAGGCAGAATGGGCTTCTCTGGAGAGATGGGTTTTCAAGGAAAGCTCAAAAGTGGACAGCGTGGGAGATAGTTGGACAGATTGGGTTGGGGTAATGAGTTCCAGAGTATGGGAGAGGCTCTGAAGAAGTCCTGGAGGTGAGCATGGGAGGAGAAGATGAGAGGCTGCAGAGCAGAAGGTCTTGAGAGAAGCACAAGTATATAGATCTATAAAAATAAATATATATATATATATATATATCTACATATATATATATACACACATACAACACACGTACACACGCACACACATCACTGGCCACTTTATTAGGTACACATGTTTAATTGCTTGGTAACACAAATTGCTAATCAGCCAATCACATGGCAGCAACATGGTGAAGACGACTTGCCGAGTTTCAATCCGAGCATCAGAATGGAGAAGAAAGGGGGTTTAAGTGACTTTGAATGTCGCACGATTGTTGGTGCCAGACAAGCTGGTCTGAGTATTTCAAAAAACAAATGATCTATTGGGATTTTCACACACAACCATCTCTCGGGTTTACAGAAAATGGTCCAAAAAAGAGAAAATATCCAGTGAGTGGTAATTGTGTGGATGAAAATGCCTTGTTGATGTCAGAGGAGAATGGGCAGACTGGTTCCAGATGATAGAAAGGCAACAGTAACTCAAATAACAACTTGTTACACCCAAGGCATGCAGAATAACATCTCTGAACACACAACACATCGAATCTTGAAGCAGATGGGCTACAGCAGCAGAATACCACACCGTGTACCACTCCTGTCATGATGAAAGTTACACCATTCCTACTGTGAAACACGGAGGTGGATCGCTGATGTTTTGGGGGATGTGCGAGCTACAAAGGCACTGGAAATGTGATGGCAAGATGAATGCAGTATGTTATCAAAAAATACTGGAGGAACATTTGCATTCATCAGCCAGGAAGCTGCGCATGGGACATTCCAACATGACAATGATCCAAAACACAAGGCCAAGTCGACCTGTCATTGGTTACAGCAGAATAAAGTGAAGGTTCTGGAGTGGCCATCTCAGCCTCCTGACCTCAATATCATTGAGCCACTCTGGGGAGATCTCCAACGTGCCGTTCATGTGAGACAGCCCAAGAATTTACAGGAACTGGAGGCTTGTTGCCAAGAGGCAGTTTTACCATCTGAGAAGATAAAGAGCCTCATCCACAAAAGACTACAAGCTGTCACTGGTGTGGCAATAGACGGTACTAAGAACTGGGGTATGTAAACTTACCTCCCAACTTTTTGAGATGGGAATGAGGGACACCTATCAGCAAAAGTATGCAGGCATAGGACACACCCCTTGCCACGCCCCCTTAAAGGAGTATTGTATAAAAAAAACAAGATTTGTTAACCCCACAAGTGTTTTTTTTTTTACCACTACTATTCCTTTATATTGGATTTTGGAATTTACAAATGCAGCAATTTAGAATTTGGATGAAAGGATTAGTGCTGGAAAACACCTTTTGAAATATAAAAAGTGCATTGTATATACATCTATATAGATCAGAGAAAAATGAGGGACAAATGAGGAAAAAGGGACAGAGGGACATTGCTCCAAATCAGGGACAGTTGGGAGCTATGTGTAAACTTTTGATCGGGGTCATTTGGATAGTTTATGTCTGTTTGTGATTATGATATAAAAAGAGTAAACACAGTTGGTTGATAATAAATGGCTTCAGCCAAACACTAACCATGAGTGAAAGAAATGTGTTTGTGTTATCATTCATATTCTCTGAAAAATGGCCAAGTCGTCATAAGTTCTGCCAGGGTATGTAAACTTATGAGCACAACTGTATATATAATATACACTAAAGACAATCACAATCATATTTATAAAATCACATATGTTTTGTTTGTGGTATTGAACCTCTGCCAGCGTATCCCTCCTGCTGTCTGTGTACCACCATTGGAGAACTTGTCACTTCCTGTCCCAGAGACAGAGCAGGAAGTTGGAGGAAATCTTAGTTTGTTGTCCCCATTGGAAGGATTCCCTCACTTCTTCCTCTGGGACACTTCTTGGTTTTCTATCACAGGTTTTTCCAGATGACAGTGGCGATCAGGACCCACAGAGAGGGGGACACTCTACAATGGGGAGTCTAGCCCCTCCAGGTTTTCCTAGAAGTACATTATAACATGTAAGGGAGAAGACCCCCTCCCTCCCCGAGTCCTGACACTGTCCCTGCAGATAAGGAGACAACACTTACACATTTGTAAATATGACCAATAAAACAAAGACGTATTTCATGCTAATAACAAAGAGTTCCCCTGAGTGTCGGAGGGACATAAAAGACTATAGGAATAATGACGTGCCTGTAACAAGTACTCTGTTTACCCTCATCAAAGATGGCGGCCTCCTCTTCCTCTGTTCCGGTTTCCGCCCGGCGGCATCCGGTTCCGGGTCAGGGTGACGGGGGAGGCGTGGCGGAGGGGTTACGCGGTGGAGGTTGGAGTTGGTGGCGGAGAGGACGGGATGAGCATGGTGTGGGGATGGGGATGGAGGTTGCGCTGCTGCGGACATCATAGCGCTGCCCTGGCCGGAGTGCGGAGCCTGACAAATGGAGTCCTCCGGGGAACAGGAGGGGGCGGAGCGTCTGCTGGGAAGGTGAGAGGAGGACATGGAGAGAAGGTCACACATGTCACTGTGCGGGGTGAGGACTGTCCCCTCCCCCCCCATCATTACAGGGGACACCACACTCCCCTCCAACATTATTCTTTCATTCATTGCAAGGATAGAAATCAGTGTGTAGAGTGTAAGCTCCCAGGACCAGCCCCCCATCACTCTCCTGTATTGGGGTGTACAGTCCCTGGCTGCATTGTGGGGACATATCTGTATACCCAGCTGTGGGGTGTATATATCCCTGATCTGTATACCCAGCTGTGGGGTGTATATATCCCTGATCTGTATACCCAGCTGTGGGGTGTATATATCCCTGATCTGTATACCCAGCTGTGGGGTGTATATATCCCTGATCTGTATACCCAGCTGTGGGGTGTATATATCCCTGATCTGTATACCCAGCTGTGGGGTGTATATATCCCTGATCTGTATACCCAGCTGTAGGGTGTGTATATCCCTGATCTGTATACCCAGCTGTAGGGGGTGTATATCCCTGATCTGTATACCCAGCTGTAGGGGGTGTATATCCCTGATCTGTATACCCAGCTGTAGGGGGTGTATATCCCTGTTCTGTATACCCAGCTGTAGGGGGTGTATATCCCTGATCTGTATACCCAGCTGTAGGGGGTGTATATCCCTGATCTGTATACCCAGCTGTAGGGGGTGTATATCCCTGTTCTGTATACCCAGCTGTAGGGGGTGTATATCCCTGTTCTGTATACCCAGCTGTAGGGTGTGTATATCCCTGATCTGTATACCCAGCTGTAGGGGGTGTATATATCCCTGATCTGTATACCCAGCTGTAGGGTGTATATCCCGAATCTGTATACCCAGCTGTAGGGTGTATATATCCCTGATCTGTATAACCCGCTGTGGGGTGTATATATCCCTGATCTGTATACGCAGCTGTAGGGTGTGTATATCCCTGATCTGTATACCCAGCTGTAGGGTGTGTATATCCCTGATCTGTATACCCAGCTGTAGGGGGTGTATATATCCCTGATCTGTATACCCAGCTGTAGGGTGTATATCCCTAATCTGTATACCCAGCTGTAGGGTGTATATCCCTAATCTGTATACCCAGCTGTAGGGTGTATATATCCCTGATCTGTATAACCCGCTGTGGGGTGTATATATCCCTGATCTGTATACCCAGCTGTAGGGTGTATATATCCCTGATCTGTATACCCAGCTGTAGGGTGTGTATATCCCTGATATTTTTTTTGAGCCTTTGTAGTAATATATAGTGTGTGTGTGTACTAAATTGTCAAAAGTATTGGGACGCCTGCCTTTACACGCACATGAACTTTAATGGCATCCCAGTCTTAGTCCGTAGGGTTTAATATTGAGTTGGCCCACCCTTTGCAGCTATAACAGCTTCAGCTCTTCTGGGAAGGCTGTCCACAAGGTTTAGGAGTGTGTCTATGGGAATGTTTGACCATTCTTCCAGAAGCGCATTTGTGAGGTCAAGGACTGATGTGGATGAGAAGTCTCCACTCTAATTCATCCCAAAGGTGTTCTCTCGGGTTAAGGCTGGGTTCACACCTTAGACGGATCCGTCTCACAGCAGGGGTCTGGTGCACGGTAGTTCACCATTTCAGACGAGATCTGTGAATCAGCTCCATAGAGAACTGGTCAAAATCTCCTGATATTGCAAACTGGATGCAGAGATCCCACATTCAATTCGCAATGGTGTGAGCCTGGCCTTAGGTCAGGACATACCAAGACATTTTGGACAATTTCATGGAACAGTTTGGGGGCGGCCCCTTCCTGTTCCAACATGACTGCACACCAGTGCACAAAGCAAGGGTCATAAAGAAAAAAGAACCAAGGTTTAGTCTTCTACGGCCGGTTTTCACAGGGGCGGCTTCAAAGTTGCCCAACTGTCATCAGACTCTGAAGCTGCCCCATACTGCGCGAGTTCAGCACGTCTTACAAAACGACTTCTGTATAGAAGTCAATGCAAGCTGCTCCAAAGTCGCCCCAAGCAGTACAGGAACCTTTTTTCCAAGTCGGAGCGGCTTGAGTCACTCCTATTAGGACAGTTGTATTGCAATTTATGGAGTGCGACTTGTCAGGCGGGCCCTATGTCAACCGACACTTAGTGGTTAAACTTACCTCATTTACAGACGGAAGTTTATTCCTTTGACCTAAGAATGAAATGTTACTTTTTCTTGTGAAAAAAAAAAAGAATGAAATGTTACTTTGTTTATAGTTATCTGGTGATGTTGAGTTGAACTTGACAGGCTCTTTTTTGGTCAGCTGTCAGAAGTGAGCAGAGAACACCTCACTTGTTACAAAGAATCAGGGAATTGCTGTTTTAAGAGCGGGAGGGGGGTAGAATCGCAATTTCCATTCTTTAACGATTAATCGTGCAGCTCTAATTCACTTCTATACAGTTGTACCTCGGATTACGAGCATAATCCTTTCCAGGGGAATGCTCGTAATCCAAAGTACTCGCATATCAAAGCGAGTTTCCCCATTTTAGTCAATGGTAATGAAAATAATTTGTTCCGCATTGACCACCATAGGATGCAATACCGCGTGCGGCTGGAGGTGGGAGTGCGCCGGAGAGCCTCGGAAACGTCGGGAAAGGCCCGATGACACGTCAGCTGACCTTGGCAAACGTTGGAAAGGTTCGGAAACTGTGTATTTTAGTGTCTTTCCGAGCATTGCCGAACGGCGCCGATCGTCGCTGGTCGGCTCCAGCACCCCTGCACCTCAGGCCAAATCCGGAACAGCAGGCCCTATTAGGTTGCTCGCAAATCAAAACGCTTGTTAACCGCGTTGCTCTTAAACTGAGGTTCCACTGTGTATATATATATATATATATATATATATATACACACACACTACGCTTTGGGGGGCGTTGAATTTATTGCCTCTTTGTAAGTATTCAGAAGACAGGAGAGTTGGTGACATACAATCTGCCTGTGTGTGACTCGGCTGGTTTCCTGTGTGTTGTCCTTGACAGAAAGCGTATGTCATAAATCCATAGTCCATGGGATGACCCGACTGATCTATAGTTTATCAGGAAGCTGTAACTATGGAGCAGTCCTCTTCATTATCATTCTAGTTATTGATTGGTGTTTTTTTATCTATGACTTGGCTTTGAAATGCCAAAAGAAAACCTGCACTGCTGCAATCTCCTAAAACAGCCTCCAGGGGTGACCACTGCTCCGGTGCCAGTCACAAGAGCTTGTCTAGGTCAATCCAAACAGTAAAATCGAAGAATGAAGCTGTACTTCACCGATGTTCCACTGGTAAAGCTGGCTATACATGGTCAGTTTTTTTGTTTCTACTCAACCAGCAGTTTATTTCCCCATCCATACATTTTTAAGGTGGATGGGAGAACTGCCACGCTGTCAGAATACACAGATCAGCACTGCAGCCTATTGCCTTCAGGTCTGATTGAGCGGCCTTTACACGACAGGGCAGTTAAACAAATTTCAATCGGAAGACCGACATCTGTTCAACCGGTGGCCACAGATGGATCGACATTTGTCAAGTCCCTGCTGAACCAGCTGGGTTGGATCCATATATGACCAGCTTAAGTTTATTGTGTATAGCTGGTTGTAGACACAGTCCCCACCCTTAGGCCACACCTCTCTAACAGGTTTCACCTATGCTAGGGCCTAATGAAACATGTCATTGGGCCATTACCTAAGGGCAAGGACTGTATCTATACTTAATGACATTTGGTGTTTTGCTTTTTTGTTTTTAGAGCAGATGGTCGACTCTCTAGGAATAGCATTCGGAGCAGCTAACAAGCCTCTCGATTGCTATTACAAGCAGCGGGACGGGACATCATCCCGCCACCCTCCATGGCACGTCCACTGGCTAGCCACAATAGTAAGAAGAGCTGGCCAGCCAGTCAAAGCCGGGATCGTAACTATAGTAACCTGGAAGCAATGACAAATAAAAAAAAAAAATAATAATTAAAATTTGCTCACGTGCAAAGGTGAACACGAGCGTTGGTCCCACACCACACATACTCGCAAAGAGCGATTGACCCACACGTGAGGTATCGCCACAAATGTTAGATCATGAGCAGCAATTCTAGCTCCAGACATCCTAACCTGTAAAAGCTTTTAAAGCATCACCTATGGATAGTAAAATGTATGCCGTTTATCGCCGTTGCACAGGCGTGCGCAATTTTAAAGCCTGACATGTTTGGTATCTACTCAGCATAACATCATCTTTTATACTTACTAAAAATTGGGTATTTTTTGCATAAAAAAAAAAAAAAAAACAAAGACCTCAAAAATTTCAAGACCCACCTATTTATTCTCTAGGGCCTCTACTTAAAAAAAAAAAAATGTTTGGGTGTTCTAACTAAATTTAAAAAAAAAATAACACTTTTTTTTCTACATGTAAACAAAAGTGTCAGAAAAAGGCCTGGAGCTCAAGTGGATAACCAGCTTTACACTCACCGGTGGGACTCCTGTGGAGTCGAGCCTTGTTCATCGATTATTATTTTTTTTATTATTATTATTTTATTTTTGTTTTTTTGTTTTTCCTTTAATTTTTTTTTTAATTTTAGCTTTGTCATGTTCTATAATAGCCTTTCTCAACCAGGGTTCCTCCAGACGTTGCTAGGGGGTTCCTTGAGCAATGAGCAACTTCTGCTTCTCAGATGAAAAACCACTGACACCAATGATCTTTTTAGCTATCTCTGGTGGGGGCGGCAATGTAAGGAGCATTATTCTCAGTGACCATAACACTAATGCACTGTGAACTGTAGATAATAGTAATTATTGGCAGCCATTCCCCTATAAGGTTAAGAAAGGCTGCTCTATAGTAGAGCTAAGTTCTGTGTACATAATGGAAGGCTCAGATCTGATCTGAAGGTGCAGAGCTTATTTTATTTTTTAGGACCCGTTTACACCTCATGAGCTGCAATGCCATATTTATGCATTTTTATTTAATTTGAATGGCACCCCCAAAACATCTGTGCTCCGCAAATGCAAAATGTGTGCTGCAGTGAAAAACACTTTCTTATGTTGAACCCGGTTGAATGGGCTGTGGAATTGCAGTGCATCTCATTGCACCAGGAAATATGTCGCAGCATTTGAATTACCGCACTGCATTACAGGTGTTCACTACAGTGTGCTTTTTATGCATTGAAGTGCATTACAGTCCAAGGGTTACTAAAGGAATTTTTTTTTTCCTTTAAAATAACAAACTCAGCGCACCGCGTCACTGGATGTGATTGACAGCAGCGCCAGCCAATGGCACTCGGGCTTTCACATTCAGGCGACATGGGAGGCAGTTTTAAGGCACTTTTATAAGTGCTATTTCTAGCGCTAAAACACCAGTTAAACTTCCCTCATTTACAGACTGAAGTTCATTCCTTTGATCTAAAGAACAAAATGTTCCAATGTTTATAGTTAGTGCAGCAGCTGAGGAAAGTTGTGAAACTTGGCAGACAGTTTTTGTTTTGACAGCGGTCGGCTTGAGCAAAGAACTCTGCATAGAATCAGAAAAAAAATGCTTTAAGATCGCGAGGGGGGAAAAACGCAATTTAGATTCTTAACGATTAATCATGCAGCTCTAATGCATCTCACCCTAGAGGTGGAAAATACACAAAAGAAGTGCATAACCCTTTTTAAAAAAAAATATTAAAAAACCACACTGCACCAAATGGCATGGTAAAAAAGTACAATGCCTTTTGGTGCATGCGAATGTACCCGCGTTAGCAAGGTGGGGATTCCAAAAAGAATTAATGCCACTGCCATCCACCTACAAACGGGCTGCATGTTTTTTGCCATTGCAATGTGAAACTAGACTAAATGTTGCCTAACTGCAGCAGAGGAAAAAAACACTGAAAGAAATAGATATAAATCCTTTGGCATGTAAATCAATTCCTTATAGGGATTTAATCTTTGTATTTAACTGCTTGCCCAGAGTTCTTCTTGAAAACATATGTAAGGCCGTGTACACACGGCAGAGAACCTCGACAGGCAGAACACATCGTTCCGCCCGTCGAGGTTCTCTGCCGGCCGTCGAAATCGGCGACCCGCCCGTCGGGAATGGCAACCAGCCATTCATCCAGGCGGGCCGTCGAGCAAATAGAGAGCGTGCTCTCTATTTCTGCTCGACGGGCTTCCCGACGGGCGGGGCGAGCCAGGAGTGTACACACGGCCGAGGTCCTCACTGGAATGCAGCTTCCAGCGAGGTTCTCGCTGGTTTTCAGCGAGAACCTCGGTCGTGTGTACGCCGCCTGATGCATTGTATTTTTGAAATGCTCTTCAATGGCTGGTCTAGCAATGTGCAGCATACTTGATTTTGTTTCTATGCAGTGCAGAGTAATGCGTTGTATGAGAAATCACTATTATAAACTAGAATTACTATAATCTATTTAAAAAAAAAAAAAAAAAAAACATTTCAAGCATTTTTTTGTGTTGGAAAATGCAGCAACAAGCATGATATGTTTGGTGTGAAGATATTTAAAGGCTTGCCATGTTTGATGCCAGTTGTGACTTTAGATCACAAAAGCTTGTGGGCTACAAATTGCCTGTAAGTGACATGGAGGTCAAAGACTGCATCATACTAATGTAGCTGTAAAGGATAATATGCCTCCTATACCACGTAAGTCTCACACATCCACCTTTTTGTTTATTTTGCAGATTCATATCTCTCCTGTAAGGTCCGGCCTGCTCACGCATCCAATGAGCACTTTTTGGTGGTAAGTAATGAAGAGGGAAACCTTTGTAAATTTTACTAAAGATCTGCATGTAAAAATGAACAGCTTAAAAGAGAAGTATGTTTTTGTTTGTTTTTGTTTATTTGATTTATACTTGCCTATCTGTCTCCCGGTGCCTCTAACACTGAGAACCGAGCGATCAAACACCACTGATCGCTCGGTTCTCGAAGCTCCTCCTCGCTCACTGGAGCGCTGGGCTGTGGAGGGGGCGGGAACAGCCAGCTTGGGCTCTCAGCCGCTGGCTCAGAGCCTGAGACAGGTGTCGGTCCAAGGATCTGTGCAGATGGTGCCCGGGCCAGGAACGACTCTGTGACGTCCGCCCACTCTGCTGAAAACGGGTCACAGGAGTGCTAAACAAACTGCACTCCTGTGACCCATAGGAGAAGTAAAGCCAAACAAGCTTTGGCTGTACTTCCCCTTTAAATTATATATAAAGTCAATGCATTTAAAATGGTTGCGTTTTCCACGCTTTCAGTACTAATTATGGAGGGTGAATCTACCCAACAGGGATACAGAAATCAGGGCTGTCGATAGGGGGGTTCCACTGGGCCTTTTGTAGGGGTTCTGGGCACACAGGGGGGCCCAGACAGCAGGGATTTTGGTGCAGCTGGTAGGAGGGACAATTGCAGAATGATGCACTGTGTCTGTGTCTCTCCCTCCAGCAGCTGAAAGCCAGTCTCTCTCTCTCTCTCTCTCTCTCTCGCACCTGCTGGCTTTCGGGTGCTGGAGGGAGGGACATAGGACAAAGTTTAATTGTCCCACTGCACCGATTTCCCCCCCCCCCCCTCCCTCTCTTTGCTGATTCCCCCGCTGTGTGCCCAGGACCACCTTCACACCAGTGCTGTCAGTTTCCGGTACAGAAACTGACCGGAACTGACTATTGGTGCAGAAAAAACAGAACTGCATCTGGTGTGAACTGGCACTTAAAGATTTCTAACTTATTTTCTTCACTTTCTGTCCCAGCAACAATATCTTCAGGTCAAATATCCAGACTAGAACTATAAAGACCTAAAAGATTCTAATTCTCCCCTAATGCACCCAAACTAAGGAGAAAAAAAACATGAACCCCCAAATATTGTAAGTCATTTCCTGTGTGTTTATATTCAGCAGGTCCCAGTCTAGGTTTCTCCACTCGTCACAAGTGACATGCTGCTGCAGTAAGACCAATAGTGAAGCCAAATATAAAGACCCATTCAAGCTGGGGAGCGGAGATCTGAAGAATCTCTATGAAGACATCAAAAAGGTGATTTGCTGGTGTTCTGCTTCATCTCCTCAGTCCAATTGTAGTAAAGTGTTATGAAGGTGATATTTGATTATATGGTGGCTCAGTGGTTCCCCTGTGACACTGTGTCCTGTGCTTGACCCAACCATAAACACAGATTTTCTGTGTTCGAGTTTTTATAGTAGGTTGGTGTGTGTGTGTGTGTGTTGGTATGACGCCCGGTTCACACTGAATGCTGCTTTGAAATCACACTATTTAGCACGATTTCAAAGCCGCCAGTCGGTGTGATTTTATGTGTGGCTTTCTGACATTTGTGCAATTTCACGATCACAGATACAGGCCTGTCTTATAGCACCATGGGCCACTGGGCAAACTAATGCACTGGGGACCCTACTAGCCCTCCCCAAGTTATGCACCTACCTACGAATTAAAGTATAAATAGACGATAGAATTAAACTTATATTTATTGGTACTTTAATAAAATCGATTTGAAACAATAAAAAAGGCAGCAGTACAGGGGGGTTCAGGAGGGCACAATACTAAGTCAAGGAGGGCACAGTACAGGTTCCAGGACGTGGCCATACCAGGACAGCTTAGTGAAAATGTGACAGTCCCAGCAAATCCGTTATGATGCAAGAATATCATGGGGGCCCCCTGTGCAGTGGCCATACATTAAGATGGCCTTGGATAGATTTCTATGCAAATAGCACATGAAATCACTAAAAATAGTGCAGTAAACTTAGTCAGTCGCACTAATTTGAACGGTTCCATAGGCACAAATAGGGTGCGACTAACTGTCCAAGGGACATTGAAGTAGAGCTGCACAATTAATTGTCAAGAATCAAGACCCCCCCCCCCCCCCCATCTTATCAACACATTTTCCAAATTCTTTTTCCTGCTCAAGCTGATGGCTGACAAAAAACAAACAAAAAATAACAGACAGTCAGCAAAGTATCACAACATTCCTCAGCCGCTGAGCTAACTATAAACATTGCAACATTTTGATCAAAGGAATAAACTTTGGGCTGTAGATGAGGGAAGTTTAACCACTTAAAGACAACTCAAGTTAAAATCATATTTTTTTTGCTAGGAAATTACTTAGATCCCTCAAAGATATATTATATATATGCGTTTTTTGTGACTGATGTTACGCCACGAGAAGCGTGATCTTTATTCTAAGCAAAAAAAATTGTGATTCTCATTTTGGCAAGAATTGTGCAGCTCTACGTTAGAGTAAGATTTTTATTTTTTTACAGGACAAGTGGCTGGCATGAATGGTTCGGAACTTTGCAGATTTTGTTGGAACAATGTAAATGCATACAATGTAACTAAAATCAAGGAAAGATTCTTAGATTATTTTTTGTGTTGGTGATGATGAAGCTGGTTTGCAAATTGAGTGTCTGAGTCGAGTCTGAGGAGAATACAAGTCTCATTAATCATTATTGTAATTAGGGTTGTCCCGATACCAGTATCGGTATCGGGACTGATACCGAGTATTTGCGGCAGTACTTGTACTCCCGCAAATACCCCCGATACCCAAATAGAATACTTGAACAACCCCCCCCCGCGCGCAGCCGCCGCCAACGCCGCCGTATATACAAAGCCGCCGCCACGAACATTATAGGCACCTTTGAATAGCTGTTTTCCCGCTGCGCGTGTATAGACACTCCCCCTTGGCGGATCTGTCCAATCCCGAGCAAGAGGGAGTGTCCTTTATATGGCGCGTGGCAGGGAAAAGAGCTATTGAAACGAAAGGTGCCTATAATGTTCGCGGAGGTGGTGGCTTTGTATATACGGCGGCGGCGGCATCATCATCAGGTAGGGGGGACATGGCTGCGTATATATGGGGGGGACTTGGCTGCGTATATGGGGGGAACATGGCTGTAACATGTGGGGGGGACATGGCGGCAATATGTGGGGGGGACATGGCGGCAATATGTGGGGGGGACATGGCGGCAATATGTGGGGGGGACATGGCGGCATTATGTGGGGGACATGGCTGCATATGGGGACACGTTTAAAAAAAAGTATCAGTACTTGTACTCGGTCCTAAAAAAGTGGTATCGGGACAACCCTAGTTGTAATGATTCTGGGATTGTGTGATTCTTCCTAGATAAGGCAGATTTGCTTGCAGGCATCTAGACCAAGAACAAACATATCAGCAAATCTTCTGATTTGATCATCACTACTCATCGTGTAGTTCTATCCTGCAGAAAGGTATTACATTTTAGAATGAGATCTAATTTGCCTACATGGTAGTCATCTCTCCATCCTCTTAATTAACCACTTAAGGACCGCTGCACGACAATATACGTCGGCAGAATGGCACGGCTGGGTACAAGGGCGTACAGGTACGTTGCCTTTAAGAACCCTGCCATGGGTCGTGAGCGCACCGCCGGCGGCGCGCTCGTGTACCAGTCCGAAGCTCCGTGACCGCAGGAACCACGGACCCAAACGCCGCCGGTGTCCCACGATCGGGTCACAGGTGCTGAAAAACGGGGAGAGGTGAGTGTAAACAAACCTTCCCCGTTCTTCTCTGTGGCTTGTCACTGATCCCTGTAATAGAGAACGACGTTCAGTGACATCACACGTCAAGCCCTACAGTAAGAAACACACAATAGGGCACACTTAACCCCTTTAGGACCCCTAGTGGTTAACCCCTTCACTGTCGGTGTCATTTTCACAGTAATTGGTGCATTTCTATAGCACTTTTCGCTGTAAAAAATGTCAAGTGTCCGATGTGTCCGCCATAATGTCGCAGTCACGAAAAAAATCGCTGACCGTGGCCATTGCTAGTAAAAAAAAAAAAAAAATTTATAAAAATGCCATAAAACGATCCCCTATTTTGTAAATGCTATAACCAATCAATAAACGCTTATTGCGATTTTTGTTTACCAAAAATATGTAGAAGAATACGTATCGGCCTAAACTGAGTAAAAACATTTTTTATATATTTTTGGGGGATATTTATTATAGAAAGAAAGTTAAAAATATTGCATTTTAATTGTCGCTCTATTTTTGTTTATAGCGCAAAAAAACAAAAACGCAGAGGTGATCAAATACCACCAAAAGAAAGCTCTGTTTGTGGGAAAAAAAGGACGCCAATTTTGTTTGGGAGCAACGTCGCACGACCGCGCAATTGTCAGTTAAAGAGACGCAGTGGCGAATCACAAAAAGGGGCCAGGTCCTTTACCTGCATAATGGTCCGGGGCTTAAGCGGTTAAAAAAGAACTGAAGTCTGCTCACATAATGTATAATAAAAAACATATTTGCCATTCTGGAGCTTCCCTCCAACCACTTTGCATAATATTTTATATATACTGTGATTCTGTACTTGCCAAATATGCTGCAGAAGTCTCCCTCCACTGGGTCTGGCTACATCCATTTTAACTGTGGGCAGCTGCCTGTTCACTTCCTGGATTTACAAAGACGCTCAGAGGCACACCTCCAGCTCTGCAGCTCTCATTGACCCTCTTATGACTTACCCCCCTTTCTGGCAGACTTTTATGAGTGTGAGAGGGGGAACTGTGCATGATGTCATAAGCCTAGGCCAATGACCAGACAAGAAACAGGAAGTGGGCTGTATAGGGTATTTACCGGCAGAAAAAAAAAATCTTTTACCATCCAAAGTTAAAACAACAATGGCAGAAGATGGAAAGTGAACTGAAGGTCCTCTTTAAGATGTATTCTCTTGTCTCAAGTATAGGAGCTGCTCGGAGCAACCCAGGAGCTGAAGGACATGTGCGAGTATTATTTTGATGGGAAAGGGAAAGCATTGAGACCGATGCTGGTTGTGTTGATGGCACGAGCGTGTAACACACATCATAATAACTGTCGGTAAGTTAACAATTCGCTATCTTGAATGGCTTTGTGTTTGTTTTGGGGTTCGTTCACAAGGGGCTTGACAAATCTGCTATGAATCTAGGAGCCAGCTAAAGTTAGGAGCTATTTTTATTTATTTTTAATAAACAAAGCTTTATTGCTATACGGCACTGCGCTGCTTTAACTGACAATTGCGCGGTCATGCAACACTGTAAATTACATTTATATCATTTTTTTTTTACACAAATAGAGCTGTGTTTTTTTGTGGTATTTAATCACCATTGGGTATTATTTTTTTTGCTCTATAAACGAAAAAAAACTGAAAAGTGGAAACAAAAACGAAAAATTACACACACACACTGATTTTTTTTTTTTTTTATACTAGTAATGGCGGCGATCAGCGACTTATATTGGGACTGAGATAATAAGGCGAGCATTCTGACACGGACATCACCAGTGACACTAATACAGTGATAAGTGGTAATAATATGCTGTCACTGTACTAATGACACTGGGTAGGAAGGGGTTAACATCTGGGACAATCAAAGGGTTAACGATGTGCCTAGAGTGTGTAATGTAACTGCACCAAATACCATCTTACTATGGGATGTGTTGGCTTTTGTCTCTGTGTTTTTCAGGAAGACAAAACCAGCACACTCATGCTGTCAGTAGAGAGGTCTGTTTTGTTTACAACACAGATCTCTCTCCTGTCACTCGCAACGATGATCGGTTGGTCCCATCCGTGAATCATTGGCCGGACCGGGTGATTGGAATGTAAGGGAGCCAGTGTGAACACAGCCGGGTGGACGTGTGCATGTGTGCCCCCTACCTGGAAATGCAAAATCACAAATTGCTGACACCTGGTGCGAACAGTGAATGTGTTGAGAAAAGCCCAGGTGCCAGGATGCCGTCCTGACGCCTGGGATTTGTTGAGCCCTGCGTTCACACCAGAATCGTTGAGGCTTTGTAGTGTAGCCCCCAATGCATAGACAAGGCAAATCGGACAAAATGCTTTTGTTTTCTATGGTGTGCACTGAAAAGGGTACTGCATGCAGCATGTCAAGTGCTAATTTCAAACAATTTATGTGTCTCCAAGATATACAGTGCAGAAAATAAGTATTTGAACACCCTGCTATTTTGCGAGTTCTCCCACTTGGAAATCATGGAGAGGTCTGAAATTGTTATCGTAGGTGCATGTCCACTGTGAGAGACATAATCAAAAAAAAAATCCAGAAATCACAATGTATGATTTTTTTAACTATTTATTTGTATGATACAGCTGCAAAGAAGTATTTGAACACCTGAGAAAATCAATGTTAATATTTGGTACAGTAGCCTTTGTTTGCAATTACAGAGGTCAAACGTTTCTTGTAGTTTTTCACCAGGTTTGCACACACTGGAGGAGGGATTTTGGCCCACTCCTCCACACAGATCTTCTCTAGATCAGTCAGGTTTCTGGGCTGTCGCTGAGAAACACGGAGTCTGAGCTCCCTCCAAAGATTCTCTATTGGGTTTAGGTCTGGAGACTGGCTAGGCCACAGCAGAACCTTGATATGCTTCTTACAGAGCCACTCCTTGGTTATCCTGGCTGTGTGCTTCGGGTCATTGTCATGTTGGAAGACCCAGCCTCGACCCATCTTCAAAGCTCTAACTGAGGGAAGGAGGTTGTTGCCCAAAATCTCGCAATACATGGCCCCGGTCATCCTCTCCTTAATACAGTGCAGTCGCCCTATCCCATGTGCAGAAAAACACCCCCAAAGCATGATGCTACCACCCCCATGCTTCACAGTAGGGATGGTGTTCTTGGGATGGTACTCATCATTCTTCTTCCTCCAAACACGGTTAGTAGAATTATGACCAAAAAGTACTATTTTGGTCTCATCTGACCACATGACTTTCTCCCATGACTCCTCTGGATCATCCAAATGGTCATTGGCAAACTTAAGACGGGCCTTGACATGTGCTGGTTTAAGCAGGGGAACCTTCCGTGCCATGCATGATTTCAAACCATGACGTCTTAGTGTATTACCAACAGTAACCTTGGAAACGGTGGTCCCAGCTCTTTTCAGGTCATTGACCAGCTCCTCCCGTGTAGTCCTGGGCTGATTTCTCACCTTTCTTAGGATCATTGAGACCCCACGAGGTGAGATTTTGCATGGAGCCCCAGTCCGAGGGAGATTGACAGTCATGTTTAGCTTCTTCCATTTTCTAATGATTGCTCCAACAGTGGACCTTTTTTTCACCAAGCTGCTTGGCAATTTCCCCGTAGCCCTTTCCAGCCTTGTGGAGGTGTACAATTTTGTCTCTAGTGTCTTTGGACAGCTCTTTGGTCTTGGCCATGTTAGTAGTTGGATTCTTACTGATTGTATGGGGTGGACAGGTGTCTTTATGCAGCTAATGACCTCAAACAGGTGCATCTAATTTAGGATAATAAATGTAGTGGAGGTGGACATTTTAAAGGCAGACTAACAGGTCTTTGAGGGTCAGAATTCTAGCTGATAGACAGGTGTTCAAATACTTCTTTGCAGCTGTATCATACAAATAAATAGTTAAAAAAATCATACATTGTGATTTCTGGAATTTTTTTTTGATTATGTCTCTCTCACAGTGGACATACACCTACGATGACAATTTCAGACCCCTCCATGATTTCCAAGTGGGAGAACTTGCAAAATAGCAGGGTGTTCAAATACTTATTTTCTGCACTGTATCTATAGCCATTTTTAAAAAGGGCATGGTCTCTCTCTCTCCTCTCTCCTCTCTCCTCTCTCCTCTCTCCTCTCTCCTCTCTCCTCTCTCCTCTCTCCTCTCTCCTCTCTCCTCTCTCCTCTCTCCTCTCTCCTCTCTCCTCTCTCCTCTCTCCTCTCTCCTCTCTCCTCTCTCTCTCTCTCCTCTCTCCTCTCTCCTCTCTCTCTCTCTCTCTCTCTCTCTCTCTCTCTCTCTCGGCACTTGGCTGCTGTCTCAGCCAATGAGAGAGGGTCCCGGGCAGCCGAGTCTCTCATGCAACATCGCTGGATCAAGATGGGCTCATGTAAATATTGGGTGTCTGAGGGGGACTGCTGCACACAGAAGGCTTTTTATCTTAAGGCCTCATGCACACTGGACGTTAAAATAACGTTATAAAAATGCCAGTAGCTTTGCAGTGAGTTTTTCAAAAAAAAAAAATTTTTAATAGCATTTTTTGCGTTTTTCCACGTTAGCGTTTTTTTTTTTGGTTCTAATTGTTAAACGCTGGTGAGTGAAGTTTTTGAGCGGTTATTGACGTTTATCAGCGTTTATCATCGTTGGAGCATTGTAAGGCTCCATTCACATCTAGGCGTTTTGTCGCCTTACGCCCGACGCTGAAGCAGCCCTAGATACGCTGGAGGGGCGAATTAACATTGTCGGCTATGGATAGGGTTGTCCCGATGCCTCTTTTTTAGGACTGAGTACAAGTACCGATACTTTTTTTTATGTACTCGCCGATTCCGAATACCGATACTTTTTTTTTAATGTCATGTGACAGTGACACTTTGAAACCTGTTGTCTCAGTTTAGAAGTCCTTTGATAAAAGATACCAGACAGTCTGCAGGTTTTATTGGCCTGTATTGTTGTCTGCAGCATGGAAGTGTATGCTGACCACTGATGGGCACAATGTGAATATCATGGTGGTGTTTTATTTTATTTAATGTGGTTCATGTCCTTTGTGGCCCTTTTTGGGAACATGGATCTCTGTGGTTACTGTATATGTCACTATTCCATTATTATTTTTTACTGTGTGTTAATACCATTTTGGAGGACAACGACTTACCCAATCGGATACCTGGGAGAGAGAGAGAGAGGCAGCGTGTAATGCTGTAAAGAAGCTGCAGGAGATGGGCAGTACTGACTCTAAAATCACACAAAAAAGGGGAAAATGGTAGCAAATTAAACGTCATCCAGTTGAGGTTCACATTCCCTTTAAGAAAGGTAGCAAAGACTGGCAGGAGATATCGGCGTGACCTCTGCCCCACACTCACCCCGGGCTGACAGTCTCTCTGCCAACAATGACTGCAGATCCGGAACAACCACATTTCCACATTTTTCTCCAAATCCCCATGCTGACTCGTCTGCAAAACGCACCAAATAACCATCCTGAGAAGTGAGAACTGTAAGACTCTCCAGATCTCCGTGTATAATGCAGACGGCAGCCATCGAGTGTACAAAAGCCGCGCCTCCTCCTCCTCCTCGTCCGTGATAGGTGAACTTAGTTTCCCAGCAGTGAGTCAGTGTTCCGCCTATCATGGACATCCTCTCATTCTCATCCATGGGATGAGGATGAGAGGGTGTCCGTGATAGGCAGAACACTGACTCACTGCTGGGAGTGTTCCCCTATCACAAACGAGGAGGAGGAGGAGGAGGAGGAAGCGCGGCTTTACTACACTGGATGGCTGCAGTCTGCATTATACACGGACACAGACAGGCATTACACGCTGCCTCTCTCTCTCTCCCAGGCATCGGATCAGGCATCGGGAGGATTTGCGCGAGTACAAGCACTCACGCAAATACTCGGCATCGGTACCGATACTAGTATCGGTATCGGGACAACCCTAGCTATGGAGATGGTTCACATCTCCACGCCGAACGCCCATACGCCTGAAGCTCAAACAAGTCCCGGACCCTTTTTTTCAGGCGTACGGGCATAGCCGGCAATGTTAATTCACCTCTTCTGCAAAAAATCAATAGGCGTTTTGTGGCCGCAATACGTCGCTACAGCGTACGCCTAGATGTGAATGGAGCCTTACAGCTGAAAAACGTCTCTCAGGACCCACTATTTTTATTTTTTTCCAAAACTGCTAACAGCCTATGTGTGCATGGTCACATAGGATAACATGATGGAGAGTTTATTGACTGTAGAAAAAAACGTCTACTGCCAAAAACAGCTGCTGTAAAAACATCCAAAAACGCCCAGTGTGCATGAGGCCTAATACATAGAATGCATTAAGATGAAAAAAACCTTCTACCATTACAGCCAATCTTTCCTTTACATTTCCTAAAGTGTGGTGAGCATACCACTGGTGCTACCATAATCCCCTGGGTGGTAGGTGACAGCCCTTGGAATGTAAAAAAATGGTGACTGGATGTATCTCATAGTACAGGAAACCCCAGTCTTTCCTTCCACTGTGATATACAGTAGCCTGTTATTTAGATCTTGTGGAGATAGTTCACGGCAAAGAGACATCAGCACTGAGCCCTAAAGGGCAAGGAACCAAGACTCAGAAGACAATGTAAGCAGGTAATGCTGAGAGATTTGGCACATAGGTAGAAGAGTGGTTTGCAACCTCCAATAGATATTGACAATGAGCATCAAGATTACAGGTAACATTCGGTCACAGAAACCATCATGATTATGGTGCAGTAAAAGTATTCAGTATGAGAAAAACTGACCTAATGCACACTGCAGTTGTACTTTTAGGCCGGGTTCACACCTATGCAAATTTGGTTGCGGCTTAAACCGCATCTAATACGCAGAACATTTTTAAATACATTGTTTTCAATGAGGCTGGTTCACATATGTGCGATGCATTCGCACTGCGCATTGCCGGAAATCCGTATGCGTTGTGGAGGCCTTGCGGTGCGGCTCAGGTGCGAATTCAGTCCCATTATCTTCTATGGGTACGCAGCTGATTCGCAGATGTGTTCAGTTCTCTTCAGGAATTTCTCTCATTCAGCTCAATACATTTCTCCCCCACTCTCCTCTCACCTGGAACTTCCCCCAGGTCTCCAAATCCGCAGCTAAAATGCAATGGATCTGCTGAACACTTCCCTTATCTATCTGCAGAGATTACAGAGCTGAAATTCACACTGCACTAGTGTGAACCCAGCCTCACAAAGTTACTTATCTTGTATATAAGTGATGCGGTACCCCCAAGTGCCAAGTGTTGTGGTGTGTCTGTGAATGGGGATGGGAGATCTGGGATGCCCAGCATGGATAATCAGCAATTGGTTTCGGGACCACTATGTACACTCCCTATACATAATCCTTCAGCTTCGTCCTGTACACTCTGGCTTTGAAGCCTATCACTCCTCATTCCTCCTGCACATCACTTGCTGCAGACTGTTACTCTAGTCACCTCCAGCACATCACTTGGTTCTAAGGTTTAGCTGGCACATATTGTTAGTTAGGCTTAACACTTGCTCAGTCAGGCCTCAGTAACCACCCTTTACGGGCTGAAACCGCAGGCCCCAATGGTGTAGCAGAGAAGAATGATGGTCCTTGTGCTAGCTGTCCTGACTATGGCTACTGATCCCGGTCAGCCCTCTTCAGGCCCCGCCAGCCCTCCTGGCTGCAGCTGACTCTTTCCACTGCCCCTTTCACAGTCCACTCCTCTGGTTCTGCACCCATCTTTGAATGCAAGCTTCCAGTCCACCCAGGAGTGCCTCCCCAGCCCTCCTGGCTGCTACCTGTTGTCCTCCCAGGAGTCTCTCAGCAGTGCATTCTCCCACTGTCCTCATAGGATGACCACATTTACAAACTACCATTCAGGGACACCCCCCTTCCCAAAAATCAGCTTGTAGGGAAACAAGTCACAGCACAATGATTGGACACAAGAGGCGGGATTTATGATTTCTCCAATCACAAACAGGGGGCGGGGATAGTGCTCCTCCAGGCATTCCCGGCCAGGACAAGTACAGTCGGTGAGTAAAACTGTGATGTGGCAGCCTTTCTTGGGCCAGGGGGTGGCTGTGTTGGTTTCATTCCGGGACACTGTATTGTCCTGGAATGAAGGTGAAAAATGCGGGACTGTCCCAGGCAATCCAGGACATGTGGTCACCCTATGTCCTCGCCTTGCTCTCTCTTGTGCCTCCGGTCCAGGACTTTTTCAGGTGTTGAAAGTGGTCCCGACTGCACTGGAGCCAAGGCCCAAAGTTACCCCCCCCCCAGACTGGAGAGCTCCCTCAAAAGCCCTGACAGTCTCGGCACTCTCTCACTCCAGCTCTTCCACCCGACAACTCCCCTTGACCCTGGGTATTTGAGACCACTTGTCATTTGCCAATCCAAGTTGGGGATTGGTCAGGGCTCCCCAGAACACCCCAGGTGACTCCACCTCCCCTCCAGCCTCTCTTTCCAGAAAGCACTGGAATCTTCTGGAAAGAAGTAGGAGGTCCTAGTGATGTGTCCTAGTGAGTCACCCAGCACTACTCTGAGCCACTCCCAACCCATAATGAAAAAAAACAGACCTAGTAACTAGCCAGGCCTGCTTACATTTATTTATTCTTTCTGGCACACTACTAGAGGGTGCTACATAAGGAAAGATTCTTTATACAGAAATTAAATACTGAAGCGTCTGGTCACTCATGAGTGAAATATATGCTATTTGCACACTTTGCAAGCAAAGGGTTGATTTACTAAAACTGGAGAGTGCAAAATATGGTGCAGTCCTGCATAGAAATCAATAACCTGCCAGGTGTTTTGGTAAAGCTCAAAGGGGTTGTAAAGGAATTTTTTTTAAATAATTTTTTTCCCTAAATGGCTTCCTTTACCTTAGTGCAGTCCTCCTTTACTTACCTCATTCTTCCATTTTGCTTTTAAATGTCCTTATTTCTTCTGATAAAGCCTCACTTCCTGTTCTTCTGTCTGTAACTTCACACAGTAATGTAAGGCTTTCTCCCTGGTGTGGAGAAAGCATCTTGAGGGGCCAAGCAGGAGTGTCAGGATGCCCACTAACACACAGCTCCCTTCTCTATCTGGAAAGTAGAGAGTGTCCTGACTTGCATGCCCGCCCCTTCCCCCCTCAAGAAGCTTTCTCCACACCAGGGAGAACGCCTCGCATTACTGTGTGTAGTTACAGACAGAAGAACAGGAAATTAGGATTTCTCAGAAGAAAAAAGGACATTTAAAAGCAAAATGGAAGGATGAGGTAAGTGAAGGAGGACTGCACTAAGGTAAAGGAAGCTATTTAGGGGGAAAAAAATTCCTTTAAACCCCTTTAACTGATCAAGCTGAAGTTGGAGTCTGGTTAACATGCACAGCTTCACCAGATCTTGCACGCTCCAGTTTTAGTAAATCGACCCCAAAGTGCTTTTCATCCCACCTTTAAGTTTGGCGCCACTGCTGTCAATGCAGCCTTTTGAGAGGTAATCTAAAGCAGTGATTTCATCCTCCAGTATCTTCCAAAGACTGATCTCATTGAGTGAATGTTCTCTGTTTGTGTACAGGGAGATGCACCCAGCCCAGCGCTCCATTGCCGTTATTGCTGAGATGATCCACACTGCTAGTTTAGTACATGATGATGTCATTGATGGTTCTAATTCCCGGAGAGGAAAGAAGACGGTCAATCAGATATGGGGAGAAAGAAAGGTGAGATGTGTTCTGATGTATTATGAGTTTAAACACCAGACAGTAATTGCAAATCTAACTGCTAGGTACACAGCACTGGTCTTTTACTATTGCTGGAGAATCCATTTAGAAGAAAGGCTAAAATGAGCAGATATGACTCCAAGGCTGGCCATAGATTATGTCATTTTGTTTTGATCCACCACATGGTTGAAAGCGAAAGAATTGCTTGATTTCCCCATCAACACAATCGGCATTGATGGGGGAATCCTTCCTGCTGTGCTATTGTATTCTGACAGCGGGAGATTTCCCCACCATCAGAATACAATGTTTACTGCTGCTGGCTATACCTCTAATGATATTGCTAATCTCCTATCCTGGAGTTCCCCGCTGGCGCTCTGTACTCCTCCTCACCTGGGTGTCCCCCATAGCAAGCCTTGTGCTATGGGGTCACATGTACGGGTGTGCTCCTGAGCTCTGTCAGTCTATAGGCACACACAGTGCGGCTCGGCCATGCCCCCCACTTCCTCCTCACAGGATGTTATTGACAGCAGTGTCTCCTGCTGCTGCCTATGGGAAGAAGAAATGGGTAGAAGAGCAGGGCAGCAGCCAGGCACAGCGCTGAATGAATAGAGGTATAGGGTAAGTGTTCAGGGAGATATGGGGGAGGATATATATATATATTATTAGTATAAAACATTTTTATACCTTAATGCAGAGAATGCTTTAAAGCGGATGTCCCATTAAAAAAGTATATTTAAAGCCAGCAGCTACAGATACTGCAGCTGCTGACTTTTAATATTGGGACACTTACCTGTCCTGGAATCCAGCGTCGTCCGCAGCAGAGGATGAGCGTTCGCTCGTCTCTCTGCTGCTCCATCCACGGTGAGCGAACCAGGAAGTGAAGCGCTCAGGCTTCACTGCCCGGTTCCCTACGGCGCATTCGCGAGTCGCGCTGTGCCCGCCGATTGGCTCCCGCTGTGTGCTGGGAGCCGAGAGTTCCCAGCACACAACGGGGGGGGGCGACGGGATGTCGCAAAAAAACCTGACTTTTGCCCAAGACTGCGGGCCGGAAGTGGGTGCAGATACCTGTCTTTAGACGGGTATCTGCACCCCCCTCCCCCCTGAAAGGTGTTAATTGTGACACCGGAGGGGGGGAGGGTTCCGATCAGCGGATCTTCACTTTAGGGTGGAGATCCGCTTTAAGGTAAAAAGCTTTTTGGTGTCCTTTTATGAAAGTGCGGTAAAATACTTCTCAGGGGAGATCGCTCTCCTCTGAGTGCCTGTTTATGAAACTTTGTAGATCGCTTCTCATGTTGAGATGAGGAGCGATCTACAAACGGCTGGAAATGCCTGAGAACTGCTTCTCTCACTGTAATCTCGCGTGATTTAGTGGGATTACAGGACCCGATCGCCGCTGCAGTGCGGCGATCCGTCCCTGGAGCGGAAGAACGGGGAGAGCCGTGTGTAAACACGGCTTCCCCGTGCTTCTCTGTGGCCGTAGCATCGATCGCGTCATCCCTGTAATAGGGGGACGCGATCGATGACGTCACACCTACAGCCACACCCCCCTACAGTTGTAAACAAACACATAGGTCACACATCCCCTACAGCGCCACCTGTGGTTAACTCCCAAACTGCAACTGTCATTTCGACAAGTAAACAATGCAATTTAAATGCATTTTTTGCTGTGAAAATGACAATTGTCCCAAAAATGTGTCAAAATTGTCCGAAGTGTCCACCATATTGTCGCAGTCACGAAAAAAATCGATGATCGCCGCTATTAGTAGTAAAAAAAAAAAAAATTAATAAAAATGCAATAAAACTATCCCTTATTTTGTAAACGCTATAAATTTTGCGAAAACCAACCGATAAACGCTTATTGCGATTTTTTTTTTTTTTACCAAAAATAGGTAGAAGAATACGTATCGGCCTAAACTGAGGAAAAAAAATGTTTTTTTATATATTTTTGGGGGATATTTATTATAGCAAAAAGTAAAAAATATTGCATTTTTTTTTAAAATTGTCGCTCTATTTTTGTTTATAGCGCAAAAAATAAAAACCGCAGAGGTGATCAAATACCACCAAAAGAAAGCTCTATTTGTGGGGAAAAAAGGACGCCAATTTTGTTTGGGAGCCACGTCGCACGACCGCGCAATTGTCAGTTAAAACGACGCAGTGCCGAATCGCAAAAAGGGGCAAGGTCCTTTACCTGCATTTTGGTCCGGGTCTTAAGTGGTTAAATGTGAATGGTGTATAGTAAATGAATGGAATCCCACATATCTAATGCACCATGCATATGCTATACACCATTCATATAAATGAAAAATACATTTATAATCATTTTTTTTTTTTTATATAAAGTATACAAATATAAACCCTGTATAACTGTAATAGAACAGTCCATGGGTAAAACCATATTTTAGGGTTTACATTATTTTTTTTTTTTTTTAATAATAAATTAAAAATGATATAAAAATTACTTTAATAATAGCATTTTAATGCAAGTAGAATTATATATACATTTTTTTATATATATATATATATATATATATATATATATATATATATATAATGTGTGTGTGTGTGTGTGTGTGTGTGTGTGTGTGTATGTATATATATGTGTGTATATATATATATATATACATACACATACACAATTATAAATCTCTAACCTGCTCATTTTGGGGGGTGTAATGGGGAGGATGTGTTCTGATTGTATGGCTGCTTGTGTGTGAAGCATGGAAGTCAAAAGACTTCCTTCTTCCTCCACAATACTCAGGCAGCTTTGCGCTTCTCTCTCTGATTCTCCACCTCTGAGATGGTGAATCGGAAAGTGAGAATCCTGTCACAGATCGCCAGTGAGGTGCCGAGATCGCACCTTCATAAACTGGCCGTTTCTGTGACAGTCAGTTACAGATTCTCACTGTGCTGAGATAATCAGTGGAGAACATGTTCTCATCTGATTACCTCCGCTTCATAAACTGGTAATGACATGAGAACAGCGGTGAGAGTCGGGATCGCCACTGATCTCACTTTCATAAAAGGACACCTTTGCCTTTTAGAACCACTTTAAAGTAATTCAAGGGGGGGGGGGGGGTGAAGATTGCTAGATGGGACTCAATTCAAATATCAAGGGATGAGTAACTATGAGTGAAGATTAGACTAACAATGGAGCGTCCCTTCTCTGTATCAACCAGACAAGAAAGACTTTCAAGTAAAAAAATTAAAAACATTTTTGCTGTCCGCGATCTCTTCAATTCTGCTTGTGTCTTTTGGCAGGGATAGTGTTAATTAGCAGATATGTTTCATTTTTCTGCCACTTCTAACATGACACTGATCTTGTGTTTAAGGCTGTCCTTGCTGGAGACTACATACTGTCGGCAGCTTCTGTGGCGTTGGCAAAAATTGGTAACGCCACTGTAATCTCTGTGTTATCTCAGGTCATTGAAGATTTGGTACGGGGTAAGTCTGATCTACATTTGATTTTAACTGGAAGGGGGTGTTGGGGACAGGGCTGTCTTCTTTCTTCGTAGATGGGGATTAGATTCTCTATTTGTCACGTTTTACCATAATCCTCGAATGTGAAAGAAAACCGAGCAAAAATCTTCCCATGAGGACACTGGTTCTTGTGACCCTGGTGGCTACCAGGTATTCCTTTTACTTTGGAGGAATTTCCTCTCAGGTCGTGTGTACGTTTTCGCCGAGCGTCCCGTCGAGCCAAAATAGAGAGCAGGTTCTTTATTTGCTCGATGGCCCATCGAGAACCATGGCTCGGCGCCTTTCCCGACGGCATGGTCGACGATTTCGACGGCCAGGCGAGAACCTTGACGGGCGGGACGATGTGTTTGGCCCGTCGAGGTTCTCGGTGGTGTGTACGGGGCCTCACTTCCTGTTTGGCTACAGGACAGGAAGATTAAATCTTTCAATCCAGTGCAAAAGAAAACAGTGGTAGAACAAAGTTACCATTTATAATTAATTGGTCTGGATCTCATCGTTAACCACTTCCGGACCACCCACCGCACATATACTGCGCGAACCGACGTACCACAATCACTGTGTTGTCCCAGTAAGCCCATCCCCCCACACATTTAGAACAGTTAACCCCTTGATTGCCCCTAGTGTTAACCCCTTCCCTGCCAGTGTCATTTATACATTAATCAGTGCATTTTTATTTATTTTTTAAGCACTGATCACTGTAATGTCACTTGGGGTCAGATTTTGTCCATTGCTGCCATTACCAGTGAAAACAATAAAAAAAAATCTATTCCATAGTTCGTAGACGCTATAACTTTTGCACAATCCACACAATATGCGTTTATTGCGCTTTTTTTAAAACATTTTTTTAACAAACATATGAAGAAGAATACATATTGGCCTAAACTGGTGAATACATTTTAGTTTATTTTTTTATTTTTTTTGGACATGTGTTATAGTTATTTTTTTCCCCCACAAATTGTATTTTTTTTTTTTGTTTATAGCGCAACAAATTAAAACCACAAAAGGTGATCAAATACCGCCAAAAGAAAGCTCTATTTGTGGGAAAAAAAGGACGCCAATTTTGTTTGGGTACAGTGTCGCAAGACCACGCAGTTGTCAGTTAAAGCGACAAAGTGCCGTATCGTAAAAAAAATGGCCTGGTCATTAAGGGGGTAAATTCCTCTGGGGCTGAAGTGGTTAAAGTGATTGTAAAGGTTTGTTTTTTTAAATAACAAATATGTTATACTTGCCTGCTATGTGCAAGGGTTTTGCACACAGCAGCCCTGATCCTCATCAGGTGCCCCCACAGAATGCTGCTTTCCATGGGGGCACCCGTGTGGGTGCGCTCACAAGTCCCACTGCTGCATCCAATGACACAGACAGCAGGACCCAGCCCTGCTCCCGTGTCACTGGATTTGAATAACAGCAGCTGTCAATCTATCCAATGAGGATGGAGACAGTGGCTGGAATCGATTGTGCACATCGCTGGAACGGATTTGGCTAGCTTAAAACTGAATCGGACAATAAGAAGCATGGGAGGTGAACTTTTGTCGCAACAGCAGGTCATCATGTTCGCCTGACAGCTAACCACTTAGTGTCTTTATTCTTTTAAAATGGATAGAATTCCAAATTTTATAATGAAAAAAGCTATGACGCACCTATGACGCAACATCCATACTTTTCCTGAAAATCTATTGACTTCTTATGTGGAAGATTTCACTTGCTGTTTTATTTAACCGTTCAGGTGAATTCCTTCAGCTGGGCTCCAAAGAGAATGAAAATGAGAGATTTGCTCACTACCTCGAAAAGACTTTTAAGAAGACAGCAAGTCTTATTGCCAACAGCTGTAAAGCAGTATGTACGTTCCTCATTTTATATAGTTAAATGGAATGTGTGCTGATTGTCATCGATAGTTCTGTGCAATTACAGGAAAGATTGAGGATGTTCCTGAGTTTAGACCCAACACTCAAAGGGTCACTAAATTTTTTTTTTTTTTTAAGCTAAATAGCTTCCTTTACCCTAATGCAGTCCTGGTTTCATGTCCTCATTGTTCGTTTTTTGCTGTAATCCTTCTCTGTTCTGCACACTTCCTGGTTGTCTGTTTCCTTATGAAAAAAGTACTGGGAGCTTCTCTCTGTGGTCTCTAATCAAGGAGGTGTGATTACTGTGTGTCTAAAACCCCTCAGAACCAATCACTGCTCTGTATTGGCTCTGTGTCTCTGTACTTCACACAAGCATGGAACTAGGTGAAAAACGAAACTGAAACTACAGGTATATTATATGATTGATTTTTATCTATGTTTAATTATTATTATTATTATTAAAAAGTGTTTAATATCGCACCCGTCTTACCCATAGGGCCTCAAAGCGCTAAACGCAAAAGTACACATCACCCATAGCAGAGAACAAAAATCGGCACCGCAGCAATTAAAAGGGGTACTAAGAAGGGAAAAACCTAATATAACATGAGAAGGACTCAAAACACCCCTCTACTGGTTCAGCCATAGGCTTGGGTAAACGGGTGTTTTTAAGGGGAATCGTTTTTAAAAGGAATCAGTTAACTATTATGTCTCTATACCCTGTAAACTGTCATTTCAGCAAAAAAAAATTTCCTTTACAACTCCTTTTAAAGCCATTTATAGGATTGGCCAATAGTCAAGAGCGTACAAATAATTCATAAGTTATTAGAGACTTCTCCAAGACTGCTGCTTTGGTCACTGGCAGTGCTCAGGAATGGGATCTTTGGTTTGCATAATGTTATTTACTAGTCATTTAGCAGGGTGCCATTTCATGGATGTTGCTAATCTCTTCTGAAAATGCTGGTCAACCGACTGTCCTAATGACTTGTAATGTGATCGTTTGAGATACTTGCCCAAAACAGGTGTACAGATTAGAAACATCAAAAAAAGTCAAGTCTACATTTGCATACTTGTTATGGGTTGCTGACTTAAAGGATAAGTTCACCTTTAACCCCTTCCATACAGGGCACTTTCACCCCCTTCCTGCCCAGACCAATTTTCAGCTTTTAGCGCTGTCACACTTTGAATGACAATTGCACGGTCATGCAACGCTGTACCCAAATGACATTTTTATCATTTTTTTCCCCCACAAATAGAGCTTTCGTTTGGTGGTATTTAATCACCTCTGCAGGGTTTATGTATTGCGCTATAAACAAAAGAAGAGGGTGTAAGTTTGGAAAATAAAAAAACACAATATGTTTTACTTTTTGCTATAATAAATATCCTTTTTTTTTAAACACATTTTTTCCTCAGTTTAGTCCGATACGTATTCTTCTACATATTTTTGGTAAAAAAAATCGCAATAAGTGTATATTAATTGGTTTGCATAAAAGTTATAGGGTCTACAAAATAGGGAATAGATTTATAGCATTTTTATTATTTCTTTTTTTTTTTTTACTAGTAATGGCGGCGTTCAGCAAATTTTTATCGCGACTGCAATATTGCGGCGGACACTTTGACACATTTTTGGGACCATTTACATTTATACAGTGATCCCTGCTATAAAAATGCATCGATTTCTATATAAATGTGACTGGCAGGGAAGGTGTTAACAATAGGGGGGGGCATCAAGGGATTAATGTATTGCCTAGGGCAGGGGTCTCCAAACTGCGGCCCTAGGGCCAGATGTGGCCCTTTGCTAGCATTTATGCGGCCCTTGGAGCACTATGCCTCCAACTGATATGAGGTCACTATTCCTTCCACTGACACCAACAAGGGGGCACTATTTCTTCTACTAATATCAATGATGGGATACGATTCCTCCTACTGATAGGGGCCCTACTTCTCCCCCTACTGAACACCAACCCTGAGGCCACATTTATTCTTACTGGTGCTGGGCCCGGAACATTTTCTGCACCCACCGGTCACAACCCGGCCCTTTCTAAAGTCTGAAGGACAATAAAGTGGCACTTTGTTTGAAACGTTTGGAGACCCCTGCCCTAGGGAGTGATTTTTACTGTGGGGGGAGGGGAGTGACTGGGGGAGGTGACCGATGGTTGTCCCTATGTACAAGGGACACACCATCGGTCCCCTCTTCACACACACACAGATCCACTTTCCTGCTCAGTTACTGGGCAATCGCGGGTGCCCACTGACCATCTCGGCCGCCGGGCACACGCATCAGGTCCCCAGTGACGCGACGGGCGCGCGCGCGCAACCCCCCCCCCCCCCCAAGGTGTTTTAAAGGCGCAACGTCATATGATGTCCACCCAGAATAACAGAGTCTTCCTGTCAGAATGACAGCCAGGCTAGAAGAAGCACCTCCCCTTATTATTTTCATGACAAGTTTTTTTATTTTAAGGGTTAGTGCTTAAGAATAGGAGCCGTTTTCAAAGTGCACCTGTAGCCAGTTGTAAAGAGTGGGGAATGGTTAGAACCCCTGTCAGGTTTATTTATTTTTGCTATGTGTCCCATTGGTAAGATTGTACTGTTCCAGAGACATATAAGAAGTGAAAAGAAATCTGACACTTGATGGGTATTGTTATTGAAGGATCTTCCGCCACTTCTTGTTATAGGTGCTAACCTTTCCCTACTCTATCAAAAAAAAAATACATTTTAACTTAAGATGCACAGGCTAATGTAAAAATAAGGCTATTAAACTGTATAGGTTCATGTTGATTGTCTTGATTAAAAGTCTTCTTGGCACTGAAATATTCAATCTAATGCCATAGGAGTATGGGCGATATATCCAATCTTAAGATTGTCTGTCAGCGGATGCTCTTTAGCCAGTTGACCCCCCCCCCCCCCCATTCTAGACTGGGAAAAGGAAATTTGGTCGTCTTCTATGTGCAATGCAAGCAGACTTATATTTTTATTTATTTTGTATTACTAAAATCCTTTTATTATCCTTGTTAAGAGTGAGTTCATGGTATCTGTAGAGTTAGTCCTAGAAAACTGTAGATGGCAACTCTCACTGTGGTTTCCTGTGTTCTTCTTCTAGGTATCAATCTTAGGATGTCCTGATCCAAAAGTCCATGAGATAGCCTTCCAGTATGGCAGAAATATAGGAATAGCCTTCCAGGTAGGTGTTCTCCCGCTATATGATTCAAAGCTTGTTTCAGGAAATTTCCAAACATACCATATTAAGCAACACCAAATACACAGAGCCATATTCACATCACTCCGTGTTCTAGTTTTGTGGTGTTGTACTTGGGAGGGGATGTTTTGATTGTCTCATTTCGTGAGGCCCTAAAATGCCAGGATGGTACAAACACCCCTTTAAATTACAACTTTTTGGAAAGTAGACACGCCAAGGTATTTAGTAGGGAGTATTTTTTTTGCCACAATTTTTGGTAAATTTAAAGTAAAAAAATATTTATTTTTTCACAAAGTTGTCCTTTTAGAAAAATATTTGTCTCGCACAGCATGGGCATGCTTGTGATTTAATCACAAGACTTTTCTACAGCCTAGATGCTTAGAGGGGTCCAAAATCCAAGGAGTACTTTCAGACTTTGAAGGGTATAAACTATGCATCTGATTTTCTGACAAACGGTCACTTTTGTTGGGACCCTAAAGTGATCGGAAAGTAGAAACTCCCATAAAATTACTACATTTTGGAAAAAAAAAACTCTAATATATATATATTACTCAGGGGCACAGTGAATCTTCTTTTGAAGATAACATTTTTTGCTGAATGTTTTTGCGCCATGCATTCTACAGATTTGTAAAGTTAAGATAATTCTAACACATAGTGTTGGGCATACTTACAATTGCACCCCAATCACACTCTGCTACTCCTCCCGAGTATGGGCATACCACATACCTGAGACTTTCACAGCCTAGCTGCGTAGAGGGGCATTAAACCAAGGAGCACCTTCAGGCTTTCAAAGAGTATAAATTGGACATCTAATTTCCAGACTACCTATCACATTTTGGAGGCCCTGAAGTGTCTAAGACAGTGGAAGCACCCACAAAATAACTACATTTGGAAAACAAAACAGCCAAAAGTATATATTTTTTTTCACCAAAATTTTACAAGTAATGGAGTTTTTCTAACACACAACATGTGCATATTTAGAATTAGGGCCCTTTCACACTGGTGCACTTAAGAATGTGGTATGTGTTTTTACCGTTCTTTCAATGCGATTTTTTTTATTTATTTTTTATTTATTTTTTTATTGTGCACTTTCTGGTTTCCTGACTCCCAGCATGCATCTGTGAAACATAGATATGTGACATAAAAAACGCAGGCTCTCGAAATAAAAGAGAACAGTATGTTGAAACATGGACAGTATGGAATTTGTTTGTGTACTCTGAAGAGGGGAAGAGAATGTTGGCGGAGGAGAGTTTGGAGTGAGGAGTCCCCGTGGGGGGAGAGTGTATAGGGATGGGAGTAATAGAAACAAGAAGATAGTACCACCATCTCTTGAGCAAGGTTTTTTTTTTGTGGGGGGGGAGGGGGGGGTAGAGGGGTTGGGAGGAGGGGGGGGTAGAGGGGTTGGGAGGAGGTGGGGGTAGAGGGGTTGGGAGGAGGGGGGGTCCGCCCTTTTTTTTTTTTTTGGGTAGGGGAGGGAAGGGTATATATAAGGACAAGGGAACAAAGAGGTGCCAGGTGAAGGAGAACAGTAAAGCCAATTTAGAGATATGGATAGGAAGGTTTAAGAGATTTTTTTTACTAGTATAATACTAGGGGAAAGGAGAGATATAGACATGCCTTCCCTGGTTGTTTTTTTTTCTGTCCAGAGGGACTATATGTACTCATTTCTTTTGTTATGATAATTCCTCTTTGTGACCTTTGATATAAAAATAAATGATATGAAAAAAACGCAGGCTCTGTGAAATATGTGACACAGCAGTGCCTACTCACAGGGCATTGTGGATGTGTCACAGAATTCAAGTAAATGTGTTGGCATCGCAGAGCAAGTTTTACAAATGTCAAGATCATTTGGATTAATAGGAATAGGCTAATATTATGTTGAATTTGGTGGATAATTTTAAATTTTTACTATTGATACTCTTTAATATATTTTAATCATTGCTTCATGTTATGTTGAAAAAATTATTCCCTTAATCTTGGTGTTTCCTCACCTTTCAGCTTATCGATGACATATTAGATTTTACGTCTTGTGCGAGCCAACTGGGGAAACCGACAGCCGCAGATCTGAAGTTGGGACTGGCGACTGGTCCAGTTTTATTTGCTTGTCAACAGGTAAAGTTCAGTACTTGGTATAGATACTGCCAGTATCCACCCACTGTGTGCTATTGGTGATGGTGTGGTGACACTGCACTGTGAGCATGGCTGCTAGTGGTGGGGTGACACCAGCTCCTATACTTTGACCATGATTGGTGGTAATCGTAGCGATTTTCAGCCCCTACAATGTGATCATGGCTGTTAGTAATGGTGTGGTGACTTCAACTCTGACACTCTAAGCTGTTAGTGATGCTGTGGTGGCTCCAACTCTTCACTGTGATCCTGGCTATTAGGAATTGGTGTGGTGCCGCCATCCTCCTAATATGTTACCATGGCTGTTAGTGATGATTGATGGCCCCAGCCCCTATGTTGTCTATGTTGTGAGAATTGCTGTTAGTGATAGTGTGACTCCAGTCTCTACAATGTGACCATGGCTATTGGCAAAGCAATGAATCCAGCCTCTACCTTGTGGCCATGACTGTTGTAAATGACGCGGCAACTCCATTGCCTACAATGTGACCATGACTGCTAATATGGTTTAGCCTCTACACTGTGACCATAGTTGTTGGTGATAGTGTGCTGACTTCAGCCCCTATGCTGTGACCATTGCTCTTAGTGACAGTGTGGTTACCTCAGCCCAGGGCCGCCACCAGGATTTATGGGGCCCCTTACATAGATGTGCCCCCTGGAGCAGAAAACGGGGGGGGGGGGGGTGCTGCCGCCACAGATTGAGGTTGGGGGGCTTTGGGTGCTGACGAAAAAAGGGGAGTTGCCATGTTTTGTATGGGCCCCTTTCATAATAAATATAAAAAAATATATATATTAAGAAAAAATTATATTAAAAAGAGGGGGGGGGCAGCCACCTTGGGACCTCTGGGTCCTTTTAATAAAAACAAAAAATATATATAATAAAATAAAAAGGGGGGGGGGGTTGCCATCCAGGGCCCTGGGGACCTCTGGACCCTTTAATAAAAATAAAAAAAATGGGAAAATATATATATATATATATTGTAATAGTCAGAGTCCCGGTCCCTATGAAATGGGAGGAAAAATGGACACAGAGTCTGCATGTCAGCAGACTGCAGAACTACACAGCATAGTTTTTAAATGGAGAAAACTGCTCTGTCAGTTTTCTCCAGGTTTTGCTAGTTTTGAATGGGGCTGTGTAGTTGGAGATCCTGCAGAGACTTGGGCGGGATGGGGTCTCCAACCCTGTGTCCAGATCTTACAGACAGCCAGCAGGTTGGGTTCCCAGCTGAACACTGACAATATAATCAGGGACTGGTCAGAACAGAGAGGGAGGTGGAAGGTGTGCAGCTGGCTGTTGCTGCAAGACATCCCTGGTGTGTGGGGATCTGTCTGTCTGTCTGCCCTGGAGACTACATCCCTGGTGTGGGGGGACTTCGTGCCTGAGGGACTGGGAGGCTGGTGGAACTGAGGTGACTAGCGAGTCCAAGAGGGGCTGAAGGAAGTCCGGAAGTCTGGGAGACAGTGGGCTGGAGAACCTGTTGAGGCCAGGAGTGGGCCAGGTGAGCAGGTACAGCAAGGCTAAGTAAGCCTAGGAGCCAGGAGGCTTGGTATTTTGAGTTCTATGAACATTAATGGAGAAGAACCCCTGCGTGGGAAATCCTGTATGTGAACTGTTCTTTTGTTTCCTTCAATAAAAATGGGCTGCCATGCCCTCAAACATAACATCTGACTGCTGTGGACTCGCTAAAAAAACGCATTTACCATTGAGTTAAACCCCCAACGTTTACAATATATATATATATATATGTATATATATATATATATATATATATATATATATATATATATATATATATATATATATATATAATAATATAAATGGGGGGTTGCCATCCGGGGCCCTGAGGACCTCTGGGCCCCTTAAAAAAAATGATTTAAAAAAAAGAGGGGCCCAGGTGGCAACCCCAACAGGTGTACTGCCTGTACCCCCTGATGGCGGCTTTGCCTCAGCCCCTACATTTTGAGCATGGCTGTTAGTGATGGTTCGGTGACTCCAGCCCTTACACTGTGACTATTGCTGTTGGCAGTGTTGTAGTGACTTCAGCACCTATCATGGATGTTAGAAATGATGTGGTGCCACCATCTACACTGTGACCATGGCTGTTATTGATGATGTTGGGGCTTCAGCTTCTAGACTCTGATCAATGGGAGCTCAAATTTCTTGAATCGGGTTTGCATCCACTTTAAGGTGCCGCTAATGGCCAACAATAAATTCATATTAATTTAAATGCAGGATATAAATTAAAAAGTCAAATATAATTATCTATAAAAATGTTTTTTCAGTGCATCCTGCATTTTCGGTTTCAGCACTAAAATTTCCATTCGATGCGCCTCTAGCTGTTAGTGATGTTGTAATGGCACCAGTCCCTACCAATAGTTTGAGGGTCACTGGTGATATTGGGCCATTTATCTGGTTTTTGTTTAAACAATACAAACATGTTGTTCATATAAGATGTTTATACATCTTTTGTTTTAAAAAAGTTTTAATAAAAATATACTTTTTAAACAATATCTTTCTCCAGTGTGGTGCCAGTAAAGTCCCAGTTTTCTTCTGTGTTCTAGAAGTCCCTACACGGTGACGATGGCAGTTAGTAAAGATTCAATTTTATCACTGGAGATGTGAATGAGCACGCTGTACAGAACAATCAATAGTCCAAGTGTAACCCTCTGAGCCCAGGCGTGCCTTGTCTTCTGGGTAGTAAAATCTAAAGCGTTACATTTTAGGTCAATAGCCTTGAAATGCCCATTAATAAAGTTCAGGGTTATCGGCAGGAGGATACAAGAACAGATTTGTGTATTTTTTTTTGTTTTTTTTCTCTCTCTCTTGTAACATGAAGATAATTATCTCATTGTTTGCTTTGGATGTAGTTTCCGGAGCTGAACGCCATGATAATGAGAAGATTCAGTTTACCAGGAGACGTTGAACGAGCGTGGCAATATGTCCGCCAGGTAAGGGAGAACTCCGCTTCCAGTCACCACTTTGTGTTCACTATTATATGGTATGAGCTCTGCAAGGCTAATCACTGGGGTTGTCCAGATAACACTTTTTTAGTAGATGTACAGATACTTTTTTTTTAGCCCCAGAACGTTTTACCCCCTTAATGATCAGGCAATTTTTGCGAGCTTTCTTTTGGTGGTATTTTATCACCAACAAAAACGTTTTTTACTTTCTGCTATCAAAAATCAAATTCATTCATCAATTTAGGCTAATATGTATTCTGCCACATAATAATGGCATTTTTCGCAGGATCTGACACTAAGTGACACTTTTTTAGTGACGCCAATACAGCGAGCAGGGCTAAAAAAAAATGCACTGTCACTGTACAAATGACACTGACAGGGAAGGGGGTTAACGGGAAATCAAAGGGTTAAATGTCTCCCCCCTAGGATGGGGGGTGCTTTCTAACTGTCGGAGGTGCTTTGACTAAAGGAAAACGGAGATCAGTGTTTCTGCTAAGCACAGCGGTCTGCTTTGTTTACATAGGCAGACCATCATTCTGCCCTGCCTCAGTATATATGTGTGGGGTTAAGGCTTAACCTCCACCCATCTGCAAGCCTCTTTCTGGTCTGGTCACTCGGGGGAGGGGGGCAGCAGGTGGGCAAGGTTTAGTGCTCGGGCAGGGTTTAAGCCTAAAATTTCAAGTATCATCAACCGTATCTTAAAGTGAGCAAGAGGCTTTTGTGGGAGGTTTTAGAGCACATCCCGCACGCCTGCCCGGGCGGGGATTTTATTATCCTGACTTGGCATCATATGATGTCCAGCAGCATATGCCACTCACATGTGATTGGTAGTGTGGCGTGTTGCTGTGACACACCACATATCCAGTCTTGGTAAAGTGACGATGACTTGGGCGCTTCTATTATGTGATCAGCTGTGTCTAATCACCGCTGATCATATCGTAACCAGAAAGTGCCGGTTATAGATTTTAAAAAATGTAATTTGGGTAGTGTTGCATGATCACGCAATGGTCATTGAAAATTGGCCTGGGCAGGAAGGGGGTGAAAGTGCTCTGTATTGAAATGGTAAATGTGTTTCTTGAATAAAAGGTTCAACAAAAGCATAGATTCTAAACACCAGAGCAGTATTCGGCAGTGTTGGCTTCATCTATTTTATTTATTTTTGTTCTGACAGAGTGATGGTGTTCACCAAACCACCTACCTCGCCCAGCGCTACTGTAATGAAGCGATCCAAGAGATCAGCAAGCTGCAGCCGTCCCCGGAGAGAGACGCTCTCATCCACCTAACAGAAATCGTGCTCACTAGAGACAAGTGACCGGGGACAGGGACTCTTTACTGGCAGCTACCACCAAACAGTGCCTAACGCCAGCACATGTGTACACAGCCGGTTCAGCTTCCAGTGCGGGCCACCAAAAAAAAGGACTTTTAAGAGAAATCACCAGATGTTTATTATGCCTTTTCACCATGACAGTACTGTATTTTTTTTATTAAGATTTTATCAGAGAAAGCCATATTATGTATGAACGTGAGCAGTAAAGGGGAGAGTGGATTTCATCAGTATTGTGCAAAAGGATAAAATCAAATCAATTTTCAGTTCTCTGCTGGATTATATTTTTTTTATACCTGTTCAATTTCAAACAACCTATCATGGAATGTGTGCTTTTCTTAGCGGCTTTCTAAAAATGCAACGAGCCTCGCATGTGATCCGAATGAGAGCCAAGAAGTAGTTCTTAATTGTACATCATAGGAGAGTTAATTGGGACTACTGGGTTATGCACCACCTCCAGGTGATTGGACACTGGTAAATGGCCATATAGAATGTGTCCCTTTTCTTTCTTTCTTTCTTCCTTTCTTCCTTTCTTCCTTCCTTCCTTTCTTTCTTCCTTTCTTTCTTTCTTTCTTTCTTTCTTTCTTTCTTTCTTTCTTTCTTTCTTTCTTTCTTTCTTTCTTTCTTTCTTTCTTTCTTTCTTTCTTTCTTTCTTTCTTTCTTTCTTTCTTTCTTGCTCTCGCTCTCGCTCTCGCTCTGCCTCTGCTCTCTTTTCTTTCTTTTTCTCTCTCTCCTCTCTTCAGTTTTATTCAGAACAAAAATGACCTTGTATCATCCCGTTTCTGAACAGCAATCATGTTATCCTTACTCTGTGGTGTGGAGAGTACTGACCACAGATGTCAGGGGAGAGCGAGAAAGAAGCCCTGGACTCCCTGCCAGTTCAGGGGACGTTGTCAGCGTTCGCCTGGATGCTGATAAATGTGCCAAAACTTGGGGTGATTCAGCTTGCCCTTAAGAGCTGAACCCACTTGCTCCCTGGACTGGCAGTTAAAGTGAATAAATGTCATCAGTCCACCCAGGATTCCTCGAAAGAGTCCAAAGCTTTATTTTGTGGTCACACGATAAATGATTGAATTGGAGCCTCTTAACCACTTCATTACCGAGCCTGTTTTTCAGATTCGGTGCTTACGAGACTAAAACAGTTTTTTTTGCTAGAAAATTATTTAAAACCCCCAAACATTATATATATTTTTTTTTCTAACACCCTAGAGAATAAAATGGCGGTCATTGCAATACTTTTTCTCACACCGTATTTGCGCAGCGGTCTTACAAGCGCACTTTTTTTGGAAAAAATTCACTTTCTTGAATTAAAAAATAAGACAACAATAAATTTGGCCCAATTTTTTTATATATTGTGAAAGATAATGTTACGCCAAGTAAAATGATACCCAACATGTCACGCATAAAAATTGCGCCCGCTCGTGGCATGGCGTCAAACTTTTACCCTTAAAAATCTCGATATGCGACGTTTAAAAAATTCTACAGGTTGCATTTTTTGAGATGACGAGGAGGTCTAGGGCTAGAATTATTGCTCTCGCTCTAACGATCGCGGCGATACCTCACTTGTGTGGTTTGAACACCGTTTTCATATGCGGGCGCTACTCGCGTATGCGTTTGCTTCTGCGCGCGAGCTCGTCGGGACGGGGCACTTTAAAAAATTTTTTTTTTGGTTTTGGTTTTTATTTTTATTTATTTTATAATTTTTAACACTGAAAAAAAAAAAAAAAAAAAAATTATCACTTTTATTCCTATTACAAGGAATGTAAACATCCCTTGTAATAGAAAAAAGCATGACAGGTCCCCTTATATATGAGATCTGGGGTCAAAAAGACCTCAGATCTCATATTCAGGCTTAAATGCAAAAAAAAAAAAAAAAAAAAAAAAAAATAAGTCAAAATGTAAACATATTAAATGTCTCTTTAAGACGCTGGGCGGAAATGACGTTTTGACGCACTTCCGCCCAGCAGAGAGAGGGGGACGGCTGAGGGACATTTTTTCCCTCAGTCACATCCCCGGACAGACAACGAGCGGACCCGATCGCCTCCGCCGCTCCCTGACGCGACGGTAAGCGGCGGAGGGCCCGGGAGAGCGGCGGGAGGGGGGGCACCCTCTCCCGCCGCCGGTAACGGCGATCTCGCGGCGAATCCGCCGCGATGACCGCCGTTATCGTTAACAGGACCGCCCCACGAAGAGATGGATATCTCGGTTGTGGCAGCAGCTGCTGCCGTTACCGAGATATCCATCTTCAAAAACGTGACGTCTTTGGACGTGGGGCCGGTCACAAGTGGTTAAAGTAAACACAGAAACAATAAACATAAAAGTACCATCATCCTAAATATCGATTAAATAGATCAAGTTTACCTGGGGCCCCCAAATGGCCCAGGAACAACTTGGAAAAGAGGGAGTGGGCGAGTGGACTATAGCGGTACTGGATACAAGAAAATACAATGGAAAGATGAAATAAGGTAAAAAGTTATTACATTCGTTTATTATACATAATGGTGGGCAAATTGAACACACATTATTGGATTATAAAAACAAAAACAACATTAAAAACGTGACACAGTGCATGACCAACCAAACAGGTCACCGAGATGTTAAAGGGCCCTACACAAAGGAGGGCGGTGAGAAGAGTGGGGTCATGCCAGTTGAATCTCGACTAGTTTCGCAACAATAGTTGCTTCGTCAGGAGAGGTGGTCTGCGCAGCTAGAGATGACCACCTGGAGCTACAAGCCGCAAATGGAGGAAGGTAGCCCTGTATGGTTCACAGAATCCGGTGTGTCACACACCGGACTCTGTGAACCATACAGTGCATTCTACCGACCACTGGTCTTTTACTTTGTATATTTACCTTGGGATTGCTACCAACAAACCCACGTCAGTCATGTTTCAGTTTTGAACCATGAATATGGTTCACAGGTCCCTATTTTTCCATTTTTCCTACACAGGGATAAGCGCCTAGTGCGGTTCCATCTACCCGTTTTTGAGAGGCTACCTTTCTCCATTTGCGGCTTGTAGTTCCAGGTGGTCATCTCTAGCTGCGCAGACCACCTCTCCTGACGAAGCAACTATTGTTGCGAAACTAGTCGAGATTCGACTGGCATTATCCTACTCTTCTCACCGCCCTCCTTTGTGTAGGGCCCTTTAACATCTCGGTGACCTGTTTGGTTGGTCATGCACGGTGTCACGTTTTTAATGTTGTTTTTGTTTTTATAATCCAATAATGTGTGTTCAATTTGCCCACTATTATGTATAATAAACAAATGTAATAACTTTTTACCTTATTTCATCTTTCCATTGTATTTTCTTATACCCAGTACCACTATAGCCCACTCCCCCACTCCCTCTTTTCCAAGTTGTTCCTGGGCCATTTGGGGGCCCCAGGTAAACTTGATCTATTTAGTCACACGATAAATATACAGCAACGTTTCTGAGCCACATAGAGCTCCTTCGTCAGGCAGGTGGGTCAGCTGCTTGATGAAGGGGTCCTGCATGGCTCCGATACCCTGGTCAATACAGCACTACACATCACTGAACAGCCGGTTTTCTTTAATGTGTGTGTGTGGGGGGAACATTGCTTTTGGACTGAAATGGCAGAGCGAACTAAGGTGGTACCAGAAGTCATGCCATTCTTCGAGAAGCAGAGATCATTTTGACTGCAGAACTCAATGTTCTGGTTCTGTCCCTGGGACACATTTGCGGCATTGAAAATTAGCATTATCAAATTTCCCAGGCTGCCAACGGCTGGATCCCAGAGAGTTGTCTTTCAGCTTTCACCAACTTTGTCTTCAATAGGGACTGCCAGACATGGATGTAATGGTGTCCAGAAATGATCACAAACTGGTTAGGCCTGTGTCCATGTATGCCCTAGTCCAGGCATGTCCAAAGTCCTGCCCGCAGGCCAACTGCGGCCCCCGTTCCAGTTTAATATGGCCCCCCTGGTAATTTGGATATATATCTTTTGTGGCCCCCAGGGCCACAAAAGATATATATTGTATTTATATATTGTATTTATCGGCGCTGCCTCGGAGGGGACAAGGAGGGGGGGGGGGGGTGAGTGCGGTCAAATTACATACAGGAGAATCTCCTGTTTACTCTGTGGCATCTGTAATAGGAAGTCCCGTCTCCTGGGCTGCCATTGGACGACTCCTCTGTCTATCATAGGAGGCGGAACATTGTATTAAAGAGGCTGCTGTGTAAACAGGAGATTCTCCTGTATGTAATCTGTTGGTGCTCGTCCCACCCCCCCATTCCCTCTGAGGCTGCAGATGGGCATCGATCAGGCTGCATTTATGGCAATGGCGAGGCTACAGATGGGCACTGATTAGGCTGCATTGATGGGCACTGACCCTTATTTTGCTTATTTAAAGTTAAGGTGTGTGTTATACGCCGATAAAAACGGTATATCCAAAAAACAAGGCCTGATTTCATCTCTTCACCACACACGGCCACAAAGGCATAAGAATTCTTGTTGTGTAGTGTATTATGGCTAAGGCATACACACTTAGACCACATTTTAATGGTTCAAAGGATGTCTGGCCAAATGGTCGGCCCTCACGCATGTTCACTTCAACAAATCTGGCCCTCTTTGAAAAATGTTTGGACACCCCTGCCCTAGTCACTTCATTGAATGGGTTTAACCTGCTTTATGCGTCCCCCCTCTTAAACTCCTGCTTTGGAGGATAGAGAGGGAGGGCATTCAGGTGATTCTTATCGCACTAAATTGGCCAAGAGCATGATTTTTGAATGTGGTCAGACGTTCCATGGGGCATCCAGACATCTCTTAAGGTGAAGTGCTCCACCCTGCTTCATGGTTGCGGACTGACAACATGGCTATTGAAGCCCAAGTCTTGCAGATTCTCACTTTCCTAGGGGCCAGGAAGCCCTCTTCTTGTAGGGTTTACTATGACATGTGGAAAGCATGGGTTGTTTGGTGCAAACAATAAAATCTTCATCTAAGGCCACGTACACACGATCGGACCGGTCCGATAAGAATGGTCCGACGGACCGTTTTCATCGGACCACGCTGAAGTGGTCTGATGTGCGTACACACCATCGGGCCAAAAATCCGATCAAGCCAAAACGCTGTGACGTAGAACACGACGACGTGCTAAAAAAAAAGGTTGTTCAATGCTTCTAAGCATGCGTCGACTTTTGGTCCGATGCTTTTGTGTACTAACCATCGTTTTGGTCCGTCGGACAGATTTTAAAGCAAGTTTTAAAACTTTGGTCCGACCACCAACGGTAAGACCAGTTTCATCGGACCGGTCTGATCGTGTGTACGCGGCCTCAGGAAACACTTTGTGGCATGGAATTTTATCCTCCTCTCAGACTGAACAAGTCATTAGCCCTGAAGACTATAAAGGGCCAGGTTTGTGTTTTAGAAGAGACCGATTTCTTCCAACTCCTTGGTCAGAGCCTTGTTTGCAAATGGTGTTGCACATTGTCCCACCAGTACCCTCCTCAATCTGGTGTTGAGTGCTTTTGGAGGCCACTATTGAAACCTTTTTAGAATATTTCTCTCTCCTATCACACTTTCTTGTGGCTGGTTGGTGTCGTGTATTTGCCAGTATCCAGTCACCCAGTGCATAGCCCAATATTAACTCTCCTGTGATGTACTCCAAGATGGGGATTTTACAGGTAAGTCAAAATTCTGTTTTTCAAGAGGAAACCAGCAATGGCATTTATTTTTCATGACATGTTCCCTCTAAAAATACAATTGACTTACTTTTAAAAGCTCTGACAGTAGGATAAGAATCCTTATTTTTAAAAAAATTTACATTTAAGTCCAATGACACAAAAAAATTACAGCCACATGAGTACATATACTTATCCTGGTGCATTACCGTTGTGAATTAAATGGTGCTTGTAGTACTGCAGTGCCAACACCAGGTGGCATATGCTGCTACATGTCCATCCATACTGCAGGAACTTTTAATAAATATAGGCTGCCCCAAAAAAACAGCAGTTGCTATATAATTCGTTTATTTCCAGCCATATATCTATGAGCCATTCCAAATCTGATTGGCCCAAATGACTTTCATAATTTCAAAGCTTTTTAACTGGGAGTAAAGTTGCTTGTTAATAGTGGAAAGCCAACTTGTTGACACAACTCCTGTTTAGCTACTGCCCCAACAGTAATGGGTGGAAAAGAGAGAGATGATGGACTAGAAGAGCTGATGACCAGAAAGCATTCCAGATCTCAGTTCTTTTTTTTTTTGGTAGCACTAACTGGCCTGGGATCAGTGTGTAGGCCTCCTCAAATGCCTAATAATTTGCTGCCCCAATACATGTTGAGTTTTGAAAAGCGGCTGTTTTCTCTTTAATGTTTTCCACTTCAGACATCCTGCTTCTGGCTGCCACTCTTGTACTTGGGCCCTTCTAATAGGTTGAATAGTGCCCGGTGTCACCCAGCCTCACTTCTCGTGATCCAAGATGGTTGATGAACTGGCCCCTGGGGTCACAGTACTCCTAGGCTGGACAGCGCTCAATCCAGGAGGACTTGTGACATCACTGGGCTGGTCTGACAACTGCAGGAAAATGTATGTATGTATTATTTTATTTTCTTTAAGGCTGGGTTCACACTTGTGCGGTGCGTATTTCAGCTCTTTTATCTCTGCAGATAGATATTCGCAGCTCCGTTTTTGCTGCGAATTTGGAGACCTGGGAGAAGTTCCAGGTGAGAGGAGAGTCGGGGAGAAGTGTATTGAGCTGAATGAGAGAAATTCCTGAAGAGAACTGAACACATCTGCGAATCAGCTGCGTATCCATAGAAGATAATGGGACTGAATTCGCACCTGAGCCGCACTGCAAGGCATAAAATCTGCACACGTTTTTTCTGCAATGTGCACTGCGAATGCATCGCACATATGTGAACCAGCCTTATTGAAAACAATGTATTTAGAAATGTTCTGCGTATTAAATGCGGTTTAAGCCGCACTCAATTCGCATAGGTGTGAACCCAGCCTAATACATAAGAAGGGTGTGGTGCTTGGGCAGCAGGAGCTTTAGAATACCTATTACCCTCCACAGATTTGTTTCAGTGGGAAAATAGTGATTTGCAAGTATGTGCTGACCTATTATTTTTATTTTTCTCCAAAACCATAAATACTTTGTTACATCACCCGAAGCCGACTAAGGATGCTTCCTTATGGCCTATTATTTTGGGAGTCTCCGTGGCATATCCCCCCCCCCCCCCCATCTCGTGACTCTGCATCTTCTTCTACTTAGGCGATATTGTCTTTTTTTTACTACGTTTACCTCTTATCACATTACTCTCTGATTTTTCTACATAGCTCAATGTTTTCTTGTAATCCTTCCATTTTTTCCATTTATCTATAAAGCCTTTCTTTTCTTCTTTAAACCCAATACTTCAGCTCCTCCATCCTGTATGTTTCCTCCACCGAATCTATCCATTCCAATATTTGTGGGCTCTCTACGTCCTGCCATTTTTTTGGGGATCATCCTTTTTGGCAGGGTTTAATAAGTGGGGGGTTCAATGATTTTTTGTATTCTTTTATTTCCTCCATGGAAAAGGACAACCCATGGATTTTCCTCTATCTCTCTCCTAGTGATATCTTTAATCAAAGACACAATTTTTTTTCCAGTATTTTTTTTTATCTTCGGACATTCCCACCACAGGTGGGCCATTGTCCCCCTGGCTGAGCACCCTCGCCAGCAATCTGCTGACTGCCCCTTTCTTAATGTGCTTATTTTGTCAGGAGTGGCATACCATCCAGTGATACATTTGTAATTCATCTCCACCGTCCTTATGTCTATGTCCGAAGAGTGGGTCAAGTTAATAATTCTTTCAATTGTAATAATTCTTTCAATTCAATTTCAATTCGGTGCTCCCAATTCTCTTTTCCATTTTTGGATGAATGGGGGTGTCTCCAGCCTGTCCACCCCGAGCAGCAACTTGTACATTTTTGTAATTATGCCCTTTGAGCTCTCTGTATTGCAAATCTGCTCTAGTGGAGTAAGCTCCTCCCCTGATCTCAGAGGTTGGGGGTAGATGCATAACAAAGTGGCAAAGCTGGCGATACCGCCACTCATCCATTTTCATTAATTTTTCCTTAGATTTTAACTCCTGTAGCGACATGATCTTCCCTTTTTTAACTACTTCAATACCGGGCCTATTTTGGCACTTCTCTCCTACATGCATAAATCATAATTTTATTGTTAGAAAATTACTCAGAACCCCCAAACACTATATATGTTTTTTTAGCAGACACCCTATGGAATAAAATGCTGGCCATTGCAACTTTTTATCTCGCATAGTATTTGCGCAATAATTTTTCAAACGCCTTTTTTTGGGGAAAAAAGCGGTTTGTGAATTAAAAAATAACAAAACAGTAAAGTTGGCTCAATTTTTTTGTATAATGTGAAAGATGATGTTACGCCGAGTAAATAGATACCTAACATGTCACGCTTTAAAATTGCGCACACTCATGGAATGGCGCCAAACGTCAGTACTTAAAAATCTCAATAGGCGTCGCTTATTTTTTTTTTACAAGTTACAAATTTAGAGTTACAGAGGAGGAGGTGTGGTTTGAAAGGCGTTTACATATGTGGGCGGGACTTGCGTGTGTGTTCGCTTCTAAACGCGAGCTACCAGGGATAGGGGCGTTTAAAAAAAAAATATATTTTATTTTACTCAATTTCTTTTATTTTTACACTTTTTTTTTTGATCACTTTTATTCCTATTACAAGGAATGTAAACATCCCTTGTAATAGGAATGGTTTGTGACAGGTACTCTTTATGGAGAGATGCGGGGTCAAAAAGACCCCACATCTCTCCTCCAGGCTGGAAAGCATTCGATCGTGAAAAAAAAATCACAGATCTAATGTTTTCAGCCGCGATTGCGGCTGTGTTTACATTCCAGGACCTGGGCGTGACGTCGTAACATCAGGCCCGGGCCTCCGACGATCATAGAGATGACTGGTGACCGTCTGGTCACCAGTCTACTCTATGGTTTCCATCCGACGCCGGCGGATCGTTTCTCCGGGACCCCGATGGCAAAGGAGAGCCCGGAGAAGCACTGGATGGCGACGGGAGGGGGGGACGGAACCGCCGATATGATCATTCTTATGGTGCACAGAATCGCCGGCTGAAGAGATGGATATCTGAATGATGCCTGGAGCTGCAGGCATCATTCAGATATCCCCACTGAAACCCAGGATGTAATTTCACAATGGGCGGGTATTAAAGTGGTTAATAATATCCCTTAGTTGTGCTCTGTCTTTTCTAATCCAATTCCCTCCCACACTTTTTTTTCCAGGTGCGAAATATTCGTTTTCTTTTAAATCCATAAGTGGTGAATTCTACTCCTTATTAATTTGTTTGTGCAATCTATCTCCCACATTCTAAGGGCATTCAGTGTTAGAGCGTGCGTGTTGGTGTTTAGCGTTCTATACTGCGGAGGGTTCCATATTGTGCTTCCTAATTGTGTCTTAGCTAATGCATTTTCAAATTGAATCCATCTTTTTTCCTGTTTCTCTTTGGCCCACTCTACTACCCGCGACAATACCGTGGCATTATAGTATTTTCGAATATCAGGGACGGCCAGTCCTCCTTGTTTCTTCTTCTGTTTTAACACTAAGAGAGAGATCCTGTGCTTTTTATTCTTCCAGACGTAAATTATTAATAGGGTATTTAGGAGTCTTAAGATATGACTGTGGCAATGTTACTGGGATCATTTGGAATTTATTCAATTTTTTCGGGACGAATACCATCTTCAAGATCGTGGTCCTTCCCATCCAAGAGATGGGTCTATTTATTATTTTTTTATTTCTCTTTTTAGTTCGTCTAATAAAGGGATATAATTTATTCTGTATATTTTTTTTTCTGATTTTGCTAGTTTTATACCCAGATACTTTAATTCTTTCTGCCAGGGGAAATTAAACTCCTCTTTCAGGCGGCGTTCTTCTACTTTGTTAATGTTCACGTTTAGAATCTCGGTCTTAGTTATATTGTTTTTGGAATTTGATATTTCTCCATACTGTTTCAAACTTTTAAGTAAATTAGGTAAAGTGGTCCTAGGGCTGATAACATAAAATAATATGTCATCCGCGAAGGCTGAAAGTTTGTGCTCTTCTTCTTCTACCTTGACACCCCTAATGTTCGGGTTATTTCAAGCTGTGGCAAGCAGGGGTTTCAAAGATAAAACGAAGAGGAGAGGAGAAAGGGGGCACCCCTGTCTCGTCCCGTTCTTCATCTCGAAAGATGAGGATAGCATATCGTTAAATTTTGATCTTTGCATGGGGGTGATGGTATAATGTTTTGATCCACCGGACCATCCTGGGTCCAATTCCCATTGTTTCCAATGTTTGCATCATGAGCCCCCAGTCTACCCTGTCAAACGCTTTCTCTGTGTTGACCTATTATAACGTTTACTGCACATGATATTCCAAAATGGCTTTTACCATTGTAAACGCTAGCATTTTATATAGAATTTGCTATCTAGTCTGTTTTGCGATGGTAGCCATTGCAATCAGCATCCCTTCCGTCTAAAGTTTTTTTTTTTTATTGAATTAATGACCCAGGCACCTTTCACACAAATGTTCAGCCTTTCAGTTGGACCTGATTGGACAGTCTATTCACCCCTATAGACTGACGGGGGTAAAAAGACTTGTGTCAGTTTACTCCCCTCCTACCTCCAATCCAATTTAAAAAAAAATGGCTCCATTCTCCTCTGTGTATGTGGATTAGGGGAGCAGTTAGGTGTAAACAGACAGCAGAATCCATTTACACCCATAGAGCAGAGCAGGTTCTGTCCACCTTTCATAAAGTGAGCGGGCACCCACTTATCATCCACCTGCTCTGCAGACAGATCCCCTGCTGATCAAAACAGAAGGTGCCTGTGTGAAAGGGGCCTAAGGCTGGGTTCACACTTGTGCCAACATGTGCAGATCACAAACAATGTCTGTGTGATGTGAATTCAGCTATACAAACTGTATGGCTGAACTTGCATTGCAGTCGCACCAAAATAGTGCAGGGCCTTTTTTTTTTTTGTTCTGCTTTGGAATTGAATCGCATGGCACATAGCACAGCTATGTGATCTGATGCCTGCACTGCAATCCTATCTCAGGGTGTCATTAATTTCTCTTTCGTTCATGGACAGACACAGCCTTAAACTTGACTTAGTGGGTATTAGCCTTCCTTTAGGAGTTGACTAGGCAGAAACTTATATAAAAGGTTAACTTATCATACACACCTTATAGCCCCACCCAGGGGGTGGGCCCTCTGGGTATGACCCCCTCTCTCTCTGCATCTCACAGATCAGTTTTTTTCTGCTCTTTAGTTTCAGGAGAAGACATGGCTCCCTTCAGGCCCATGGTGCAAGTGCAAGATGCTGGATTTTTATTCTTTATTTTTTTTTTCCTGCGATCGTCGATCAACTGGCGACTGGGCGACAGGCTGAATCCTGGATCTTTGTATTCTTCCCAGTTTTGGCCATCGAGCGTGTGCCGACCATAGCTGCGCGCTGGGTCATCCACGACATGCCCGTCGCTCTACGGGTGGCCGGTGAGCTATATGCTCCAGGGCTTGCATAAAAACTGGTCTGCAGGGCCGAGTCGCAGTAGCCTGGTCGACAGTCATCTCCGTTACCATGCGGAAGTTGCACTCTCCAGGATGCTATAGCATAAAACCACAGGAGGGTAAGTACTACTACCTTGCTTCGGCAAGAAAACAGAGCTGGGCATCCCTGGAGAGGTGAGTAAAGGGCTCTATATTTCCCTTATCCCCTCCTCCCTAGACTGCTGAGGTGGGGGTTGCCCTGGGGAGCCCCACCTGAGAACCAATATAAAGTATAAGTGCATAGATATTGCTTACCTGTGTCCATGTTGTCAGCTGCTGCTTCCCTCTTTCAATGTAGAGCGCTGCATAAGAGATTCTGCTGCTGTGTGTATGGTGTGACCATGCTGGATTGTTTGTATTGGCAGGCATTTTCTTCTAGACACTGTTGACAGAGCTCGGCGCCCATACTTCTGGGGTCTATATGCACTATGGCGGCCATTTTCTTGTAGCCCAAACAAGTATACAGCACTGGTGGCCATGCTTTTGGGGCCTCAGTATGCTTGACCTCTAGCGTCTGAGTGGCGGCCAACTTATAGATCAGCAGACACAAGCTGCTGACTAGCAAACTAGCTGATAAGGACAGCAGCTTGTAGATAGCAGCCACTCAGCAGACTGACGGTTATATTCATTGGACAAGAAGCAGCTCAGCTAAAACGGCACTGCACTGCTGGTTCCAGGGTGGTGAGTCCTCTGGGGGGTACCCCTCATCTCTGCTGCAGTTAGGAGTTGTCCACCTTGCTTGGAATCCCTGTGTCAAGCATGTGGGCAGTATGGCGTCAGATGCAGACGTTTTTCTTTTCCCTGAAACACCTGAGCTGGCAATTGATGCCCCTGTACCCGATGTATCTGTGGACGCTATGTCGGCAATCCTAGATGCCTTCATTGCCACGGTGGAATCAGCACGTGGAAAGAACGGGGGCTAGAAAGCGCCCCCGCCATCTTCTGGGGACAACTCGGATACGAAGCCAGGCCTAGCTACCACTCAGGATCCTGACTCTGAGGTATCTGACGGTGCAGACCTAAAGCGGCCAGACAGTGAGGATGATGCTGGACCCAGGTCAGCTCACAAGTGTGTCTTATTTAGACAAACTTTTATACAAAAAAAAACTTTTTGTACCTAAAAACCTAGCGGTACATTACCCACTGGAGGAGAGTTTCTTAAAGAAATGGACCTCGCCCCCCATGGTGGACCCTCCTGTGTCCAGACTAAACAAGTTTACCACCCTTCCGGTAGAGGGGGCTCCTGCCTTCAAGGACCCGGCAGACAAGAAGTCAGAGTCGATATCCCATAACCTATACACCATAGTTGGGGCGCTGGTGTACCAGACACTCGCAGAGTGGAAGAAGGTTACTGCTCAATGGGTCACAAACACATCACGCTTCCACCCACGAGGTAGCCCTAGCGGAACAACGGGTACAGGGCCTAAAATTCCTGTGTGAATCAGTCTTGGACACTATTCCTCTGCTGGCCAGAGCCTCTGCTCAGGCTGTGTTGTTACGCTGTCTACTGTGGTTGAAGAATTGGTCGGCGGACCAAGCTTCCAAGAAGGCCCTAATGGACCTGCCCTTTAAAGGAGATAGTCTCTTTGGAGCTTGCCTGGATGACATTATTAAGCATGCCACAGAAGGTAAGAGCACATTGCTGCCACAGACCTATAAGGGGAGGGAGCCACGTCGGCGACAGGGGCCCTTCTTTACCGCACCCAATCGTTTTTTTCGCCCGCCCACCGCTGCGGGAAGAAAACCACAGGGCAATAAAGCGCCTGCTCAGGGACAGAGACGTCCCTGGTTTCACAAACCCGTTAACAAGACCGCGTCCGCATGAAGGTTCGCCCCCACCCATCCCTCAGGTGGGGGGACGTCTTCGCAAATTCGCGATCCGGTGGACATCTTGGGTCCCCGACCAGTGGGTTCGCTAAATTAGTCTCATCAGGGTACAAGATAAAACTCCTATCTTGCCCACCAAACAGATTTTTAACCCTCCAACCTCCAGCTACTGCCAGGTTGTCCCAGTTATCCCTGTCCCAGTACAGGATCAGTTTCAGGGGTTTTACTCCAATCTGTTCATTGTACCAAAGCAGGAGGGCGTTCGTCCTATCCTGGACCTCAGGGCCCTCAATTGCTTTGTGAATGTACAATGATTCCGGAGGGCATCAATCCGCTCTGTCGTTTTTACCCTCCAGCCGGGGGACTTTCTGGCATCCTTGGACATCAGGAATGCCTACCTACATGTCCACATATGCACAAAACATCAGAAATGGGGAAAACCACTATTAATTTGTGGTTCTCCCCTTGGGCCTGGCATCGGCACCAAGGTGATTGCCCCAATTCTCGCCCTACTAAGACAATGTGGCATCGCTGTCGTGGGCTACTTGGATGGCCTGCTTCTGAAGGCCGCTTCAGCCTCAGAATTAGAGGTGAGCATGTCTATAACATCAGACCCTCAAACACTTGGGTGGCTTCTGAACATTCAGAAATCGGTAATGGTAACGACTCAACGCCTAGTGTATCTGGGATTGATTCTGGACTCCTTAGAGGCAAAGATTTGCTTCCCTGTGGAAAAGTTGCAGACCCTTTGGGCTGCGGTGCGGTAGTTGACATCCCAGAAGGGTCGTCACTCCGCTTTTGCATGCGAGTCCTGGGCCTCATGGTGGCCTCTTTCGAGGGGGTACCATAGGCACAACCTCACACACACGAGTGCTACAGAAGGAAATTCTGTCCAGATGGGACAAGTGCCCATCATCCCTGAACTATCTAATCAGGGTGAGCCACTTGGTCAGGGCCTCCCTTGTTGGTGGCTGACCTCACCCCACCCAGGGTCGCTGGTTTCCAGAGGATTCCCATTTGCCGATCAAGGTCCCGGAACTTCAGGTGATCAGGCTGTGCCTCTCCACATGGTCGCAGAGGCTACAAGGGCGTCCAGTCAGGATCCAGTCGGATAACGCCATGGCGATGGCATATGTCAACCATCAAGGAGGAACAAGTAGCTTGGCTGCAGCGTCAGAAGTTGCTCACATCCTAAGGTGGGCAGAAAGGAGCATACTGGCACTATCGGCCATATACATTCCGGGTGTGGAAAGCTGGCAGACCTGAGTCGCCAGATGTTGGACAAAGGAGAATGGTCTCTGGAGGTGTTTCTGCTCCTTTGCCCAAGATGGGGCAAGCCAGACATAGATCTCCTGGTGTCTCGATTAAATCGGAAGGTATTGAGGTTTGTGGCCAGGTCAAGAGACCCATGGGTGGACACGACAGATGCGTTAGTGGCGCGGTGGAGTCAGTACCGGCTAATCTATGCCTTCCCTCTTCTAAAGCTTCTGCCTCTTCTACTTCACAGGGGGGTTCCCATGATCCTAATTGCTCCGGATTGGCCTCGGCATCCTTGGTACGCGGATCTAGTGCAGCTAGTAGCAGACGTCCCTTGGCGTCTACCATTGAGAGAGGACCTGCTGTCACAAGGTCCCATACTGTATCCTGCTTTACAGTCGCTGGCTTAACGCCATGGCTATTGAAAGCCAGGTACTAAAAGACCGGGGCCTGTCGGATTCTGTGATTCCTACCATGAGGAAGGCTAGGAAGTTATCCTCTAGGAGGATTTATTATCGCACCTGGAGAGCTTACTTAGTCCTTTGCGAGGAAATGAAGTGGAATCCACGGACTTATTTGTATAAGGGACAGATATCCGCCCTGGCTGTTTTGGTTTTTTTTATCAGCGACCCCTGGCGACTCACTTTCCTGGTGCCTCCATGGCAGCATACCAATGGTCATGGCTCCGCCCCTGACCGACCCACAGGACCACTTAACTCTCTAATAAAAGGAAGCTTTACTCCCATTCTGGCACTTTTTTCTGTCCTCATCCCCGCAGGATCACGTATCAGCCCTACCTCACTGTCTTATGGTGCTACCATTGCAGGTTCATGCGCTCCTGCAGGATGGAGTCCTATGGCTTGGGTTGCTAAAAGCACCAGATAAGTATAGGAGCCATTGTTTTTCTATGGATCTTTTTCATGGCATGTTTTCACCACCAGGGGCTACATTTCTTCTCAAGTCAGGTGTTAGGCTGGCTGTCCTTCATATGTACTGTAGCATTCTCCCGTTTTTGTCCAGGCACTGGCGGGGGCAAGTTAGATCGCGGGCATGCCGGGGAAGAGAGCTCCTTTGCCCCATCATGTTAGCGCCAAGCAGCGAGCCTCCTCCATAGCGGGGGGGGGGGCGCGCCTCGCGCGCGTCAGTAGACTCGGGCTCATACTCTCGGGAGGCGGAGCGCCGTCGGCGCATGCGTAGTAGGAGCGCGGCGACCATCTTGGTACACCTTCCCTATATAAACAGCCTGTCTCTCTCACTTGAGGACAGGCTGCTGTGGAGATAGCACTCACTCGCTCTCTCGCTCCACCTGCTGTGCATCATTATGGACCCCTGCCAAGGTATACTTATTGTTTACACAAAAAAAAAAAAAGGGTTTTTGTTGCATCCTGGGCAGCAGGGCTTAGGTGGGTTTTATGCTTTTTGGTTGCAGCACAAATGTTTAGTTATATGTTTAGTTATAGTGACCTGATCCCTCAGGACAAAAGCAGAAGGAAGAGATTCGCTCCTAGGCCAGCAAAGGGGAAGAGATTTAAGGTCGTACCGCCCAGGCAGAGAATACAGAAGGGGATGGAAAGGGTCACAGGCTTCCTTTCTCCGGTTGGGGAAGCCAAAACCCGCAACATCTACAGGGGATGGCCAGAAGTCCTTTTGACTGCCTGACCACCCAGACCGGGCCAGTGGGAGCAAGGCTCAAATCCTTCGCAGAGGTTTGGGTGGAAGGGTGCACCGATCCTTGGGCAGTGTCTACCATCCTCCAAGGCCATTTTTGGAAATTCAAAAGCCGCCCACCACCTTTTTCTCTACAAAATACCAAGATTCCGGCTTCCAAAGGGAAAAGGGAAGTTTTGTTCCAGCACATCCAGAGACTGTTGCAGCAGGAGGCAGTCCTCCCGGTCCCAGCATCAGAGGCAGGTTCGGGATTCTATTCTCCCATCTTTTTAATCCCCAAGAAGATGGGAGAATGGAGGCTCGTGTTGGATCTGAAAAGGTTAAACAAGTATATCCACTTAGAGCACTTCAAAATGGAATCTCTGAATACAGTCATCTTGTCAGTCCAGCCTGGGGACTGGATGGCATCTATAGATCTCCAAGATGCGTATCTCCATATCCCCATCCACAGCCAATTCCAGCCTTGTCTACGATTCAAAGTCGGCAACCTACTCCTACAGTTTCGGTGCCTCCCCTTTGGAATCTCATCAGCCCCCAGAACCTTTTCCAAGGTCTTAGGTGCCATCCTGATGCCCCTCCGAGAGAAGGGGATACGAGTATTGTTCTATCTGGACGATATTCTGATTCTTTCACAACACAAGAACACCTTAAAAGAACACATTCAAATAGTGCGGAGCACCTTGTCCCGGTTTGGCTGGCTAATCAACTTGGAAAAGAGCCAACTGGCCCCAACACAGAGGATGACTTATTTGGGGGCCCTATTCAACACCCAAGAGAGGGCAGTCTCCCTGCCACCCGAGAAGGTTCCAATCCTTATTCGGAAAGTGAAGAGGGCAATGGAAGCCCGCATCATGTCAGCATCAGACTGTCTAAGCCTCATAGGCTCTCTCTCGGCATGCATCCCAATGATAAAATGGGCCAGGTGGCGTCTGCGGGACTTCCAATTAGGGTTCCTGGCACAATGGGGCAAGAAACACCTCAAACAGAAGATAATAGTCTCCGTCTCAATGAGGTCCAGCCTCGAATGGTGGACAAGACCTTCCAATCTCCTAGTATCTTGACCCCTAGGTCCTACCTCCTGGACAGTCCTTACCTCAGACGCCAGTCAGCGCGGTTGGGGGGCCCATGTCCAGAACCAGTTAGTCCAAGGAGCATGGGCATTCAACGTGGAGGGGGTGATATCCAACATACTAGAGTTAAGGGCAGCCTGGATGGCATGCCTGCACCTAGCCCCTCTTCTCAGGGGCAAATCCATCTTGCTTCAAATGGACAACAAAGCAGCAGTAGCCTATGTGCGGAACCAAGGGGGCACTCACAGCAGGTCACTTTACAACGAGGTATCTCCGATAATCTCCTGGGCGGAGAGGAATCTATGCGATCTCCGAGCTGCTTACCTTCCAGGATCTAAAAATCAGTTAGCAGATTGCCTATCAAGATGCTTGATAAACAACAACGAATGGTCACTGGACCAAGAGGTTTTCAATGGAATATGCCAGTTGTGGGGGACTCTATTAGCATCTCCTCTCAATGCGAAGACACCGATGTTCTTCTCAAGAAGGCCGTGCCCGACATCGGCAGGAGTGGATGCCTTAGTCCAGCCATGGACGTTCCAGTTGGGGTATGCCTTTCCCCCAACCCCATTAATTCTAAGGTTCCTTCAGCGATTGACGGTCGAGGAGGTCACCATCCTGGCGATCATCCCATACTGGCCAAGGAGGCCTTGGTTCCCGCTCCTAGTCAGCCTATCGCAAGTCGATCCTCGCCCTCTGCCACACAGGAACAGCCTGTTGTCCCAGGGAGACTTCCTCCACCCACACACAGAGATGCTGGATTGGAGGGCTTGGAGTTTGAGCGGAGAAGGTTGGATAGCTTAGGGTGTTCGCAGGAGGTAGTCCAAACCCTTCTTCAGGCAAGAAAATCGTCCACGAATTCGACCTATTACAGAGTCTGGAGAAGATTTTGTAGCCTTAGCAGAATCTAATCAATTTGATCCTCTGGCGCCCGGAGTCCAGAACGTCCTGTCCTTTCTACAGTCAGGTCTGAACCTGGGGTTAGGCCACAGCACCCTGAAGGTCCAGGTTTCGGCCATCTCAGAGCTGACGGATACACGATGGGCCCTAAACCCGCTAGTGGACCGCTTCCTGAAGGCAGTCCTAAGGCTGCGGCCTCCTAGGAAGACTCTGTACCCAAAATGGCATTTAACAATAGTCCTAGAAGCCTTAGCACGTCCCCCCTTCGCTCCTACAGGGGAATGTTCATTAGAGCATATTACCTGAAAAACAGCCTTTTTGATTGCAATTACGTCGGGGCGCAGAGTTTCAGGAATCGAAGCCCTAGGGGCTCAGGAGCCCTATATCTACTTCTTCCCGTACAGGGTGGTTCTGCAACCCATCCACCAGTTCATTCCCAAAGTGTCGTCAGCATTTCATTTCAAACAGGAATGGGTCCTTCCATCTTTTGAAGAGGACCAAGCCTCTTCAAGCTTACATGAGCTGGATGTTGCCAGATCATTGAAGCATTATCTGAGGCTAACGCACGAGTTTCGAATAGATCAACGGCTGTTTATCATCGCCAAGGGCGTGAGGAAAGGTAGAGCAGCCTCCAAAACAACAGTAGAAAGCTGGATTGTCAAGTTGATTCAGAAAACCTATCGGGCTAGTGGTCTACCAATCCCCAAAGCAGTGAGCGCTCACTCGACACACGGAATCTCCTCGTCCTGGGCAGCATTGGCTCGGGTCTCCCCTGAGACAATTTGCAGGGCAGCAAGCTGGTCTTCGTTCAATACGTTCATGACACATTACAGCTTGGATCCGGCGGTCCTCACCTCCTGAGACTTCGGTAGAAAAACACTAGAGCTCTCTACTCTATAGTAACCATTAAAAAAACATTTGAGCAGTACCCTCCCTGTAAGCGAGTTATTGACCATTGGTGTGCTGCCATGGAGGCACCAGGAAAATTGAATACCTACCTTTCTGTAATTTTCCTTTCCTGGTGCCTACCCATGGCAGCATACACCCACCCTATTTTCTAGGTTTACTCTACGGGTCTGAGATCTAGTTACACAGAATGCCAGAAAGGGAGTACAGCTTCCTTTTATTAGAGAGTTAAGTGGTCCTGTGGGTCGGTCGGGGGCAGAGCCATGACCATTGGTATGCTGCCATGGGTAGGCACCAGGAAAGGAAAATTACAGAAAGGTAGGTATTCAATTTTCAATTTTCTAGTGAGAACATTTCTACAGGGGGTTCGGCAGGTAGCCCCTCCAGTCCGTCCTCCACTACCTCCATGGGGATTTGAATAGCAGATGCACCTGGGCATCTACCGCTACGAGAGGATCTGCTGCCGCAAGGTCCCATAGGTCATCCTGCTTTACAGTTAATGGCTTAACGCCATGACCTCTAGGTGCCTCAGAACCACTTTTTGAGAACATTAGGGAAGTTCCCTTGTTGACGCTTTCTCAGAAAGTGGTCCTTTTGGTGGCTGTTATGTCAGCTAAGACGGGTTCTGAGCTGGCAGCCTTTATTGAAAGACTCCCTATCTGATCTTCCACAAGGATAAGATGGTGCTGCGTTCGCAGCCTTAGATTCTTCCCAAGGTCATTTCCACCTTCCATGTCAAGGAAGACATTGTGTCCTCATCTGTTGAATCCTAAGGAGACGATGTGGCATTCCTCGGACGCTGTCTGAGCTCCGAGAATATACTTGTTACTGCTCCGTTCCTGAGTTCAGATTTACTGTTTGTTTCGGTGGCTGGTCCCAATGGTCTCATTGGCCACCATTTCAAAGTGGATCTGACAGACCCTGATCAGGCTTATGCCATAAGGGGTCGGGCGCCTCCCTATCACGATGCATTTGACCAGGGCAATGGTGCCTCTTGAGGTTTCTGACATCTGTTTCCCAGGTGTGCAAGGCAGCGACCTGGTCGCCCGGTCATACTTTCACTAAACTTTACAAGTTGATGCAAGTGCAGCGTCGGATGCTTCTTCGGCCGCAAAGTTTTGCAGGCAGCTGTTTAGAGTTACAACTCCTCAGTTGAGGAGCACTGTTTTGGGGGTGAAGTTTAATTTTTTTGCTGTTCCCACCCCTCATTTTGACACTGCTTTGGGACGTCCCACTGAGTCAAGATTGTGTCTGTTCATGTACGAAAAAGGAAATAGGACTTCATGCTCACCGTAAAATCTCTTTCTGAGTTCATGGACGGACCCAGCACCCTCTTCTCCTTTTTATGTTTGTACTACTTGTTGACGAACTGATCTGCTAGATGCAGAGAAAGGGGTTATACCCAGAGGGCCCACCCCCTGGGCGGGGCTATAGGGTGTGTATGATAAGTTAACGTTTTATATAAGTTTCTGCCTAGTCAACGTCTAAAGAAAGGCTAATACCCACTAAGTCAAGATTAAGGCTGTGTCCGTCCATGAACTCAGAGAAAGATTTTACAGTGAGCATAAAATCCTATTTTATTGGCTATGAATAAGCACTGTATTTTGGTGTGAAACGCGTCAGCTCTTTTCTGTTTTTTTGCTGTGACATGTTGATGTTGTGATCGGTTTTATTATAAAGGAACATTTTTTGGAGTGCGGCCGTCCTGGTTTTTCTCCATACAATTTTGCATACTATTGCAGTGCCTGCACCCAGGGGTTGGATCCTACCTTTCAGCTTTAGCTCCTTGGGACCTCTGAGCGGTTAACTTTTTCTCTCATAAAATCCTATTTTTATATTGACACCCCCAGCAGTTCAGTATGCGATTTTAGGCAAGATGTGGGAACCAGCACTGAATCGCAGGGAACCCTGCATCGCACCAGTATGAACCAGGCCTTATAGTTCTGAATTAAGAGAGAAGTTGTAAAGCAAAAACAGTTCTTGTACTCCTAAGTAAGCCAGTGTGTAGCAGCAAAAAAAGAAAACACTTATCTGAGTGGCCCACCAACTCACTGATTCTCATGGGTTCAGTAATCCCCCGCTGTTCCATACTCTACAACATCCAGTAGATCTGGGTATAGGCCAGCATGTGGTCTCCCATACAACAGTGCTTAGGCCCAAAATTGTCACATGGCTGAGGAGGTGATGTCACTGTTCCTAATCTAACACTAAATATTCTTAATTTGCACTTGGGCTAGGGTAAAGGATACAATAGAACAATGTATTGTACATTTTATTTTGGAAGGGGACACCCAGTAGCCATTCTAAATATGATCTGTGATCATCCAGTCAGTCCATCTTTTGACCATAATCAGCTTTAAGGCCCATACACATGATCGGATTTTCCATGTGATGGGAGGCTGTTGTTGGAAAATCCAAACATTGGTTTGCTCCATCGGATAATTGTTGTCGGATTTTCTGCCAACAAATGTGGGATTGCATGCTTTAAAATTTCCCAATAACAAATCTGTGTTGTTGGATTGTCTGATCTTGTGTACAGAAGTCCTTCGGACAAAAATCCAAAGTACAAACACGCATGCTCAGAAGCAATGAACCATAACAGAAGTTGCCCAAAGGGTGGCACTAAAGAGCTGGATTTTTTGCCATTTGTATGCAAGAAAAGTTCATGGCCAACGCCCTTCAGACAAAAGTCCTACGCTTTGGCCACAGAAAATCCAATTGTGTGTACCAGGCTTTAGAACAACACTATCTGGTTGCTACAGGTATTTTGAAATGTTGCTCCCAGCATCATGTTCTTGAACCTGAAATCAAAATGTGAAGAAATGTATAATATTCATTGTGCATCAAATGATTTACCTAAAATTCCTCTGGAAAATGCACTTGCTGTGTCTTGGCACTCCAGTTCTGTAGCATCACAGCTGTATAGCCAAAGTCAGAATTAATCTAAGGAACCGCCTTTGCTAGTCACATGAGATGTCAATGTACTTTTCTATGCTGGAGAGGCAGCATTAACAGGACCAGCAGAGCAAGGCTCTCCCTGCCTCTGTTTCATTCACTAGATCTTTTTTGTTTACAATCATTCACTAGATCTTGGAACACATCCCCCCCCCCCCCCATCATCATCAGATCAAGGGGCAGTGTGTTTTATTTATGTTGGGGGGGGGGGGGGGGGACACCTGCTCCTGTACCAGGATAACAGCATCCACAAAGAACCAGTCAGCCAGGTATAGGGAAAGACCAGGTGTAAAAATCCTACAGACAACACTGATTAATAGTCCTTTGTAGGTTGTCTCCCTCCAACAACTCTTGTTCACATTTATGATGTGCAAGTCCTAATTACTACAGGCAATGAATGTACACGTGTGATTCACATTAAAAAATGTGTATGATCATTAAAAAGACAAACACTTTTATTCATGTTTTTTTTTTTTTTTTTAAACTCGTGATGAACTAATACCATTCTAAAACAAATGTGTTTGATTACATAGGAGAATGGTTTATTATAAAAGACTGTACATACAATTTTTAACAGGTTATATACAAATGAAAAAAAAAAAGATTTCCAATTTGAAAATAAAGAAAAAAAAATTACTATATAGGTTTTCATGTTGTATAACAAGAGCATTTCAATTAATGATGGTTTAAAATTTAGGATACAAAAAATATTTCACAGCAGAGCTCCTCATTGAGTACAAAAAAGTCATATGGTCCACTATTTCTACAATACAAGTTGCCATATATAAAAAGAGAACATCATTCTTGACATTGTTTTAACTGAATTTTTGTAAATTTTGCATTATAATAAAATATTATGGGCTCCATTTAGAAAGGGTTTCACACATATTCCAAACAAACCCAATTTGTGAAAGTCGTGTAAATTTTATAGACCCCCCCCCCCCCATGTGTAATAACAACCAGAGAGGCCATAGACCGGCAAAAGATCTGATAGTAGCCAATTCCCCCCAAACACCCATATCTGGGTCAGAAATAGCTTTAAGACTTTTTGCTGCAGTGGGACAAGTGAGAAATGTTCAGTTGAAAAGACCCAACTGGTGAGCATTTCCAGGAAAGGAGCCAGTGAGGGATTGAGCCCATAAGCATCTAAACAGTATAAATAGTTGTACTGATTGACCTTTATGTTCTTTGCAGCCAACTGCCTGAATTGAGGAATTGATTTAATTTCACCCAATCAATATTGCCTTCCAATGTCAGAGGTATAATGCATAAACATGAGTGCTTGGCCAATAACTGAACCATCCAACATGGTTCTCAAATCTACAAGCACATTCAGCTGTAAACTCTGAACATGCACTTTGTTCAGTTAATATATCACAAATGCTGTTGGCAAATCTTCCACAGATGGATATTATATAGGGCAACTGGACTTGTAGGCTCAGTCCTTTCATAAGGCAAAATATACCTCTCAAGCTTACCAATATATTTTACAGTCCACTTCTTTTTAAAAGGCAGAGTTAGAACGTATTTATTTTTTCCTTTACGTGACAAAAAGTAAGAAATCTAATAAGGCAATGTGCAAAGTTCATTAGCCCAAAGCAACCAATCAAAATGCATATTTTACAGCTATGACATCAACCAAGTGAAAAAAATCAATTGGCTGCTATGGGTTATTGCACAGTCGTTACTTTTTTTTGCACTTCCTTATAATCTTTACTTTAAATAGTTGATCCTGCCATCACAAACCCAAGATGGCTGCAATAGCCAAACTGATCTTTAAAGTAGAACTCCAAAAAGTTTTCTTTTTAGTTTTGAATAGAGCACGAGATAATTAGAACATTTTAGTATTTTGCAACCTTACTTTTCCCTGTGGGGAATCGGTTGTCACCGAGACAGGCAATATTGCCAAAAGCTGCTGGAGACAGTTCTAGAAACGCTGGTGTTTTATTGTAATCTGCTTCCCAGTTGGATAGATTGGCCATCCCATTCTACCATGAGGCCCCAGACTGGCAAAAAAAAAAAAAGTTTAGGGCTACACTTTAAACAAGTAGTCATCAACCCTGTCCTCAGGGCCCACTAACAGGCCAGGTTTGCAAGATAACTGGAAATACATCACAGGTGATATTTGCTGCTCAGTGATTGCAGTATTCTAGTCTGCATCTCCCCAAGGTAATGCATAAATCCTATATTACTGCGCTGATCCTGTAGAAAAATGTGAATATGACACACCTGCAAATTTGTATACACTCCAAGATATGTATATCTGATACGCCACGCCAAACAAATTAATTAAATAATCAATGTGCACCAAAAAGCAAAACACGTGCTCCAGACCATAAAGTTCATATAGAAAGTAAAAATAAAAAAAATCAATAAGTGAAAAAGTGCCAAGAAAAAGTCAATTTCTCTTCAAAGTGCAGCTTTTGCAAACTCCATTGAAAATTCCATAGGTTAAATCGGTCAAATATTTGTGACTTTTCAACCCGTTGTGTCACCACCACCTCTTTACAAAGTATGCGCTCACCAGACCAAGATGTAATTAATGCCTATAAGGATATCAGCCTGTGATTCCCCAGATCTGAGCTGTTCCTCCTCTTTCCGCAGCTCTCCTGCTGCTTTCTTTCCCCAATGAGGTTCTTAAAGTAAAAGGCTTGATATGGTGTAGTATGTTCAAAGTGGTAAAATGTATTCATACAAACATCATAAAAAGTTTTCACTCACATGTTCTTGTGCCTGTCCTGACCGGCACTAGTCTGTCCAGCATTACCGCTCTGTGTTTCCCCGCTGGCGTGCGTTCCACGCCTCGGTACCTGAGCGGTTCAGCGTACGGAGGTGTCGCGTGACGCAATTCCGCTTGTGCAGATTACCCAGAAGCCTCTACGCGTTTCGCAAATGTGGTTGCGTCATCAGGAAGCCTGATGAGAGCGGTAACGCTGGACAGACTAGTGCCGGTCAGGACAGGCACAAGAACATGTGAGTGAAAACTTTTTATGATGTTTGTATGAATACATTTTACCACTTTGAACATACTATACCATATCAAGCCTTTTACTTTAAGAACCTCATTGGGGAAAGAAAGCAGCAGGAGAGCTGCAGAAAGAGGAGGAACAGCTCAGATCTGGGGAATCACAGGCTGATATCGTTCTAGGCATTAATTACATCTTGGTCTGGTGAGCGCAGGTGGTGGTGGTGACAACAGGTGGAAAAGTCACAAATATTTGACCGATTTAACCCATGGAATTTTCAATGGAATTTGCAATAGCTGCACTTTGAAGAGAAATTGACTTTCACTTATTGATGTTTTCATTTTTACTTTCTATATGAACTTTATGGGCTGGAGCACTTGTTTGCTTTTTGGCACACAGATGAAGGCAAAAGAGCCGTAACGCGTAGGGATTCAGACGTACACCTGGAAGTGACGTGAGATATATGGCAGATGCCGCCTTGTTTACTATTTGATGCCTGCTATGTTTTTTGCTGATGTAAGGATATTACTTTGTTTTCAATAAATATGCATGTTGTTACATACTACACCATTGGAGGCCTATCTTTCTTTATGTTTCCCTGAGTATCACAGCATAGGGGTATTACAAGGCATATAGAAGACTGACAGGCTCCTGGTGCTGTCCACCATCATTGGATTTATCCATAGGATTTGTTTGATGCTTATACTGATCTATAGAGAGGTGTGAGGCTGTGTGTTTGGAGTGGCACGGGCTAGCTTGACCCAGTATCACGGCATTTATTTATGCCACCAAGGTGAGAGGCCTGAGAGGCTGAATGCACAGAGGAGCACTAGCACTTTATTGCAAGCTTTACAGCTTCACTGAGAGCAACTTTTGTGCGCTGCACGTTTGCACTTTATGGACTTTTCTGACACATATGGACTTTTAATTTCACTCTAATTTATAACTTTATCTACTTTTCACTTATTGCATATTTATCACATATGTTTTATATTAATTGATGTGTGTTTTTTTGGGCAAATTCACTTTTATATTTATGCTTCACTTGTGTATGGGTAAACACTATTAGTTTTTGCAGCAATCTGAGCATTATTATTCTCACAATTGATTGTTTTAGCGCGAAGGATTTCATATTTTAATATATGTATACACATATATATTTTCTTCCCCCAATTCAACACTCCTTTTTTAGAAGTGTTTTACTAAAAACTGCAGCAGACCATCTGGGAAAAAATATTGATGAGCGCCGGTGACAACGCAATCACACACAATTTATAAAACCTGGCCTGTTAGTGGGTCCCGAGGACAGGGTTGATGACCACTGCTTTAAACCACCATGTCTGATGTCTCCTGCCAACAAACCATAATATCTAGTAGATTACCGGCACCTAGTTTACTTCCTTATCACAAGCACTATGCGCAAAGAGGGACAGGTGATGGGGCACAAAACCTACACTTAGGGCCGCACAATCCAAAAACCAGACGACAGATCGTCCGACTTTTTTCGGATAATAGTCGCAAGTAGAAACTGAATCGGTTACTAAAGTCATGAAAATGCTCATAAGACAGGAAAAAAAAACACGGAAGTGATGTCATGTGTTGTAATGTATTTGTATTGTATTGTATTTTCGGATGACAACTATACTGATTAAACGAAAATCGTACGAGGAAAACTTTCGTGCTTAAATCGGTTGAATTGTCGTGATCAGCTCTTGAAAGCTCTGTACCAACAAGCTGATTATCATACGATTCTTCCTCGGACAACAGCTTTCGTACGATATTCGGATCTTGTGTACGGGCCATTACTGTCATCCAGCTCTTCCACCAACCTATTTGTTAAAGCAAAGGCACATACGCCTGGGGGTTGTGAGGACACATCCGATTCACAACCCACCATGCCATGTGAAAGTGAAAGCTATTCAGGTGCTTAATCTGGGCTGAATTTGTACCTGAACCGGATCGAAAAACACACAGGACCCTTTCTGAAAGTGCACCATGCACCCCAGGCAATGTATAAACCAGCTCCTTTGAGAGATGGTCACAATCACATGTCATGCAAATTGAATGCGGTTTAATAAAAAAAAAATTTTTTTTTAATATATATATATATATATATATATTAAAATTAACAGTGGTAATTGTGGTGACAGGATCATTTTAACAAGCAGTAAATTTCACTCACACCCTGGTCACAGACTGCATATAAAAAAATAAAAAACATCAGTGAAGCTTTGAGATATATTTTTATTTTTTTTCTATTTTTCCTAACTTTGTTAAACTAACCCCGCCATCTATAAATCAGAAGTATTTTCCGTTAAATAACTCAGTGAAAACCAAACATTGGCAGTAATGACATGATTTATAAATCGTGCTAAACATGATTCTGCAATTATATAAAAAGCATTTCCAAAAGGCCTATGAAGAGCGGCGTGTAATACTTTATGGCTACAGCAATATATGGTCAGAGAGCGTATTCATAAACTTGCAGTGTAACACTTCAGTGCAAACATTACTTGTCCAATCAGTGAAGTCTTGTGGTGTATGCAGCTTGACTATACACTAAGCTCATAATAGGTTTTAGGTCAGATTTAAAGTGACCTTAGGCAAAAATCGGTTGGTCCCTTATCTTCCCCCTTTCAAAATGTGCAGTAGAATTTCTGATCACAGGTTTTATGCAAAGCATTGCCACCACTACGAATGGCCCTGTAAGATCTTGGCACTGTCCACTTCCTTCAATGCAACATTGGTTGGAAATCTTTTGGAATGTTAAAAATAAGTAATTTGTTATGCTTAAGAGACACCCATAATCCCAATACATAAATATATATGGACGAAAAATTACCTGCTCAAATGTGACGTACGTAGTTCAAACTGCACTACTAAAAACAGTACTTGGGCAAATCTGGACAACACTAATTGCAGTCACAAGTACTTGTACTCGGGCAAATGCTCCCGATGCTTCACCCGATACTTGTACTGTCAGCGGTGATCAATGCGTGGGGAAGTTACAAGCACCGATCACCGCTATACAGATTTAAAAGTAATTTCTCCTCTTCTCTCTCCCCCGCGCGCGCGGCTTTCAGCTGCTTTAAAATCAGCGGTGATCGGTGCTTGTAACTCCTCCACACACGATCACCGCCGACTGTCCAGTGTCCTCCTCCAGCCTCCCTCCGTTTTGCTGCAGTCTCCCTTCCTCCGTCTGCCTCGCCGTGTTTCTCTCCCTCTGTGTCCCCGCCCCCGTATTTGTGTATCCCGCCGTGTTTCTCTCTCATTCCGTGGTCCTCTTCCACCCCCTGGAACTGTCAGGATGGAGAGCGGGGTAGGAGCCAGTAAAATCGGGCTCCGTATTGCTCAAAATGAACAAAGTCAGTGATCACTGACTGTCCATTCACATAACTGAAACATCGTAAACTGTGAATGAATGAATGACTTGTATAGCGCAACGCATGAATCGCCTCTGGGCGCTTTTTCCAGCCAGTGTCTGCTTGGCTGGTGCGGTCATTTTTACCCCGTAGGATCTAGACACGCTAGGGACACACAGTCATACACACATATATACATGTATACTGGGCCAATTTGGACGAGATCCAATTTACCTACCCCCATGTCTTGGAGTGTTAGAGGAAACCGAAGTACCCGGAGGAAACCCACGCAGACACAGGGAGAACATGCAAACTCCAGGCAGATGGTGTCGTGGTCGGGATTCGAACCAGCGACCCTTTTGCTGCCAGGCGAAAGTGCTACTCACTGCACCACTGTGCTGCCCATGACTGTGATTACAATGTTTCAGTTTACGAATGAAGAGAAGACGCTGTCTTCTCTCCATTCATTTTCAACGCAGCTGAGGCCACATTTATGTTAACCCAACTGAAGGTCAAGAAGGCAGTGCCAGCTCCACCAATGGGATAGGAAGGAGGTCAAGCTACATCCAACAAATAGGTTGCTCAAGATGTGTTGAAGCAATGCCCAACTCCGTAAATGGAATCTAGCATCATATATGGCAGTGATGGGGAACCTTGGCACCCCAGATGTTGTGAAACAATATTCCCCCCCCGTGATGCTATAGTGTATGAGCATTGTGGGAAACGCTGTTCCAAAACATCTGGAGTGCCAAGGCTCGCCATCACTGGTATATGGTAGACCAAGACCTTTTTTTGTGCGCTGTAAAGAATTATTGAAGACAGGGATTTTTTTGTTCTACATTTTCTTACATGTACATTGCCGCCCCTTACAACAAAATGATAGTTCCCCACCACAGTATGGATTGCTGGTCCTCATTCCAAGAAAACTGGTAGGACAGCAATGACCCGTACTGTTAACAAAAACAAAAAAAGTCAACCTATTAACTATTCCTTGGGCAATGATCTCCCTCTACAATCTGTTTGTGCCATGTCACCTATAAGTGGTTTTGACCATTAAGTATTAGCCGCTCTCGTGACAGCATAATTGCTGATATTACAGAATTTAACTGATTAAGTACAAAATCGATTCATGTTAAAGGTTGTAAAAGGTGCAATCAATTATACATTTAAAACATCCACTCAAATTTAAGTCATGCAGTGAATTCAGCTCCGTTGCTGATCATGGTGTACGAATACAGTTTATTGGAAACAGAATAAGATCACATACTTTCCAAATACAAAAAAAATATATATATTATATATGTTTTCTGGAAGTGTCTCCTCCTCTTGTACTACTTTCCAGAAGGATTGTGCCTTTAAACAACACTGTCTATCTTTTGGTTCTGTACCACCGGAATCCTTGCAAAGACTAATGGCCGCTTTAATTGAGAAATAATTTTGGTGTTTCTGTACTGAAAGACGGGGAAATTCACGATGGCCGTCTTAAGGAGGTGAAGCAGTATGAAAAATATACAGATCACAACCATTTTCGTCTCACAAATGGGACACTTTTAAGACTCAACAACTCGTGAAAACTGGTGAAGATTTATGATAATTACAATAAATTGGAAGCATTGTGGGGTTGAAAAAAAAAAAAAAGGAACAGTACATATAATTTTTTTTTTTCTGAACACATGCCTTAAAATCAAATATTTTAATATTAAGAATGAACAGTTGCCTAATAAAAAATATGACCAGCAGTTATCATTCAAGTCCAAATGTTAAATGGTATTCTAACGTAGCGTTAGTTTTCATGCGGCACGGAAAAATATACTTTAGGTCTCAAGTAAAACATACGTATGCGGCTCAATAATGATTCTTGATTTTGATTTTATACTATACCCCTATGGTCCACTGGACTATTCACGCCAGTCAGAGGGATTAAAAAAATATTCAAAGGAAAAAAAATAAAAATTTGCAGATGTGGAGAAAAAGCATAAACTGGTGCCAGGCTTTGTGATGTCTACAAACCAAATTCATCTCGAGGCTTATGGGTAGACGTTTTTCCAGACACAGCTTTATTAGGTCTAAAAACCCTTTAGGGTTAATAGGAGAAAAAAAAATGTAAAAGCCACAGTTTATATGCATGAAGACGTTACTCCTTACACTTAAGTTTAAAATCAGATTAGACTTGGTACTTTTTTTTGTGTTAATCAGCATAGTGCATAATCGACTCCACGTAATTTCCTGGAAAGAGGCCTGTGACGCCATTGGATACCCCTTCATACCAGCCATCATCATTTTTCTTAATGACGTAAATGATTGCTCCCTCCATGAAAGACAGCTCATCCTCTTTGTCCTTTGCGTAGTCATAGATGGCAACAACTACAAAAAAGTTGGGTGGGGAACAAAAAAGTTCATAATTAGAAGGATGCAATAGACAGGAATTATGCAGAGCATCAAAAATATCATCAATGTGCATCAGCAAGGAGCCTGTGTTAAGCAGTGTTAAGCACTTAGGGCAACACAACAGAATATAAAGACTGTGGGCCGGCCTAATGCACTACAGCTATAGAAAAAAATAAGCCATGTAACATATGGGGATTTTTAAGTATTTAAAAGCGTCTCAATTACAGTCCCTGACAAAAGTCTTGTCGCTTGTGTACAAATTGACCTGAAGTGCCGCTAAACTATATTTCTAATCAAGATTTTGTTACAAGAAAAAGGGTCATTTTAATCCCAACAGCTTTTGTAATAATGTTTCACTGCAAAACTAAACTGACAAAAAGTATTCTAATATTCACAGCTTGGTAAAGCCCATTGAGTCAATTTTTGCCAAGACATAAGTGTTGTCGCCTTGTTATATGAGCTTCACCTGTGACTAATAATGGATCAATTAGGTCTCAGGTGTGTATAAAAAGACCATTACATGCCTAAAATTCACCCGGAGACTAAAGTGTTGATTATCAAGAGGCTGAAGACCAGATCCACTGCTGATGTGGCAGACACCTTCAATGTGTCTCGGCGTCAGATTCAGAGGATAGAAAAAGGATTTGAAGAGACTGTAGACGTTTTGGACAAGGCCAGGTCAGGCCGACCCTGCAAGACAACTGCTCGAGAGGACCGTTTGTTGGCTCGAAAATCCAAGGCCAGCCCATTTTCCACTGCAGCAGAGCTCCAGGAGACCTGGTCACCTGAAGTCCCTGTGTCAACCAGAACAGTTTGTCAGATTCTGTCTTGAAATGGCCTCCATGGTCGAATCAGTGCCCATAAGCCAGCACTAAACAAAAGACAATTGAAAAACCGCGTGGCATTTGCCAAGGGCCAGCCTGCTAAAATGATGGACTCTGGAAAAGTGGATTTTTCAGATGAATCTGTTGAATTACACCACAGTCGCCGCAAATATTGCAGGAGACCTACTGGAACCCACATGGAGCCGAGATTTACCCAGAAAACAGTGAAGTTTGGTGGAGGCAAAATCATGGTCTGGGGTTACATCCAGTATGGGGGTGTGCGAGGGATCTGCAGGGTGGAAGGAAACATCAATAGTCTAAAATACCAAGGACTTAGCTACCTCTTATATTCCCAACCATAAAAAAGGCCAAATTTTGCAGCAGGATGGTGCTCCATCGCATACTTCCATCTCCACATCAAAGTTCCTTAAGGCGAAGATCAAGATGCTCCAGGATTGGTCAGCCCAGTCACCAGACATGATCATTGAGCATATGTGGTGTAGGAGGAAAGAGGAAGCATGGAAGATGAAACCAAAGAATATTGATGAACTGGGAGGCATGCAAGACTGTTTGCTTTGCTATTCCTGATGACTTCATCAATAAATTGTATGAATCCTTGTCAAACTGCATGGATGCTGTCCTTCATGCTCATGGAAGTCATACAAGATATTACATTTGGATCTCACAGCACCACTACTTAATGTGCTGACATATTTTTGGATTTTCAGTAAAGTTGTTAAATTTCTGTATAGGCGACAAAACTTGTCTTGCCAAAATTTGACCTCTGTCTTGATTAAATGATAAATCTTTTTTCAGTGAAACTAATTTATTTCAGTGCATTAAACATCATTTGGGAGGGCTTTAGCTTTTCATAGGAGCTATTTTTAACACCAATTGATTTTGTCAGGGACTGTATATGCATTAGTAGTAATTAATCTCCAGGCCTAATTGTTATTAAATTTTTTCATACAAGTGCAGGTTTCTTTCAAGAAGTGCATTTTGTTAGGACACGTACACACAATAGGTTAGCCAGAGGAGACCGTGTGTAGGCCCCATAGGTTATTTAACTTTAGGTTAAAAAAAGGTAACTTGCTTTAAAATCAACCTATGGACTCGTAACTGATAGGTCAAAACTGATCGTTCGTAGGCACGACCATCGGTTATAAATCAATGCATGCTCAGAATCAAGTTGACGCATGCTTGGAAGCATTGAACTTCATTTTTTTCAGCACGTCGTTGTGTGTTACATCACCGCGTTCTGATACGATCATTTTTTTTAACTGATGGTGTGTAGGCACATCAGACCATCAGTCAGCTTCATTGGTTAACCAATGACAACGGTCCTTCAGACACTGATCGCGTGTACAAGGCTTTACTCATTTGTATTCTCTTCCCCATGGTTTTCACTTACAATTCAGGACTACCAGACAAAATGTCCGATTAACAATATTAAAGGGGTTGTAAAGGTTCATTTTTTCATTTCTAAATAGGTTCCTTTAAGCTAGTGCAGCACCACTCCTACACTTCCTGGTCTCACAGGAGATGCAGCAGGAGCCATAGGCTCTTGGAAGGAGTGGGGGCAGGGCTTACCAGGACAGTGTTCGTGTGTTTATGGATGCACACAACCCAGATTGGGAAGTACACCTGCACTGGTGCCCCCTCAGCACACAGCTTTGCCAAGGATACCCACAGGAAGGAGGAGCAAACAGTGCAGATGGGAGACTCCAGAAGAGGTGGTAAATGACCACACTTTGCATTATCATTGGACAGAGCAGATAAGTATAACATCTTATACATTCCCCCCGTCACTTGAAACCTTCAGGATGTCCAAAAGCAGTGAGAGGGATGAGAAACACATCAGTCACTAACAGACCCAAGAAAACTGGGTACTACATGCAGCTCAAAGAGCCATCTGAAGGACCCTACACCCAAAGCTGTCATCGGATAAGGCTACAACATCCACTAAATAAAACATGCACCTAGAACACCAGATTGGAAGCCTTGCAAAACTGGGAAACTGATGCTTGACGCATAAAGCCCAAGAAGCACTCACAGACCACATCCTTGAGACCATAATCTTGGATTGCGGCCTGTCTGAAGCACCTAGAGGACGGTTGATCAAGAAGCCACTGCACTCTTACAAGGTGTCTGGGATTACAAAAATCTGTCTTCCTGAAAGAAGCAGTGGCTGAGAGATCATCTTTTTACAGCCCAAACCACATCCAGACATTTGAGGGAAAATTCCCTTTCCATGGTGAACTGGAAACTAGACAGAGTGAGGACAAAACAAAAGTCCTGGTTGAAGAAAAAAATAAAAATAAAATCACCTTCGACAAGAGTGTGGTCCTGAACCTCACCACCGCCTTGTCCCTATGCAAAACCAAAAAGCATTCCTTGCAGAATAAGGCCACTAGTTCAAACAGCATCTGGTAGTCAAGAGTAGAGACAGAGGCATGTCCCTAATGGGTTCAATCAGCAGTCTCTAAAGCACAGATTCAGATTCCACAATTCTGCAAGAAAGGAGGCAACTCCCCGCACAAAAGATCCTAATCAAAGACCAGTGGTTTCAAAATGGAAAGGGCAGAAAACTGACTTGATAGTGCTGCAAGCCAGATGCTGGTATAAACCACGCTGTAGGGAGGAGAGAATCTGTCCCACCAAGTAAAGTATGCATTTAATGCCCAAAAATAGAGCCTGCAAAAAAACAGACTTCCTAGCTTTTAGCACCGGAAGAATCGGACTCAAATACCTCTGTCCTTCAGAACCAGTGCTTCAACAGCCATGCCATTAAACCAGCAACCATATAGCATAATGGCATATGTCCATAGCACAGAAGATCTGGAGGAGCTAATGGAGTGCCAGGAGTCCTACTAGGCTGGTGTATCACATCTGCCGGGGCCAGTACAGAGCAAGGAGGATCACCAGATTACCCTCCATCTAGATCTAGCAAAGCAGATTAGGAAGAATCTCTGGAAAAGCAAATTCATAGATCATGGTATAGTGGTATGGATCCCTATACCTGGAGACAAACCTGTCCAGTTTATTTAACCTGGAAGCCAGGAAATCCATATCTGGTATCCCTCACCTGCCACACAGGTCCTGAACATGCCACGCCTCCCAGGACAGACATTTCTGGGCTAGAAAATCTGAAAATTATGCCTGAAAAATACATATGAATGAATGAATGAAAACTTGTATAGCGCGGCACATGCGAACTGAATCGCCTCTGGGCGCTTGTTGTTCCAGTCTCCTTTGATATCAAAAGAGAAGAGTCTTGACCTTTTTCCTGAATGCTAGGTGGTTCTCCTCCAACCGAATGCTGGTTGGTAAAGCGTTCCATAGTCTGGGACCTTGGATCGCGAATCTTCTTTCTCCTTTGGATTTGAAGTTGGCTTTCGGAACATGGAGCAGGTTCTGATTCGTGGATCGCAAAACGCGATTGGGATTATGCGCTTTTATTATTTCGCATAAATAAATGGGGGCATTCCCATGGACACATCTATGCGTAAGACAGAGAGCTTTAAAAGCAATTCTGTCTTTAACTGGCAGCCAATGAAGGGCTCTCAGTGAAGGTGAGATGGATTCCCAGGGTTTTTTCCCAGTCACCAGTCTGGCGGCCGTATTCTGAACGACTTGCAGACGGGCGATTTGGTACTTGGGGAGGCCGAGGTAAAGGGCATTTGCATAATCCAACCTGGAGTTTACAATAGCTCCCACCACGACCGCTAAGTCTTCTTTGGGAATGAACGGAGTGAGTCTACGTAGTAGGCGCAGTAGATGGTGAGATCCGCTGACTACTGACCCTATTTGTGCGTCCATTGTCATAAAGGAGTCAAAAATGACCCCTAGGCTTTTGACTTTGGCGCTAGGGGTGATGAATTTGCCTAAAATAGGCGGGGGGGTCCACGCTGTTGAAAGTTGATTCCTGCGCTTGGCGTGAAACAGAAGAAGTTCTGTTTTCGCTCCGTTGAGTTTAAGATAACTCTTTGTCATCCAGTCTTCTATCAAAGAGAGACATGTCTCTAGATTGAGGTGGTGATCCTGCCTGTTGCAGATGCGGAAATAAAGTTGCGTGTCGTCTGCGTATGAGTGATAGAGCAGTTTTTGGCTGCTGATAATCTCAAAAAGAGGACGGAGATATATGTTAAACAGCACTGGTGACAGAGGCGATCCTTGAGGGACTCCGCATGTTACTGTGCGTTTTTCAGACGTAAAAGGTCCTAACTTCACTGTTTGCGATCGGTTTTCCAAAAAAGAGGAGAACCAAGATAAATCGCTTTCTGCGACTCTGGCTACTTCAGCAAGCCGAGTCAGTAACAGATTGTGGTCTACAGTGTCGAAAGCTGCACTTAGGTCCAACAGAACCAGGAGACAAGATTCTCCTTCGTCTGCGGCCTTGAGAACATCGTCCCATACTATCAGCAATGCTGTTTCCGTCCCATGACCGGGACGGAAGCCTGATTGCAATGGGTCAAGTAGCTTGTAGGTATCTAGATGCAGTTGCAGCTGTTTTACCACTACCTTTTCCATTATCTTAGAGAGTACGTTGAGGCTTGTTATGGGACGGCGATGGAGTGGGTCCTTAGGGTCCAAGGAGGGTTTCTTCAGGATGGGTTGGATTATACCCTCTTTCAACTGTGAGGGCACTATGCCCTCCAAGAAAGACTGGTTGATAAGCTGCGTGATGGGAGGAGCCAGGATGTAGGCGCATTCCTTCAGCAGTTTTGTGGGGATAATGTCATTTGGCGCTGCGCCATTGCGCAGAGTACAAATGACATTCTTAGTAGTCTCGATGGAGATGGGTTCCAGGGTGAACTTACCTGATATCGGAGAATTATTATGGGTGCTGTGTGAGAGGCTGCGGGGGGGGCTGGGGGAAGAATTGTTTTGCTGAATGCTTTCACGGATTGCTTCGATTTTATTAATGAAGCAATCCGATAGCTCAACAAGGCTAGAATGTGAAGTTCTGCTAAGGACAGGATCAAGCTAGGAAGAAAGCCAAATTTGGAGAGTCTCCACACAGAGGCTGAGAGCAGAGAAACAGAGAAACAAAAGAATGTTTAGGCATGAGACATGGCAGAAAAAAAAGGACCACTTCTACAAAGAAAAAAAAAAAAAACACAACAAAAAACATATACAAGACCAAAAAGCATTTAGTGGGAGAATGATTCTAATCTATAGAGAAACTGTTGGATAAGTTGGTGCACACAGCATAAACAAGAGCTGAAACTTTCACCTTTAATTGTTAATAGCAGACTGCGACTCCTCAGGGGACAAACTCAACCTCCAAAGACTCTACCAGTAATATGACTGCAAAAGAGTTACTAGCGAGGTTGTATATTCGCTTACCTTTCTCAGTATAGATCTTGGGGGCCCATGCAGGGTCTCCGTCAGCATAAGGATCGTTGTACTGAACCACAGCGGCCTCTTCATCCTCATAGTCAACCGGAGGTGGTGGTGGAGGGGGAGGAGAATCATCAAACATTGGGATCTCGTCAGGGGGAGGTGGGGGTGGAGGTGTAGGGCTATCTGCAACTTAAGGGAGAAAGGAAAAAAAAAAAGGATAAAACAGTTTAACTCTTTTGCTTCAGTTAGGACCCATAATCAATTCATAAGCAAAAATCACTGCCAACACTTCCACAGTAATTTCTGAGCTGATTCCAGGGCCCGTCTGTAGGTAAAACTATTCACTACCTTTGCAGTCTGAAAATACAACACAGTGATGTTCCTCCTTTGATTTTTCCCTCATACTTTTTTTAAAGTCAGTTGAATCGTTACCTTAGGCAGTAATGAGGAATCCTGTAAGAAGAGACAAGCAGCAGAAATGTGTACAATAAGATTGTCCGAGGAACTTCACAGTGCTGGCTGTAAACAGCAAGACTGCAAAGGTATGATGCACACAAAACGTCCTCACATTCCACACAAAACATGGCAGTATTAAGTGGAGGTTTCCTATAGGATATTCTAGGTAGGAGATCTACACAGGTCTGGATCAATGCTAATCTACAAATCATAAGTTAAGGGTTACATAATTTACTGCAGCAGAATAAAAACATGCATTTGAGGACATGCAGCCATAGCAAACAGCATCATCTTTCCCGTTTTGTTTTTATTTTAGTGTACGCTTAGACTAAATCCATTTAAGACCCCAAGCTAAGCAAATGTACTCCATATTGTAGATTTAAAAACAATTAAATCCCAGTTGATTCTTCTCATAGAGCATTTCCTACCAGATGGACTCAGACAACTGAGCACTGACGCTAGTTAAATGTGATTTGAACATTCATGTAGGAGCCGGGTTTATTGGGTTCCACCTGCAGGTGGCACTGCAGACAACCTGAAAATTCCTTGAAAAACCAGGCAGGGGTTTTACCAACATGCTCCGACTTTTTTTCTTCAAAGTAGGAGTAGCTACACTCTATGGCAGCCTCCACTGTACTTTAGACTAACAAGAAGAATGGAAAAGGCTGTCTGAGGTTTCTCTACACAGAGACTTAGAAGGGTCTCTGCCAGGGGCGGACTGACAACTCATTGGGCCCCCGGGCAATAGAAGATTATGGGGCCCCCGGGCTTACAGATGGTCACCAAGCCAGGTGGCAGTACAGAGGCGGGGCAGCTAAAATCTTGGGATTTTCACATCAAAAGCATGTAGATTTTGGACATAACAGGGACAGATGTAAAAAAAAAAAAAACTGATTTTTACATACTGTCCCTGGTTTTAATGAGCCTGGCAACCCTTATGGGGCCCCCTAGTGGCATGGGGCACTCGGGCAGTGCCCAAGTTCCTCAATGGTCAGTCCGCCCCTGGTCTCTGCATTTCTGCATTTCAAGAACAGAAGGCCGTGGATTATGCAATTTTCTTTCCTGCAAAGAAAAATTGCTCGACAAGCCCAGAAACACAGTCCATGTTAATGGGGCAGTCCCTCCTACAGATTTGTTGTATTCTCCAGGGCAGGGGGGGGGGGGCACAATGATTATCTCTGGCAGCTATAAACACTGGCAATAATTGCATGCTGAAAATCAAACATACTGATTGTACCCAAGTCGATCGATGGATCAACCTTGGTATATTCAGCCTATCTCCATATATGGACGAATCTTGGCTGGTCCCTGCTGAACTAGCCAAGATTTAAACCATCTGTGGCCAGCTTATGCCATTGTTCAGAAAACTAAAATCCTGTGATTTACATGCAAAATAACTTACTTTTGGCGCAAAGGAACTCTTACTACAGGTAACAACAAATTGCAGATCTCTCTGATTAAATACAAGTGACTTGAAGATTGGGGGCAAGGGGGCAGAACAAGGTGTCCTGGACACATGGGATTTCTAGTTTTCCTGAAAATCTCAACCAATACATATGGATTTGTTCCTCAAAAACCGGACTATACACAAACATTCTCTCATGGTTATTAAATAAAATAACATTCTGTATAAGATCACAAAATGTCAGCAAGGTAAAAAAAAACCCTTATAAAAAAAAAAAAACCTTTTAAATGTATCTAAAAAGAGCAAAACTAATGTACCCGAAACAGACGGAGTATATAGAAGAGCTGTTAATAACACCCACAGACATCTATGTAAACTTTTATTTGGCATTTTATTTATTTTTTTCCAAAATATGAAAAAGTTTTGTAGGAAAGATCTGGAATATCTCTCTGCAGCCTGAAATGAACATGCTGCAAAAAATTGTACCTGGCTAAGGAAGAAACGCTGGCTCTGTGATCCACGTAAAAAAGAAAAAAAAAAAAAAAAGCTAGATGTGCAGTAAAAACGATAAGCTACAAGTATTGGCACGAGCACCAACAAAACTTGCACAATGTCCTGGGAGCTCTGAAAAACGCACAAATGTGTTATGCGAATCTTGACCAGTTCCCAGTCTCGATAGACCATCCATTCTAAACCAGGCTTCCTCCAGGAGGTTGCTGGAGTCCTCGAGCTAGCTGTGGCAGACTGACCTTTCATCTGATGGTGCCCTCAGTGCCAGGTCCATGGCCATTTGTCATAGCCAGCAACAAGTCAATAAGCATCTTAGCTGTCTGCAAAGGTGGCACTCCTCCCACAGACCACCAATGTAAAGGACCACCAATGTAAAGGACCCTCTATGGAATACTACTGAAAGGGGTTCCTTTAAAAGATACAATTTTGAGGGTTCCTCTATTTTTAAAGGTTGAGAAAGGCTGGTATATAGTGTCCAACACACCCCATTTCTTAGGCCTTGTTCACACAGCCAATGCCTAGGGAAGGCCACCCATGGATGCAAATGTGTTTTGTACATTCCTGTGCAGGCAAGTCACATGATGTCTTAGGATGCAGCGGGTGCACGGACACAGACAATAGCATCTGTGTCCATGCATCCCAATTGACACCAATGTAGACTTAGATCAAAAGAAAGGATCACCCAGTGTCCAGAGAAATGCAACTTTTAAAAGTATAGTTTATAGACATTAAAAAGTGGCAACATATACATCAAGCAAACCCATTTCAAGCGAATAGACTCCCCCCTTCTTCAGTGTCGTTGTGTACCATTTGATGGGAACAATGCTCATGAATGCTTATGTAGGATAAAGGTTTCAGATTCCAGATTTAGTTGCATAATCAGCCTAGGCCAGCACATTCCCCCTAAAAGCTTTAGCTTGATGTATATGTTGCTACCCTTTAACATCCATGAACCCATACTTAAGAGAAATTATATTTTTAGACACCGGGCGCTCCTGTCTTTATTTAAGTATACATGCTGAAAACACCATAAGGTGGCGCAGAAAAGGCAGCAGCCCAATCCTGAAGAGGGGCCATCCCCGACCATCAATCACTGGGCACTATCCACCACCAGATGGCATGCCTTCTCTTTTGCCCACACGGATACCCACCCAGGAGCAGTGTCCAAGCTAGTCAGTCCAGTGTGGTCCCCAACACAAAATTTACACCAATAGGATTATCTGCACAGAACTGTACAGGCCCATGCAGGTAAACAAGGCCCGCCACAGGTGTACGCTTCAGTACGCCCTGTGTGAACAAGGCCTTATGGTCTGCATCACAGACCACGCCAAGCTCTAAAAACACAAGAGCTGGTTGATATCCATCATAGGTGTAATCCTGGACTCTGAACTATTCTTTCGGGCCAACATCCAATCACTTTCCAAAGCTTGCTGCCTCAACATCTCCAAAATACACCCCTTCCTAACCAACACCGCTAAGCTGCTGGTTCACTCAAGTCATCTCTCATCTAGACTACATGCAACTCCCCCCTCATTGGCTTACCTTCACATAGGCTATCCCCCCCCCTTCAGTCCATCATGAACGCTGCTGCCCGACTTATCCATCTTACCAACAGTTCAGGGTCTGCCACTCTCTGCCAATCCCTTCACTGGTTTCCACTCAGCCAACCAATTCAAAATAACTTAAAAAGCCATCCACAACTCTGTCCCCAGCTACATCACTAACCTAGTCTCAAAATACCAACCAAATCGTTCTCTTGGTCGCTCCCAAGACATCCTGCTCACTAGTTCTCTCATCACCTCCTCCAGGACTTCTCCAGAGCCGCTCCCATCCTCTGAAAAGCCCTACCCCAATCTGTCCTACTATCTCCTTCCTACTCTATCCACTTTTAGGTGTCCCCTGAAAAAAAAAAAAAAAAAAAAAAAAAAACCTCTTCAGAGGCCCATTTTACCTTCATGTTAACAACTAACAGTTATTACCTTTTGTATCACTTGACCCTCCCTCCTAGATAATAAATAAAAAACATGGTTTTCGGGTCTCCCAGGACACCAATTTTTGTCAGGACACGTGCAGCTGTAATTACCTGTAGCTCACCCGTTTTTCATAGCCACTACCTATTAAGTACTTTTAAAATGACCACAGAGCCACTTTTAAAACGATATCAATATGTGGCAATAAAAAGTCTACCTAGATGTCTGTGAATGTTTGTTAATCGGTTTAACGGTTATTTGTACAAGTCAACGTGTGCGTTAAAATTTAGCAACCCCCTAAAAACATACAAGGGCCACATATCATGCGGTTGTATGGCCTTTGTATGAAGACCCGCCCTATAAAACTTGAACCAGCAAAGGGCAGACGTACTTCTGCAGCCATCTTGGCTAGGCCATGCAAGTGAGAGCAAAGGCTTGGTGCTCCTTAGCAGCGAGAGGAAAGGACTTACTGTTTTCCTGCACCCTGGCCACGAAGCCTGTGAGAGGTATCTGTGGAGTCATTTGAGGCATTGGGGGAGGGGGAGAAGCGATAGAAACTGGAAGCAGCGACACCAACAGTGGACACGTACAAGTGAGGAAAGAAGAGACAACAGGCAGAAGTCAGTAACGAGGACCAAAAGCGGCAACGAAGTAAAATAAAAACAAAAAAAACACCAATTACAGAAATTAAGGAACAAAGTGAAATTACAAAGTTTTACCAATCTGTGATATAAATTTAATTCTGTGAAATCATGCATTGTTTTCCAGGAAAACTGTAGTGAAATACAAGTTAATGCAGTGTGATGAAATAAGAACCATTTTCCTAAGCACTTTTCCACTTTAAGGTTCAGTGTGGGACAGTGTGGCCTCTCCTTGTGCGTGACAAACAATGCGACTTTAGTAACAGCTAAATCAATGTCCAGGTGTTAAAACATACCCAGTCATTAAAGGAAAAATAAACCTTGTATTTCACTTCCATTTTCACTGAAAACAAAGTTCAGTTGCTTTAGTAGTATAAGAAAAGAACATCCTTTGCTAGTAAGAACAAAAAGTTAAAAACCAGTAAATGTGTCGTATGATATAGATACAATGCCCACTTCACGCCTGCAGGTGTCACTATTGTACCCGTACACCTTTTTTTTGCAATAAAAATCAGACAGAGCTCTGTACACTGGATGGCTTCTCTGAAAATGGCTTTTTAATGACATCTTGCAAACAAAAAGACTGCTGTAGCACAAAAAGTAACCCATCAAAATATAGCCCTCCATTTTTGACTGGCAGTTGAAAATTATAAATAGCAAGAAAAGCAAGCAACTGAGAAAAGATCCAGGCATGCCATTAGGCTTCAGGCACATGGGCACCTTTGCCCAATCCGTGTAAAAACACTGCATATTTCTGGTGCCCAGGATGTCCTGAGAGCAGCTTATAGCTGTCCATAGACATGAATGGGTGAAGACGGCTGTGTCCCACTAGTAGATGCGTTTCAAGTGCACCCTACCTGCGTTTGGGACAGTGCGTCTGTGCGCTTATGCTACTTTGTGCTTCTATTGGTGCATAGCCAAGTACAGCCCCTTTCACCCATCCATATCTATAGGCAGCTGTATGCAACACCAGGATATTTAGGGCAAAAAAATAAAATCAGTACCCTGCCTAAGCTGCATGGACTAATGTGCCCATGTGCATGTAGCCTTGGGCCTCAGGCACAACGTCCTCCTGGCAGGGGCAATTTGGCAGAAAAAAAAACAGCTTATGCTTGTAAAAGTGTGTAAGTCAGTGGTCATCAACCCTGTCCTCAGGGCCCACTAACAGGCCAGGTTTGCAAGATAACTGAAATGCATCACAGGTGATATCATTTGCTGCTCAGTGATTGCAGTATTCTAGTCTGCATCTCCCCAAAGTAATACATAAAACCTGGCCTGTTAGTGGGCCCTGCAGGACAGGGTTGATGACCACTGGTGTAATGCATTTAGCAGCCTGAAGCAATTGGCCATTACATTTCCCTGGCCAGAATTTATTCCGGCTACTGAAATTGACAAATTGCACCCCATGTTTTCCAATAACCATACATATACAGCGTGTGCAAATTAATCGCTTCTGGACCGCCGGTCCCGCTGCGATTGGACACCGTGAGAGCCAATCAGCTCCACTTTGCACTAACTTGCACATACCGGAATGATAAAATCAGCAGAGCTTCCCCTCATTTCACACCTTTCTCTCAGATTTACAGCAACTGCTCTTCCAAGTACACTTGCAGTGCAAAGTGGATTTGCCTTGCTTAAAAAATGACCCCCTAGGCGTTTCAGCCAAGCTGAAAACACCATTGCTCTTTTCCGCCAGGGTATCCGTTCCATTCCGACCATTGCAAGTAAAAAAATAAATCAATAAAAATGCCGTAAAACTATCCCATGTTTTGTAGATGTAATAACTTTTGCGTAAAAACCAATATACGCTTTTTGAGAATTTTCTGCTACCAAAAATGATGAAGCAGAATATACATTGGCCTAAACTGATGAAGAAATTATTTTATTGGGAAAGTTTTATAGCAGAAAGTAAAAAATATTGTTTTTTATTCAAAATTGTCAGTCTTTGTTTATAGCACAAAAAATAAACTGCAGAGGTGACCAAATGCCACCAAATGAAAGCTCTATTTGTGGGGGGATAAGCGTTGCACGACCGCACAATTGTCAATTAAAGCAATGCAGTGCCTTCTGGAGCTGAAGTGGTTAAAGTCACTGGGACGTCAAAGTAGTTCATGCACTACTTTGATCCAACTTTCATGCAAACCCTTCAATGTCAACTCTCAAAATTTGCATGAAAGTCGTACCAGAATGTTTTTACATGCAACAGTGCAACTTTGCAGAGGGACAAGTCACATCCAAGTTGCACCCATCCAAAGTTGTGTCAAAGATGCCCTCCAAAGTACAAGTGTGAATGAAAGGGACACTAAAGGTTCAGTTTTATTTTATTTTTAAACAAACGTGTCATACTTCCCTCCACTGTGCAGTTAGTTTTGCACAGAGTGGCCCTGATGGCCCTCTTCTGGGGGCCCATGGCAGCTCTCGGCTCCTGCCTGCAAGAGCTAAGCCCCTCTGAGAAACTCTCCCCCGAGGAGGTTACCTTGCAGGCGACCTCCCGAGTGTATGACTCGGCCCCGCCCCCTGTGTCAATGGATTTGATTGACAGCAGCGGGAGCCAATGATGCGCTGCTATCAATCTATCCAATGAGGAGCCGATCAGCTATGAAGAGAACGATGCGGGATCGTGCCCACGGAGATTTGGGGCTCGGGGGGGGGGGAGTGAAAGTTGTTTTTCCACCTTGATGCATAGAATAAAAAAAGAAAAACGTGAAGCTTTACAACCCCTTTAAAAAGGCAAAATAAAAAAAATGACAATAAAATACTCCAGAGGCCCCTAGGAGTGGCTAAAAAGACGTCCAGTGTGCATGTAGAGCAGTTATGCATTCTATAGGCAGAAAAGACATCTTGGTCCTGCATCAGCCCTGATTGTCTTCTCCATAGCCATCTGGAGACTATTGGTCCTGGACTGATCGTCACGATCAGATGGCTACACCAAATGCCTCATCTCCATATATTTGTTTGCGAGTAGCAATTTATTCTGGTCTTATTAATTTGCTTGGGACAACGCACAAGGCTGGTGTGCCCTACTTTCACTTCTTGTTCTGGAGTGAATTGTGATAAAGCGAATGTGTGGAGAGAACGTTGGAATGAACCCGAGTACTTGGAGTGGTATCTGTAGACCTTGCAGTACACAAGAGGATCTGGCAATGACCTTCTATACAGCACTGATAATTATGTTTTAGACTCTGGAGCTCTGCCTATGGAATGTGAAGGTTGGATTCTTGTGAATGATTCAGCCCACAGAACACCTGCCTGGCCTTCATGCAAGCAGATCAACAGTAATTTCACAGACACATTAGCACCACAAATAAACACATGACAACTGTGCCAACACAGAATCAGACACTGCAGACTCCATCACAACACGAGGGAAAAGAAGTAATCCGATTAAACATTTACTGCCCTAAATCAATGAGGTCTCATTCACACCTATGTATTGTGGTAAAACTGTACACTTGATCCAGGTTCACATGCATACTAGCTCATTATGAAATACTTACCTTGGAACAAAGCCCCCACACACCGATGAGACGGCTGACATCTTTCCCGGAGTGTCTTCCAGATTCGCAGGCTCCGTCAACGATTTGTCAGAGCTGCGATAACATCACACCTGCCCATGCGTGGGAGCCACTGTTACCAGCGCAGGGCTTGGAAAGTAACGGAACCCGTGGTCGTTTCTTCAGAGCGCATGCTCCAGTGATGTCACTGGCTGCATGCAAGGTAAATATCTCCGGAACAATATACTTGTGATCAGGAGCTTTTGGATCATGTGACAGCCAATCAGCAGGCACATGATCAGAAACCTCTTAAAGGGCTGGGAGGTGCCGACATTAAGGGGTTAAGCTGGGTAAAGCGTTTTTGGTTGCCGCTCAGAATAAAGGGCACACCAATGAGCAGAACATGCATTACCGCAATGCAGCAGTTTGAATCCAGCAGGTGAAGTTTGAAGTATCAGATCATTGATATGCTAAATAGTAAAAGCTAGGAGATAAAACGGAGCCTTGAAAGTAGCATTTAAAAAAAAAATAAGTAAAGACAAAATATGAAAAATGCTTATACTTAGGACAGGTGTCGCTTTGAGAGAAAAATGTGATGGTATTTAAACATTTTTTGAAAGCATCTTGCAGGATTGGCCAACAATTAGTAAATGGATAACTTTTATGCCTAATATTCACTGGGAAAATATAACAAAAATGGAAGGAAGACCATTCATTTTTAAGGCCCCTTTCAAAAACAATAAACCCGCTCCGATCTGCCTGTCCGTTTTTCAGGCGGATCTAAGAGGGCCATCTATTGACTTCTATGGGCAGGCGGATGCGAGCGGAGATTTGTCCGCTGACACCCGCCTGCCATGCACTCAAGACAGACATATGGCGATATGTCTGCCACCCGTCTTGGGGGATCGGATATGATGAGATCGGATGAAAACGGACATGCCGCCTATTTTTGTCCGATCTTCCTTTAGAGATAAGTGGGGCTCCAACAAGTTCCTCCCCGCTCAGTGAGCAGAGACAGACCTGTCAGAGATCAAAGATGTTTAAGCGTATAGACAAGCAAAATTCTTCATTGCCAGTATTGTAATATACTCATGTAAACATGCTTATAGGGGAGTAAATTACTACTCGCATGAAAAAAAAAAAAAAAAAACAGTTTTTGTTTTACTGCTCTATACTCAGCTGTGTCCTATAAACAATGCATGTAATTTCAGATCAGCAACTGGCCTAAGGGCATGTTTACCGAACTGAAGCACGAGGCCAATGGTGTGCATTGCATACCGGGCAAACGCAATGTTTTTTGATAATTGCATCACTCTGCCTACCCTTTTTTTCCCCCCTTCAAGGAGTTCTACAGTCACAGTACACATTTTCATTTTACAATATCCGCAGTAAAATAGCAATACAAACAATAGTAAAATTTGACAATTCAATATATGTCTACTTGAAAAATCCCCTTTTTTGTTGTGAGTGCTGCCTGACTGCTGGCCATTTCTTTACACAAACTTTCCGCATGGCCTGCATGCTTTGCAGCTTTTCCTCTGCTGGTTACTCTTTACTTTTAAGGACTACATATCCCATGGTACATTGCTGCCTGCAAACAGGGATTCCCGCACTGACTCCAACTCCTGAAACTTGTCTTAGTACCTCTAGTTCAGAAGGCAGGCTTTGTGAAATGTGCAACACAGCAGTGCTATGACCAAGCACTAAGGTTTGGTGTGAAACGCGTCAGCTTGTACCCCGTTTGCTGTGGCATGTATCCTGTGTATTTTGTTTTACAATAAAAAGGAACAAGTTTTGGAGTGCGGCTGTCCAGAAATCCTTTCCTCATCTTGCATGTGACACAGCAGTGCCTACTCACAAGGCATAGTGACTACGGGTCACAGAATTCAATGAAGTACATGTGTGGGGATCTTCACAAAAGTTTACGAACTTCAAGATTGTTGACATTAAGAGTGGGCTAGAAATAATTGAAATACAAATGTAGAAATTAACATGTTTTCACATTTTGACCATGGTTGCGCTTTAAAAAACACACGGTATTGAAATTTCAGAATGACATTCACTGCAGAATGTTGCGATGCCGTGTATTGCATTTGCTTGCTGTATTGAATGCAGTAACGCAGTACTATATTCAGTGTGGTGGTGTAAATGTACGCAATTAGGAAACAAGGCAATTTTCATTGTCTATGGATCCATAGACTTTGGGAAAAGCTGCCCACGGTGTCAATGCATCCAGTGTGAACAAGCCTTAAAAACACTGGTACAGCAAATACAATGCTTGCCACCACACTAAAGAGGAGACATGAATACCTCAAAGCTGAAACCGAGACAAGACGGTAAAAAAAAAAAAAATTAAAATCCACACTGGCATGGGATTATAATTATGTGCAGCCAGTTTTATGCTTTAGGTCATGGTCTCCAAACTATGGCCCTCCAGTTGGTCAGGAACTAAAATTCCCATCATGCCTAGTAATGTCTGTGAATGCAAGTTTTTTTTTACAATGCCTCATGGAACATGTAGTTCCGCAACAGCTGGAGGGCTGTAATTTGGAGATCCCTGTGCTAGGTACCCCTCTGTGTGACAGCACAGCCAGACTTGTCTTCCACTGCAACAACACAGCTAATTCACAAACGCACCTATTCCCTGCTGATTGGAAAGTAAAGGAGGTACATAAAATGTTTTACTCCAATGGTTTTCTCCTTTGGGTTCCCTTCCAGCACCTTTTCTAAAATCTGTTCAGCTTTACACACACAAAAAACAAAGTCAGTCAGTCAATGGATATGCTGGAGGTGTCAGATGTGCTGTAAATATATATATGTGAGATAAACACACTAAAACATGAATGCCATAGACTCTAGCATTGATGGAAAAAGCATAGGCTTACTTGAGTTTTGTGAATACAAAGGCCCGCCATTGATATGAGGTTGTCCAGAAAACTGGGAAGTCACAGAGGGGGTCCGCCTGTATCCTCCGGAAGAAGTAGAGGATGTGTTGGAGTTGTGCCGAGAGATCTGCCTTGCCATTGAGCCAAACTGGGAGCCTGGAGCCGAGCCACCACCAACTGCTTACCGAAAAGAGCCGCACAAAGCAATGGGTTACTTCATTATGCATTGCAGTGACACCAAGCAAAGCCTTTACAGTCAATGGGGGCCCCCTCTATATTGCAGACAAGGAACTCCGATGATGATTTGGCAGCTCTGCTCTGTATGATGTCACCTTCCGGGCATCATATGCAAATGAACTGCTGTCCAAACTTGCAGGTCACGCTGAGCAACAATGGCACAATGGTCACAAGTATACCGACTTTGAGCATGCACCACTTATAATACAGTGTAAAGTAGGCTTGAGCTTCGTACCTGGCTCACCATCTCGTAGGGTTGCTCTAGCATGCAAAATCTGCAACAGTTGCTTAAAATGCCAGTTACATAAAAACACACATCCAAAATGATCACTGAAGATATAACCAGGCTCTACATTTAAAAAGTAAAGTCTCAAAACTGCCCAGACAGAACAGCAGCCAAGCAATGTTTAAAATGACACTTTGTCATTTAGCTGCATAGTATCCATATTCTGTGCCAAACTAAGAAAATCTGGGGGGGGTTTAGAAAAATGGAGTCCGAATTGTCTCCTTTACCAGAATCAAATTTTTGGTGCACGTTCCACCTATTTACTCCCCGTTCCAAGATTTAATTGATATATTTCTAAAATGTCGGTAACACCACACGCAATCTGCATCCCTGCTTACAATCTACTGAGATGGACTCAACGTATCGAGGAGATTTTGATTCCGTGGAGGTCAAAGCTGTCCCACAGATATGTGCTGAACCAGCCTAGTAGTAAAGCCCAAGGACTGTGCAGCATAGATATACAAAGTGCATACTGTATGTAACTGGCAAACATGGCTCCCCTATGGCACATAGAGAGACAAAAGCTATACATAGGTGCAAGGTTTTAGCGGCCCTTTCACACTGATGCACATTTGTCACAAAGGAACGGACATTTCCAGAGGGACAAAAGCACATGCAAAAATTGTATGCCTTTAAATCCTACGAGACCTTTCATATTGCTGCACTCTGAAAAGTCCTGCATCTGCATCTTTGGTGCACTATTTAAAAGAGCAACAAAAGATACACCTTCCATTAAAGTCACACCTTCCATTAAAGTCACTGAGACACACAGCAAAAATCCAGGGTTCCTTTTTAGGTGCGTTTTTGGGGTTACTGTGCTGGTTGAGGAGCGGGGCACTCTTAACCACTGAATAGCTGCTGGCTTCCTTGATCAGCTGACAACAATACTGTAAGAGAGGGCTCGACAAATCCCAGGAGCCAGGTCGCCGTTGCCACTAGAAATTGTGCCCTGGCTCCTAGGTTTTGTCAGCGACAGGGTGCCTCTGCTGTAGGGCAGGCTGTGGGGTCTTAGCCGGGGAAAGTGGAGGTGTCCCGGGGCCTCGTAGAGCACTGTCTGGTAACCCGATTAGCAGGGATGGAACAGCAAGAGACAGGCGCAGCAGCCACTGACACGGCGGGAGGAGCGAGCAGCCAACAGGGTGAAATCCAGTTGGGGAGCCTTAGAAATAGCGCTCCCCCACCTTTTTTCATTCTAACAATTTTTTAATGTTATCATAAACAAGATAGAATCCGTTCCCCTATACTTTTTTTATTTAAATGTTTGAAATTTTTTCACTGGGCTGTGGATACCCAGTGTAATTCAGTAGCGCAGGTTTTCCTCTTTTAACACAATGTTAGCCCCACGTATGACAGCATGTCGTACAGCCTTATACATAAATTGTCCGGTAATGATTCTGGGCCGGCTTCAAAGGGAAGCGCCCCCCCTCCCCCAAACGTGCCACCACCCACCAATTGCTACCACCGGTATCTATGTGCAGCCTTCTCCACGAGGACAATTTATGACCCAACTGTTAAATCTGACTGTTCCGAGTGGGCTTGTCGAGGAGTCAAATAAAAAATAAAAAAAACTGTCTAACTTTTTTAGCTGGCGCCTAGTTTCAGAGTGAATTTGTCAAGCCCTGCTGTAAGAGATTACAGTTTATTCAATAAAACATCATATGTTTATCTGAATAAATAAGAGCAATTGTGCCAATAAACCTCACTGTTTGTACACATTTGGACAGTAGCTTGAATTTTTAATTAACTAAAAAGATTATGTTTAATATGTTCATCACCTTAATACACAGGATATATCTTTGGGGATGAAAATCTGTTAAAAAATGTATTAATAAAAATAACTTCTATAGATCGTTTCCAATTCTATGCGACAGTGGGTGTTTGCCATGTTTGCTCATACAATGCAGCGACTTGCTTAAAAAAAGAATTTGGAAAGTTAGTCAATGAAAATGCATTCAAAACAATGCAACTATTACTGAACATGTTAAATATCTTCATGTAATATACTTTTCAGGCTGCTTGTCTGAACACCACCTCAAAAGCAATTATTCAGCAAGGATGCCGATTACACTAGGTCACAGACACACAAATAAACATAAAAACTACATAGGAAAAAAAAAATACTGTATTGCAACTCCGTTCTGGTTTTTTATTCTTCAGTAATCATTTTATTTGCACATCATTATCATTGCAGATAAAAATACAGAATGGGTCACAAATTCTAATCCATCACCAATAAATTAATAAATCTGGAATTAGCAGGTTTAGCTTCATGCAAAATACATCATTTTTCCATTTGATGAGTAAAAACTTCCTGCACACTTTCTTGCCAAGTGAACAAAGTAGCAGTTTATGTAACAGACGACCTACATAAAAAGTCACTACAACAGGATATTTCCTCATTTTCAAAAGACTGTCCAGGAAAAACTGAACTCTGCACTTATTAATGGGAATTGTTTAGCTTTGTAACCGTCTAAATCTTGCCAGGAAATGGAGCCGTGGAAGCAGGAAATGTTTCGTCCGCACTTTCACAGGTCCGGATTCAGGGTCATTTAGAAAACACGACCACAAGCCAGTATAGGAGTTTAGGAAGGAAGCCAGCAAGTTGCACAGGATGATCACCATGAGGAATAGCCGTGCCATTGAACAGATATGCTGCATCTCCTAAATCAGTCTGACTGCAAATGTTGTATATCTGATAGAAGTATGAAGCAGACACCAGTAATACCTTCCCATCTGAACTCCCTGAACTCACCAGTATAATCATATCTAGTGTCTAGGCCAGGGATCTTCAAACTATGGCCCTCCAGTTCAGGAACTACAATTTCCATCATGCCTAGTCATGTCTGTGAATGTCAGAATTTTACAATGCCTCATGGGACTTGTAGTTCCACCACAGCGGGAGGGCCATAGTTTGAAGATCCCTGGTCTAGGCAATGGTCTCAGCCTAAGGTGTCTTGGGGTACAGACATTCAGGCCCCTTCCACACTGTGCAGATTCTGCTCCAATTAGCAAGGGATCTGCGAGTCGATCACAGCAGAGCGGGTTAATGTCACATCTATAAACTGCTCAATGTAAAATGGAGCGGACACACAAGACCCCACTGATCTCTATGGGTGGCCAAGTGTAAACAGACTCCATCTGTTTACATCAAGCTGCCTCCGATCCGCTCCACAAAAAAATAAAATAATGAAAGATGCAGTCCAGAGGTAGGTGGATGTACATGGAAACAAGTCCGTTTAAAGCCACCTATCCAAAGTGATGCATGGAGCTTTAGAAAAAGGTGGACCTGATTGGAACACCTATGTGAAAGGGACCTTAGAGTTGGCAAGTTTGCAGCTATGCCTGAACACTTTTCGTCTTACAAAGGCTTGTAAAAGGGATATTTGTACTCTTAAAATCCCTCCAACTTCATTGAAGGACAAAGGTCATCTTCATGACGGATGGAGGGACTTTAATTTTGTCTTGTAGGTCTTACAAAAGGCCACTTACAGGAAAGGGCCACAAGCTTGGACAATGGCCATGCAGAAGTGACAGCCACATAAAAAAAAAAAAACACTTTCTGTGATAAAGCAGAGAGAAGAAGATCTCAGATATTTTCAAATGGAGGGGCATTTGTAAGACAGACAATACAAGATTCAGGTCCCAATCCACCATGGCTAACAAGACAAGATCCAGGTGCCCATCTGTGATGAGGCAAAGCTATGTCCTTCAAGGAAAGGAAGAGAAAAAAAAAACCTGTAGGTCTAGAGGCCTGATGAAAAGGCAAGCAGAGCCTTAAAACACACTAGAACCTTAAATATGATATACAATCAAGACTTCCTTTTTCAGATTCAGTAGCTTTCCTCCAACTGTAGCAGTGTGCTTCCTACCCTTCTAGAGAATCACAGCATAAAGTTGACCTTAAACAGTTCAACATTAGGACTACCCGGGCCAACAAAACTTCTCTGAGAAAGGAACCAGCCAGGTGGAAACCTGTTGGCCAAATTGAACACATCCAATCAGATAGTCTCTATTCGGGTTTCCGGTTTCCAAGAAGCCACAGGTGTCGCAGCTGTTTGAATACAATAGCTGTCAGCAGAAAATCCTCAATCCTTGCTGTACCTTTATAATTGGCCCAACATGGTTTCAGGGTTAGCAAGTATACAATCTCCTGGATACAAATAAAACTGGACAGGCACCTATATAAGCAGGGGCCTTCAATTTTTTTTTTTTTATAAACAAAGGCCAGTTTACTAGCCTTTAGATTTTAGGGGGCCAGAATGTGGCCAATAGGAGTGGAAATTTTCCTGGCATCAATGGGAGTACACTCGGTATTATGAGGAGGAATAGTGCCCCCTCATTGCCATCATTGGGAGGAATAGTGCCCCCTTATTGGTGTCAGTAGGAGAAATGATGGCCCATTGTTTGTCAGTTGGCAGAATACTTTAATCATTGGGATGAAAAGTGCCCCATGGGCCTGATAAAGGCAAATAAAGGGCAACATTCGGGCCCCCTGCTGCTGTTTAGAGACCACTGATCTCTAGCGTTTACCTCCCTCATCACCTGTGGTGATAAAGACACCCCTCATAAATGCCATGTTTTCCTGGAGAATCTCTTTAAAATGCGGACAGCTTCAGTAAAGTAAACCATATGGCAGAGGCAACAGTTACTGCAATTATATGGCTCAACACAATGTAATTTGTCTGTGAGATGTACTGCAGGATAATACATCTCGGAAGCGGTAATATTGTAATGTGTCATTATTTATTAACCATGTTCGATTGAAACTTAATAGCTGATGGCAAGGAAAGTCTGCAGGATGTTTAGCAAAGCCTCTAAAGTGAAATGTAACTTAAGGAAGCCCTTAGAAGATTATAATAATGAAACAAAGCTTGGCTAGAAAAAAAAAAATATATAAATGGTTTATATTTCATAAAGCAGCAATGCACTCATCTGATATTTATCCCTTCTTTAATTACGGTGTGTGTGTGGATTGTACAAAAGGTAGTTAGAAAATTCATATTTTAGTCTAATTTAGGAGGGAAAAAAATATTTAGCAGTTCTACAGGATTAAAAAGGTGCAGTGTTCCTAATCAAGATCATTGGGAAATAGTGGAAGAGACATTCTATATCTGCTCCTATCACCACTTGACACAAAAGCACTGGAAGGGACGCTCACATTCCATCATGAGAGCAGAGTATCGTGTTCCTGTATATGCTCTACTATGATTGGGTGTGGAAGTAGTCACAGACACAAATGTGCCTCTTCCAGACATGGAGACTACTGTAAATCCATTAGGGGGTTATGCAGTCAACAAGGTTTCAAAAAATAAATAAATGCCTAGTGGAATACTTTAATAAAGACTTCATGGAAATTAATTTGGAAAACATTGTGTAAATTACACTCCGAACATACAGTAGATATTTACACCTTTACGAATCTTGGCATGCTAGATTTGAGGTCACACCTTACTGGGAATGCTGCATGTCTCTAGTAGACATGTACCTACAGGAACGGGGACTACTGGTAGGATTATGCAAGGTAACGGAGTACTGGCAAAGTTATACACCGCCACCAACTGCCAATATCAACAAGACTAATGCCGTCACACTTGCAATATTGTTCATGCTAAAAGCAAAGCAAATAGGTACAGGTCATGGACACTGGACAAGTTCAAAAGACCAAATAGAGAGGGGACAGCTGCCATGGAAGAATGAATGTGACCACTGGGTGAGCAGAGAATTTTTTTGCTGTTTACTGGACAAATCTTTACATATGGGCATTTAGAGTTCAGCGGGGACCGGCCAAGATGCGAGCCATCTACCGGCAGGCTGACTGTACCCAAATCAATCCATCGATCGACTTGGATTAGAGCTGCACGATTCTGGAAAAACTGAATCACAATTCTCACAGCGCAACATCATATTTCACATTATACAAACAAAATTGGGCCAACTTTTTTTTTGAGTAATTGAAATGCATTTTGCCCCCCACCCCCCCCCCCCCCCCAAAAAAAAAAAAACGTGTTTCAAAGATCGTTGCGCAAATACAGCGAGACATAAAAATACTGCTCTCTCTCTCTGGAGGTTTCAAATCATTTTATAGCAAAAAACAGATTTTAACTTGTAAGCAACAAGTGTCAGAAAAAAGCCTGGCCTGACCTTTAAGTGATTTAACTGACCTCGTTTGCAGACAAAAAGTTCATCCCTTTGATCTAAAGAACCAAAAATGATAAAATGTTAATAGTTATCAGCTTTGAGTGAGCAGAGAATGGCTCTGCATCGTTTACATAGAATCGTGGAAACGCTGGATTAAGATCATGAGCGAGGGTTGCATTGTGATTGCGATTTTTTAACGAATAATCATGCAGCTCTAACCTGGGTACAACCAGCATGTCGGATTTTTAGAATGTGATTATAGCCGCTAGCAGTAATCACTGTTCTACTAGCAGAGACAGCTCTCGTCGCTGGGAGGACACAAAAATCTTTGTAGAATGGATTCTCCGCCCATTAACACTGAATGGTGAATGGGGGGGGGGGGGGGGGGGTAGTCTGGCAAAGGTTCGCTCGCTACAGAAGACAGACTAATAAAGTCAAGACTAACACTCAGATATGAAGTGGCTCCTTCATTCAAGTAATTTCCTCTACAGAGATACACTACAGCACACATCAACTCATATCCAAGGACTGTGTCACAGGGAGTGCATTTCAGTTAGATTCTACAAGCACTTTTCTAATTAGTGTACTCTACAGGCTGCAAAGACGTTATCTGTGAATAACGAATGGCTGCACAGGGAAATCTGACTTAAATGATTAAGCTGCTGATGTCTATAACAAACTTTTCCATCAGCCCAAAGGTCAGAAAAAACATTCTACACCCATCATGTCAGTAAGCTGAATTAATGGGCTGCATTAGTTCTTCTATGAGCTACACTTACTGTATTTCTACAGTCCTTGGTGACCAACATACCAACTAAAAAACGCAGGCTTTAAAAAAAAAAAAAATCACTGTGTTGGCAATTTCTTGCAGCATACACCATTCATAATGGGGCTTGTGAACGCTTTCTAGTCTGCTCTAGCCCGACGGACACACACACACACACACACACGGTTATTGCTAAATGTTGTCAGTGACAAATGCTTAAAAAAAGGGAATTAAAAAAAATCAGCGTTTGCATTCACCATCTGAATGCTTTCTATGCAAAAAAAAAAAAAATGCACATTTTATTGTTGGCTAGCCCACAGCCCCCCCCAATACTTACCTAAGCTCTATCTCTCCCTCCGCACTGGACTCAGAGCAGCGGGAGCCTTTGGCTGCCAATCAAATCTAGTGAGGAGGGAGCAGGAGGGCAGGGCTAAACTACAGTGTGGGCGTCAATGGACAGACCGCAGCTGAGGATCAAGCCCACATGTGTGCCACCATAGAAAGTGGCTTCCTATGGTGGCACACAGAAAATAGGGAGGAGCTCATGGCACCAGTAGGGGAACCCAGAAGAGGAGGCTCATGGCTGCTCTGTGCAAAACAATTGTGAAGAGCAGAGAAGTATTTTTTTTTTTAAACACCACACAACTTTACAATTACCAAGTTAGAATAAAGCTGCAAGGTGGGCCAAATACATGATAGGTGTGGTCTACACATTATGTATGTGCAATAAACCAAAAGTACATAAGTTGGGGAGAAATATATTAATATACGTGCACCTGAAAGACCTATTAGGAAAATTATGCTAATTTCACTTCAGAGGCTTTTTTTATTTTTTACACCAGATGACATTACATGGATTAGAGATACATGATTAGTGTGAGAATCACCTATGGATCATTAAAAACACCAGGAAATGAATCTACAATTATTGGTACACCTTGAAACCACCATGAATTGATTAATGCAAGAAGTCACCCATACTCCATGTTGTGGAAGTCTCACCTGGAGGAGGGGGAGGTGGCGGAGGAGGAGGTGGAGGTGGTGGTGAAGGTGTAGGACCACCAGAGATACCTGGGGGAGTTTGGGTAGTGAAATAATGTGCATTGTCAGAACACAAAAAAAAAAAAAAAAAAGCTTTTCAAGTGACTCTTTGAAGACTCAGAACATGATATTTATTACAAGACCCCAAAACCCACCAACAACCTCTCCAATGGGAGGAGCTCAAGAATATCTGAAAAAGTAAGGACTGGTTTGAGAAGCTCTGCAATAACAGCTTCATGAGCTTTATTTGGCCATTTAAACTGAACAGTTTAGAGATTCAACATACACAATGTGTTGCAATGGGCAACAGCCCTACTTAATTGCTCAATTATTTTCTAGACGCATGCATTTTTAAAAGCATATCGTACATCAAGTTTGACACTGCAGTGCCCAGAAGAAACTAAAATGGTAAAAAAAATAATTAGGACAAGGCAAACAATTGTATGTGCCTGCACACACAATACATTCACTAAAATGATAAAATGTTTAGTGTCCTTGTACAGATTTACTACCATGCAAGTGTCACCAGCCGGCACAGTGCAAAACCAGGTCAGGGTTACTTTGTTCCCAATTACTAATAATCACAGAGTCACATTTCTATAAAAGTTACACAGCCTAACACCAGACTACTGAAACAGATGAACGCTATACTGTACGTACCAAGCTTGTGCTCTATACATCTTACCAATGGCTCAAGAAAAAAAAAAACCCACACAACACCACAAGACTTACCTGGTCCAACAGTTGGTGGGGAAGGTGTAGGAACAGCGATCGGAATGCCAATACTGCTACTGCCACTGTTTTCTCGACTGCCACTTCCACCGCTGCTGCCACTGTTAACACAACATTAAAGATTTAACAAAAAAAAGAAGATAAATGAACACAGCTCAGGACTGCTGCATGTTACAATGTAGAATCGATTATTATACATTGAAGTAAATGATCAGTCTCAGGGCATGTGTAAATGAGAAAATGCAACATGTTTTGCAGAGCATTAAAAGCATCTAAATCCTAAATAAACATTTTCTAAAAATGGTAGCTTATTGTCCATTTGCACTACTACTGGTAGCTATCGGTTTTAAACACATGCAGGCATTTTCATTTTGTACCTGGTGACTTTGCCTTTTCATCAACGCCTTACTAAACCCAGGTCCATACATTCACTATCTGGTCTACCACAGAACATGGAAATACATTAGTTTTCTTAATATAAACTGCTAAATACCTTTATCGGCAGTATATAGAAGTCTTGTGACTTCTATTAGTGCATGGTTAAAGCTTGTAGGAGGAATTTTCATTTTCCAGTGATTGTCCTATCAGGATGAAAGACCCCTGACCCTCCGTCTGGACAGTGTTGATTGGCCCTGTGCTGATCACATGCACTCTCCCAAGGAAATAAAAAACACATCATGTACTAATACACACCAAACTGGGCATGTGCAGCCCGAGTCCAGTAACGGTCTTATCCAGACCCGTTTTGGAGACAATGCATGAAGGGAAGGATATGTGCACACAGGATCAAACTGCTTTTTTTTTTTACACAATGCAGATTAACCCCTTTGGTTCCACAACAAGTATAACAAGCATGCTATATACTGCATATACAGACCGATTTTACTGTTGTGGGTTTAGTAACACTTTAAGCTTTCACTCCTAGCATGACAACACACAATCACTCGAATCTCTCTGCAGAACCAATGCCATCACCCAAAGACATGCCCTTCGGAAACACCAGATGCATCAACAGCTTGATTGCTATCATTAAAGATCAATCGCCTTAAAGCCCCAAGAAACATCAACATAGCAGCCGACATGTAGCCCATAAGCTGACCGGCTTTACATACATAAAGGGTGTCGAGTTCTAGTCTAAAGCTTGCATCAGTTTGTGCGTATTCGTTTTGAGATTCCTTTCCTGACCTACAAGTTGATTTTGCATTGACTAGTACTGGGAAAAAACTGCTTTACAATACCCATATACACAAGCCCTAAAAGGGAAACCTGTACTGGGAGAAATTTAGGCCGTCATTGGCAGCTTCTGTCTCTTAAAAATGTTAGCAGCTTTATGGTCATTTTAAGCAAATGACCTGAAATATGAATATAAAAAGGTGTGCTCTGACTCTACTTGCTGCATACTTGTTCCAGGTCAGGGAAACAAAAAAAATTATGAACAGCCAAGCAAGTAGCACTAGCATTTTCGGAAGTTACACCTACAGGTAAGCCTAGATTAAGGCTTACCTGTAGGTGTTTGCAATATATTTGCCAATAGGTGTACACCGTTGTCTACGGCGCATGCACAGTAAAGACCCCCATTCAGAAAAACGGCAATGCCGTATTTAATGGCTCACGTGCGCAAGGAGTGACGTCATCGCTGCTCCGGCCAATCGCAGCGCCGGAGCGGCAATACACGGAAGTGACCTTCCGGGTATCTGTGAAGAGATGTCTTCGGCCGGAGGGGGGAAACGAAGACGCTTCGGGGGCTTCTAAGGTAATACATAATGAGCTAGTATGCTAGTCATACTAGCTCATTATGGCTTTTTCTTGCAGGCATTTTTTTTTTTTTCAACGGTTAAACGAATTATTCAAATCTTGGTGACAGGCAGATTATTTTTTAATTTTTTATTATGGCTCGTGAAACCTCTTCTCTCTGCCCAAATGCACTAAATTCAAAAGGAAACAAACAAATACTGAACGCTATAAGCACCCCAGGTTTCAGGTAAGTAGTAGGGGGTAGCATGGGTTCTGGGAATGAGGTATGCGACCATGTTAAAAACTAAACCCGAAGTATGGTCCAAAAAGGTAGACAATTTTGCAAACCTCTGACACTGCAGACACAAAACATTCATCAGTGCCTCTGTACACTGAGCTTCAAGACATTACCTGTGCGTTCTTGGCCTCTGGGTCAAAGAAGCAGTTCTCCCAGGACTGTGCTGACTTCCGAGCCTGGCTGGACTAGTCATGTAATCGTTTGGAACAGTTGGAGGTTTGACAGGCTCCAGAGTTTTGTATGGGGTATTTCTCCTGTAAAAATAAATGCACACATCTATAGCTGGCCAAAAAAATAAAAAAAATAAGCACATTCTACTTTTGACTTCTCCACTGGAAGGCACTGCACTGGTGTAAACTAAGCTGCATCACCAGCCATCCCATTAACCACTTGCTTAATGGGCACATATACCCCCCTCCTGCCCAGGTGAAATTTCAGCTTCCGGCACTGCGTCGCTTTAACTGACAATTGCGCAGTCGTTCGACGTGGCTCCCAAACAAAATTGATGTCCTTTTTTCCCCCACAAGTAGAGCTTTCTTTTGGTGGTATTTGATCGTCTGTGCGGTTTTTATTTTTTGCGCTATAAACAAAAAAGAGCGGCAATTTTTTTTACTTGTTGCTATAATAAATATCCAAATTAAAAAAAAAAATCTCAGTTTAGGGCGATATGTATTCTACATATTTTTGGTAGAAAAAAATAAAATAAAAAAAATCGCAATAAGTGACTGGTTTGCGCAAAAGTTATAGCGCTTACAAAAAAGGGGACAGAATTATTTTTTATTATTTTATTTTTTTTACAAGAAATGGCGGCAATCTGCGATTTTTATTGGTACTGCGACGTTATGGCGGACACATCGGACACTTTTGACACATTTTTGGCGCCATTCACATTTATACTGCGATCAGTGCTATAAATATGCACTAATTACTGTATATATGTGACTGGCATTGAAGGGGTTGACACTAGGGGGTGAGGAAGGGGTTAAATGTATCCTAGGTGTGTTCTAACTGTGGGGGAGGGGGGGGGGGGGTGACTGGGAGGGTGACCGATCTGTGTCCCTATGTACAAGGGACACAGATCGGTCTCCTCCTCTCCAGAGACAGGACGCTGTCTCTGTGTAAAAACGGCAATGAGAGATGATCTGTGAAATCATCTCTCATTCGCCGCACAGATCGCATCTAGAGCGCGCACTGGGAACGCCCAAAGGGGCGGCCGTCTTTTGACCGCAGGTTGGATATTCAGACCCGCGCTGTAGCGTCATTCGGCTATACAGCGGGTCTGAAGTGGTTAAAGTGAATGGGACCATCGGTGAGTCAACAGGGGGTCAGAGGAGGAACCGGTGCAGGACAGATTACAGATGCTCTTTAAAACATGATTAAAAGCGAGTTTAAAGATCAATCATTTTTACATCGTAATTTAAAATTGACTTGATTTAAACTACCCTGTTGTATTCTAAGGATGCCCAACCACATTCTGATGTCATCTGCTGAGCATGCATAAACAGTTTCCTGTAGTTATGAGGAATCAAGGTAATCCCAGGGCTCTCTGCATTTTATATTTTTACATTCACTTGACAGCGAGGAAACAATAAGAGCACAAGCAGTCCGCAGGGCAGAAATTTCAATTCAGATTGTCCACTAAATTCATAGTTCAGTGTCAGCACTGATGTTGGTTCACTTGTGGCTGAGGGGGGAATTGCAGCCATATTATCTGTGGTGGAAGGTTAGAGGCAAAAGAGGGACTAGGACCAGTGTGGGGAAAGGAGGTGCGGTGGCCATACCTTGCTGTGAAACGCCATAGGGACTGATCTGGTATTTCCACTGCACATTCAAAATATGTAGATGTTGCCAGAAAGCCACATTTACAGCCAACAAGGTAATTTTTGGCAGCAACGAAGCATAGTGGTATGGTGGATTACAGCAACAAATATATATATATATATATATATATATATATATATATATATATATATATATATATATATATATATATATATATATATATATATATATATATATATATATATAGTATTCAGCCCCCTTGAACTTTGCGACCTTTTGCCACATTTCAGGCTTCAAACATAAAGATATAAAACTGTACTTTGTGAACAAACAACAACAAGTGAGACAATTAATGAAGTGGAATGAAATATTTTGGATATTTCAAACTTTAACAAAAAAAACTGAAAAATTGGGCGTGCAAAATTATTCAGCCCCTTTACTTTCAGCAAACTCTCTCCAGAAGTTCAGTGTTCTCTGAATGATACAATGTTGACCTAAATGACTAATGATGATAAATAGAATCCACCTGTGTGTAATCAAGTCTCCGTATAAATGCACCTGCACTGTGATAAGTCTCAGAATTCCGTTTAAAGCGCAGAGAGCATCATGAAGAACAAGGAACACACCAGGCAGGTCCGAGATACTGTTGGAGAAGTTTAAAGCCGGATTTGGATACAAAAAGATTTCCCAAGCTTTAAACATCCCAAGGAGCACTGTGCAAGCGATAATATTTAAATGGGAGTATCAGACCACTGCAAATCTAAGAAGACCTGGCCACCCCTCTAAACTTTCAGCTCATACAAGGAGAATACTGATCAGAGATGCAGCCAAGAGGCCCATGATCACTCTGGATGAACTGCAGAGATCTACAGCTGAGGTGGGAGACTCTGCCCATAGGACAACAATCAGTCGTGTACTGCACAAATCTGCCCTTTATGAAAGAGTGGCAAGAAGAAAGGCATTTCTTAAAGATATCCATAAAAAGTGTCGTTTAAAGTTTGCCACAAGCCACCTGGGAGACACACCAAACATGTGGAAGAAGGTGCTCTGGTCAGATGAAACCAAAAATCGAACTTTTTGGCAACAATGCAAAACGTTATGTTTGGCGTAAAAGCAACACAGCTCATCACCCTGAACACACCATCCCCACTGTGAAACATGGTGGTGGCAGCATCATGGTTTGGGCCTGCCTTTCTTCAGCAGGGATGGTTAAAATTGATGAGAAGATGGATGGAGCCAATTACAGGACCATTCTGGAAAAAGACCTGAGACTGGGATGGAGATTTGTCTTCCAACGAAACAACGATCCAAAACGTAGCAAAATAAACATATCCAGGTGTTAGAATGGCCAAGTCAAAGTCCAGACTTCAATCCAATCGAGAATCTGTGGAAAGAACTGAAAACTGCTGTTCACAAACGCTCTCCATCCAACCTCACTGAGCTCGAGCTGTTTTGCAAGGAGGAATGGGCAAAAATTTCAGTCTTTCGATGTGCAAAACTGATAGAGACCTACCCCAAGCGACTTTCAGCTGTAATCGCAGCAAAAGGTGGCGCTAAAAGTATTAACTTAAGGGGGCTAAATAATTTTGCACGCCCAATTTTTCAGTTTTTTAGTTGTTAAAAAAGATTGAAATACCCAATAAATTTCGTTCCACTTCATGATTGTGTCCCACATGTTGATTCTTCACAAAAAAAAATACAGTTTTATATATTTATGTTTGAAACCTGAAATGTGGCAAAAGGTCACAAAGTTCAAGGGGACCGAATACTTTCGCAAAGGCACTGTATGTATGTATGTATACACATACCGTACATATATAAGTAAATCGAATTACCCTGAAGAGGTGGGCTGACCTCCCTTGTTTAAAACTTGTTTAATTTTTAGTTTTCCCTGGAGTGTAGCCATACACCTCTCATACCCACACTCTAAAATGCTAAAATTACTTACCCCAGGGTACCTCGCCCTGGCATCGGTGGACTGGGTGGCTTCTGAGTAGGTGGAGTTGTTCGAGTCAAAGTGCCAGTGCCAGTCCTTGCTGCCTGGTTTCCTCCATGCTGAATTAAAAATAAAATAAAAAAAAGTGAATATTCCACCAAATATCAGTCAATATAAAAACTAAGATCTATAACTAAATCTTAAAATAAATAAATGTTAGGATTCCCAGACACAGCTCAAAGTGGATCACATAGGCATCTACTCATTTTTAGGTTTCAGTATAAGATTTTGCCTTTAACAGAGTTCCATATAAAATTACTTATATTAAAGGGTAGTTATACTTTTTTTTTTTTTTTTTTTTATATATATATAAACGTTCGCTATGGTAAGATAAAAACGTATTTCCTGTTCTGTGAAGCAAAAGTATTTGTGGAGGCAAGATAAAATGAATGTCTGGGCCAAAAAAAAAAAAAAAACTCATGTAGTGTTTCTTTTCAGCACTGCAAATAGTAAAAGGGAATTTTGATCTGTCAGAAATCCAGTGAGCTCCTAATGTATTCTTTCAGCTGACAACACTGCGTGTGGCCCATTGAAATCCCAACCATTGTTGTCAGCCCTGCATAGTCCCCCCTTCTCGACTATAGAACACTCACCTAATCTTTATCTATAACATAAATTAGGGGGAGGGGAGGGGGGGGATTTGGAGTGGGTTCTACAGTCCAGTTGTAACAAAAAAATCTGTAGTCCAGCTACCACTCCTGGGGATTTCAGCGCAGAATTGCCTTAAAAATAGAGTGTTAGGAGCACACTGGATTTCTAAAGTAGGCTCATTCGATTGTATGCTCAACGAGCAGGGCTCTCCGCCGCTTATTGTAATTGTACTGTCTGCCCTGATGTTGTGAAGCGCTGTGTAAACTGTTGGCACTATATAAATCCTATATAATATAAAAATAAAATAAAAAAATTCTCTACTTGGAGGGGAAAATGTACTTGTAAAGATATACTGATTTGTTTATTTTTTGCCCGACATCTTTACCGAACATCTTGAATGTAGTATAACCTCTCAACCTGTAACTGTGGGTACTACATAAAAAATAAAATCATAAAAAGGCGATATACTGCTATAACATTGCAAGGCTGCTTGCAAATAGATATTTTATGAATCAACCATTTGAGAAAACATAGCACACACACCCTTAAGCATCTGTCTAAAGAGCCTTATGTCATATACAGAGATGAAACCAGTTGTCTGGGAAGCCTTCCATAAATTGCAAGTCAAGAAAGCAGAGATCTATAAAAATGAGGAAAGCGCTAGGATTAGATGATGGCGTTACTACTATGGTGTCAATAGATCGATGATATATTGCCACATCACTCTGCACAGACAAATGAACTATGTATCCTGAGCAACAGCCAAAAGGAGAGGAAAGAGGAAAGGATGTAATGGACTGATAGCGATGCAGCCTCGGTTACTGAGTCTTTGGGTTTAAATGAGAAAGAGCACCTCTTACCTTGGCTTTTAGCCACTTAATGATGGCAAAGGGAGAAACAGAAAAGTAAAGATTAATGGATTGTTGCAATGAGAAGTCACATATCAGACATACACAGAAAGAATTTCTATCTGCTGCTTTATTCTTCCGTTATAGTGCTACAGTATGCTGCCTGCCAACGCAGAAGTCAAATATATATCAATTGCTTCCATTGACACGGCAACCATTTTGAAAGGTTGGCCTCACACTTACAGTAGTACTGTATAGTAACCCAAGCTTCAAATCATTTGTCCTAAAGCCTCTTTCATACGAGACGTACATAAGCGTCTTCCCATGGAGGGCCAAGTTTACCCTTACAGGTATTCCGTACAATGCCTCTGCAAGAAGTCCCACCTCTGTCACTTGGGACGCAGCAGCTGCACAGACATGGGGTGCATTCAGAGTGGTGCACCCACACAGATATCACACTGGGAGAAGCGTCTGAGTCGGTGCAGTTGCAGTGTCCCAATTGAGAGCAATGGGACTGCCAGTATGGGGGATACACGGAACAACTGTGCATCCCCATGTGGGTAAACGGCCCTCCACAGGGGTATGCCTATATACACTCCATGTGAACGAGGCCTAGAAGTGATCCTTCCAGCAAAAAGGAATAATGCTTTTATGAAAACAGAATAATCACATTACACGTGAGTAAATAACAAACTTGGCATAAAAACTGATACCATTGCCTTTTTGCTTATGGTATCCATGTAGGTTTTTTGACAAAACGACTAGTTTAGGTATAAATCTATTCTATTCCAATTAAACATCTATATCTTGGGGTACTGGTACAATTTAGGCCTCAAAACAGGTTTCCTCATGACTCTGCATCTAAATGGAATAAACAGAAGCAGCAACCAGACTACCTTAGTGAGATGGACAATTCCCATTTCACCTTGACAGAGCAGTCAAGTGGCTACCTAGAGACCTCATTCAGACCTGTTCCCTGCAGGTCAAAATGGCTTTTCAAGTGCAGTTTGGATGAATTAAGGTGAGAACCCCCATCACAGCACCCCATGCAAAGAGTAACCTGGCTGCTACATCTAGGACAGCGTTTCAACATTTTTATCCTGAAGAAACACTTAAAAAAAAAAAAAAAACTATTGGGAAATCAGCAAACACCTGCTAAACGTTTATCCTATACACATTTATGTAAAATATCATCATAAGCAAGTTGTTAGACATTTTTAAATACAAAAAAGGACAAATTTGGCATACCTAGAGATTATATGTCACCCAGAATCTACTGCACAGCATTCCCATGCTCTATACATGAATAAGCAGCATTCAAATAAAATAAATGTCCAGAAAGGAAACAGACTAAAACTTGGTCTCATAGTCTAGCCGTCAGGCAATGGTCCACACACATTTGTGGTGAATGGAGAAACGCTTCCTTACATTGGTGGTGTAGACTTTACCCCTTAGAGCAGGGGGTCGCCAAACTTTCTAAAGAAAGGGCCAGTTTACCATCCTTCAGACTTTAGGGGGGCCGGACTGTGGCCTTTTGGGAGTCAAACATGTCCAGGTGTCCAGAGGGAGTAAACAATACCATATCTTTGGTGTCAGTGGGAGGACTAGTGCTCCATAGTTGGTGTCAATGGAAGGAATGGCACCCTTTTGATGGTGTCAGTTGGAATAGTGCCCCACTGTTGGTTTCAGCAACAAAAAGTATTCCCCATTGTTGGTGTCAGTGGATGGAATAGTGCCCCAAGGGCCGGATAAAGGCAAGAAAATGGGCCACATCTGGTCCCAGGGCTGCAGTTTGGAGACCCCTGCCTTAGAGCATGGGTCCTCAAACTATGGCCCTCTAGTTGTTCAGGAACTACTATTCCCATCATGCCTAGTCATGTCAGTGAATGTCAGGGTCTTGCAATGCCTCATGGAATGTGTAGTTCCGCAACAGCTGGAGAACCGTAGTTTGAATATCCCTGCCTTAGAAGGTCAGTAGAAAAATCATTTACTTTGCATAGTAGCCATTGTGGTTGAAAAATCAATTGCTGAAGGAATCAATCCATAGCAATCCATAGCAATCCCTGTATTAAACCTGGTTGAGAAAGCCTGCTGTACGAGTTTAATAAAGGCTTTCTCCCAAAGCACTTCAGTACAAAGACCAGTATGTATCGGCTTCATTTCTAAACATGGGCAGGAGTTCCAACCATAATTTGTGAGCTGAAAGTGAGCTGGTTTGAACAAGTCCCAAGTAAGCAAGAATTTGATTGCTACAGGCAACAAAAACTGTTCATTCTCTGGGCAGCAGGACACAAACCACACATTTATCATATAGATCAGTGGACCTTTTGGCCTTCCTGGGCCACATTGGAAGAGGAGGAATTGGACCTAAACTAAATTTACAGGAGCCACTTAAGGCTCCACTGGGTCCTCTTATGGAGCAACCACTTGGGGTGCAGACAAGGACAGAGCTTGTCCTAGCTCTAGACATCTAATGAATGAAAAAGGTAAAGTGCTGAAAGTCACATTTCTGCGAAACCCCATAAGGTGGTGTATGACAGGCCCAACCCGGGCTTCAACCAGGGCATGCCACCAACAGTTTAAAAATCCTGCCAGAATACCGACTGACTTGACGCAAATAACCAACTCTGCCACTAACCTAAAACCCTGATTTTAGGAGAAGGAGAGAGAGAGAGAGAGAGAGAGAGAGAGAGAGAGAGAGAGAGAGAGAGAGAGAGAGAGAGAGAGAGAGAGAGAGAGAGAGAGAGAGAGAGAGAGAGAGAGAGAGAGAGAGAGAGAGAGAGAGAGAGAGAGAGAGAGAGAGAGAGAGAGAGAGAGAATCATTCCTCTCCATGCAAATCAAGTGTCTGAATCGGCAGTTGCGGGTCCCGATCGTTCATATGGTTCATGTGCTGTGCAGCGCACAAGGAGAGATCCGCAAATATGCTGTCCCGTGGCAAAGAGCCCAGTGTAGTGGGGCCGTATATTTGTGTTATTTTGACGTTAAGGGGTTAAAATCAATGGCAAGCTGGCAGACGCAGCAGCTGTATGGATTTTACTGCATATTCAAGTGTTTATATTGATGCAGGAACAGATGCATGGCTCTGGACACAAACTGCATCCAGGACCAGGCAGCAAACCCTAAATGAATGTAAATACTCGGATATGTTGGAAAAAAACATTTTCCAGCACTGCCTTTACCCTCTTGGGCATGGAGTTCACCAGTGCTTCACAGGTTGCCACTGTAGTCCTCTTCCACCCCTTCATGATGACATCACAGAGCTGGTGAATGTTGGAGACCTTGCGCTCCTCCACCTTCCATTTGAGGATGCCCCACAGATGCTCAACAGGGTTTAGGTCTGGAGACATGCTTGGCCAGTCCATCACCTTTACCCTCAGCTTCTTTAGGAAGGCAGTGGTCGTTATGTTGGAATAGTGCACTGCAGCCCAGTCTCCAAAGGGTGGAGATCATGCTCTGCTTCAGTATGTCACAGTACATGTTGGCATTCATAGTTCCCTCAATGAACTGTAGCTCCTCAGTGCCGGCAGCACTCATGCAGCCCCAGACCATGACACTCCCACCAGTATGCTTGACTGTAGGCAACACACACACTTGTCTTTGTACTCCTCAACTGGTTGCTGCCACACACACTTGACAGCTGAACCAAATAAGTTTATCTTGGTCTCTTCAGATCACAGGACATGGTTCCAGTAATCCATGTCCTTAGTCTGCTTGTCTTCAGCAAACTGTTTGCTGGCTTTCTTATGCATCTTTAGAAGAGGCTTCCTTCTGGGACGACAGTCCAATTTGATGTTGTGCGTGGCTTAAGGTCTGAGCACCGACAGACTGACCACTTACCCTTCAACCTCTGCAGCAATGCTGGCAGCACTCATATGTCCATTTCCTAAAGACATCCTCTGGATATGACGCTGAGCATGTGCATGCAACTTCTTTGGTTGGCCATGGCGAGGCCTATTCCAAGTGGAACCTGTCCTGTTAAACCGCTGTATGGTCTTGACCACCGTCCTGCAACTCTCAGGGTCTTGGCAATCTTCTTGTAGCCTAGACCATCTTTAGCTAGAGTACCAATTTTTTTTCTTCAGATCCTCAGAGAGTTCTTTACCATGGGGCGCCATGTTGAACTTCCAGTGACCAGTAAGAGCGATAACACCAAATTTTACACACCTGCTCCCCATTCACACCTGAGACCTTGTAACACTAACGAGTTACATGACACCAGGGCTAACTGGGCAAATTTGGAAATTTTTACCAAGGCCTGTTCACACCTATGCAGGTTGCAGTTTGCATATTTCAATACACGTTTGACCCATTGAAGTAGGGGTGCAACGGATCAAAGAACTCACGATTCGGATCGTTCCTCGGATCAGGAGTCACGGATCGGATCATTTTTCGGATCGGCAAAAAAATGGTGTCATTCAGTGCAGAAAAAAAATGGTGTCGCCCCCCCACCAACTATAGTCCCCCCTCAGTAAAGAAACCCCTCGGTGCAGACACCCGCATCAGTACAGAGACGCCCCCTCCTTTCAGTACAGAGACCCCCCCCCCCTAGGACAAGACATCCCCAGCGGTGTGTCCCACGAGTGCGGGCTCCTCCTCTGTGGGTGTAAACAGAGGAGGGCCGCCGCCGGGGGTACCAAGATGGCCGCGGCTCCAGAGGTAGGTCGAAGCCGCGGCCTTTACAAACATCATGGCCGCGGCTCCAGAGGTAGGCCGAAGCCGCAGCTTAACGTCATGGCCGCGGCTCCAGAGGTAGGCCGAAGCCGCGGCCTTTCCTAATGTCATGGCCACGGCTCCAGCCTAGCTCCTGATCCGCAGCCATAACATTAGGAAAGGCCGCAGCTTCGGCCTAGCTCCGGAGCCGCGGCAATCCACGGATCAGAGTGTGGGCCGATCCGAAGGGGGTGACCCCGTCGGATCAACTGTGATCCGTTGCACCACTACATTGAAGTCTATGGAACAGAAAACCAGAAATAAGTCCCTGGCTCTTTCCATTAAGTGAACATGACCCATATATATAAAAATATATAAAAAAATATATAAATATATATATGTGTGTGTGTGTGTGTGTGTGTGTGTGTGTGTGTGTGTATATACACACACACACACACACACACACACACGACTTCCTTTTCTTTAACATTTCGAAATTTTATGTAATGGATTAAAACTAAACCAGCTAAAGATCTGCTGCTTTCTATTCACATCTCTAACAGACTCCAGACTCCAGACAGCATGCAAGCTGAATTCTTTTCTAGAGGCAAGAGAACATGAGGCCTGGAAAGCAGCAGAAGGCCAGGCTTTGGCCTCCTCCGGCCATCTGTGAGGCATGCACAGCTGTGTGGGTGGACTGAAGCACATAACCCATCGCTCTCTGCAGCGGTAACCCCTGACATGATTAAGGCCGTAGCTTCCTCAAATAGACCAGGAAATGTCAGCTCATGCAAAGCCAAGAGGAAGCGGCGTGCGAGGGCTGCTGAGGCACAGTGGGGAAGGACAAAGCGTTTTGACCAAAACCTCCATGTGCCAGGCTGTAGGATCCCTTCACCAAGCTGCTCATGTTATTTCAACTGCATCTGTTGCTTTACCTCAGGAGACTTCTTGTCATTAAAATGTTCACTTTACAAATGCTGCACAGGTGTGGAACTGGAATGTGCGCACACTAATATTTATTTCCCATATATTGGTATTTTACCTCATGAATTCTTCTATCCTCCACCTCAAATAACTGCTTTATCTACTTGTCTCACTATGCACCTCAAAGAACCCTAAACTACTACTAAAAAGGGGCAAACCGGTTTAATTTTGGATAGAGTCATAAGGGAAGGTCAGGCTTTGTTTGTCATCTTGTGTCCCATTTGGGAGACTGCCCTTCACTAACCAAAAAAGGAAGTGAATGGAAATTCCTTCAAAAGTGAGGAATCCCTGGTTGTTGCCAGACCATCAGAACTAGCATCCCCTTTGAAAGATTCTCCATTACTCTCCCGGGCAATTCCAATTTTTATTTTTTTATTTTTTACTTTCAACAGTAAACCAAACAAATAGGGTGAAAAACAGGGCTCTTTCACACGGGGCGGATCAGTAATGATCCGCCCTGTGCACCTCCGTTTGCTCAGCGGAGATCGCTCCGTTGATCTCCACTGAGCTGCTGGATGATAGAGCGGTCTCCGCACACTGTGCAGGGACCGCCCTGTCAGTTCTCCGCTCTCCCCTATGGGGAATCGGATGAACACGGACCATCTGTCCGTGTTCATCCGATCGGATCCGCCAGATTTTTGCCTTTAGTTATACTTTGACCCTTTAAAGTTTGCAGCACTTGAAATGGGTCACATTCGGCAACAGGAAAGGGGGTATAATTGTCACAGCTGAGACGCAAAACATCGCTGCATAAGGTCAACCCTCTACGAATCGCTGTTTTATGTTTTTTGGGGGGCAATAAAACCACAGTTCTCCCCCTTGGGGAGAGTCACCCTGTTTACAGTTATCAAAAGTGAAAGGAAAATGCCAACATTTTGGGCCGACACCACAACAGTAATAGGAGGGAAAATCTTCCAAAGGGGACACTAGTTCTGGTGACACACCGGAGATTCCATCACTGTGAACGGATTTTTTTTTCTCACTTCATATAAAATCTCAAAAATGGAAGAGTACCCCCCCCCCCCCCCAATTACAGGTACTTGGGACTTTAAGGGAAACTGATCAAAGAGATTATGAGAAAAACAGAAATAGAAAAAATATGGTGCATACAATACCATGTATCAATTTACATAAAAACAAATGCAGAATTAGATCTCAAGTATATATGGTTCCTTTAATGTTGAGCCCGACGTGTTTCAGGACCAATAAAGAGTCCTTTCGTCAGGGGCATTCCATGCAGAGTATGACCAAATAAAAAACAGTTAGAGAATGTTTTGTGGTAGTCATACTCTGCATGGAATATGTACGCACCATATTTTTTATATTAATAAAATGTATATTTTCTCATAATCTGTCTTTAATCAGTTGCCCTAATGGGGTTGTAAAAAATAAAAAAAAATCCCTAAAAAGCTTCCTTTACCTTAGTGCAGACCTTCACTTTACTCATCCTTCCATTTTGCTTTTAAATCTCCTCATTTCTTCTGAGAAATCCTCACTTTTGGTTCTTCTGTCTGCAACTCCACACAGTAATGCGAGGCTTTCTCCCTGGTGTGGAGAAAGCCTCTTGAGAGGGAAGGGGGCGAGCAGGCGTGTCAGGACACTCTACTTTGCAGATAAAGGAGCTGTGTGTTAGTGGGCGTCCTGACATTCCTGCTCGCCCCCTCAAGAGGCTTTCTCCACACCAGGAGAAAGTGTCGCATTACTGTGTGGAGTTACAGACAGAAGAACAGGAAGTGAGGATTTCTCAGAAGAAATAATGACATTTAAAAAGCAAAATCAAAGGATGAGGTAAGTGAAGGAGGACTGCCCTAAGGTAAAAGAAGGCTATTTTTTTTTTTTAACCTTTACAACCCCTTTAAAGTCCCAAGTACATATAAGAAGGGGTGGGGGGGTTCTCTTCATATGCAACTTCTCATATTGGGATGTTGGCAACATCTGGGTCTCCTTTGGTGGATTTATACAATTACTTTCGGTTTTGGCCAAGGGTGAAGAAGTGAAGGGAAATCTCCCCAACGGGGCACAGAGAAAAAAAAAAAAAAAAAAAAAAAATCTGACAGGTGTTTTATAACTCCCTTACACGATTCGAAATGGAAAACCAACAGAATTAAGGCTGGCCATACATTATACAATTTTCCTTTAAAATGACCAAAGCCATAAACAGAGGTCAAAACTAAACGCTCTCAATCTGCATGCAATCAGGAAGGCCCTTGTGCTACATAGCTAAAGGTAAATCTAAAAAAGAATTTGGATAAGAAAAATGACAATATTTCCTTTGTAAATAAACTATTTCTCACCAGGACAAGTAGAGGGCTCAGCCTCCCCCTAGACAACCTGACAGTGGGGCTCTAACCATTTCAAACCCATCTAGTCACATTATCCAAAAGTTGCCTTTCTATATACTTTAAATCAATCAAGCAATGCTGACGCAGCACAACAAATGATTCATTTTACATGTGATGCCACCCCCTATGGACATGAATTTGCTGCAAATCCACCCTCAAAAATGCAGCAGAGTCATGTTATGACTTGCCATACTAGAATGCTAAGATATAAGCTGCGTGTTGTCATTTGTTACAGTGAGAAGGTAAGAAGGACGCTTTATATTCCAATATGACCTCCAAGTTTTCATTATTTCTCATTTCTATTGAAGGTTTAAGGCTGCACAACAGGTGGGAACACTACATCTCCTGTGTGGGAGGCAGGAGAGAATACGAGCGACTAAACAGGTGAAAGGGTTTGTGGGCAGCAGAATTCTGAAAGGAGAGAAATGAAAAGCACTGGCATGACTTGCTCACTAACTATATTCAATGGGCAGGCTGTTTTGGGAGCGCTTCTCCACCGCCCCAAAAGATGCTGCTTGCTATTGTCCTGAAATGGCACCGCCCCAGTGTGAAAGGGGTCTTAACCACTTCAATACCGGGCTTTTATACCACCTCCATACCGGGCCGATTCTGACACTTCTCTCCTACATGTAATAATCATTCTTTTGCTAGAAAATTACGCAGTACCCCTAAACATTATATATGTTTTTTTAGCAGGGTATTTACGCAATAATTTTTCAAACGCCTTTTTTTGTAAAAAAAAAAAATTGTTTCATTAATTAAAAAAAACAGTAAAGTTAACCCAATTTTTTTGTATTATGTGAAAGATTATGTTACACCGAGTAAATAGATACCCAACATGTCACGCTTTAATTATGCGCACACTCATGGAATGGCGCCAAACTTTGGTACTTAAAAATCTCCACAGGCAACGCTTTATTTTTTACAGGTTACCAGTGTAGATTTACAGAGGAGATCTAGTGCTAGATTCGTTGCTGGCACTCTAACGCATGCGGCGATACCTCACTTATGTGGTTTAAACGACGTTTACATATGTCGGCGGGACTTACGTGTGCATTCGCTTCTGCACGTGTGCGTTCGCTTCTGCACGCGAGCTATCGGGGACAGGGGCGTTTTAATTTTTTTTTTATCGTTTATTTTTCGACTTATTTTTTATTTATTTTTACACTTTTTTCAATTTTTTATTTTACACTTTTATTCCTATTACAAGGAATGTAAACATCCCTTGTAATAAGAAATGTGTGTGACAGGTCCTCTTTAAGGAGAGATGCGGGGTCAATAAGACCTCACATCTCTCCTCCAGGCTGGAAACCATGAGATCGGTGAAAGAAAATTCACCGATCTCATGAATGGTTGCTTACAGCCGCAATCACAGCTTTGTTTACTTACGGGGACCCGGACGCGACGTCATCACATCGTGCCCGGGTCCTCCGACGGTCATAGAGATGACTGGTGACCATCTGGTCACCAGTCATCTCTATGCTTCCTGCCGACGCCAGACGATTCGTTCTCCGGGCCCCCGAAGGCACGGGAGAGCCCGGAGAAGCACCGGATGGCGGCGGGAGGTCCCCTCCCGCGGCCTGTAAGAAGGATCAAGCGGCGGAACCGCCGCTATGATCGTTCTTATGTCGTGCAGAATCGCCGGCTGAAGGAGAGGATATCTGAATGATGCCTCTGGCTGCAGGCATCATTCGGATATCCACCCGCAAAGCCCAGGCCGTCAATTGACGGCCACTTAGGATGGGAGATCCCATCTCAGGCCGTCAATTGTCTATGGCCGGGTATTAAAGTGGTTAAGGTTGGGCAGTTGCGGGTATAAACTCGTTTTTTTAAGCAGTATTAACCACTTTAGCCCCTGACCATATTGCTGTCCAATGACCAGAGCACTTTTTGTGATTCGGCACTGCGTCGCTTTAACGGACAATTGCGCGGTCGTGCGACGTGGTTTCCAAACAAAATTGGTGTCCTTTTTTTCCCCACAAATAGAGCTTTCTTTTGGTGGTATTTGATCATCTCTGCGGTTTTTATTTTTTGCGCTATAAACAAAAATAGAGCGACAATTTTGAAAAAATGCACTATTTTTTGCTATAATAAATATCCCCCAAAAATATATAAAAAAACTTTTCCTCAGTTTAGGCCGATATGTATTCTACATATTTTTCGTTAAGAAAAAAAAAAAATTCCAATAAGCGTTCGATTGGTTTGCGCAAAAGTTATAGCGTTTACAAAATAGGGGGTCGTTTTATGGCATTTTTATTAATTTTTTTTTTTTTTTTACTAGTAATGGCTGCGATCAGCATTTTTTTTCACTACTGCGACATTATGGCTGTATGGGGGGGTGGCCTCACTAGGGGAAATCGCTGATCTTCTGTTCATTCATTGTATGAACAGAAGATCAGCGTTTCCCCCGCTGACAGTTCACACTGGTGCGACATACTCTCCGACATTGGGAGCACATGTGGCATGACGTCCACAAATCAATGGTTCCCTATGAGAGCCGTCTTAAAAGGAATTGTAAATGCAGAAGTTTTTTTTAAATCTCTTAATGCATTCAATGCATTAACAAATAAAAAAACAAACAGCATGTGTGTCCATCCAGCACCCCCCAAATTGCTTACCTGAGCCCCATCTCTCTCCAGCTATGTCCACAAATGTCTAAGTTGTCCGGGACACTCCTCCCGAGTGGCTGAGACAGCAGCGGCGCCATTGGCTCCAGCGGCTATCAAAGAGAGCTGGTGGGGCTCAGTGTATGAATGGACACTGAGCTGTGGCTACAATGCCCCCATAGCAAGCTGCTCAGACTGGGCACCCAACAGGAGAGGGGCCAGGAGCAGCAATGAGGGAATCGAGAAGAGCAGGATCCAGGCTGCTCTATGCAAAACCAACTGTTTTTTTTTTTAAACAACCCTTTACAATCCCTTTAACTGGTCTGACACATCCGACATGGTGATCACAGCTGCAGGAAAAGGAATGTGTCACTCTGGGATTGTTTTGATTGGTCAAAAGGACAAGTCATACTATCTCAAAGTCAGAGCACAATCGTATCCTGTTTATTCAAGTCAGATGGAAGTAGGACCGATGTTGCAGGGCAAAGTCAAATTGACAGTCGTACAACAGTTGTGGTGTACCATTGTGAACCCGGCCAAAAAATGCAACATAATGCTGCTTACTAATCATTAGATGTGGTGGCTGTGATTGGGGGGGGGGGGTTTCACCTGGTGATCTGGCCAGTAGCACACCTCCTATATTAGCGTGCCCCCATTGTGGAAGGAGCACGGGGGGAAGCCTTTGAACAGCAGCAATGTCAGTCTAGGGGAGAGGGGTGTTAGATGTACTAGCAGATCTAAAGACACTAACAAATTGGAGCTAAACTCCAGCTTACACCTAAAGCAAACGCCAGCTCACACTTTATAATCAGTTACAGCAGTCTTTCTACCTTTTTGGATAAAAAAAAAAAAAAAAAATATTCACTGTTCGAACTGGTAAACTGCATTATAACAAAATGTTTGTTCTTGGGGTTGAATACTGCTTTAATCCTGAAATTTTATATAGATAATCAAGAAAATTATATCTACTGCTGGATTATTTTTGAAACAAAGCGATGTATGTCTGAATGTCTCTCTCCCCCCCCCCCCCATTTCTTAATTTCTTAATAAACTATACAGTAGCAAATGCCCCCAAAAAAATAAAAATAGATGATCTCCATACAAACTAAAAATTGAATTTGCCTTGGCTGTCTGAATTCCAGGGAGGTAGACGGCACTGGGTACTGTCAAGAATTTACAACCTTGGTGGTTTTTAAATATTAGCTAAAGTTTATAACGCATTTCCAGTTTTTACTGCAGACTTCATTTCTACTGGGAGATATTTACTGCCACTTGTTGTATCAATGGGAGTCACCAAGACAGAAGTGACGGGATATCTCCAAGGTGGGGCCATACACAAAACAACAAAACATTTATTTAGTAGGTGTGGTTGGAACATCTACCAGATTTTCCCCCATATGTTTTTCTGATGACACTCTCTGTTCTTATCCTGTGTCAACCAAGAGATGACGTAACTGTCCAACAACCTATTTATTAAATTAAAAATTGGAATAAAGATTTCAACCAAGTCAGCACAAGGGACATTACTCACCGATTGGAAGTACCCTCCCATGTTCAAAAAAAATAAAATCTTAAGACTCTAAAATTGACAGGAAACTGGAGTATTTTCAAGAACTGGAGTCCATCCTCCCGGGCAAGGATCTTTGAATGGGATTCACATTGATCCATCAGGTCACAACAGTTTGAACAAGAGGCATAGAAACAATTAAAGTGCCTGGCAGAGTACGGAATAGCTGGAGTGAGAACATTCTGCATCATTGTATTACAAGGCTACATTTTTCTCTTATTAGACAATGAGCCATTTTCTCCCTAAATGCTTTAAGGATTCCAGATTTTTGTTTCCAGGACTTAAAGGGGTGTTCCAGCCCTAAGTTGTGTTTATTAAAAGTCAGCAGCTACAAAAAGTGTAGCTGCTGGCTTTTAATAAACACTCACTTACCTGCTCCTGCGTTCCAGCGACGCGCAGACCGGGGCTCCGCTCCTCTGCCCCCCTCCCCGGCCGGCGTCTCCATCCTGACTGTGGGCACCCAGCCGTGACAGCCTTCGGCTTCACGGCCGGGCACCCACTGCGCATGCGCGAGCCGTACTGCGCATGCGTGCGCGGCGCGGCTCGCCGCTGATTGGAGAGGCGATCGCATGGGACCTGTCAGTGTCCCATGTGATCGCCTACAGGGAGGGGGCTGGTGTAGGCGATTAAGCTTAATCGCCTAACCAGCCCCTCAGCGGAAGCAGGAAGTGGGACAGGAAGTCCCACTCCTACTGAAGCCCCCACTACCCCCCCAAAAAAATTACATGCCAAATGTGGCATGTATGGGGGTGAGGAGTGGATTGAGAAGGGGTCATTTTTTTGGGTGGAACACCCCTTTAACAAAATAAATCAGCCTCTAATCTAGGGAACACATCTCTATAAATGGGTGCAAGAACAGGGAATACTGTGATTTCTCTTCTGCAATCTGTTTCTGTGCAGTCTGGACAGCTGTTTTACTACAACCACATGGCAGAAGTAGCTATGGATATACTATGGAGATTTACTAAAACTGGGGTATGCAAAATCTGGTGCAGCTCTCCATAGCAACCAGCTTCCAGGTTTTATTGTCTTAACCACTTAAGACCTGGACCTTTAGGCAGCTAAAGGACCCGGACAGTTTTTGCGATTCGGCACGGCGTCACTTGAACTGACAATTGCGCAGTCGTGTGACGTGGCTTCCAAACAAAATTGGCTTCCTTTTTTTCCATAAATAGAGCTTTCTTTTGGTGGTATTTGATCACCTCTGCGGTTTTTATTTTTTGCACTATAAACAAAAAAAAAAAAAAACGACAATTTTGATTTTTGCTATAATAAATATCCCCCCCCCCCAAAAAAATATATATAAAATATATATATAAAAATTTCCTCAGTTTAGGCCAATACGTAATCACCTATTTTTGGTAAAAAAAATAATAATAAGCGTTTATCGGTTGGTTTGTAAAATAGGGGATAGTTTTATTGCATTTTTGCAACCCCTTGGTGCGGCGCTATTGATCCGAATTCAGGCAAATATGCGGCCTCTTGGCTCCTGGGCCTTAGCGCGAGAAGCCACATATTTGCGCAAGTCAAGGTCACTAGCGCCCGACACAGTGACCGGTGGCTAACCAAAAATCTTTTTGGATAATGTAACCGCTATAAACAGCCAATCACGGGAATCACATGATCTTAAGCCATGCCCCGCCTCACAGCATCCTAAGTTTGGGTTCACACTATAACAGGATATCGAATGCGATTAGCACGCGCACTGCTGATCACATGCGATGCCTGAGCAATGCGAGTTCAGCCATACAGCTGTATGGCTGAACTTCCACTGGATTTGCACAAAAAAGTGCAGCCCCCCCCCCCCCCCCACTGCAATAGGATCGCACTTCTGTGGACTGGTCTGGTGTTGTCATTTGTATCGTATTGGCACCAGCAGCGGTTCGCAGAAGGCAGTGTACTGCCTGCGGGAGAGATGTGATGTGGGAATTGGCACTGGTTCCCACATCGCTACAGTGTGAACCCAGGCTAAAACCTCTTAAAAGAGCCAGGAGGTGTCGGTGTGAATAGGTTAATTGAACAAGCTGAAATTAAAAGTCTTTTGGCTAAGATCAAGTGTAGTATGCCAGTTGCCAGTAGGTGGGGTGCTATGCTGACTGTCCCCAGTACCCGGCAGACGCTAAGCCTGCTGGCGTGTAGGTGAAAACCTTCTGATCGGGGCAGAGAGGCCTGAGGTCGAACCTGAAGGGCCCGGCCCCTGGCCTGGATTTGGTGGTATCTGCCCCAGTCAGTTGTTCGGGAGAGAACCCTTGCTCCTCCTTTTACCGAGAGGGCGGGTAGTATTTCCCGAATGTAATTAGGTGGGAGAGATGGGTGTTGTGGGTAGTAGCCTGCTTAGGTGGGCTCTCCCCGACCTTCTCCTACCTCTTCTACCTTCCTGGCTGGGAAGGGTTCTGCCGGTCCGGACCGGGAGTCAGGCACCGTTGAAAAGCCTGTGCAGATAGTGTCCCTGTAGTAGCAGTCCAGGGGTGCCATACATTGCACCGAGTGTTTATAGGGGGCACTCATCGTGTGGCAACTAGGTCACTGATTTCCACAACACACTTTTTAACACCTGCCTCTAAGGCAGAGCATTTTGGCTAGGACCAGTGGAATTTTTATTCCTGGCCGGCCATCGTATTGCACGGTGGCCACTTTCCACTCACCATTCCCACCTTCCTTTTCCCCCCACTTTTTTTATTTTACCCCGTCTGTCACGTTCTTGTCTTTTTTGGTTGGTGCACTGCACTTTTAGTGTGATGAGTAGGGTGCTGGACCTTCGGGCCTGCTCTGAAAGTCTTGGGAGTGGGTGGACATGGCCTTCTGGCTTAGTTCGCCTGCTCTCATGGGGTCTGCCTTCGGGGGAGCCTCATCGAGAAGGGTTCTGTTACAGCAGTCCCTCCGAGGATGTTGGGTCCATGTGGCTTCGGCTGCATGGGCCAGTTGGGTCCATGTGGCTTCAGCTGCATGGACCACAGATCACTCTTTTCCCTGCCAGGAGCCCAACGCCCCGGGGGATCAGAGCTGGGTCCTTTTCGGAGGACGAATTGACGTTGCACCGGTCACAGTTTTTTGTTGCCACTCTTGTGTGCACATTTTTATTGCACCGGGTGAAGTTTTTGGGTTGTGTTTTGCACGCCACAGGATTTTCAATAGAAAAAAAAAAAGCTGAAATTAGAAGGTGCACCAGATTTTGCACTCTCCAGTTTTAGTAAAAATCAACCTGAGTGCTTTTACTTGTGAGCAAAAAAAAAAAAAAAATCATTTCTGAACCTTCGTATTTTTGTCCATTTCGTAGTTTTTGTTCCAGCTCGCAGATCAACAGTGCAAGAATGATCCCCCTGTAGATGCTACTTTATTGACAAGCGTTCTTATTGTGGCTTTATGCGAGTGCACATTTGGCTACTTTATCAAAAGTTGTTGTACTGCACTTTGCGGCACCCCATTGTGTTTTTCAATAGTTATCGGCCGAATCCCACGGCAATTTCGACGGTATAGCACTGCTATTGTTAGCGACGCTATACTGCCACCGCACCTCCCACCCCAGGGTGAAAGGGGCCTTATGGACCGATTTAGCCCTTCTCAGCTCACATGGGACTTATTGGGGAGTGATTTGCCAATTTACACCTGGGATTGCACTATATATTTTTGTAATTTTCAAAAATAAGTTACAAAATTGGTGTTCTGTTCCCGATAAGACCGTTCACTGACTGGGTCTGGGCAAAAATCAACTTTATCTACAAATGTTCTAGAAATACAAGTTTCTGCAAGTTATGTCAGCTACAGAAAAAGGAAGAACTTGAACCCGCTTCTCTTCAACTACCGGGTTACCAGTTCCCTGTGCCCACCACAGCGCCTTAGTAGAAGAGAATAAAATAAAACCTACAGCGTGGGAGAGAAGCAAATCGTCAACCTTCCATCACTTGTTCCAAACTGCGCACAGTCTATTTGCGGCACGTACACTTTGCAAACAATCACGCGCTGAAGCTCTGACACCGAGGAAATAACAGAGCACTCAGCGTTGCTAGGAGATATCCCTGCGGTTAAAACCTTTATTTTACTTACAGTGTAGGTGGATGTAAAAAGCAGAGATTTTCCTCATTACAGAAGGACAAAGTGCTTGTACAATTAAACAAATTATTTTCAGTGGGTGCTAAATATCAGGCTTATTCAATAGACAGCTACAAAGTGTGGGACCCAGAGCAGCCAATCAAATGCAATGTGCACTAGTCTACCTTCAATAAAGGAAGTTCTGGTTGTCAGGAGTTACTAGTTTGCAAATAATCAAAAAATACCCTTGAAAACTTGTGTGACTTTTCGCATTTTGCATTGCCCATGCATTGTCAATGGGCTCTTGATACATGCAAGCAGGTAAAAAATAATTAAAATTAGATAAAGTTCTTTTAGAAACCTTTAGGGTGTAACATGTTCCCAAACACCACCATAGGATATCAAAACACTTAAATGGCCAACATTCAAATTTAATTTCTGTGATACCTTTCTTGGTCATCTTAAAAAATTGCCTCCTTTTAAATACAAATGTTTGACCATTTTTAAATTTAAAGCAGAACTCCAGAAATTCAGGCACATGAGCAAGTCCAAGGAGGTGCATGACATTCCATGAAATTTCTTATTTATAAAATCGGACAGGTTTATGGCTCTGCCGGAGCATACACTGACACTAGGGGCTGTGAGAAGGGTAAGAGAAGCACATAGAGTAGCTATTCTCACCCCCTCTTTTGACCATTTAAAGAAGCCCTTGTATTTAGTGAAAGAGTTCACATAATACAAGAGGATTCAGCGAGTGGGCAGGAGGAGAGGAGGGGCAAGCATAACGGCTGCACCGATTCTAATACTAAAACATTAGCAATAATTTATTGCACTCCCTGAAAACTATCAGATTTAAATACAGAGATAAGCCCATGCACCTCCTTGGACTTAACTCAAGAGTACCTTCGCTTTTTACAAAGGAGCTGAATGCCTGGAATCTAGCTTTAAAAACCTGACAATATACCACGGATATACAGCCCACGGATATACAGCTCAGACACACAGAGGTTCTAGCTAGGGTTGTCCAGATACCGATACTAGTATCGGTATCGGGACCGATACCGAGTATTTTTGGGAGTACTTGTACTCGAGCAAAAGCTCCCGATACCTAAATAGAATACTTTTTTTGTATTTATCAACATGTTCTGTGAAAATTCTTTGTTTTTTTTACTACTGCGTGACAAGAAAATAAAACATTTTTATTCATTTTTACTCATTTTTATTATTTTATAATGTCTTGAGTTAGAGTTCTTCATAATTCTAAAGAAAATATCCTTAATCTGTATTGTGGTTTGAAAACTGTCACATGACATTTAAAAAAAGTATCGGTATTGGCGAGTACATGGAAAAAAGTATCGGTACTTGTACTCGGTCCTAAAAAAGTGGTATCGGGACAACTCTAGTTCTAGCATCTGTCTTGCTGTGGCCATGCAGCTATCCATGCCATGCACTGATCTGCAGGTCACTACAGTCCATGCAAGTGTAACTAGTTTTCTGCAGATAACATTCAAGCCTCTACAAATAAAACAAAACAGCTTTAGTGTGTGTCTGTGTCTCTGTCTCTCCCCCCCCCAGAGGCAAGAAGTGCATGGGAACAAAAATGACTTCATGCTTTTGGTAAAGAAAAATGAAATTTCTGTTAGATTACAAATAAAGGCAGCTGCATAGAGGGTTTGATTGTTTAGACATTTCATAACCAAAGTCCACAAGATATTCCATATACACCAAAATACAGATCACTAATAAGAGCACATTCAGAGATGTTCAGTCAATATAGAGAATAACGGAAGTCTAGAAAAAGATTATCAGCCATGGACCTAATTAAGTCCAAGACGCCAAATCTCATTAGTACGGTGAGGTCTGGATTGTGCGCCCGAATCCCAGATCCTTTCTTTGCAACTAAACACAAGCTGCAGGCACTTTGCTATTCTCGTCTTACAGGACAATGGGGCTCAGTTACAAAATCTAGTAAAAAGACCAAATACTTTTATTTTCTATCCTGCACTACAAAACAAATATAAAATGGACAAAAACTTTTCTTTAAAGCCAAGTCTGGCTTAAAGTGCATTCTCGCCTTAAAGTAAACATCTCACCTTGATTCATTTGTTAGTGCCCCAATTAGTGGTAAAGGCCAAAACAAAATCTTTTTTGTAAAAATGTACACTGCCACTACAGCGATCCTCGCTGTCTTCTGGATCCTGTGCCGATTGACTTCCCTACTGCATAACCCACAGGGGTTTGCACACTCGGCATGGGCGCCATTCAGAGAACGCCTTTCATTTTTCTCAATGAATACAAAGCATTCACGGATTGAAAAAAAAAAAAAAAAAAAAAAGGTGGAGCTTGTGTCGTCATCACCCCACCTTGTCCAATCAGAGAATGATTTACATTTAACAAGAGAAGTGTTCTAAATTTGACTAGGTGGAGCAGCAGGGGGGTGATGGCATAATCTGAACCTCATCCAATCAGAGAAAGCCATTTCCAAGAAAGGCTAAAGCTACTGTACATCAACAGGTGGCCTATCATATGGGCAGCTTAAGGAAAGCAAAAAAGACCACCAATGTGATGAAGTCCACCAAGTCAGTGCTTCACCCAGGCATGTTTAGATATTTTACTTTTATAGCTTTATTAAAGCGGAGGTTCACCCTAAATATAATATCTCCCATGCGATCCAGCATACTGGCGTCAGCGCCAGTATGCTGGGTTTTTTTTTTTTTAATAGCACACTTACTGTATTATTGTAGAATTCCTTTTCTGTCCACCGCGGTGGACGGCTGTAGTATAGCGCGTCACATCTTCCTAAAATACCCGATTTTACCTAGGAGCTGACTGCGCAGGCGCCGTATTTCTCCGAGTCCTATTTCGGAGGGCGTGACGCGCCATAGCCGTAGGACTCGGAGAAATACGGCGCCTGCGCAGTCAGCTCCTAGGTCTGTGCGCAGGCGCCGCATTTTCGCCGAGATTACCCGAGTGCATATCGGGTATTTTAGGAAGATGTGACGCGCTATACTGGCGCCGTCCACCACGGGGGACAGAAAAGGAATTCTACAATAATACAGTAAGTGTACTATTAAAAAAAAAAAAACCCAGCATACTGGCGCTGACGCCAGTATGCTGGATCGCATGGGAGATATTATGTTTAGGGTGAAATACCGCTTTAAGTATAGGACATACATTACACAGCAAAAAAGTTTATGGACACCTTACCAAAACACTTCTATTGGCTTATTAAAGTTCACAATCCAAAACCATGGGCATTAAAATGCGGTCGTAAACCCCAGTTTGTTATTTTTACATACAGGCAAGGCTAAAATAAGGATCTGTAGGTAAAATGAATATCTCCTAAAAGAAGGTCCGTTCCGAGCCCTCAGAGCTTCTAGCCAGATCTGAGGGTTCCCACGCACATTCCACCCTCAGCGAACGCTATGATCCCGGAATTAAGGACAGGAGAGGTAAGCATTCGGTAGCAACTGAGCGCTGATGAGAGGGCTTCATTCTAAGGAGAGTATTTTAGAATGTGCTCGTATGCCATAGTCCTGCAGGTTTTATTTAATTTTTTATAAAAAAAATTGGTTTACAACCTCTTTAATATGAACTTAAAACAGAGGTGACGAAACATGTTTTTTCTGTTGAGCTTCTTTCATAAAGCAGGAGGTGCCCCCTACTCTTACATGTCTGAACACTACTGAAAAACTGCACCCGCAGGCGAAATCTGCTACAGCAACAACATGACCAAAATTAAATACTTTACAATAGTTCAATTTCTGGGGTCAGTTTTAGTTGCCAAATAGGATTGACAAGGGAGGGAGGCTACATAAATAGCGCACAAGCCAATAAATACAATTTATTATAAAATGACCCCGACTTTTAAGTCATAGCTTCTCAAGAAACTCACAATTATGATGAAAGTTGATATTTCTTAAACAGGAACTGTAGGAAGTATGTGTGTTCCAGTTCACTACCTCTGCACGTGTAAAAGAAAGAAAAATTGTGCTAAACAACATCATAGCAAAACTTGGTCCTCTTACCTTCACTCCATGGCCTACATCATCCAGCACCGTGTAGTCTATGGGTTTTCGTATGTACCTGACGGGACGCTCTATGTTGGCTGGAGCTATAATTTTATGACTCCTTGCGGTGTTCTTGTTGGTTGTTAGGATACCAATCTCTCTGCGAGCCACCTTCTCTTTGTGGATGTCCACGGTCTGCAAAAGGACAAAATATTGTGTCTCAGAAACGGAGGCCAGGGTGGCACGACCCCATTATAAGAACAAGCTTTAATACCAAAATAAGACTCATTACCTTTTAGGAAGAAGTAAAAATCTATTTACAATAATAATCATCTTTTTGCAAATAACCCATAGGCACAAGTCAAATATCTTCAGAATAATCAAACACTGACACTATGACCGAGCCAAACCAAAACCTGCCATTTAGACCAGCGTTTCTCAGCCTTCTTTCAGCCATGGCATCCTTTAAAAAATATGGACAGTCTTGAGGCACCCCATTCTAAAACGTAAAAACGATTCTAATAGTTGTACATAACGCAGCAACATCCACACACGTAGGACACCCAGCATTAGAGGAGATGTATTCTTCCAAAGCAAATACACTTTTGCACAGTTTTTAGAGTAGTTGGGTAAAGCCTGGAACTCCACTTAAAGAGGAGATGTATAAAACACATCCTTAATCCTATGACAGCGAAAAACCTTATGTAGCTTAAAGCGGATTAATTTTTTTATTTTTTTTTAAACTATCAAAACAGTAAATATTCTTGGAGTACCAGAAATGCTAGATTGGTTGTGCTCTCAAGCAAACTATGAAACCATCCAATGGCTGGTGTCAAATGATTACATGTGCAGCATCATAGCATTGGCAGAGTAAACAGAGGCTAAGATGGCAGCTTTATTGGTTGAAAACAAAAAGAGGATCTACTTCCACTTTAAAGTTGGAAGAAAAGCAGTTTGACCTTAAAGTGCAGGTTCACCTTTACAAAAAATCATCAGCAAGGGGACCGTACACTGGACCCTCTCCCCATGCCACTCGGTCTCGCTGTACCAGAGTGCCGCGATCCCCCACTGTCAGACACCGAAAAGCCACTTCACTGGTCTGGGATTTGAAATCCTGGGGGTTTTCTCTCCTCGCAGTGCTGACAGTAGGGGCTAGACCAGGGGTTCTTAACCTTTCTAGTGCTGTGACCCCTTCATAAAATGTCCCAAGTTGAGGGAACCCCTAACAGCAAAATTATTTTCGTAGCGTGGGTAGTCAGCACCCAAGTAATTTGTGCCACTAACCCATGGAAATTTAGCGCTCCCCGAGTCCCTTCCACGCGTACAGTATTAAAACACCTTATTGTACATTTTAGGATGTACCACTCTTTGTTCTCTTTTCTTTCCCTTTTATCTCTCTCTCTATCCCAATTTCTTGTTTTTTCCCCCCCATCCCTCTCTATAGCCATTTTTGTTCTTTCTATTTTTTCTCTCCCTTTTTCTTTGTTCCTCCCCCTCTTTTCCTCTCCCTTCCATGTATTTTCTATTTTTATTCCTTCTCTTACTCCTTGGTGTGGGGAACGAGATGAGTGTATTAGGTGCTTTTGATCCAGGTCATCTGCTGATCTGAGAACTGTAGTGAGGACTTTTAATGGCAACTCTAATCACAGGTAGCGTTACTCACCGTGACTCCGGCTTTACTGTGTCTCCGACTTTGTGGTGTCTGGCAGCAGACACCTATGTCAAAATCAAGAGATAGGGTCTCCTCCAGCCCCTCCCACTTCACATTCCTCACTAGTCAGCTGACCTCTAGTCTCTACTGCCCAGCCATGGCATGAACTGAATGGGAAACTGCTAAGAGGACGAGTTGGCGGCCGCAGGCTTCAGGAACAGCTCTGCTCCAGGGAGAGTAGAGTGGGCTTCAAGAACATCCCATGATCCGGTGACCCCTGGCAAATCATCATTCGACCCCCAAGGGGGTCCCGACCCCCAGGTTGAGAACCACTGGGCTAGACTGCTTCGGATTCGTCAGCACCATTCATGCGATGGTGCTAACATACTAGAATCCATGATCTGTACTGGCTAAGCAATAGGGACACGAGATTAAGCGACAGGGGTTTCAAATCCCCAGACTGGTGAAGTGGCTTTTCAGTGTCTGATAATAAGGGGGGGGGATCACGGTAATCTGGTACAGCCGTATCAAGTAGGATGGGGAGGACATCTTACAGATTTCCAGTAAAAGGCGAACTACACAAGAGGAGCTCCAGGCGTTTGTGTATTAAAAAAGTCAGCAACTACAAAAAGTGTATCTGCTGACTAAACACACACTCACCTGTCCCACGAACAATGCATCGCTGTTACCTGTGCCTTCGCTGCTCTCCCTCTTCTTTCCTTGGCGATGGCATTGCCATATAGCACATTAACTTTGTGGGCAGGGAAGTTTTATATTTGGGGTCTAAATATTTTAGGTGGGGGGGTTAAAAAAAAAAAAAAAAAAGTGCACTTTTGTTTCTGGGTCCTACTACTACGGATGAAACACAATATACACATGCATGTTATACCAGTGCATTGCTGGGAAAATATATATAAAAAAAACATTTAAGATCACCATTATTAGATTATAAAAGGATACAATAGTCCAATAAGGGCGATTTTAATTTTATACATTTTAAACATACCGTACATATTTTATACACATTTGTGCCACCAGTTTTTCTGCTTTTTGGTCTGTGCTGGGACCCGTAGTCACAAGGTGCCCCCAAAGGCTTAAAGGCACCAGTCCTCAGTTTCCAATCAGGCCAATAGAGGGAGCAGTGGCTCCGAGCGCATAGCCCAATCAGCCCCTTTCTTCTCCTGTGTGACCCCCCCCCCCGGACGTGTTGCCCGGAAGTAGTCACATGACGTCACGTGCCTTCCATGCTGGACCGGGCCTCATCCTGATGGCCACAGGACAAGCCTGAGAAAAACAGACTCTACATCTTCCACATCTACAGCCCATGGACCCGGGACAAGGACTACAGGATCTTTACAGATGAGCCTTCCTTTCCTGTACGTGCGATTGATATTTTGTGTCATTAAAATAATCTTTTAATACTACACTAAGGTGGTGCTTTTTTTCTCCACCCTTTGTTTACTACAGAGAGGGGGGATCTGTAGTTCATAGTACAGAACTGGGCAGGACTAATAATTCTGGAAAGAACATGTACACAGGAATTTAGGTGTATGCTGGATTTATGGCAGGATCAGCAGGTGAGTGTACAACATTAAGTGCTAGGGTGAAGTTTCCCAAGGAGCTTGTCTGCGATTTGTCAGGATAGCCTCACTCCTTCAACCCAGAAGACTGAGGACATAGAACTGGCAAGACGTACTGGAGACATTTGCTTAGAGAGCTGCTTTTAGTTTTTTTTTTCAAAGGTGGCAGAGCCTCCAAGTTCTCAGCAACAACATTTTCCTACCCACTGCATTGAGAACGGTTTAGAATCCAATTATGAAGAGAGAGCTGGTAATCTGCACAATGCCCGATAATAAATGCTGAAGACAAGCATGGACAGGCATGAAATAAACTTGTTAGACTTTGAATTGGTTAATTGCCTCTGTCTTTTAAGGCAATTATAATAAATATTCATTGAAGCTTTCAAAACAGCATATTTAGAACAAGTTTGTGTCTTCATAGGTGCAAAGCCTGTCAATCTGTATATTCCTGCAAACGCCAACAACCGCCACTACTAGATGTCAAGTTTGCCTCTGCAAGAAATCCTTTCAGTACTTCATGGCACCTCCCCCACACACCACGGAGGTTGCGTCGTAGTCCATGAAGGCTTCACCGGATTGTTTTGGACGAGCGATTTTTCTACCATCTTGTCTAAACAATTTAACAAATAAAATGCTACAGGTGTAAGGCATAAAGGTCTCAGACAACTGGTCTAAACCTAAACGGTTCACAAAAATTCTGTCGGTGAAGCCAAGGAAAAAAAATCAGCAGCCGCAGGTGTACAGGAACCTTGCAGTCTGGAGGAGGGGTGTACAGGAACCTTGCAGTCTGGAGGAGGGGTGTACAGGAACCTTGCAGTCTGGAGGAGGGGTGTACAGGAACCTTGCAGTCTGGAGGAGGGGTGTACAGGAACCTTGCAGTCTGGAGGAGGGGTGTACAGGAACCTTGCAGTCTGGAGGAGGGGTGTACAGGAACCTTGCAGTCTGGAGGAGGGGTGTACAGGAACCTTGCAGTCTGGAGGAGGGGTGTACAGGAACCTTGCAGTCTGGAGGAGGGGTGTACAGGAACCTTGCAGTCTGGAGGAGGGGTGTACAGGAACCTTGCAGTCTGGAGGAGGGGTGTACAGGAACCTTGCAGTCTGGAGGAGGGGTGTACAGGAACCTTGCAGTCTGGAGGAGGGGTGTACAGGAACCTTGCAGTCTGGAGGAGGGGTGTACAGGAACCTTGCAGTCTGGAGGAGGGGTGTACAGGAACCTTGCAGTCTGGAGGAGGGGTGTACAGGAACCTTGCAGTCTGGAGGAGGGGTGTACAGGAACCTTGCAGTCTGGAGGAGGGGTGTACAGGAACCTTGCAGTCTGGAGGAGGGGTGTACAGGAACCTTGCAGTCTGGAGGAGGGGTGTACAGGAACCTTGCAGTCTGGAGGAGGGGTGTACAGGAACCTTGCAGTCTGGAGGAGGGGTGTACAGGAACCTTGCAGTCTGGAGAAGGGGTGTACAGGAACCTTGCAGTCTGGAGAAGGGGTGTACAGGAACCTTGCAGTCTGGAGAAGGGGTGTACAGGAACCTTGCAGTCTGGAGAAGGGGTGTACAGGAACCTTGCAGTCTGGAGAAGGGGTGTACAGGAACCTTGCAGTCTGGAGAAGGGGTGTACAGGAACCTTGCAGTCTGGAGAAGGGGTGTACAGGAACCTTGCAGTCTGGAGAAGGGGTGTACAGGAACCTTGCAGTCTGGAGAAGGGGTGTACAGGAACCTTGCAGTCTGGAGAAGGGGTGTACAGGAACCTTGCAGTCTGGAGAAGGGTGTACAGGAACCTTGCAGTCTGGAGAAGGGTGTACAGGAACCTTGCAGTCTGGAGAAGGGTGTACAGGAACCTTGCAGTCTGGAGAAGGGTGTACAGGAACCTTGCAGTCTGGAGAAGGGTGTACAGGAACCTTGCAGTCTGGAGAAGGGTGTACAGGAACCTTGCAGTCTGGAGGAGGGTGTACAGGAACCTTGCAGTCTAAGGAGGGTGCCGGTTCACACAGGGGCAACCCGACTTGCAGCACAACTTTGCAAGGCGACTTCAGCACGACTTACAACGCGACTTAAAGTTACCTCCAGGACAGGCAACTTGGGCTGTGGCCAATCACAGAATAATCAGCTCTGTTGGAGGGAGTGGTTTGCCCGAGTAAACCATTTTCTCTTCCTGTAAAGTTGCTTCAGTTAAGACAGTGATCCGACTAAGGCAACTTCAATTGAAATTAATGGTTACAAGTTGCCTTGAAGTAGTACAGGAACCTTTTGCGACTTCAGTAGTGTATATTAAGATGGCTCTCATTCATGTCAATGGAATTTCTCATGTCGGGCAACTTGGGGCTTCACGCACACCGAAAGACAAATTCTAGGACGACATGGACGCCACCCCCCATTTTGGGACAAACCATCACCCCAAGCACCAAAGTCAAAAGTCTAGGAGTCACCTTTGACTCTGACATGACTATGGATGCACAAATAGGATCAGTAGATCTCACCATCTTCTCTGCCTACTACGAAGACCCATCCCCTTCATCCCGGAAGAGGATACAGCAGTAGTGGTTGGAACAATTATCAACTCCAGGCTCGACTATGCAAACTCCCTTTACCTCAGACTCCCAAAATACCAGATTGCTCGTCTACAAGTCGTCCAGAACACGGCAGCAAGACTGGTAACGAAAAAAAAAAAAAAAACCTGGGAATCAATCTCCCTATCCATGAGGGCCCTCCATTGGCTGGGTGTAAAGGACCGAGTCACATTTAAAGGGTCACTAAAGGAAAAAAAAAATGTTTTGCTGAAATGACTGTTTACAGGGTATAGAGACATAAAAGTTAACCGATTCCTTTTAAAATTGATTAAAAACAGATAAAAAAAAAAAAAAAATCAATCATATAATGTGCCTGCAGTTTCACTTTCGTTTTTAAACTGATTTCATGTTTCTGTGAAGTACAGAAGACACACAGAACAAAAACAAACAAATCGAGGGCAGGGTTTTGTTTTTAAAATGAATCTGATTGGTTCTGAGGAGTTTTAGACACACAGCTTAGACCACAGTGAAAAACTGCCATGAGATTTTTCATAAGGAGCCAGACAAGCAGGAAGTGTGAAGATCAAAGCAGAATTACAGCAACTTCAAAGCAAAAAACTAACAATGAGAACATGAAAACAGCACAGCATTAAGGTAAAGGTAGCTATTTAGCTAAAAAAAAAATATATATATAGATTACTTTAGTGACCCTTTAAGGCCCTCTGCCTGACTCACAAAATGTGTACAAGGACTCCCCCCCTGCCTAATATTTATGTGAGAAAATAAAATGCCACAACCCCAATCGCATTCTTCGATCAACCGACCAAAATCTACTTCAAATCCCCAAGGCCCGCTACAAGTCTAAAGGAGAATGAAGATTCCCAGTCCAAGGACCTAGACTGTGGAACGCGTTACCAACTAACATCCAAATGGAAGAAAGTCACCTGGCCTTCAGAAAAAAAACTCAAGACCCACCTCTTCTGAAGGCTGAAGAAGAAAATGGATACCAAGCGCCTTGAGGCGATTCAGTTCGCATATGTAGCGCTATACAA